>CM069306.1:16725000-17925000 GCA_035609425.1 Epinephelus awoara | reverse complement strand
TGTCATAATCATCTTGACCTTTCACCTTTGGCCACCAAAATCTAGGCAGTTCATCCTTTACTCAAAGTGAATGTTTGTGCCAAATATGAAATATAATCCCTAGATTATTAGGGATTTTTTGTTTTCGGCGTATAGCTTTCAAAACAATGAGACAGACAGAGTCACGGGGACCATGACCTTCGTCTTAATCAGTGTATGAATTCTTGAGCATGGCCAAAAACATGCTTTGTGAGGTCACATTGACTTTGACCTTTGGCCTATGACAACCAAAATTTTAATCCGTTTGTTGTTGTTTCCCTTAAGGTGTTCTTGAGATACTATGTTTAAGAGAATACGACAGACGAGGTCATGGTGACCCTGACCTTTCACCTTTGACCACTGACATCTAATCAGTACATCCCAGACTTAAGTCCAGGATGTCGAGTGTAGACAAGTGAACGTTTGTGCCATACTTTAAGAAATTCCCTTGAGGTGTTTTGGAGATACCTTATTCATGAGAATGAGAAGCATGCAAGATCACAGTGACCTTGACCTTTGACCTATAATCACCAAAATCTTATCAGTTCAAGTGGACATTTTTGTCAAATTTGAAGAAATTCTTCAAATTCTTGAGATATTGTGTTGGACGGACAACCTGGAAGCATAATGCCTCCGGCCATGGCTATCACTGGTGCGGGGCCTGAACATATTTCATATGTCCCTCTGTCTCTCTCTATGTTGAGCTCCTAATGAAACCTCTGTATTTGCACAAATCTCCACCACATGGAGACATTTCCATTTTAGGTGTTGCTACATACATGGTGTGTGTACATGTTTATGTATGTTTTACGGGCCAATAAAAAATTATACCGTGTTTTCGGCTCTGCCCCAGCATTGTTCACTTCACATTATACTGACCGCATTGGAATCTCATGCATTCCTATAGACTCCTGTGCTGTCAGTCACACTGAGGTATTTGCATGAATCTACACATTAATACAGTGCTCAGCTTTCAGCAGACAGACAGAGTGTTTGCATTACTGCCACAATACAACACAAAGCAAATAAATACTTTTCCATTGTGGCTAAACAAGCCATGCCCGTGACTGACAGACTCTTTACATTTAGCTCATTTATCCCCAGGAGGCTAACACACTCTGGGAATACAAAACATATTTAGACCATTTTATTCAAACTTCAAAGTGTTTACTCTCTTAGTTTATTTAAAAATGGGTCTTTGATTTTAGACTGGTAGACAAAAGCAGGTTTCTCATTTCTAAGCAACAAAGAGGCGGAAATGATTTATCTTGATAAGGAAAAAATGTAAGATCAGACTGGTGTTTTGTTATTTCATAACCCAGTGTGACAGCTAAGCTTTCTTGGACTAGGCAGATAGATGGTAATTATGATGTACTAATATGTACTTGCTTGTAACTACACAAGATGCAGTACGTACATGAACAGTAGGATTGTGCATATTTAAGCAATTCCAGCTAATCTCGTGCATAAAATGTGACAAATACACATTTGTAGCAGTATCTAATGACTTTGAACCGTTCCTTTTCAGTAACAGTTGGCAGTATTTGCAATGGTTCCTGGTTCTTGAAATGGTTATATGTCCTCCAGTTACATTCCAGGATGTATCCAGTGACATTTGTCTCAGAGTTACATCCAGGATGTATGCAGTGACCTTTATTTCAGAGAAAGAGTTGATTTCAGTCTTTCGACCAGAATAAAATCTGTTTCGCTCTTCAGAGTCCATTAAGACTCGACAGATGGAACCGTGTGTACATCCACATGACTACAGCTGTTCACAAACACAACACTTGAAATGATGACGGGCTGTTATGACAGTGATGCGCATATGACTAATGCATGTCATTTAATTACTGTTTGGTGAATAGCATACATTACAGTTGTTCTTTTGTGGCATTATTATCAATGATTATCATATTATTTAGTATTTAAATTTCAACTCAAGGTGCAAAATATTTTAATGATTGAGCAGTGTGTGGTTTTGCACTTTTATAGAAGCAGGCTGGATTTTGGTTGAGTAAAATTTCAGTTTCTGTTCCCTCCCTGTAGTCTTTCTCAGTTTGTCAGCTCTGGAGAATAGGTGGCTAATAGCCTCAATCTTGGCTTTGATTAAATAAATGAAGTGGCAGAGATCACAGACAAATTGAGGAAATGGAGAGTAAGTGCTGAATGATTGCAATCAAAGGCTGGGCGGCTGGTGAAAGGAGCTAGCTTACTAATTGACTGCCCTAACAGAGACCGTTTCATATGCTAAACAGCAATCCCCGAAGCCGTATAATTAATATTTATGTGCCGTGTCCATGTGACGGCACAAATCTGTTGCAGCCTTTTGTCAAAACGACGGGACTACAAGCTCGGTAATGAGCATCAAAATAACAGGAGGTTTCAGATGATGGACAACATGATGTTGCACTAAGCAGGCACTGAACTGAGAACAGCAGCCCCTTTCTTTTTAGCTCCATGTCATGACAGTTTGAAATGGAGCTGTAGATTATGGGCAGTCGTCCAATGCAGCACTGATGCTCACAGAGCGTGGACAGACGAGTGGGAAAGAATTTGTCAGGAACTGTTTAACGGGAAATGTTTGTCAAGAGAGAATATCATCACAACACTTCACTGACTTAATTATATATCCGATGGCTGATTTTCCTCTGCAGCAACAGAAGGAGCACTGTCTCCTCTTGAGTCTCTGGTGGGCTGTCAGTTTTGCAGACAGATCACGTGGCCACAGTGCTGCAATGTTGAAATTAGTTTTTAAACCAAACTAAAAGAAACTGCCTTTAAATGGAAGAAAGTTTAAGTTGTTGGTACGTGAAATGGTTTTGTGCTTTCCTCATGTGTGTGCCTCTGCTCTGTTTGCCCATATTTGAAGTTTGCTCTTCTTTTTCCTGTCACACATAAAAGTACATTTTCAAATCCAAATTTACAGTGGTTGTGTGAGTGTGCGGTAAATGTTGACAGGGCTCAACATACCACCTGCATATGCATGGTTGTGCATGTTAATTAAGACGGTGCATGTCATTCTTCCTCTAACTCTCTACACAAACAGGTGCATGATACTCGGTACAGAAAATACGATTCCAATTCTCAGACATTGACCTGATGAAAAACAAATTTAAAACTGATAACATTGTGGTGTGAAAGGACAACGCTGACAGTGGAAAATTTTTTTTTTTTTTGAAAACCTGTCACATTTAGTTTCCTTCATCTTCACAGGCAGCAGTGAAAGCCGTTCATGTTGCTGAAGGTTCTCAGTCATCCAGGTCATGGTAATCGTAAGTGCTATATCCTACACAGCTGGACTTGCTTGAGTTTCTCGAAACTGTTTTACCTCTCATACATGAGGCTTCTTCAGTTCTAATGGACTGGTGCAGAGTCGCCATTCTGTGAAACATCTTCAGGAAACTCAAGCAAGTCCAGTTGCCTACAATATAGTCTGAGTGGGCGGAAGTTCGCTGCATAGATCAGCCTCTCATTGGGCGGAACGAGCCACCCGCTGAAGTCCCGCCCTACCACCTCCGGTTGTGTAGCAGTTTTCAAGCGCACCGTTGCTGGTTGAAAGAAATAAAAAAAGCCGGGGCGTTTTTTCCTCCAATCTTAAAGTGAGAGTCGGCGCAGTCAGACCCTTCTTTTCTTGAGTGAGCGAGACTACCTACAATATAGCAGTTAAGGTTACCGTTTTAATCATGAGAAATTGGGAATTGAATTGTAGAGGTCAATATTCAGCCATTAGTATTATTTCTTAATTTGGAAAAATATATGAAATAGATGAAGCACTAAAATCCCATATGAAGTTTGCTGTGTAGTGTTAGTTTTCTGTATTAAATTTGAACTGCATGGAAATTATTGCGAAAAAAAAATCCATAAAAACCAATAATGATATATTAAATTAAATACACATGTAATATTTGACAACGCAAAGGGTAATTTTGCCAATGTTACAAAATGATGTTAATGTCCTTCTTGTTGTACACAAAGCCCCAAATGGACTCAGACCAAGCCACATTGCTAACTCCCTTGTTACCTATTTGCCCCCAAGAACACTGCGATTATCTGCTGCTTGTTTATTGGAGGTTCCCAGCAACAGCTGGAAGAAGATCAGGGATGCAGCCTCTGTCAGTTGCGCCCCAAAGAGATGGAACACCAGGGCTCCAGACTGCACCTAATTGGTCGCATTTTGCGACCTTTTTTGGAGGCCGTGCGACATAGTTTTTTAACTATGAGCACCAGCGCGACTTACAAATCCACCCCTCTCCCCCTTTTTCTTTCTTTTTTTTAATAATTGCATTATAAATATACGATAGTTCAGAGGACGAGTCAGCAATGTCCTGTCCACAGCCCCCCATTGATATTATTTTGCGCGGCGGACGCTTCATATAATAACCTAACAATATACTATTTATGGTGTTATGTCATCGTGTCATTTCTGTCTCTACATGGTCACGCGTTAACAGTTCTCCTCTGCTCTCTGTGTCGCGCACGGCGAAGTTCTGCCACACACACAGGTGAGCACGCTAGAGCGGCTCGGGCCGCATTTTCCTGACCAAACCTGACCCGAGTCCGGTGCAGTTTGTCAGCTGACAAAGTTATTGTTATGGAAAGTGTGTAAATAACAACAGACTGCTGTTACGCACAGACAAACACGCTGCTCGCACAGAAGCCAGCACGGCACTCGGTGCTGAGCTTGTGTTGTGTTCAGGCGTTGTCACGTAAATAACAACTTCCACCACTTAAATAGGTCATAGCACAAAACAGCAGCATGTCAAGTGACTTTTTACTTTTATTATGTTCAATAAAATTGTATTTTCCTAAATCTTGAGACACCTCATATGTAAGCCAGACAGACATTTCACCTGCTTATTACTGTGCACACATGTACTGTATGTACTTAGTCCTAAAGAGCCCTTCTGGTGCCAGTATACATAGAAACATCCCAGCAGGCTGTGCTTTGCAAGCATACAAAAAAGTTTCACGCATGTGAAAATTATTTTTCATGTGTGTGCTTCACCTCTGCTGCTACAACTCCATCCTAGGGGAAACACTGCTGTGTGCGTTTTGTGCAGCAGGTGGATGTGGTAGTCTACTGGTAGAGTAGAGAGAGAGCTAAGTAGCGTTAAAGTAGAGTAGAGCAGGGCAGAGAGATGGAGGCAAAATATATTAAACCTGGTGTTAATACAGCAGAACTGGAGAGAGGGGTGAAAAATAAATAGAGGTGGGCATGGCTCAAGTAGGGCGCAAAATTATAGCGAGAGAACGATACAGTGTGAATAAAGATTACATAACATAAAAATAACTGCAGTCTTTGTTATTTGATAGCCACCTAAATTAAACAATTTTTATAGGGCAAGTAAAAACTGACTTCGGCCAAGTGAAAAAAAAACCTTAGCGTTGAACCCTGCAGGGCTGTCTGTGTTTATTGCTAAATTATCAGTAATGCAGTTAATCTTGACAAAATTATGAATATGTTGAAAAGTGGAAAAGTTAGTCAGGAGCCCTGAACACATTACCTATAGTTCAGTCAGGACCACTTTAGTCAAAGAAAACGTTATTTCCATTTGTAGTATTATATTTGGCGGCATGGCTCTGTTCTGGGGCCTCTCTGCCTTTCCTCAGGCCTACACAGAAAGCCTCTTCCACGCGCCTACATGGAAAGGATAAGGCGGAGAGAGCACACATCTTTGCCCTTGCACACGCCTCCATGGAAAACCTAAGGCAGGGAGAGCAGCATCAGCTGCTCCATCAGTTGATTGGCTGTTGAGATCAGCTAATGTAACTGGGATGTGAGCTGAGCTTGACATCGGGTCCTGCTTGAACTAACGCTATGCTCAATATATCAGAGGAGCTAGCACTCTAAATATTTTTAAAGAAAGACAAAATTGTATCTGCTCCTTCAGTATGACCAAGTCCAAATATTGTGAGTATCACAATATGAATTCTTCATATCATATTAAGAATAACACCAGTATTATCATGAACGATATGATATGGCACACCCCTACTGTCACATGTCAAAATGTCTTCCATATAAGCCAGTGTCATATGTATTAAACATCAGATGAAGTATCCACACATGGCAGCCAGTTATTATGAAAGCTTCTCCCTCAGTGTGTAAAGTTTCCATCTCTTGCTTCTGCTTGTGTTTCCTGCTGGGCCACATGATTGACATGAAAATGACACCTTCTGTTGGACTTAACGGATCAAGTTGTGATGAGTTAATGACGGATGATTGAGGGGCTTCTCAGTGTGTGCACTGCAGCAGTTTTACAGCTGTTCCTCTTGTACTGATGCCCAGTGTGTTATGTGACCACCAATTTAGACCTCAGCTACACTGACATCAGGCTTATTGTCTTGGGACTATTTCTGATGCATTTTGGGTATTCTGGGACAGTTTTTAGCATGGAACAGCGTAAATCATTGCAAGGTAGTGGCACATAGCATGGCCAGTAGTAAAGGAAACTGCTTGGACCGTGCAAACAAAAACATGCTATATTGCAGGAAAGACGACTGTGCTTTGGGAAATCAGCATAAAAATCTGATGCAGTAGTATTTAGCCTTGGATAAATAACATTTCTACTGAAAAGCACAAGAAAACTTGTTAAATATCTGATTAAAGAGGAAATACATGCTGCAAAAAACAATGTTACCTGCTCACCCCCCATATTAACTGTACACTGCTGCATTTTTAAAACTGTGTGAGTGTGCCTGCCTGCATATAAAATATCTGGAGGACAGTGACTGTATTTTGTGCTTCGTTGAGCCTGCTTGAACGCTTGAATGTGTGTGGGTTTTCTGCTACACAGACTTTCTGCTCTTCCAGATGACACTGAAGTTGACATTAAGGACCTGCTTTCAGTATGTGTCTGTCATGTTGTCTCGGTGGGAGAAGACAGACACTCCGTGGTCTTGTGCTGTCACACTGACATGTATTGCAGAAATTTCCTGTCTGTAGGCAAAGCCATCTATTCTAATCGCAGCATGTCACATGTAAGAGGATGAATAATGGTGTGTGAAGCCAGGGAGACGGGTAAACTGTGTGCTGTGCCACTTGAGAAATGTGACAGTTACACTTTACTGTAGGCATTTAGCTGTTCATGTCAAGTCGAGGAGCGGATTTTACAATGAGTGAGTGGGTTACTCTGTTCTTGTACAGGCCTTAAACTGTTAGAAACTGGACAGATATGAAGTGAAGAACATGCTTTTGAAGAGATTTTCAAAAAAGAAGTTATTTTTCTTTGCTGAATGGAGACAGAAGGTTACTCCGCCCTGGAGAGGCAGACAAAGCAGAGCCAAAAGAAGTGATGGTCAGGTTGTCTCACAGAGGGGAACGCAGCCGTTAGTGGCAGAAATTAGAGCACTGGATGAGCTGCATTGTTAAGGCTGCAGATCCATTATTATAGGGATGCATGATATATATTGGGTGAATAAATTATCCCCTGATAATGGGACATTTTTAGAATTATTAATTATTCTGATGATTAAAATTATAGCTGATAAACAGCTCTGATAATACAAAGCCGGACTGCTTTCATTGACGGAACAAGGACTGCATCTACACACTTGACACAGTGGGTCATGGTACATGTGCCTTTAAACTTGATCTGTGAGCTGCCAATAGACACAGAAGAACAACAAATTTAGCGCGCTGTCTAGAGGGTAACACATGTCACGGTGTGGACATCTTTCACAGATCTAGAGGAAGATGACAGGATTGTGCCGAGGGTCTGATCTCCGATTGCTGAATAGGTTAGACAAAGCGCTGATGGACCGTCCCCAGACTGTTGGCACAAGTTAATTAGCAGCAGCAGCTTACATCCAACACCAAGCTTTTAAAAGGCTTGACCGTTGTTAAAATTATTAATAACCGCTAGCCATGTGATGCTACAGTTAGCGACTTGTTGTATCATTACCTCTCTGACTGTGTGTGTATGAGACACAACTACTTGTTCATCTGAGTTGAGTGTTAATGTGTGAGGTGAATCCATAGCCTATCGCTATTCTACTTGGTAGCTGTAGGCTAGTCGATCGTGGGACTACATCAAAGCCTTTCCTACCCTAAAGTAAAGTAAAAGTAAAGTTCATAAACTACAGGTTACAGACTTATCGTATCGGTCATCGGTCATGAGAAGCAGGTAATTGACGTTTATCGGTATCAGTTGAAAACACCTATATCGGTGCATCCCTAATGGTCAGGTCGTCTCAATGAGTGAGTGGAAAAATCTGTTCTGGTACAAGCCTTTAACAGTTAAAACTGGACAGATAGGAAGTAAAGCACATGCTTTTGAAGAGATTTTAAAAATTAAGTTGTTTTTCTTTGCTGAATGGAGACAGGTGACTCTACTCTGGCAAGGCAGACAAAGCAGAGCCAAAAGAAGTGATGGTCAGTCGTCTCAGGGAGGGGAACGCAGTGGTTAGTGGCATAGATTAGAGCACTGGATAAGCTGCATTGTTAAGGCTACAGCTCCATTATCGTCATCCTCTTTCAAGGAGGGAATAGTTGAAGGACGTGCGAGAAACGGAGGATGATTGACAAGTTTCAGTTTAAAAGAATATCTCAGCAGCCTGACTCCAGTTGGTGTTGCAATGGTCAAAGCATGGGATGATTAAAGTTTGAGCAGACTCCTGGGTGAGGAAAGAATTTATGGATTTTTTTTAGGGGGAGAGTGAACCCCTGCTCTTGGGTTGTGGCTGCATTGTGGGCTTTGTATGACAGTTCTTGTCTAAAAATCAAAGCAGGGCTCCTGCAGGCTTCAGGCAGGACTCATTATGGCCTTGTCAGCGGTGATGGAAAGGTCTAGCAGGGTGGAAAAAGTGCCGCAGAGTCCTAACATCTATGCTATCTATTTTTCAGTGTTGTTAGTTTTCAAGGAGAATAGTTCAAAACCCATATTTGGTATATTGAATTAGACACTGGGGAAAGTTTGAAATAGAGAAATGCTTTGAATGTCGGCCAGAAATTAAACCAATGGTTCTTGCTTCATTCTGCAGTCTATACGTGGCACACATTTATCTAACATTTAAAAGTGTTTTCATTTCTTGAGCTCAAGCTGAGGGACACACAAAGAGGAATGCTAAAGTGAACATTTATATTGGGTCTAATTTGCCAGACAAGCTAAATCAATAACAGAAAACTAGCAAGAGGTAATGTGTAGACTGGTCACCTACTGTTCTCTCTACTGCCCTTTAGAATCGGCCATAAAACTTTGGTTTATGAGGGCTGGACATGAGGACAGGCCAGGTCAGAAGGAAAATGTTTTTATTGGAAAATATACCCTCTAAAGCTGGCTATTATTGTCCTCTCTAGATATAATCTAGTGAAGACAATATGTAATCTAATAAGAAGTCTGCAATAACTGACACAGCTTACTTCCATTTCTCAGTGACCCTGGAAGGATTCGGTTTTCAGCCCTTTTATACTCTTTTATACTTTCACCTTGAATCTTCAGTCAGTTGCTTTTCACATACTGTTTATCCAGGGTTAACCTAAACCCAGAGCTATAGGGTTCACACTGCACTTCTATCAGTCGTGGGTTGTGTGTTGGACCAAGTGACTATTTATTTTACATAAAACATTTACATGTAACTACTCCTTAAAAGCAAACAGCAACGTTTAAATGTTGCCATTAGCGGTGCTCAGTGTGGGAGCAATGCTGAGACATCAAAAAGAGAGAACACTAGAGAAAGGAAGGACTGAAAATAAGATGTCTTAAGTGGATACGATGCGAGCAAGTGTAAGCAACTAAATCAGTTTGATTGCATTGTTTTCTACTAGACTGTCCTAACTGTGCATTCACACCAAAAGCTTCATGAGCGCCAGCGGTCGCTCAGGTCGCTGGCATCGCGCTGCCTGGCAGCTCTGGCAGGGCTTGCAGAAGGCTACCAAGGGGCGGGGCTTTCAAGCTGTGCTGCAGAAGATTTCTTTCTTTCTTTCACTGTCCCACCTTGAGAATATTCACGGTCTGCAATCGGCTGCTGCTTGCTGCTGCTTCGGCGGCGTTGCTGCTCATTTGCATAAAGTTGAGCTTCTCTCAACTTCACAGTGACGCTCCGGTCGCTGGCATCGCGCTGCTCGCTGCTGCCGACGCTCCAGATGCCCTTCGTAGCAAGCGTACATTGAAAATGAAGGGCTGCCGGCCGCTTATGACGCTCATGACGCTCATGACGCTGTTGGTGTGAATGCACAGTAACTGCCCGTGAGTGGCGTGATGAAGAGCAATGTGGCGCGCCATTTCAAGCTAAACTCTTGTGGGACGGTTATTTTAATTCACAAAAAACAATAAGTTGGCAGCTGAGAGTGTCTCGTAAGGATTGTGAGGGATGCTAGCAAGCTAGCTTGTTGGTATCAACAATGATATCTGTAAGTCACCCGCGATAGTGTTGTTGTGAGTATGAATAATAAGGAAGTTTGTACTCACCCACCTTTTCAGTGGTTACTCAGAGGCCACGGCTGCTGGGTCAGTGGTTTGTTTCCATGGCATGACCAGAGACCGGAGACATTGATCCAGTGTGGACAGAGAGCCTTCAATGTTACGAGATGTGGTGCGATAGGCTGACGCTCGCATTCAGTTAGGATACAGTGTAAGTAAGTCTTTTCTAGACATATTGTTTGTTTGAAGTTAGCAATGTTTCCCTCGGTTAGTAGTAGTTACCATGGTTACAACGTAACCATAAAGCACTGGGCACTGATGACATGATATGTCATGTGATTGGACAACAAATATGTGACACAAATTCCATTAGCTTCACTTCACACTTGGTGCTCCCAGAAACTTTGTATGGGGGTGGCCTGATGGGGCCCCTAAAGTCACAGTTACACTGTGCAATTTTGGTTTGTCTCAGTCGAAAGATGACCAACTCGAAAGAAATGGGGTGATATCTTTGGTTGTTGCTCTAAAATGGTGGTCCTAAGTCACACAGTGACAGATGTTCAAGGATGGCCGTTGTCAGGGTCTTGCAGTCAAAGACAGTCTGGGAAATAAAATTCTGACGGTGTCAGAAATTTGGGATGACGATGTCATAGTGTGACTGCTGTTACGACCTACGCCAACTAACCAACCAATAGAAATGCAGCATGAAATGACACACTGGCGCTTAACTCAGTCAAACAGACGGATAGCAGCTCGCCATGGAGGCAAAACACGCTAAAAAAGAAATGTGTGAGTTTCCAGCAAAGAAGAAAACCTTGTGGAGTTGTGGCAGCAGAAGCCTTGCCTGTATGATGTGTCCTCTAGCTCTTACCATGATCGCAAAAAGACGGATGAAGCATGGAAGGAAATAGTGGTGGCTGTTGTCGCATACAGGCTAATTGAAAACAAGGTCAATATAAGACTGTGGTTTCTTATCTTGCAGTTAATATAACTCATTATCAGACGTGCAGAGACTATTACCACTACAGTTAAGATTTTGCATCCCACAACAGTCCTGTTTAAATGTGTTATGTCTACATATTAAGCGATTGGTTCACAAACAGACCTACTCCAGTTTAGGAGAGTTTCGTTGAACTGTTTCCACTCAGATATCTTTAGGTGAGAGTTCAAGTTCAAGGGACCCCTTTGAAAAAGGCCATGCCCTTGTTCCCTCTCCAAAATTTAGCCTAAATATTGAGTGTTATTTAGCTCCCTTCCTGACAAGCTATGCCAACATAGTTGGTACCAGTGGTTGCCTTAGGTCTTCTAGTTTCATATGATACCACTGCGTTCATGCTATCTTAGAAAATGAGCAAGAGAGTAACTGTTCACACTGGAAATGTTTAGCCTTGTGTTTAGTTGATCTTCAGGAGATAACCCTGCTCCAGAGCCGTGGGCTTAAGTCAGGGTTAGCCCACTGTGGGATGTATTAGTGTGAAGCTTCCTTAGCCCCAGGTAACAACTCTCTTACCCTGTTTCTGAGTGCAGCCTGAGAGGGGCTGCAGACTTTAAACCAATCTCCACCATTGTGCTCAGTACATCATGTTAGTTTAGCTTCAACTGCGTTCACACAGCTAGCAGCTTCACTGCATACATTTCTGACTTTCTACCTGATACTTAATTTGCTTTCAGTGATTTCACTTTGACGAATGTCTCAGCTCCTTTAATGCTTACCCTTCAACTGACTGTTTCAAGTCTCAGATTTTCACCTCTCAAACAAATCTTCCTCAGCTCTTTGGAGTCACACAACTTTCACAACTGCTCCCAGTACTTACACTTCAGCTGACATATTTCTTTTTTTCCAGTTTGTACTCTTCAACTGGCATTAGACTTCTACTTCAACTGACACTTCCAACTAAATTTATCACCAAAACTTGAACTGACATTTTAACCATTTTAGTGCATCCTCTTGACACTTGAAGTGACATCTTTCATTTAAACCTGCATTAATTTCTTTCAGGACTTCCACCTTAAATGATTCCTTCAGCACAATGTAAAATGTACACCTCGTCTGGCACTCTAAAGAGACAGTTCACCCCAATATCGACTGTGGAAAATGCACGTTCTTATATTGATGTAGTCCTTGCATCTCCCTAAAAAATCTACAACAATACTTTTATGTATACTTTACTCAGATTTTACGTTTGAATTAACACATCAACTTGTGCTACGCTGCACTTCATCTGAAACTTTAAAGGTATAATCTGCAGGAATGTCAGCTCCCGTTTGTAAACAGTATCTCCAATGAAAGTGAAAGCCCAAACCTCAGCCTTAACAGCTTAGTATTGCAATATTTGCAGTAAGAACACATTTAATTTCTTATAGATTATACACAATAAAAGTGTCCCATTATTTTGTTATGTATAAACTTTTACTGTGAAGCAGCATAAATAATTAAATGTTGGGTTTTCATCAGCGGCTGAGAACGAACATTAAACAGTAAAATGAAGCAGATATCTTAAGTAAAAACAGGACGCAGGAGAGAAACTAAACTCCAAACTGCAGAGAATCAGTTAGAGGCTACAAAAGTACACACCTATTTTCCAGGGCTGGTACCTGTGGTTATTCCACAGGCTAGTTAATAACATGTCGGACAGGAAATCCAAAGTGTGGGATCATTTTGAGAAGGTGAAGGACGAACCCAAGGTGATATGTAAACTCATCTTCATTGGTCGACTACAAACATGACGAATCATCTGAAACATGGAAGTAGCTACATGCCCATTAGCCACTTAGCACAATCATTACTGCTTTGCAGACAACGTCATTAACAGGCGGCTCGCTCAGTGTGTGACGTGCACTTGTAGATAAAATATAGGCCTATATTAATGAAGGTTCATTAGTACGGTTTGTATTTCTCTGTAATGTAGCACAGTGTTAACAATGTTACTGATACTATTCTTTCTCACACCTTCAACTCAAACCATTGTGTTGCCCCGCCCAAAATATATCATTTAAAAATTAAATTAGTATTGTAAACATGCAGGCGACTAGTCAACTAATGGCTTGAAGCTTCATTCAGTAGTTCAACAATTTCAGTAGAAGTGTTATACGCTATTTAAAAAGAACCCCATGAAAATACTGTGCAGAGTTGGATTTTAAACTTTCGGAACAAAGTCCTGTTTCACGTCACATTAATTCCCAACTGTGTATCTCTGCCATGATATCCTGTTCCGGTTAAAAATGAATTTTTCAGGTTTGAGCACCAGATAATCCTTATTTGGAGGCAGGCGGCAAAAGAGAAAACAACAGCATTTTATTTCAAAGCACGCATGAACGACTCAAATTATGGGCTTGGAATTAGAAAGCGTTGTGGACCTTCAGCCTCTGTATTCATCTGCATTCCTGTAGTAGTCCTCTCTGAAGCTGAGTGACACACCAGTGGCATCAGCTGCTTCTTATATCAGTGTAATCAAATCGTCTCATCAGCTAGATGTTAGTGACAGAGCTGCAAACAAGCAATCGACTCTGAGCAGGATTGTTTCCCTCCAGTCAGAAAGATGGATGGATTTTGAGATTGTAGTTGTAATATATTATGCTGTTATAATTACCTTATAATGATCTCATGACCTTTGTTGGAGAGGGCAACTTTTCAACTTTCTTAGCTAAAGTTTAGTGCTCTGGTGGTTTTTGGAGGAGGATCAGGGCAAAGCATAAATCGTTATTTGATATCTGCCCAGCAGGCATGTGTGACATCCCCAGTGTGGAGGATAAGTCACCTCCAGCATGTTCCAAACACACATGAAATTGGTCTGCAGGTGGACGGAGGAGACAGACTGACAGCAGTGCTCCGGCAAGGCAGAAATAAATCGAAGCACAACTCTAAGCATGTTTCCAATTCAGAAACTGCTCTGACAGGAACTTGAGGAACTTTGTTTCCTCACACTACAAAATTCACTCTGTATTCCTGCTTTGTTGTCGACTCTCTTTGGGCTCTCCACTTTTTCAGTTTCATCTAAGTCCAGATGTTCCTGTAAAAAATTTCTCTTCTGTCTCTGCCTCACAATATCAGAGGCTCTTCTGTCTCTTCCCACCTCTGTCTTTTCTTTCTGCTCATTCACCGATTTCCATAATTGCATCATAAAAAAAGCCAACTGAAGCAAAAACACTGGTAACATTCAACACTTAAGTGCTTCTTAGTCAGTGAGTTACACACTGAGAAAAAATAATGACTGCCACTGACCCAGAATTACACCACAATCACGTTAGATGCCCCCAACGCCTCTGCCCCACTTGCACACAACCGTATTAGCACACTCTAAGTGTTTTTAATTAATCCACATAATCAGTTAATTCAGAGTCCTCGGGCCGGCTAACTGGATTACACTGATGTAGCGGGGGCGGCTGCCAGACCGGCTGCTGAAAATCACCTCAGCTCTGGGAGGCTGGAGGCAATCCGCACCTCCTGCTCCTTCCCCAGCTGCTGCCTGCCCTCCTCCCTGCCCGCAGCAGCACCAGACACTGGCTATTAGACTGTGAGATTGGTGGCGGTGGCGATGCGTTGTGGCAGTCGGTAGGACTGCCATGGGGACATGAGGTTGAGAACAGACAGAGGAGGAGTGGAGAGAGTGAGATATAGAAGCGAGAGGTTGTTTGAGAGGTAAAAGCGTACGGAAGCATACGCAAGAGGAAAGGTGGGAGATTGAAAATCCAAAAAAGGAGAAATGGAGGCGTACGGGGAAGAGAAGCAGCCAGGCAGATTTATAACTGTGAGTCCAGCTGCTAATGGCAAATCAGCAGGAAGACGAAAGCTCCCCTCTCCTGCTTTTCTCTCTATCCTGATTTTGGATAATGGGCAGCTGAAGCTTCCAGCTTGGCCAACGCTCCCCTGGCTGTAGACGTGTGGCGGCTGCAGCCATTTTTGCCTCACCAGTTAGACAAACATGCACACACAGCCTTTAAAGACAAGGCTGTCATGTAAGTGCACTCAGCTAAGCAAGCCGAAACAAATAACCTTCTCTGACTGTCTTCTTCAAGTGCTCCTACCCTCTGAGACTTTTTGGAAAAGTAGAGACCCAAGCCAAATCATTTGAAGCAATTAGTATCTACCACGGCAGGAGAATTTTTTGCGAGAATGCACAGTCAACACTCGTGACACTCCTGAGAGAGGTGAGGTGGAACGACTTTGCATCACTACACCACCTCGACCAGGAAGGAAAGATTAGAGGCAATTTTCTGAGTGACTTTACTGTAAATTCTGACTCTGACTGTATCTGACTGTATTCTGACTGTATCTCCTTCTATCTTTTACACAAACCTTTTCCCCACCTTTTAGTGATATCAGTGTTGCAGACAAGTTTCCAATTCTGTAGTAAAATCATGACAGTTTTACATCAGTTCATGATGTAAGGTCATGATCTTAATCATTTGGTGTAAGGTGGTCATAAAACCATAAAAGTCGGTCTTTTCTCTTCTTGATATTCTGACTAGGGTTCCAGTGATATACTGGTTTCAAGGTATACCATGGTATGAAAAGTGATGGTTATCATACAGTAAACATTTGCTCATCTACAGTATTGAAAAAAGCAGAGAATCTCACTTTTATTTGAGTTAGACTTACTTAGACCTAGGGAGACTTTTTTTTTTTTTTTTTTTTACATAAGTATATTCGAAGTTCCAGTTCCAGTTATAAAATGTTTGTTCAACCAAAAATAACCCCACTGTTTATATTTCTGTGAGAGTCATTCTGATAGTCACAATAATAATTCAGTCAGGAACACTTGAGTCAAAGAAAACTTTATTTCCATTTGCAGTATTATATTTGGCAGTATGGCTCTGTTCTGGGCCCCTCTGCCTTTCCTTGGCCTACGCAGAAAGCCTCTTCCACGCGCCTACATGGAAAGCCTTAAGACGGAGAGTGCACACCTCTCTACCCTTCCACGTGCACACGAGGAAAGCCTGAGGCAGAGAGAGCACACCTCTCTGCCCCTCCTTGCACCTACATGGAAAGCCTAAGGCAGGGAGAGCAGCAGCAAAGACCCCCGGGGAAAAAAACAGAGCAGCATCAATGACAAACAGAAATGACATTGATAAGTCAGACACATCATGAAAAGGAGGAGCTGGGGTGGGGGAGGGTTGCAAAGTGGCTTACAGAGGAAGCACCGACAGAAGGCAGGCCAGAGCAGTTTAAATAGGGCGCCCTGAATGAGATTTGCCAATTGGTTGCATAGAAGACCTATTATGGGAGACCTATTATCCTGCTTGAGCACAGACAACTAAATTCAACAATGTGACTCAAAATAATGATAAAAGAGATTTTATTGATGTAAGGTAATATGCTGATGGTGACATTTGCCACCGGTCCGCTGCGCTCTGAGTCTGGTGTCAGTGACACATGCTGCTCTGAGTCGCGCATCTGTCTGCTTGCGCTGCAGTGTGTGCCGAGGGTTTTAATTTTTAGCGTTAAATCAATAGTTGAACACTACTTATCAGCAACCAAGTGTTTTTTCGTTTGTGAATATTTTTATCTTAATTCTAGGGTTGCAAGAAACTACCTTTTCACCATAGTTGAAAGTTATTAACTTTTTTGGATGTTGAAGGCTTTGATTTAAGATCGATCTGAGCTCCGAAGCTTCGATTTTCAAAAATAAAGTCAAAGGTCAGCCCTAGTTTAGAGAAATGTGTTTTTTCAGAAAGGTAAGGGATTGTTAATATTTCATATTTCTTAGAAGCAGTTTGGTGTAGTATTTCCCGCCAGGAGCAGGATGGGAAATAATCTCAAAAAGAATCTAGTTATAGTCAGATAGTGACCCCTTAAGATTCTCAGTCTTTGCAAAAAGTTTCTAGTGCATGACTAAAAACTCACATTGTCTTTGTCAGTCTTTTAAAAGTATTTCCAAAGTCTTTTCAGAGTCCTAAAGTGTATGATAGACATTGGTTAGTTAGCTTTGCTGCATCTAACTTTGAAAAGTTAAGAGACAACGTATCTGGTGACTTGTGATTGTGACTCAAGTTATGTGGAGAGGAGAATAGGAGATATATGATCTGTTGTGGGCAACTCTCTCATAAAGTTCATTTAATGAGGAACTTCTAATGCCACAGCTCTTGACTCAAACTCAGCCTCATAAAAACGGATTCCTCATAACTGAGTTTCTTTATCTGATGATTTATTAAACACGAGCTTGTCGCTATCAAAAAACCCCCAACTTGTGGCTTCTAACTGAAAGCCGAGGTTTTACAAGACCTACAGTACAGGGATTGTAAATGTAATAAAAGTGGCTCATTTTGTTTCAGGCGTCGCCGTAATTGCTGAAAATTCACAAGTTTAAAAGCCTGGTTGGCGTTGGCTTGGAAGATTCCTCTGTACGATTTCTCAGCCGATGGCGGAGCTGTGACAGCTGAAACTGCGCCACCATATCAAAGCTAAGTCGATTCCTGGCACCAGAACATGAAACGCCTCAGAAAGCTACATCCTCACCAATCTGATCGCACTTTTCACCCTTCCATCATCTTCCCCCCACCGTTCTGCCAGAGGGGGGGAAAGTGCAGTCACCGAGACCAGACGTTCAGCTAATGCTGAGAGTCACATTAAAAACATGTCAGCGGTACAAGTAACATCTCTCCTCTGAAATTACTTAAAGTGGCTGAGAGAGGAGGGAGAATGGTTCTTAAAGCCTATCAGCTGTACACAACTCTGGTCTTATGGTGACGGTGCTTTGGGGCTTGCACACACACACACACACACACACACACACACACACACACACACACACACACACACACACACTCTACAGATATATACATCCACTCTGCATGCAAATCTCAAAAACTTTTTTTATATTAAAATAGACATCCAGATATAAAAAATACAAACCTAAGGCAGTCAAGTCAAACACATGAGTTTACATTTAAACACACCTGGCTGCCGGGTACACACAAACACACATCACCCAGAGGAGAAAAAACACCGGCGCAGCACTTTCCACTGGCTTGTTGTGCCTCAGCATTCCAGCTCATGAGTCGGCCCGAGGGTTCTGCCAGCGCAGTTGTTGGCCGCTAAACATGATTGATCACAGGATTTGTGTCTGCCGCATTAGTCCTGTACACCACCAGCCTCCTGTGGCCTGCCAAACACTACGCCTGCCTGTCGCCCATCAAAGGGCCTCTCTCAGCAAGAATCCTCAACGCTCCGCTGAGTCGCTTTACAAACACTCGCTGTCCCCCCTCCTCCTCCTCTTCCACCTCCTCCTCCTCTCAACCTTTCCATATCCCCACGTTCCTTCCCTCCACCTACTCCGCCCCCCACTCGCCGCCACATTTAGGTGCCTACAGGGTTGCGCAGAAAAGGAGTGCGATTGTAACTTTTATTGAATGAGGAAGAGTCAAGTAAATCTGCAGAGAGCTGGGGGAATAAGCATCACCAGCTGCTTTCTACAGACAAACAACTTGTAAGGGAGGGAATCAGGAATCAAATTAAGGGTGAGGCTCTGTCGGGCTGCCGGGGGAATTCAGGAGCGGATGTAGTGAATGTGAGGTTGGTGCATGTGTGTTTAGGTACACCAAGATGGAGTGCCAGGACATTCATTTTCATTTGGAATAACAACACTCCAAGGACCCCAGGGAGAGGAGAGTGCTGGAGAGGCGACGTGGAATTGACTTGTTGAACTGTAGACCTAAAGGGTTATTTTTCTCCTTTAGATTGCCTTTGGTAACGTCTGAAGATCCTGCCTCTTGTCCTGCCTCCCGGAGCTCTAAAGGGACTCAAGATTGTGAGGGGGAAAAAAAATCAAGAGACCAATGTTCTCATGCGATGTCAGAAGTCTTTATAGAGTTCACCAAATACAGATAACAAAATGAATTACATTCGCCAGCTATGAGCAGGGTGTCAAAAGATGAGTTTATTGCAGCCCTTACACATGCCTGCTTTCAGCTAATACGAGTGACATATGTGACATCAAGAATGTCTCGCATCCTGATTCTGAAATACTCAGTTTGAATATCTAAACTGAAGAAAAGAACCCCAGCAGAATTTAAATTTGATGTAAGGTCAAAATTTATGGGGAAAATGTCGCCTCACAGAATTAAATTTAGTCTTTTATTTGTGTGACAGGGTTTGTTGGAAAAGTGTTTTATTTCAACTCCATTCCTCATTTGATTGGTTTGAGTTAAACCGGCTGGCTCCGTCAAACTCACTGACAAAAGTGGACTGACTCAGATTCATAAATTTACACAAAACATTTAATATTATGCATGGGGTTATGGACACACTCACTCACTCAGAAGTTAATCAAATAAAATAGAGAACCTGCTCAACAGTCAGTGCCATGAAAGAAGTGTTTCACTTCAAGAATGATTGCCTTTTTTATAAAATGTCTGTGCAGTAGAAAAAACGCAAATACTTTTTAAATTGGTGCTTGAAGACCAGAGAAAACAGGGCAAAATGACTGTGTAATTTGCTTTTGCTCAAGAGGTAGAAAACCTACAACTAGCAGAATGAACTGCACCGCACTGGACCAATAGAGTGAAAGTTCTTGTACCCCTGGTTCCCTCATCAAAAAGCCTGTGGGATTTTAGCATTGTACATTACATTATTGCAGAAAATAATTGTACAGGTTATGTTCAGCAAGATAATCCTCACAAATTTAGGCTTAGATTTTTATGATTTTTGAAGCTTAATTGTATCATCGGGAGTAAACGGCGAACGTCTATAAATGAACTAGATCAGTGGTTCCCAACAGGTCCAGCCACGGGGTCCAGATTTATCCTTGGTCATTAGTTCAAGGTCCACACAGTTCAATACATTCAGTGTCATACTTGCATTTGGCCATGTCGTCGAGCTAGTTTGCTGTCTCTGTCAAGTAGCTGTCCGTTTGTTTTTTACAAACTTGACATATTTATGAGTCACTTATGGTCCATTCAGAATGAACCCGCAACCTACTTTTGGACTGTGAACTAGACTACAGTCACATGACTTAATGATGCCATCACAACAAGTCTGTAATGGCGCGGTCAGCATGAGTAGGCTTTGTAGGCTCATGTAGCCTCTTGTTAGCAGCCACTTTTTTAAAGAAATATAAAGCCCAGTTCAGACCAGATATTGGCGACGAGATGAGTGGAAACATGCAACTACTTGCGATGTGCCATTCTGCAATGTTCTAAAAACCTGCCAGTTCACACCAATGCAACTAGATGAGATGATGTAGCATCTCTATGCAACAACTCTCTGTACTTCTGTTCTGATTTTCAGCATTTCAGACTTATTTTAAAATATGAATGAGGATAGTGATAGTGAGATAGCGGCTACAGCTGCATCTGTAGTTGTGAGGAAACTGTGAAAAACAGAAACAAAATGAACATCAGATGGACTGTGTTCATTATCAATACGCCGCAGTAATATAAATAAACAGCACCAATAAATCAGTCAGTGAGAATGTGTGTGTGGCAGGACATAAGCACACACTGCGGACTGCAGTCATTTTGACTTGACCAGTGGACTTTACTACAAGCAGACTGGCTGCAGAAACAGGTGAATTGCTTTGGTCTAAAATAGGGCTGTCAACGAATATTCTAAATACGAATTTAAATTCAAATTTGAATTTAAATTGATATTCGATTGTTGAGAAAAAAAATAGACCAGACGGCAAAACGATCGCTGAAGGGTGCAAGTCGGCCACAGAGCTGTGCGGCGCAGCGCAGCCGGCATGGATGACACAATCGGTTAACATGGGCGCCGAAAGGAAACTGGCTTCGCTTCGAGGCTAATCACAGCGCTTCCGCGGGCGGTGTGGCCTGACGGGTCAGAGAGGGGGGGCGAGCGAGAGGTCTGCGGTTGTTTATAACATGTTATAGCTAATTGTTTCATGTGTTTTAATGTGTAGGTATGTAAATGTTTTCAAAGACATTTATGTTGAAATAAAAATACCTACAAGTAGTTACGTTTATGTATGTTTCCTTTTATTAGTTTGTCCTCTTGTGGACATAATGCGAAAAAAAATAAAAATTTGAATGGTTCAAACCTATGACTTATTTTTAGAAGGAATATTCGAACATCATTTTTGAGCAATTTTGACAGCCCTAGTCTAAAACCAGCTGACTCTACTTGAGTCAAGCTCAGACCGACCAGTTCACACCACGAAACTGCAAGGGTTTAATTTCCTTGCCAATCTTTGGTCTGAACTGGAGTTAAAAATTCCAAAATTCAGCAATTCAGTATTTACTGATGTATTTTATGTCGTAGAATAACATATAAATGTCTATTAAGCTTGTGTTAACCACAGACCTTTTTCAGGCATCTAACCAAAAACCCACTCAATAAACCCGGTGACTTTGAGACAAAGGAAGCGGGAGTGCTAAAACATGAACTCATTTCCGGCTCTTTAGGACTTATTCTTGGGGCATTTTAACGCTCCCGCTGGTGGGTGACGAAATGTGAGGTTGTCTGGAGATAGGAGATTGATTGATCCTGTATATATCAATCTAAAATAAAACATCTGGAGCAATCATTGTCTTTGCAGCAGAAAGCTAAGGCTTCTGTCCTTCCCATCACTATGTCAATATGTTACTTTACTTTGTGTGCAGTGCAAACATGGTGACAACATGCAGTGCCACCTGTATTTCCCCATAATGGCCACGAGGGATTGTTGTTTGCATGATCCTGTATATATTGATGTAAAATGAAAAATATAAAAGTTAGAGCATCCATTCTTTTTGCAGCTGAGAGCAAAGGCCTATATCTTCCGCATCCTCACATCATTATGGTACCCTACCTTTTTTGTCGTGCAAACGTAGTGACAACATGCAGTGCTGCAAGTATTTCCCCATAATGGACTCGGGAGATTGTTGTTTGCATGATCCATATCAATCTAAAATAATATTATTATAGCTATAACATTATTTTTGCAGCAGAAAGCTGAGGCTCCTGTCCTCCTTGTCATCATGTGGTACACTCGTGATGACGTCAAGTGAGGTGCAAAACTATGCAAAAATGTGTGGTGGTGCCAGAGAAATATATAATGAATCCATCAAAACAGCTTTGCATGCACTCTGCTCATACACATAAACATATCTCAAAAACGAAATAACAAACAGTTCAAATAACATTTATTTTTTAAAATTTTGATGATACAACGTCTGATGTATTTTTTATGATTTATAATTTATGATTCAATTTCAATACTTTTATTAATTATTGACCTACACAACCTTTAAGCTTAGGTTATACAAATTTTAGGGCCCAAAAGCATTTGAAGATACTAACAGAAATTACATCACAATAAGCAAACATACCAGTGTAGGAACTGGCGGACCATTTCTGCTGCACAAAGGGTTAAACAGTGAGCTAAGATATGTTTTTTAAAACGTAATAGGCAAGAAAAAGGCAAAGCAGTAAAAGATTTGGGTTCGTATTTTATCAGCACTGCTTAGTTTTACCATTTGATCTCAATATTTTTAGTCTCTGTTTTTAAAATACAGTATAGTGCCCACTTCCTGTTCACAAATTCTCATATTACAGCCAAACAGTGCATTAAAATATGTTGAAGACATTTTAGTAGAGTAAAAGGCAATACAGTAACAGATTCTTGGTTTGTATTTGATCAGCACTACCTAGTTTTACCATAGGATCTGAGTTTGAGAGAGAGTTTGATCTGTTTCTATACTCTTTGTGTCCCTAGTGGAAACACATGAAAATGTTGAAGTACATTGAAAACTGTGGGAGATGAGCAGGGGTTATCTGGGTGCTGCCAAGATGCAGGAAGATTATTTACACATACAACCCAAATTGCTTTGATACAAAGCTGGTTGAAAATCAGCAGAGTGTCCCTTTAAATATCACAGAGCCTCCATTTATGCAGTTTGAATGTTGGCATCTGTGATACAGCAGCGGTGCGAATGGTGTAAATGAGAAAAACTGGCATCGGGGAGGAATAAATGAGGTAGGCTGTCGGTAAAGTTCAAGCTTTTCCTGACACTGCGGAGGCGTCTCTTGATAATTTGCTCTGTCTATATTATTCACACACACAGACTGCCAAAGACACACAATCCACAGAAGTTTGGCAGCACCTTGCAAACTGAGACTTAATGACCTCGCTGAGTGTCAGCGAGCTTTCATGGAGTCCAGTTTGACGGTCACGCCCCTAAGCACCCAATTAACACGGTGTTTTCAGTGTAATGAGAGCAAGAGCGAAACAGCAGAAGGGCACGTACACTGTCAGGGTTTTACTTAGATATGCTGTTTAAATATGGTTATAAAACACAGCAGGATATTAAAGGGACATTCCAGAGATTTAGCATGGCACTGTTATTACTTTGGGAGGCTCACGAGAGAATTAAAGATGATGGTGGTCATAGTCAAAGCAGCAGGGGTCAAGATATCCTGATATCCTCATCTGTAGTATGAGTAAAGCTCTGAAAACACTGGGCACCTGCAGTTCCCATAATGCAACTCAGCAGTGTCTTTTGTTAGACCCTGATGACATCATCTGGGTTATTTTCTCAGTTTAAAAAGCTCCCCTCTGAGCCAAAGAAGACATTATCCAAAAGGCAGACATTATTACATGCTGAGTACTCTCTAGGGGGAGGCACAGGAGTAGTTTCTTTTTTCTTCCTGTCCCATCTCACTCACCGTGTTGTGTTTTTAACTAATAAAAAATAGTGTTTATTCATAGTAGAACAGCAGAATTGTGTATAAAAACTAAGCATATTCAATCAGTACAGTATAATGCTGAAGTAATTCCTAATATAACAGCTAAAACAGCTCTATTGTACATATTTTTGTGATGTTATAATATTTTTATAGTACATCTTTTATATTTGTATTATTTCCTGTTCTATATTTGTGTTTTTGTCTGTTGCAGTACGTTGCCTTTTATTTCCTCTTAATATGTGTATTGTATTACTAAGACAAATTCCTTGTGAAAGCCTACTTGTTAATAAACCTTACTCTGATTCTAATTCTTAAAACCATGTGGCAGATAACAAATAGTGCTTAGTCCGTTAGCTCGATGCTATCACATAATGGGAATTACCTTTAACATGCTTTAACAGAAATTAGCATTGCTTAACATGAAATGACGTGTGCTGACACTTACAGGCAGATACACTCACCGGCCACTTTATTAGGTACACCTTGCTAGTACCGGGTTGGACCCCCTTTTAAATTCTTGGTGGCATACAGTAGATTCAACAAGGTGCTGGAGACATTCCTCAGAGACTTTGACGTGATGACATCACAACCTTCTATTGTCCAGTTTTGGTGAGCCTGTGTGAACTGTAGCCTTAGTTTCCTGTTGTTAGCTGACAGGAGTGGCACCTGGTGTGGTCTTCTGCTGCTGTAGCCCATCTGCTCCATGGTTGGACGTGTTGTTGGTTCATAGATGGTCTTCTGCAGACCTTGGTTGTAACCAGTGGTTATTTGAGTGACTGTTGCCTTTCTATCATCTTGAACCAGTCTGTCCATTCTCCTCTGACCTCTGGCATCATGACCATCCTCTGTAAACCCTAGAGATGGTTGTGTGTGTAAATTCCAGTAGAGCAGCAGTTTCTGAAATACTCAGACCAGAATTTCAAGGAACACATCACTGCTTTGCTGGATGAGTCAGTGTGACTGTATGTGTCTCAGCCAACAGTGAAATGCTGCTACATCCTACGTCTGGCACCAACAACCATGCCACGTTCAAAGTCACTTAAATCACCTTTCTTCCTCATTCTGATGCTCAGTTTGAACTTCAGCAGGTCCTCTTGACCATGTCTACATGCCTAAATACATTGAGTTGCTGCCATGTGATTGACTGATTAGCTATTGCATGCTAAAATGTTTCCTAACCTGGCAGTGATTGATTGGAATATTTTCACCATCCCGGCATCGAGTACAACCAGTGAAAGAGACATTTCTCCACTGGATTTGAAATTCAAGAACAGAGAATCCAGCTCAACGTGAGTGACTGTAGCCTGTGTGTATTATACATAGGTGGAGGTCAGGTTGTGGGACTTTTATCAACGGATGTGGCTTTGACTTAGACATAATGACGGGTGCAGGACTCTGGCACAGAATCGTAGGTGCACAGCAGCAGAAGTATAAATTAGGCATGAGACTGTTTGTTATGTTCTTGTGTTTCATCAGTTAACAGCAGGGGGCAAAAAGCTCATCACTCAGTGTGTCCTGGAACTGCCTAAAACACCAGGCACACACACACACACACACACACACACACACACATCTTACCAGGAGGATTCCCTTCCGTAAGGTTTTAAACACATTCAGTGGAAATATTATTGATTGTCCCAGTATGGGTCCAGTTTAATGCATTAGGGGGACATTAAATTCCAACAGCAGATTCATTATCCACATGAATATTTAATCAGATATAGTGAGAGAAAACGCAATTAGCCAAGGTACAATCCTACAGATGTTAAGATTTACATTTCCTCCAGCCTCAGGGTTACAAAAGACTTTTCAATGTTAGTTTCCAGTGGTGTATTTTAATTTTATGCTCTTTCTACTGCAAACACAACCCTACGTGTGCCATCATTTAATTATGCCAGCCCCTGCTCCTGTACCACTTGACAGTCTGTTTAAATTTAAATTGTTTATGGACGTGCTGTTAGTCACATCACAGCACAGTGTCTTATCTGACACTGGGAGTCCTTCGAAGTGTGTCCTCTGAGGACGTATTCACAAAGCTCCAGAGAGCAACTTTCACTAATTGAGCTGAGAAAACTCCAAAGCTAAGAGGAAGGACTGGCTACACCCTGCTGTTATGAATGACATTACTTTTTATGAATGAATGAAGTTATGGTGGAAAGGTGACCCGGCTGTGTCGGTGAATATTCATCAGTACACAAGGGAGTATTATCATTGGATTTTTCCAAAACGCTGACACAAGCCAGACACCAGACATGAAGCACATCTTTGTGACTTAGGAGTCCTCCGAGCACCCTTTAACTTCTTTCACACTCAGGAGCTAGTTTGAGCACTAAAATGCTTTGTGAAATCCTCTTAGACCAAAAACTAAGGAGTCTTAAAGTTACAACTGGCTCGCCTGTTTCTCCTAACTCAGGCAGCAGGAGATACTTTTAGCCTTCGGCTGTTTAGAGAATACAGCCCCAGATATTTTAGCCACACACAAAAAAGCAAAAGTAGCTGCCAACAACAATCCAGATAAACACAGTATACAACTTTGCATGAGCAAATAGAGACGGGGGAAAATGAGAGGCAATAACTAAGTGAAATATATTTATTTAAGTACTTCCCAATAAAACAAAAGAAAGACATAAAATTAAGACTCAATTTAGAAATAATAGAAATTAGAAATAAATAAAAGGTAAGTCTCAAGCTGTCTCTTTTCTTCAGATCAGGCTTTTCATTTCCTCTTCAAAAATGTAACCACAGCATTGCCAATAGCAATATACAGAATTTGAGAATCATTATCAAAATCTGCCTAATCTCCAAGTAGGTTTTTCCACATACAAGGATATCTTTTGCTGAATTGTTGCATAATAAACATAATGAGAGAAAAGTCATCCATTCATTTTCATCTGCTTATTCGGGGCCGGGTCATGGGGGCAGCAGTCCAAGCAAAGCACCCCAGATGCCCCTCTCCCCAGCAACGCTTTCCAGCTCCTCCTGGGACACCCTGAGTTGTGCCCAGGCTAGATGAGATATGTAATCCCTCCAGCATGTTCTGGGTCTGCTCAGGGGCCTAATACCAGTGGGGAGTGCCCAGAACACCTCTAACAGGAGGTGCCCAGGAGGCATCCTGATCAGATGCCAGAACCACCTCCACTGGCCCTTTTTAGCACAAAGGAGCAGTGGGTCTACTCCAAGCTCCTTTCAGATGTTTGAAGTCTTCAGATACACCAAAGCAACTTTAGGGAGCTAGCGGCGAGGAAGGCCCCCTGCTACGTAACTTGATGTTGCCCATATCTTAGCCAAAAAGTTGCACATGAACACACCACAAAGAGGGCAGCTGACGCACTGTCCAAGGAGCACATACGTTCTGCACTTGCATGATCAGATGCCCAAACCACCTCAACTGACAACAATACAAAGGAGCAGCAGCTCCAAGCTCCTTCCAGAGGTCTAAGCTCCTTACTCTATCTCTAAGGCTGAGCCCAGTCACCCCATGAAGGAAACTCATTTTGGCTGCTTTTATCCGCAATCTCATTCTTTTGGTCACTACCCAGAGCTCATGACCGCAAGTGAGGGTTGGGACGTAGATGGACCAGTAAATAGAGGGCTTTACCTTCCAGCTCAGTACATGACCCGTGTCACTGCAGAAGCCGCACCAAATAGCCAGTCCATCCCACGCTCCATTCTACCTTCACACCTGAACAAGACCTCGAGATACTTGAACTCTTTTGCTTGAGGCAGTAACTCTCTTCCAGCCCGGAGGTAGCAATCTACCTGTTTCCATCAGAGAACCATGGCCTCAGATTTGGAGGTGCAAACCGCCCCAGTGCATGCTGAAGTTCACCGGACATAAATATACATTAGAATACAAAAAAACAGGCAATGCATTTCGATATCAGCACATCAATCGGTACCAGCAGACTAAGGCTTTAGAATGAGACATTGCAGACGGCCTGAAATGAACATTTCTGCCTAAATGCCAGGCCTAAAAGACGATGCTTTAATTAGTTAAAATAGATCAAATTATCTCTGGTTGTGACTATTGTGAGGGTCTCAGGGAGAGTGTAATATAAGCCTGTTAGAGTGGAGAGACTTGATGTTCTCTCTAATTAGGTGGAATAATTCAGTGCATATATCAGTATCAGCATCAGCAATCAACCAAAATGAGTTGAAAAATGTTGACATATTGACAAAAATCCAATATTGTGCATCCCAAGAAAATAGTAAAAAATATGTCCAATACATGTGTTTTCAAATTAAGAGATAATGTATCGTTCACTGCAGTATGTGATATTGCAGAAAAGTACAGTATCAACTGACTGGTGACAGATTACATTCTGGTTCCTTAATCAATACATAAAGTTTGATGAAAAAGAGAAGATGGACTGTGAAGAGTCAACAGAAATCAAATGAGAGTCCTGATGACACAGGTCACTGTGCTGCAATCTCACCCTGAGGCTGTAGAGCTGGGAACGAGATGGTGGGTGGTATGATGCCTAGGCGAGACAGATTCCATGCTTTAATCCAGTATTTGAGACCAACACACAACAACGCCAGCTGTTTTATTAGCAAGCAATTGCTGCATTTCCAGCAGAAATTGTTTCTTAGTCTTTTAGTGAGCTCGCACTGCATTTCCAGAGATGATTTTGCCACCAAACTTAGGAGTCTTTCTGAGTAATCACTGTGTTTTCAGCAGGCCTTGCACCACCAAAAGCAAGTGTTCTTATTGGAGGAGCCATCACTGCATTTGCAGCAGGAATTTTGCCACCAAACGCATGTGTTTTTCTGAGTAATTATTGCATTTGCAGCGGGGATTGCGGCACCATATGTAAGTATAATTTAGCAAGCCATCACAGTGTTTCCAGCGGAGATTGTGTCCCCAAATGTGGATGTTTTTTAGCGAGCCATCGCTGTGTTTCCAGCGACATGTGGCACAAGCAAGCGTAATGGAGTCATCACTACATTTCTAGTGGGGATTGTGCCACCAAAAGCAGGTGTTTTTTAGCAAGTCATCACTGCATTTCCAGTGGCAAATGTGCCACCAAAATTGGATATTTTATATATTTAAATTTCTAACCATAACCAAATAATTTTTGTGCCTAAACCAAACCACACATTGTCATTGAAACGTAAAGTTTCAACACATCTGCTATATGATAACCTACAAATGAAACCTTCAATGCCAACATTTATTCTGGTGATTGGGTTGATGAGGGAGGGCTGGAGAACAAGTGAACACATAAAAATAGGTCAGGAGGAACCCACTCAAAGCGATAATATATCTGTGGCTGCTGCCCCATTTCCAATACAGAATCCTCAAGAGGTGTGTTAGATTTATATCCCGAGGAGAAACACAGACGGGGCAGAGTCGCAGCAAGTACAAACTGTCATGAGCATCCATCCTCAATAAACCTGTGTCCTGAAATATGTAGCAAAGAATGACTTCTATAATTTCAAGGAACACATCACTGCTTTGCTGGATGAATCAGTGTGACTGTATGTGTCTCAGCCAACAGTGAAATGCTGCTACATCCTACAGACAGATGGCTGCAGAGGCTGGCAGTGCCAGATGAGAGGCTGTCTCACATTCAGATACCCCAATTAGGCCACTGCTTACTGGGTCAGGACAGGCGGAGAGCCCAGGATTTTAGCAAGGAGAGAAACAATGGCCACCATACATACAGAGCAGCTCACAAACACGTTCCTCTCATTTTAAGTCAGCTTTTGGCAACTATTAGTTTTGTCAGATGATAACCATCGCCTCAGGGTGTTATTTATCATCTATATTGAATTAATTCTTGAGTCAGCTAAATTAAATTTTTGGTCGTGGTCTGTAAACGTGCTCTGCATTCCAGTGTCGGTACCATTCATGTTCAACCGAAGACAGCTCCTTAAGGAGACATGACACTTCATCTTAAAAAGACAAAGGTTCACTGTGTGTTTTCAGAAAGACTACCACAGTCATAAGCCATTGGCTCAGCTTGGGAGCTGCACAAGAAACGACAGATCATGTTTTGATTTAATCAGATCACATCACGTCATTTTTGGACATAGCTTTAATAAGACAGCTTTAAGCTGTGTGTCCCAATTCAGGGCTTCCTCCTTCAAAGTCCACGTCATGATTGGATAAATTTTATTGGGTTGGTGGGGCTGTCCCATCTCAAAGGTCCTGCAAAATGCAGTTTGTGAAGATATCTGGTAAATCCCATTGCTGTCAACAGACCAAAACATGATTTGGATTCCTCTGAAAACTCTGGAAACATTTTTTTCGAATACTTTATTCCTAAAATATCTGCACATGGCAACAGTGGTACGGTTGTTATTGTGGTTGAATTGTAATTATGGTAAAAAAAAAAAAATCAGTCTAAGCTCTGTGACTGGGCACAAACTCAGGTCAGATTTAGGTTGAAGCAGGTGAAGTGCATTACATTCTAAAACCAGCCATGGGCGACCTGACAAGCTGAGTCACAGGCGACAACATCAGCCAGCATGAATTGAGCTGACAAGGGCCAGCACTGCTGTAACTTTTCTCTGCATCATTCTAAAACAGTTTTGTCTTGTCGTGAATCTTCGGTCTGAACTGGGCTTAAATGTTCTCAGAGCTCTATTTAGATGTGTGATCCAGATCCAGCCAGACTTTGCATTGATCCTATGACAGCCAGCCATGTTGCCAGTATGTGGTTTACAGTTTGTCAGTAACTTTGATGCCTGCACTTTGATTTCCTCTGGGATGTCAACATGAGGGCTTATAAGTGAAAAACTGGGGTTGATATTTTCAGATATTTCTGTCCCAGTTTACTCTGGAAGCAAATGCAGTGGGAATTAGAAGATGCACAATTACTGTACGGTATATGACATTTTGATGACAGCCGTCAAAACTCCTGACAGAGCTATGGCTCAAATATCAATAATTAACAGACTGATGATGAATAATTTAATAATTTTGCCCATGTGGTAGAAGTGGTTTAAGCTGCTGGGTCACTAATACACACAGGAAATCTTTTGTGTTAAATAATATGGACATTTGACATTTATGGGTCAGCAAAGTAGCTCTTTCTCTGTCAACTTTTACCAGGTAACAAGTTAAAGATTGAATTTACAGCATATCCAAGCTTACGTAGGTAAATGTATGTTGATGTAAATGAAATTATGCCTACAGTCAATATAAAACACAGCTGAAAACTACACAGAATTATACATGGAATGAATCCCAAAAACTGGACATTAGTTGCAATTTTAATCTTCCAGCTCCAGTTTCGGCCCCCAGATTTAACTGCAGCGTAAGCACTCTTCACTTAGAAGCTGCTCTTTGTTACAGGCAGCTGCAGACACACAGGCAGCTGCCCGAAGGAGTAGTGGCTTGTCCCGGACAACATTATCATCTGCTTTTTGTTTGGAACTGTTGAATTTTAGTTCACAGCAACTTAATGAGATACTGTCTCTGGCTTTGATATCTAGTGTTTGCAAAAAATGCTTTTGTATATTTTCAGTCATCGTCAGCGTAGTTACCACGCTTACTATATGAAAAGTGCTCTTGCTAAGTTTTGGGTAATTTCTTCCCAAGTTTCTCCATTGTGACGCCAATATTTGTATTGAACCACCAAGTGTGGAGTTGGATACAGCTCTAGTTTTTTTGATAGGCTTTTTGGTTAGATACAATAAATAAGGTCTATGGTTAACACAAGTTTAAGATATTTTTTCTTGATTTGTTCTATGACCTTTTATGTGTCTTAAAGAAGGCGGTTACTTACAAGTGGGTAAATGAGACTACAGAAGCTTTACAAGCTCTGTTTGTTTACCACAGAGTTTATTTTCTGCAATAATCTAAAATCCAATGGAAAAATCCCGTTGACTCTTTGTCAAGGGAACAAGGAGGATGTTAACTTCTGGGCTGGCCTACAAAATAACTTCAGCTCTGCAGCACTTTGTTTATGGCAGGCTTTGTAGCAAATCAGGGCTGGATTCTCACATGATCTTGTAATCTTGAGATTCCAGTGTGATTCTCATTTGTGATCTTGCAATTACAGCTTCCTGAGACATGTATAGAAACGAAACGCCTCGACAAACCACGCCCACCACCAGCATAAGACAAACCCACCAATGCGTTGGTTATTTGAACCCTGCTACAACGTGACATTTTAGTGAATGAATATGAGGCTTGTTTCACCTTACAAGTAGTGAGTTGTAACCCGACCTTAACCACCTCTCTTTTAACCTAACATTTTGGAGCTAACTGAATAGTATCATAATATTTTCTTCCGGGTTTTTGCTTTTGAATGTAGGAACAAAGGGGGCTGATTTTGTAGGTACAGTGGGCGGGTGAGAAAGCTGTTCCAACCGCAGCTATACCTACTTAAGCTGATTAGCAAGGTAACGTGATTTGGGCAGACATGAAGGACAAAAGTAAAGTTGTAAATATAGAAACCTGTAATACTTCAAACTGGTGTTCTCAGAAACCCTTAAGCTTCCATTTTGAAAGAAGTTTGTTTTTCCTGTTTTTAGTCTTTTGTTTCATTTTGTAACTCGAGTGTTGCCTCATGTCAGGCAGTAGTTTTTTGTTTGTGTGGAAGTGTCAAATAAGAGAAGAAAATAATCAAATGTGATGAAGTAGGTTCATTTTTAAAACAGTTCTTAATTACATTTACAAAACAATCATGAACTGTTACCATTATATAGAATTAAATATACGCTGATAGATTTTGGCCATATCGTCCACTCCTACTGGGAACAGTTTCATTATGCTGTATTCTCAAATATTACCACCATGATTAATCATCTTGCTACTGTTTCAGTAGAAGGTCAATGAGGGACATTCACATGAGACTGAAAATAAAGTAGGCTCATGGTATATATTACCTCTACACTTTAATACCACCCACCTGAATTAACCCTCTATTTCACCATCTAGCTCTGCTCATATATAATTATTATTCTGTCAGCCGTAAGAAACATTTGCTCTATCAAATCTGTTCTAATTGGTTTTAATATGAAGTAAAATAAATGGCTCCTGAGCTGATATTAAATGAGATGCTTTTGCCAGCTTCATTAAGGGGTCTCCCAACTCTGCAGGGTTTCATAGTGCGTCTGCGCACAAAAAGGCAGCATATGCTTACAGTTTAAATGAAATCAAATTTTGCACATTTTGTTGTGTGTTGATTGTCTGAGTGAATACAGGGCAAACATGGTGTGTAATTACAGTGTTGGTCACACAGACACCCCATTTGAGAAACTGTTTTTGGTGGGAGTCAATGGTGCGTATTCAAAAGTGATGAAAGCTTGAGCAGTTATAATTGATACTGATCTACACTAGATAAAAATCCTTCCCATGTTTCTGTTTACATCCGCTTATCCGGGGTCAAGCTGTGGGGTGTTCCCAGGCCTACTACCAGATGGATGTGCCGGGAAAACCTCTAACGAGAGGCCCACAGGAGGTATCCTGATCAGATGCCCAAACCACTTCAGCTGGCCCTTTTTTACACAGAGGAACAGCGGCTCTACTCCAAGCCCCCTCTGGATGTCTGCGGTCCTCACCCTTTCTCTAAAGACCCAGACTCAGCACTCTAACTTAAGAGAGCTAGCCCCTTACTACATCGCCTGTATCTTGGCCAAAAAGTTGTACATGAACAAACCGCAAAGACTCCAGCCCATAGCCAACCAGCACATATGTTCTGCGCCTGCATGAGAGGAAATAACTCTCCACACCAGCACACAGCAGTAGTCTGTAATCATCATTCAGAAAAGTAAACCTGAAGACCGTCTTGATGCTAGGTAGCCAGTTAGCACATTAACAACACAATCCAGTGTTGAAAGAACAGAGCATATTTACCATGCACCAGTGAACAGTGAATCGCTAAAGATAAATAATCTTACCTTTTCTTGTGCGCTGAGCTGACCGGCCAATCAGAGTGATTTCATTTAAAGAAGGGCCCGTCCAAAATTGTGTTTGTATGCGCAATATTGTTCTTTTGGTCACTACCCAAAGGTCATGACCATAAGTGAGGGTTGGGATGTAGATAGAGCAGTGAATTGAAAACTTTGCCAAACCTTCCCATATCTACTATTTATGTACCTGGGACAGCAGCGCAGTGGTTAGCATTATGGCCTCACAGCAAGAGGGTTCCTGGTTTGGACCCAGGGTGGGTGTTCAAACCCGGGGTGCTTGAGCCCTTCTGTGTGGACTTTGCATGTTCTTCCAGTGTCAGTGTGGGTTTTCTCCAGGTACTCCAGCTTCCTCCCACAGTCCAAAGACATGCAGGTTAACTGGTGACTCTAAATTGTCCGTAGGTGTGAATGTGAGTGTGAATGGTTGTCTGTCTCTATGAGTCAGTTCTATGACAGGTCTGGCGACCTGTCCAGGGTGTACCCTGCCTCTCGCCCAGTGTCAGCTGGGATAGGCTCCAGCACCCTGTGACCCCCCAAAGGATAAGCGGTCACGGGAAATGAATGTACCTGGGGCGCTTAGTAGCTCACCTAGTATAGCAGGCACCCCATGCACTAAGGCTGCATCATTACAGCAGTGGCTTGGGTTCATTTCCAACCTGTGGTCCTTTGCTGCATCTCATACTCTCTCCCCCTTTCACTCTTAAGCTGTCCTATCAAGTAAAGGCAAAGAGAAAATAAAAATAATACTAAAGAAATAATTAATGTGCCTGTGACAACAAATTAAAATGATATAACCTCTCCGCTCAGTTCAAGGCCAGATCTGATTAGTGATAAAATGGTCAGAGTGCTTGTTAGAGCTCTCTAGTTTCCTAAGATAAAAATGGACACAGACTCTGGTGGCTTTGGTCAGAGTGGTCTGGACTCAGTGACCTCTGTGTAAGAGCTGGAGTAACTGTGCACTCGTAGAGATCTGATTGTGGGGCTATTATTGTCTCTGTGGACACTATAACTAAGCCTTTGATTCATGTGAGGGCTATTGGGACGCTGAACATCAATAAACATCTTCTAATGCACAGAGGCTCCTTGTGGTTTTACTGCCACATAAACGACCACCACACTGGACTGCTTTAAACATATAAAACTGGACTGCAGCTACTGATGAGCACATTATCAATTTTACAGCGCCGTCCCTCCAGTTAAAATCTTTGTCTCAGGTTTCCTAATAGTTTTTTAGAGGTTGGCTGCTCTTTTGACCATAATTTGGAGGAAGTGTTCCTCAGTGAGGCTATCACTTAAAGTATCAGCAGGGTCAATTTGATGGCGGTTCACAGCTTGGATGTACGTGCAGGCTGCATGTGCTCTCAATATGTCCACAGATTGTTAGTGAGGGCTTGGCAGATGTCAAGGATCCCAAAGCTGGAGTACTTGAAAGGTGCTGCTCTGTACCTGCAGTTATTGGCAGTCACAGTAAATGATGCTACCTGCACCTTTCATCAGGCCTAAACGGTGGCATATGAAACATAATGATGTCCAAAATCTCGTATATATGTTCAGCAAAGTGTATATCTTACACACACACACACACTGAGCTGCAGACTAGAGTGAGCCTCACTACAAGTCACTGAAACATTGTGTTTTGTAACAGCTATATATTTTTTTAAAGATGGTGATTAATGTAGTTTTGTATATTAAGTATGTATGTTGATCTGTAAGTCACATGACTGATGGATGGACTGTATATAAAGAAAGCAGAAACAACACACAAAGTATGAAAATGTGCCAAGACCCCCAAGACGTCGTAATATTGATGGCTTCTGGATACCAGCTTAAAGGGACAGTTCACCCAAAAATCAGAAGTACATATTTTTCTGCGTACATGTAGTGCTATTCACCAGTCTAGATTGTGTAATGGTTAGTGTTTGTACCCACCCTGTAGGCATCGTCTCCCTGACCACCCTGACTTTGCTCCCCTATGAATGCTACAGCACCATGGTGGCCCCCACTGAGGCCGACTCCTCCAACTACCTGAAGATCTCCCTGGGCATCACTCTCCTGGGTGATACATACAACTATTTTTAAGGATGAATTATATAAATTTTGAATTTCTTTGGGGTCGTTTAAATCTTTGTTTTCGTTTTGAGTATCCCTGTAGTTGCTTTGTAGCTCTGTGGTTATTTCGAATCTGTTTGCGTTTGTTTTGAATCTGTTTATGGTTGTTTTGAATCTCCTTGTAGTCATTTTGAGTCTTTTTTTGGTTGTTTTTAGTCTCTTTGTAGTCATCTTGAGTTGCTTTGTGGTTGATTTGTGTCTCATTGTGGTTGTTTTTGAGTTGCCTTCTGGTTGTTTTGAGTCTCTTTGTAGTAATTTTGAGTCGCTTTGTGGTTGTTTTGAGTCTCTGGTAATTTTAAATCTCTTTGAGATTGTTATGAGTCTCTGTGGTCATTTTGAGTCGCTTTGTGGTTGTTTTGTGTCTAATTGTGGTCATTTTGAGTCTCTTCATGGTCGTTTTGGTGGTGGTGGCCACGGACCAAGTGTCATTATTTGAAGAGTTAGGTTGCCTCATGGGACATTTAAGTCAGCAGGTCATAAACTACTGAGGAGGAGGAACAGTCTGATACAGATGTTGGTATATGTCCAGGTTCTTTCTAAACTGAAAGCACCACTCGCTAATGGTTTGTTTCCTTTGCTCCAAAGCCTCATAGAAAACTAAACTCTGCTGGATATTCAGTATTTGTTTCGGCGGTGAGGGTGTATTGTGACTGTGAACAGAGCATTTGAGCATGTGCACATCATTCAAAACAAAGGCTTCCCACCTCATTTTTTGTTTGGCTTGTTTTGTATGCACAAGAAACTACTTGCCTTCGGATGTCAACATCTTTCTCATTGTTATACAAAATAAAGGCACATTTTGGGCTGCTCTCTGAAGAGGTGATGAGGGGTGAAGATGGGATGGAAGCGATAATGGCAGCTGAGACAACCAAGGTGAAAAAGATGGATGATGATGGCACAGTGAAAGGAGAGAGAATATGCGAGGAGGGTACACAGTGAGCTGGGAGATGGAGAAAGAGAGCTTAGAAAGGGGAATGAGAAAGACGGGACTGAAGCAGTCACTGCAGACAATGAAATGAGCCATTGTATTGTGTGTGTGTGTGTGTGTGTGTGTGTGTGTGTGTGTGTGTGTGTGTGTGTGTGTGTGTGTGTGTGTGTTCACAGATTCAGAATAGTAAGCACTGATATTGACAATCAGGGTGTGAATGTGTGGAAATGTGAGGGAGACAGAAGAACACCCACAAGCAAGATATGTGTTATAGTCCAAAGACTTGTGATAAAAGGGATACAGAGTTGGAGCTGTGGATGCTCAGAGGGTATAAGGATCCCACAGAAGAAATAAAACAAGTAAAAGCCCAGCAAGACAATGAGCAAAGACAAGGTACTCGTAAAACAAAGAGAAAAAGAGCTTCATCCTGGAGCCAGTCTAACGGAGAGCTAATTTGCGTTTTAAGCGTGCAGCCTGCTCGGCAGTGCGGCAGCCGTGCCCTCCAGCATCACGCCACTACCCCACTGAGCTTGTATCAAACAGAAGTGCTGGCAATTTTCATTCCAAGGGTTGCTAAGAAGTGTTTTCACAGCTGTGTCTCCTCTCTCTCTCTGTTTCTGTCATGTTTGTGTGTAATGTGTGTGTAATGTGTGTGTGGGTGTGGGTGTGTGTGGTAAGTCTTTGGTGTGAGGAACATCAGGGGCCCTGAAGTGAACAATGAAACAAACAGACACAGATTTGTAGCAGCAGCAGAATTGGACATGGGCAGCAGATTGTCTTTAATGTGTGACCAGAGTCACAGAGCTGGTATTAAACTGGACAGATTATACTGTTCCTGGAGCTTTGAGAAGCCTGTTATTGTGGAGATCTGTGGGACACAGATCTTTATGCGTCAGCATCAGTGATAGCCCTGTCCTGAGGCTTTATGTTCTGGGTTGTCCAGCTGTTTGCCTGATGAAGGTCTAGTACCGCATTAAAATACAAAATAAATCTGAAAAGCTGGAAATCAGAACAAAAGTTGTTGCTTAGAGATGACATACCACCTCATCTAGTTGCACTGGTGTGAACTGCCAGATTTGAAAAAAAGTTGTACGGCACAGTGGTGCAGTGGTTAGCATTGTCGCCTCACAGCAAGAGGGTTCCTGGTTCAAACCAGAGGTGGGGGAGCCCTTCTGTGTGGAGTTTGTATGTCCTCCCTGTGTCAGCGTGGGGTTTCTCCGGGTGCTCCAGCTTCCTCCCACAGTCCAAAGATTTTGGTGATCAAAGGTCAAGGTCACTGTGACCTCACAAAACATGATAAAATTTCACACAAATTTCTAACAGGTTAAAATAATGAAGTGATGACATTTTATGTCCAAAAGGTCAGAGGTGAACTTCACTGTGACATCTTAATGTTCTGCAAAACACTTTTCTGGTCATTATTCAGTGTCCTATCTCAGGAACAGAAGCGTAAACAATTGGTCAGATGACACTAATCTTGGGTGTCCATTGGGTGGAAGATGTGTGTGAAGCATCAACATTTTAGAATTTGTAGATTCTTTGCAGCAACATCCATATTTGACACATTGTCAGCTGTCAAGACCACGTATGTGTCTGGACAGACATGCAAGCAAACTAAGAACAATTTGACTGCTTTGACGAGGCATAACCAGGAGGTGGTAATTTTAGTTTACATCTTTAATCGTGCCTAACTTCATTGGATCGTGATGTATTGGATACATAATTAATCCACAGATGCTCCAGTTCAAAATGAGACAAAACTTTTCCATGGGTGTCACTTTAAGAGCCATGAAATGCCTCTTGCTTTCTGCTTTTGCTCCTGTCAGCAGGTTAAGAAGAGTGAGGAGTCGACAGTCAATGACGGTATACAACACTTAGTAAAACAGGTTTTTCAACCACTGAGAATTACGTCAACCACAAGAGGTCCTTGAGCATACGGACATAAATTGCGCACCACATATTAGGCTGATTGATGTAGTTGTGTTTGAGATTAGTTTTGAACAAACAGATGTCCAACACACACATGCACACGGGTGACCAAATGCATGATCCCCTCCAGGCAGAGATGATGAAACAGTCTGAGATGGAAACATCACTCTGTGGTGGAACATGTAATAACTCAGACACTGACAAAGAGTCATGACTCCAGTAAGCACAAATATTGGAAACAGCGTGGACAGTCTTGTGCCTTCCTGATACACATCCATGCTGTCACTCAAATCTCACTTCCTGTCAAATAGCTTTGATGTACTGGGTGCAGCTGAATCACTGAAGCCATGGGTCATCACTTTAGCCACTTTGCTGTGCCTTCTGTCCTCCGGCAACAAAGCAATGAATATGTAGTTGACCAAATCCAAATGATATGCGTCTAATTTGGTGATTATTATCTTTATGTCATTGGAAATATTATCAATCAAGACACCACATTATGTGAAATTATATAACTCGGTCAGGGTTTACATAAAGGAACCCATTTCCAAGAAAAGGCACAGCTCATGATGTACCTGCGTGTTGGAAAAGTACCATTGTCCCTCATGCAACGTGAAGGTTCTGCTTCATTTTGACTGTTATATACTTTGATATGCATCAACGTGTGGAGAGAAGCACAGTAGGCAGTTCAGCAGTGAACAGCAAGTCTTGGTTGAAAAAAAAAAATAGCAGTGACCTGTTCAGTAGTCCATAGTGCGAGATGCACTCATGTTGTGTGCAATATGTGTCACTTTAAATTAGGGCTGCCCCCTAACAGTCGACCAAATGTTAGTTGACCATAAAGATCATTAGTCGGTAAGATTTCATTTGTCGCTTAGTAGCAGAAAAAAACAAAAACAAACATGAAACTCTATTAGTAGCTGCTGCCGCACTCTTGAAAGCTGGCTCAGAAAAGACACAACAGTAGCACCCAGAGCCTGACCTTGTGTTTTCCAAGCAGTTAAAGACGCAACTTGTGTTCGGCCCCTAATTTCCAGGGCTGGTACCTGCGGTTATTACAAAGGCTAGTTAATAACATGTCGGGCAGGAAATCCAAAGTGTGGGATCATTTTGAGAAGGTGAAGGACGAACCCAAGGTGATATGTAAACTCATCTTCATTGGTTGACTGCAAACATGACGTATCATCTGAAACATGTCAGTAGCTACATGCCCATTAGCCACTTAGCACAATCATTACTGCTTTGCCGACAGCATCATTAACAGACGGCTCGCTCAGTGTGTGACGTGCACTTGTAGATAAAATATAGGCCTATATTAATGAAGGTTCATTAGTACGGTTTGTATTTCTCTGTAATGTAGCACAGTGTTAACAATGTTACTGATACTATTCTTTCTCACACCTTCAACTCAAACCATTGTGTTGCCCCGCCCCAAATATATAGTTTAATAATTAAATTAGTATCGTAAACATGCAGGTGACTAGTCGACTAATGGCTTGAAGCTTCATTCAGTAGTTCAACAATTTCAGTAGAAGTGTTATACACTATTTAAAAGAACCCCATGAAAATACTGTGCAGAGTTGGATTTTAAACTTTCGGAACAAAGTCCTGTTTCACGTCACATTAATTCCCAACTGTGTATCTTTGCCATGATATCCTGTTCCGGTTAAAAAATGAATTTTTCAGGTTTGAGCACCAGATAATCCTTATTTGGAGGCAGGCGGCGAAAGAGAAAACAACAGCATTTTATTTCAAAGCACGCATGAACGACTCAAATTATGGGCTTGGAATTAGAAAGCGTTGTGGACCTTCAGCCTCTGTATTCATCTGTGATAAAATATAGGCCTATATTAATGAAGGTTCATTAGTACAGTTTTGTATTTCTCTGTAATGTAGCACAGTGTTAACAATGTTACTGATACTATTCTTTCTCACACCTTCAACTCAATCCAAAATATGTAATTTAATAATCACATTAATATCGTAAACATGCGGGCGACTAGTCGACTAATGGCCCTAAATGGTGACCATTGGTCGACTAGAAAAATTCTTGGTCGGGGGCAGCCCTACTTTGTGAATGGGGATGTTGCAACTTAGTCTTCTCTAAAATCACACTAAACCTTTTTACATACAGTATGTTACACTCACCTCTCGGGGATGATTAATCAGTGTGGAAGGTAAACGCACACCAATCGGTAAGCCTTTGGAGAATGAGTAATAATACAATCTGTGCAGTTGTGTCTTGACACATAGTTGTGCCGCTTCAGTGGGGACATTTATAGCCTCTGTTAAAATGCAAAAAAAAGTCGACCATCCTTTCAGATTTATATTCCAACATATCTCACTCTTGTTCTGTGAACCAGTAAGACCATTTATATGCTTCAGTGCCAGTTTTTTAGAACCTCTAAAACTAAGGCAGTCTAATAAAACCCAGCTATGAGAGGTGTTTCTGATATTCAGTCTACCTTTATAAAACAGTCGGACAAATTGTAAGCAATACAAATGCAAATCACCACCTCTCTAAAACAGTTTCAACTTTATAACCTTCATGAGGGGAGGATTTTTGCCATGCTCTTGTATTAGACTGCATTAGTTTAAGCGAGGAGCACCTGTAGTTGCTTTTTTGTTTGCATGCACATGATGGTTCCCCTGCATCTGTGCTCCTTTGGAGAGTTTGTTTTATTAATCTACACGTCCACAAGATCATCAGATCAGATCATCAGAAGATCGGTACACTGTGGTCATAAAGGGATGGACACGGTCAGCAGCAATACTCAGGTAGGCTGTGGTGTTTAAACCATTCTCAGTTGGTACTAAGGGGCCCAAAGTTTGCCAAGAAAATCTCCCCCACACCATTACACCACCACCAGCAGCCTGAACCGTTGATACAAGGCGGGATGGATCCATGCTTTCATGTTGTTTACACCAAATTCTGACCCTACCATCTGAATGTGGCAGCAGAAATCCAGACTCATCAGACCAGGCAACGTTTTTCCAGTCTTGTATTGTCCAGTTTTGGTGAGCCTGTGTGAACTGTAGCCTCAGTTTCCTGTTGTTACCTGACAGGAGACTGACTGTTAACGTAACGCCATTGACGACTTTCAGATCACGTATCATGGCCTTGAAAGGTTGTCCATAAGGGAAAATTTCAACAATTACCCCTTGAAACTCTGTTCCAAAGGGGCAAAGGGACACATGAAAATGAGGGGCAGGGGTTAAAGTAAGACATGGGATTTGGCCTGAGAATAAGAAACTTTTTTACAGAATTTTTGTGGATGCCAGCAAAGTAGGTAGAGAAGTGTAATTTCTTAATCCAAACTGCACCACCTAATTTGCATTGAAATTCCCCTCTAGTGCACTCCTACCTATTTTTGTGAAGTATGACAGCAGGTCATGAAGTTACCAAATGGGCAGAGGCGGAAAGAAATCTGCTTGTGGCCGCTGAAATTACCTCACGACCAGTGCAAGGTCGGTTCATCTGATGTGGGCCAGCTCAAAATTGGACCCCAGCAGTCACAGTCTGTCGCTCTCCCCCTCGTCCCCTCCTCTTCTTCCTTTCATCTCCCTGCCTCCTTCACTTCCTCTTGATATCTTCATCTCCCTCTCTCTCTCCTGTTCTACCTCTGTGCCACATAGCCTACAGCATGTTGGAGAAATATTGTAGCACTTGAGAGGATCGCAGGATATCCACAGGGACATATGAGTCACATAATGAATTCAGACCAAGGGTAAAAATGTTGAGACAAGAGAGGGAGCTGCTGGTTATCTAACCAAACACTCCTTGATGTGTGTGTGTGTGTGTGTGTGTGTGTGTGCGTGTGTGTGTGTGTGTGTGTGTGTGTACACACATGCATATTCTGTCTTATTTAATTATGCAAATAATTTCGAGTGTCATGGATATAGTTTGTCCATGTCACTGTGTTGAAGCAGTAAACCCCAGGATGCTGCTTTTTACTGTTATTTTGATCCGACTTAGTTGTTACGGCTAAATGAAGGACAGATACTGGATGGAGAGTCTTTGGGTCAGGAAATCTAACGGTTCTGATGATTCATGCTTTAAACCAATGCCTTGGCCTCATGCGCTGACAACAGAGCAATATATTTGCAGTTAACCAAATCCAGATAATCTGATTTCATGATTATTTTTTATTTAATCCGAAATATCAAAATAGACACCAAATTATTTGAAAGTGTGTTAAGTCAAAGGCAGTCACTCTGAAAAACCTTATGTTTTATGATGTGCCTTTGTGCCAAAAACTGCCATTTTCACAGCTTCCTGTGATGTTTTGTAATTGCCTTTTTCAGGGTTTCCTTGGTCATGACATTCCTGGAAAGTTATAAAATAAGAAACCAGGGCTGGAAATGGAATTAACAGAATGTTTCTGAAAAGTTTTGAATATACATTGTTTCAGCTTTTGTTTAAAGGTCTAGTGTGTAGCATTAAGGGGGATATATTGGCAACAAATATGTTTTCTTTCTTGTATAATCACCTGAAAATACGAATCATTGTATTTTTCTTACCTTAGAATGAGCTTTTTGTATTTACATAGGGGCCAAGTCCTGATTTATAGAGATTGCCATGTTGTAGCTGCCATGTTTCTACAGTAGCCCAGTATGGACATGATAGGGCCTTTTCCATTTTCACAAAAGGGTGAGCATACATTAGCCGGTGCAAGGCTAATGGCCTGGCTTGGTTATGCCAAACAACATTGAGGAAAGCGGATTTGTAATGTGAAACTGCTCTGTTCTGTGATTCTTTTGGTGTAAATCACCTGGTCTGTTTGTTTTAGAGAGGAAGACACCTCTGCAGATCATTCGGCAAAAAGTTGCTTTGCTGTTGCTCTCCCTGCCTTAGGCTTTTCATGTAGGCACATGGAAGGGCAGAGAGGTGAGCTCTCTCCGCCTTATGCTTTCCAAGTAAGCGTGTCAAAGAGGCTTTCTGCGTTGGCCAGAGGAAAGGCAAAGAGGCCAGAGAGAACAGAGCCATATGGCCAAATATAACACTGCAAATAGAAATAAAGTTTTCTTTGACTAAAGTGGTCCTGACTGAATTAGCTGTGGGTTAATGAAGTATGCGTACCTCTTCACATCTGGAATTGCATCCTACTTCATACCACTTCCTGTCAGAAAGATGTCCAAGCTTGCTATTTCATAACTACTTGAGTAAAGTCATGGAGATGGGGTAAAATATCATGGAAAAGTTGTGACCTGTTCACACCTGCTCAGTAAACCACAATGCAAGTTGCACCCATGTTTAGTGCATTTTGAAAACGGTGATGTTTCACCTGAGGCTTCTGTAAAATCACACTAAACTCTCCTACATACAGTATGTTGTGCTAACCTCTCAGAGATGATCAGCCAATGTGCCGAGATGTACTCGCACATCAATTAGTAAGCCTTCAAGGACTGACTAATAACACAATATGTGGAGACGTGTTTTTACACTTAATTGTGCACAACTGCAGCTTTGTTGGAGACATTTATATTCACCATTAAAACTCATTAAAATGTCCGCATTTCCAGATTTATATTCCAGCATTATATCACAGTGAAACAAGCCAACATAATATACTCAACAGATGGTGATGTTTGTGGTGTGTAATTGGGCCGTTAGCCAGCAACTGAAGTCACGAAACTTGCACCACACAAAGCGGTACATTCTGCTGTTGCCCTGATGAACTTAGTATGACTTTATGCTGGTGCTGAGAGCTCTCTTTTTAAAGAGAAGGGAATAGAGGAGGTGTAATTTATTCCTCCTAATCCCAGCCCAGGGATCAGGAGATCCTCACCTACACCACATCATGCTCTCCCTTATACCAACACTGTCACCGCGCCCTGCAGTTTGCAGCTGTTTATTGTCAAAGAAGTGAAGTAAGCTTGAAGTGCTGGACAGATCATGTAATGTTTAGCCAGTTTCACATATCCTGCACTGGCAGCTGGAGACAACACAGCTGTTGTTTAATTAATTCATCGTTAATTAACCAGATAACATGTTGCAGATTTGATTGTTTGTGGCTGTCAGGGATGAAAATGTCATCCCATCAGTCACTGTCAGTGAGCTCAGATTTCTTGCACGTTGCTGTTTAAGTGCCAAGAAAATGAAACGTAACAATGGGATGTTAGTTTATAAATGAAATTGAACCCGAGCCGTACAGTTTTGAATGCCCCATTCTTATTGTTATTCACTGAAAACATGATTTCACACCGAGCAGTTCTAGGACTTATATGTTGAAGTGTTGGTTTAACCTTGTTCGTGACTTGTACAATATCTGTAAACAACTTTCTGAGGTCATTGGAGCAACAGATCATGTTGAAGGGTCAAGGATCCCAGCAGTGCCTGCAAGAGCAACAGAGCTGAGACAACAGTTTGCTAAATCTGAGGCAATAGATGTTGTTGCATGCACACAGATATATATAATGTGAGCGTGCTTTAAGTAATTTGCTTGTTTTGGAACGTTTACGCCATTGTTTTCATTATTCTGTGTGCACAAAACAATGTGAAGTAAAATGAAAGAGAGGGGAACACATTTGCAAACTGTGCTTTAATTTATTGGAAATCTCCTAAAGCAGTGGCTCCCAGCTGGTGGGTCGTGGTACAAAAGTGGGTCTCAGGTCATTCTGAATGGACTGCAAGTGACTTGCAAACCTGTCAAGTTTATGAAAAAACACACTTTGTGTTGAAGTACAGTGGATTTGCAGCACAGAGGCCTTTACTTCGAAGTGCTGTTTCCTGCTGTAGAGTGAGTGACTAATGGACAGCTACTTAACAGAGACAGCAAACTAGCTTAATGTCATGACCAAACCCAAGTATGATGCTGAATATATTTCAGATTTAAGTGACTTTGCACGTGGCACACCAGACAGGGTGGTGTGAGTATTTTAGAAACTGCTGATCTACTGGGATTTCCACACAGTACCAACTGAGCATGGTTTAAACACCACAGCCTACCTGAGTATTGCTGCTGACCGTGTCCATCCCTTTATGACCACAGTGTACCCATCTTCTGATGGCTGCTTCCAGCAGGATAACGCACCATGTCACAAAGCTCAGATCATCTCAAACTGGTTTCTTGAACATGACAATGAGGTCACTGTACTCCAATGGCCTCCACAGTCACCAGATCTCAGTCCAATAGAGCACCTTTGGGATGTGGTGGAACGGGAGAGTCACATCATGGATGTGCAGCCGACAAATCTGCAGCAACTGTGTGATGTCATCATGTCAATATGGACCAAAGTCTCTGAGGAATGTTTCCAGCACCTTGTTGAATCTGTGACACCAAGAATTAAGACAGGTCTGAAGGCAAAGGGGTCCAACCTGGTACTAGCAAGGTGTACCTAATAAAGTGGCCAGTGAGTGTTAAGATGTATTCAACTTAATTATCTTCATATTGTGTGTAAAGATAGTTGCATTGATTATATTGAAATCATCAGCAGATTATAGACTGCTGATAATGGTGCAGTGAAAGTTGTTATCAGAAGAGTTGTTAGATATAACTTCATATTGTGGCATGCTACATATGTGTACAGACTAATTTTCATTAACTCTGGCACATTTAATGTGTATATGAAACAGATAGCATCATACACTCCTAATAAATGCATGACTGTCATCGACTCAGTACTTTTGTGATCACATTAAACTTTCACTAATACTGACACATTGATTGTCATTGACATTAACAGAGTTCCTTTGCTTTTATACAACACTCCTCAGAAGAGCTCTGAAGCATGTATCTGATTTAAGATGTTCCCTGACTGAAGTGCCTGTGAAAGGACAAACTCTCCTCTTTTACAGCTCCTGTCTTCTGCACTGACAAAGACCTCGATTTCCCACCACAGAGACATACAGACATGACAACACTGACAGACACTTGCAAGCATGAGTAAGCAAGCAGAGACGAGCTCTGTCCGCCTGTCTTCTCCGTCTGTCTGTCCGTTTCTTTTACAAAAAACCAGCAAGCATGTGATGGACGGGATGATGCAGAGTTAGAGTGAACAAGGAGCACAATTTTACATCAGAGCAAGTAAATGGACTGCACTTGAATAACACCTTTCTAATCTTCAGACCACTCAAAGAGCTTTTTACACCACCAGTCACATTTGCACACTGGTGGCCAAGGCTACCATATTAGGTGCCACCTGCTGCACAGCTTTAACACACTCACACACTGATGGAACAGCCATCGGGAGCAATTTAGGGTCGGTATCTTGCTCAAGGATACTTCGACATGTAGACTGGAGCAGCTCTAGATTATTCCGTTGATCTTCTGATTAGTGGACGACCAGCTCTACCTCCTGAGCCACAGCCGCCCCTTTCAAGCATTTAACTAAAGTGAACTGATATACCTAGGCCAATAATTTCCTACATCCTACATCCCACTAAACTAGCATCGTACTAGGGGTGAGCGATATATAGATTATACTCGATGTAGTGCAGCTTGTTCTACGTGGGATGTATAAAATGGCTATATCGTGAACATCAGGTGTAAATTGTCATGTCTTTTTCAAGCCACCACCGCAAGAATGGCTTTCACATTTTGGTTGTCTCACTCTTTCCTGTGGCTCTCTCGCTCTCACACACACAAAAGAAAAAAAAACAGTGGTTATGCTTTGATTTTTTTCTATATAACAGTACTTTATTTAATTCTGTTATTTAATTAACTGTAGTTTATACTTTATTGTAACAGTTCTTTAATTACCTTTATTGTGACAGTTCTTTATTTAGCTTTACAATACCGGTACTTTAATTGACTTTATTGTAACAGTACTTCATGTAACTTTATTACAACATCATGATATTTTACTTTGTAATAACAGCACTTTTTTGTCCTTTGGTGGAAGTCAGTGATAGTTTTTACAGTAAATGTATAGTTGCATATTGGGCTGCCACTAAAAATTATTTTCATTGTCAACTAATCTGTCGATTATTTCTTCGATTAGTCAACTAATTATTTCATCGAAAAATGTGTGTTTAAAATACATGTGTTAAAATGTTGAAAAATGTCGGTTTGTCTCACCCTAACCCCAAAATTACATCATCTAATGTCTTGTTTCATACTCACGCCAAAGGGTTTTAGTTCATCGTCACAGGAGAGTGTGTAAAGCTGCCAATATTTGAACGTAAGAAGCTGCAGTAAGAGTATTTTGGGGTACTTTTAGAGTACTTTTCTATGAAAAATGACTCAAACCGATTAGTCGACTACTAAAATAGTCACAGATTATTTTAATAGTCGATTAGTCATCGATTAGTCGACTAATCATGGCAGCCCTAGTTACATACAGTCTTTTTAAAAATAAAGGCACTACGTTGGTGCAACACCGCAAAATGACATTTTTTTCCATCAACAACAAACATGCGTGGTTACGTGTTGCCAACACACGCACCTGGTTGGGTTTAGGACAAAAGAACAGGGTTTGGCTTTTCAGTCTTACGGGAAGCAAACACCAGCCTCCTGAGTGAAAGTTGGGGGTAGTTGGACGTCCTCTGACAGCTGGTTATTTGTGAATTCACAACAACTTAAACAGAATCCAAACCAGAGTCAGTCTTTCCCGAGTGGATGGCCCAATCGAGCAGCTCACTGTGAGACAGGGGAGCGCGACTCTTTCAGTTTTCAGTTGACAAGTTTCTCAACTACTTTAACATGTTCCAGGTGGTGTTACCTTACATAATGTGACAGGAGAACTATAGCCTTTACTTTACACAGCAGTGTCAGTGGGAGAACAGCCCTGAGAAGCACAGCAAGATAAAGAATGCACATGTAATCCTTCACAAAGAAAGGATAAAGGATGAGAAAAGAGGACAACAAAGCTGCAGTCAACATGTAATAGATCTATAAGAGAAAGACTTTGGAAGGAGGAGAAAGAGAGATCGGTAAAGGCTGACAGAGACAAAGAGAGCAAGAGAACGAAACACTATTTCCCTGGCCTCCCACCTAATACGCACAAAGACCTGTGTGTGTTACCTAATGAAGGAAGATAGCAAACAAATGAAAAACAGAGTGAAAAGGATGCAAAATTATAAAGACAGTGGACAAACATTGTACACAAGATCTTGTCAAAAACCTGAGGCCTGTACTAGGAAACCAGTTTAACTTACTCAAGTTATCTTTCGTTATCTGGCTTGACTAACCTTAACACTGGTCGTCTCAATAACCGATACTACAAAGACGTCAAACACGTCAGTAGCTACATGCCCATTAGCCACTTAGCACAATCATTACTGCTTTGCCGACAGCGTCATTAACAGGCGGCTCGCTCAGTGTGTGACGTGCACTTGTAGATAAAATATAGGCCTATATTAATGAAGGTTCATTAGTACGGTTTTGTATTTCTCTGTAATGTAGCACAGTGTTAACAATGTTACTGATACTATTCTTTCTCACACCTTGATGAAATTGCTCTGTCACATAAAACACTTCAAAGTAACACCAGACTGTTTCTGCTGCTGAAGTAAAGGGTGGAAAGTAGTTAATGACTGATGAGGTGTGTCTGACTGAAATGTTGCATTTGAATTGCACACGAATTACAGTTTGACAATGTAACATTAACCAATGCTGAAGATCTGATACCTGAATGTTACTTATCTGAGTCTCTCTGAACAAACTCTGCCACTGACCTCTGTCTCTGTGTCAGAGGTCTGGATACTGAGGTGTTTCTCTCCTCCTCCTGTCTTTCTGGTTGCAGCTCCAAGTTCTCTTTCTCCTGTTTATTCCTCTTTCATTAAGTCGTCACTGTGTCAGATAAAACTAGTCAGGCTTGGACACTATCTGCACTAAATGTCCACAGACAGCTAGGGTCACATGGATGCACATGTGGCCGTATTCATGGCACAGTTAAGGGTCTGCATCAGCCCACAGCAGTAAACAGGAAGGCATGGAGGGTGAGCTTATCGTCCTCCTACTGCGGACATCGGGTGAAAGTAAAACCAATCATGCACTAGATGTGTTCACGACAACAGATAGTGTTTGCAAAGACAGCTTTACTCTTGAAATACACATATGTACGATGAAGAAGAGGAAACGCATCACTTTTTTGGTATCGATCCTATTGACACTCGAATCGATCTTAAAAATGAAAGCTATCGAGAGTATCAATATTCTAGGATTGATCCGCCCACCCTTAAAGAGAACTAGCTTCCCCATACTATAAACCCAGAGTTAACCCTGAAGTTACCTCGCTAACTCCAAATCCTGCTTCGTAGTACAGGCGTCTGAGGATCATGAAATTGTTCTTAGATTTAATGGTATTCTTATTTGCTCACGGCTGTGTCAGTGCCATACACAAGGCTGCTGAGCAGACCGAGCACAACCATGCAAACACACCCACACACACGCACACACACACACACACACACATACGTAACACATTGTTCACCTGAGAAGACTTGAAACTCACAGAGTCTGAGTGACTTGTAATGCTGGAAAATTTGCTCTGGGGCCTGCTCTTGCGAAAATGTGTGTGTGTGTGTGTGTGTGTGTGTGTGTGTGTGTGTGTGTGTGTGTGTGTGTGTGTGTGGCTTCCCTGGAGAGAGCCTTCCACACTGTCTCCCCTCATATTCTTCCAGTCAGTAAGTGTCGGACAGTGTGTGAAAAGCCAAACATCGGTTACCTCATGCAACAGTTCACAGCTACTAAAAATCCAGTGTATGATCTGTTGTCCTCCTCAAGTCACAGCAGACAACTACTGCTGAATATTTAACAAATCTGGGCATATATTTATTACGCTTCTCAGAATCTGAGGAATCAGGGTGGAAGTGAACAACTCTACACTTTATGACTTTATGAGGTTTCCTACTCCTATTTTCTGCTGGTTTGATGTATTATACACTTTTAAAATTCTAAATGCAAAAAAAAAGCATCACTTTTTTAAATCTACAGCCCAGTTCAGACCAAAGATTCTCAACGAGACGAGTTGAAGCAATCAACTACTTGCAATGCGCCGTTCTGCAACATTCTTAAAACCTGCCGGTTTACCAATGCAACTAGATGAGATGATGTATCATCACTATGCAACAACTCTCTGTACTTCTGTTCTGATTTCCAGCAATTTGTAGCTTCTTAAAATATGAATGAGGATAGTGATAGTGAGATACTGGCTACAGTTGCATTTGTAGTAGTGATAAAATGGAGAAAATCAGAACGAGCATCAGATGGACTGTATTCATAATAAATACGCCACAGTAATATAAATAACCAGCGCCAATTAATCAGTCAGTGAGAATGTGTGTGTGTGTGTGTGTGTGTGTGTGTGTGAGGGGGACATAGGCACATACAGTGAGCAGCAGGGGCAACCTACCGTCCGACACCAGCACACTGTGAGGACAGAAACAAAGGACTCAAGCGAACACACCGTCCGCGGTCATTTTGACTTGACCCACGGACTTTACAAAAAGCAGATTGGCTGTTGAAGCAGGTGACGTGCTTTGTGAGCTTAACATACATTTTTATGATAAGTCAAAATTTTTGAGTTAATTAACTAAAATAAATAAAGCCGATTTTACCTCATTAGTTTACGGCCAATAAACAACACTATCATAGTGCGCTTAAAATGATTGATTAATTAATTAATGTTTATGTATTTTACAGTGGCTCTACTGGGTCACAGTTAATGTTGTGGTAGGACATTTTACATGTATACACAGTTAGTGATCTCCCGCCTGTGTGGATATTAGAGTGTCTGACAAAGTTGTGCTGAGTTAAAATAAAGAGCACTTCCTGGTTCAGAGTTCATGTCTTTGCCTAATTCGAGCAGTCGAGAAACCTGAGTTTGCCACAATATATATTTTTAGTTGAATGAAATAAAAATAAATTGTTATAAAATGTGTGCTCAATGTTTTTATGTTCATTAGAATAAAATGCTTAAAAAAAGTTGTGTTAAACTGACATAAAACTCAGTTTAACACACGTCACGTGACACATTTATTGTGTCTGGCGTATTCAAAATGTTTATGTTACTGTTTTGTACTAAACTAAAAGTTCTGGGTGGAAGCTGTTTCCAAAAAAAATTAAGTTGAGTGAACAAATTGGGGTTTACATTGTGGATACAATCTGGAGATGCAGTTTATTTCAAGGTGTAAATGAGGTCAGCGAAGGTCTTTCCTCTTGTGTATATGTGTCTCTGACTGTATGCCTGGTGTCTCCTGGCAGTTTAGGGCGCCTTTGGAGCTTTTGTACATATTAGTATAGATAGGAGTGAGTTATTGAATTCATACAGCTTTTAATCCTAGCCCTGTATGTGGGGCCAAAAATGTTTCACTGGGGATATTTAACATGTAAGCTTGTTAAATATAGGCTCTGGCTCAACTCATTCAGAACTTGAGCCCAGTATTTAACACATCATTCCAGTCATTTACATCATTGTGTGAACCAAAGGGTGTGTGTGGCGCGACCCATCAGAATGTAGCTCCATTGACAAAGACCCAGAGACTGACTTTATGGACTTAAAGTGACAGCACCGGCAGTAATTTCAGCACAATAAAACCCCAGTTTATGATTCATAACCATAATTAGCCTTGCAGTAAAACAGCCGTCTGAATGCAGCTGCAGGTTTTTGGTTCACTGGTTCACAGCTCTGTGAGAAAAGAAGTTTGAACTGAAAAATGTTTAACTGCCGGAAATCAGCTGGAGAACAGAGTGGGCAAAGCATTGTTTTTAGATTTAGTCACTCGAGAACATAAGGGAGTGTTAATGTGCTACAATATTGAATCTGTGTGTGTGTGTGTGTGTGTGTGTGTGTGTGTGTGTGTGTGTGTGTGTGTGTGTGTGTGTGTGTGTGTGTGTGTGTGTAATGTTACGTAATGACGATGCACCTCAGAAATGCACCGTCTGTGTTTAAATCAAACGTCTGGACGTATTTTGAATTTTTAACACAGGAGGAAAGGAGGACTTGGATATGACATGTGATTTGCAAGAATACGATGAATATGAGGGCTCGCCTCACACTCCGCCATCCAGAGACAGCATTAGCCGCAGACGGCCAAGCTAAACCCTGGAAAACACTTAGCTTGACAAAACTACCATCCAACTCTGAGAGAGCTAAGAGTATAACATGTGCAAAGATCTGCGTCCATACAGCGCTGTTGAAAACCAAGGCTTTTGTTACACGTAAAAACACTCGGCGGTATGTGACTCCGTCCTGATGTTTTTTCACCGACACAGCTGTACCCAGGCTCTGCAGAGAAGTGAAGCATAAAGCTGAGGAATCTGTGAGTACATCAGAAAGGGTGTCTTTAACTTGTGACGCCTCAACTTCAAGGTCACTGGATTCATATATGACTGTAACGGCACATTATCTCACAGAGGACTGAAGACTGCTGTCTCATGTTCTCCAAACTAGAGCAGTACACGAAGGTCACACTGGAGCAAAGTCACGCTCAGTGTGTGTCTTTGATGCTGATGCTGTTTAGTTAGCAATAAGGTAGCTAGCTTTCACAGCTGCAATGCGGATCTCTGGGCTAAAACTAAAACCAGATTTATGTCTCCTCAAACTGGCCAACAATTAATTTATCTTCTCTGTTCTTAGTTGCAAGTTGTTGTATTTTTTTTACCATAATGAGTTTGATAGTGGTGTTGAATATAATATTGCTTGAGCACTGAAAGGTGCTGTGAGCATACCAACGCACTGGCTTCCCATTTACCTCTGTGAAGAAATGGGAACTGGTCCATTTGGACAAACAGGAAAAGCAGTACATTTAATTGAAATATTAACACTTAGCAAACTCATTGAGTGGGCCACATTGGACCCTTCTGGCCCACAGGCCGTATGTTTGACAGCCCTGATGTAGAGGCTTTGATAGACTTTAGCTCTGTTTCCACTGTTGCTGCTTCTGTTCTTAAGTTGAGATGCATTTAGCTGCAGTTAATATTGTTACACTGGCACAGTGTTATACACAGCATCTGCTGAAACAGCTGGCGTGAAAGTAATGATGCCATCCCATGAGCTTTATGTTTTATTTTAGCATTACTGTATCAGAAAACATGACATTTTACTACATTTTCAATAATATGGCAAAGCTGTTAGGGAACAGTTGCCTATTGTCAGTAGACATGGAGCAATGTTAGCATTCATTCTGGGCACCTGATCAATGTTAATCCAATATTAACTCTCTTTTTGCTTGTGCTTTAGTCTCTTCCAACTCCTGATGTAAATATCTGCTCTTTAGCGGCTTAATGCTCCATTATGTTCACCAGATAATCACTATCTGTGTCTTTCTATAGTTTGGTGCTTAGTAGGTAGTATACAAAGGGCTTTGGGCTTTTCTTCTGGTTAATGAGAACAGTAACAGCCGTGTAGTTGCTGGATGTACAACCAAAGCAGTGAGCTGAAAAAGGCTTAAAAGCTTCACAGAGCTGAAAAGAACTGCAGAGTTGGGCAATGAATATCTCTGTGTACTAGTTTGTAAAATTAAAGGTGCAAGGTGTTACATTTTAACCTCAATAAATCACCAATAATGAGACGTTTAAAGCTGGGGTAGGCAGTTTTACTCTGGTGTCACTGGGGAAAAGTCCTATAGTAAACTTTCAGCATGTTTTAATTCAAGTGGACTGAGAGAACAGTAGACTTCTGCACCTCCTCTTGGCTCTGCTTTCAGGCTTTAGAAAGTGTAGCCTGTGATGGGAAAATCAAAGGTCATTTCAGAAAGAGGGCATTCCTATTGGCTGTTCTTCAAATACAGATGCGCATGCCCATCCCTTCAGTGAAAGCCTGATTAAGTGGCGGAGAATTCTGCAGAGAGAGTTGCTATTGTAGCATTAGCACAACTGTCTACCCTGCAAAGCAACCCAGAAAAGGAAGACAGACCCCTGGTCAGTGGCTGCAGCAACCCGAATCCAGCCAGTGCAAGCCCCAGCTCCAGGGGACTGAGAGCCCTGACTTTCTGGTAAATCAGCAAACTTTCTGTTGCTGTCTTTACACAGGTTCGACCCAGCACTGCTGCTGGCTACCAGCCTGCTGTGACACCCAGAGTTGTTGGGTTTGCGCTAGTCAGATCCAGTTACCACAGCCACCAACCGGTCAGTCTCCCAAGCTGCTGCCATCTCTCCCCCCAGGGAAGCAGTCCATAGCAGTGGGGAGTGAGACAGTGGGAAGAGACAACTCTTGTCTCTTTTGTAGTCCTATAAACAGAGGGAGAGAGCGAGCCAAGGAGGGGCTTAGCAAATGATCTGAGTGCAACTCTATAATGAAACAAGATTACATGAATCGATGTATGGGAAACACTGGGATACTGTTTGAAGCGTGCATATGCCGGTGGTTGTCAGGTGGGAGGGGCTTGGGCAGAGAGGAGAGCTGCAGGAGGAGGAATATTTTCGGATTCTTTCTTTTTTCTTGCCTTACTAGATTTCTGCCTAACCCAACTTTAAGATGGTGTGATTACCATAAACAATGACTCATTTATACTGCATTGTGTTGCACTGGTTCACCTTCGGAAGATGTGAATAGATGAATGAGATGCAACTTGTAAAGTGCGTTGGATAAAAGTGCTATACTCTGTAAAAGCAGCCATTTATTTATCATGTAGCTTTTGTTTGATATCTGCTGAGTTTCTGTCGACAAAGGGAGACTGTCTGTAATGAGGCTGTAAGTGAAAAAATGGGAATATATTTCGATTTTTTATGTTCTCTTTTTCTGCTGGGTATCTTGGCTTAATGCAGCCTGTACTAATGCAGTCTGTCTCCTTAAGTATTAGGGTTTATGGGATGTGGAATATGTGGTTTTAGTGTTGAAAATCCCACCATTGCAGAAGCACCCACAGTAGCCTCCTCTGTGCAGGTTTATCAGAAGCCTTTCCCATCCCCATCCCCATGTTCCCTCACCTGTCTGATGGCGCACAGCAGCTTCCCGTAGCAGAACACGATCACCAGGAATGGCACGATGAGGCAGAAGACAAACAGGCAGATGATGTAAGACATGCTATTCGGCGTCTTGGCTGTCCAGTCGACAGAGCAGGTGGTCCCGGGTCCCTCTGGGCCATATTGGCTCCAGCCAAAGAGTGGCGGCAGGGTCCAGATAAGGGAGTAGACCCACGAGAGGATGATGCCCAGGGAGACCTTCCGGTAATTGGAGGAGTCGGCCTCAGTGGGGGCCACCATGGTGCTGTAGCGCTCATAGGAGAGGACAGCCAGGGAGATCAGGGAAACAATGCCTACAGGGTGGATACAAACATGCAGGATAGGTTGAGTTGCACAGTATCTAGAAATATATAACAAAGGGACAGTTCAATCAAAATCTAAATCATATATGTTTCCTCTCAGCTGTAGTGCTGTTTATCAGTCTAGATTGTTTTTTTGTGAGTTGCAGAGTGTTGGAGCTATCAGCCGTAGAGATGTCTGACTTCTCTCCAGTATAATGGAACTAGATGGCACTCAGCTTGTGGTGCTCAAAGTGGCCAAAAAATATATTTTAAACTCAACAGCAGTGTCTCTTTCCAGAAATCATGACCTGGTTGCTCAAGATAATCCACAGACCTTGTTGTGAGCAGTTTCATGTAGGAACAACTTTCTTTCTATTGAACTACACCCACCAACTGTATCACTGCACAGAGGGAAGAGTATATCTACTGCTAGCTCACTGAGCACCACTGAGCTAGCTAATGTTGCAGCTCAGCTGAGGACAACGCCATTAATGCTTACATCTCATGCTGTCACGAGCCTCTGGTCCATGAGTAGATGCACACTTCCTTGTGGACAGTGATATGGTATAGAAAGAACATAGTTCCATAAAGAAATAGGTTTGCAACTCATGGACAAGAGGCTCATGCTTGTGACAGCGTGAGATGTAAAAATGAATGCCGTCCTCCTTAGCTGCACTGTAACGTTAGCTAGCTCAGTGGTGCTAGGTGAGCTCACAGTAGATGCACGCTTCCTCTTGCGTGGTGATTCAGTTGGCAGCTATACCTCTGCAGAAGGAAAATAGTTCCTACATGAAACTGCTCACAAGAAGGTCTGTGGATTATCTTGAGTAACCAGGTCATCATTTCTGGAAAGAGACATTTTTCAAATGGATTTTTGGGCACTTTGAGCACCACAAGCTGCAACTCACACCGAAACAATCTAGACTGATAAACAGCAGTACAGGTAAGAGGAAAAATATGTATTTTAATTTAGGGTGAACTGTCCCTTTAACTCAAGGAGTTAAATACAGAACACAGGCTAACAGAATACTGTAGACAGCATGTGCAGGTGTGGTCTTCCGATTAAACCCCGACTACTGTACTTCACATTTAATGGGGCCATCATATAGAGACCAGTGCACTTCCTGTCCAAATGTTTATCTACTCTAGTGAGGAAAACATGCACGGTCACAGTGATATTAAGCTTCACAGCTCTTTTCAAAGTTAAGAGTGCAGCTTAAAGGAGCTTTATGGTTTTCAGCTTCAAAGAGAGGATGGGTTATGAAGTTAAAAAATAATTGCCAGAGTGAAACGCGCAGCGTGATAAAACTACAGCAAATGTTATTTTGAAGTCATCAAATATTTCGGTTCACACGGCAGGGCCTGCAGCAGATACACACCACTGTAAATCATAAACTGCAGCTCTACCTGTAGTGTCTCTGCTTGACAGGAGGAATGCGGTAAAAAAAAAAAAAAAAAAAACAGAAGATGAGGAGAAGCTTTCTTATGTCTCTCTGTGCTTTTCTTTCTCAGTATTTCAGAGACACAGCAGCAGGAGCCTGAAGCTCAGTGTTCACGCTGACCCCTCAGCCTTTTTTATTCTGTCTGCCGTTTGTTTTGAAGCTATTATGAAACCACGGGGCCGTCTTTCATGCCTATTGATTTTCAGTTGCAACGAAGCAAAGATTGACTGGACGCTCCGTTACAAAGCCTTTCACTGAAGTGCCAATGCTGCACGATGAATGAATAACGGGAAAAAAGTTACTGAACAACATGGAAACAAATGTAGCTCTGTGATTGAAGATGATGGTTCTGCAGAAGGTTTTTTGTGTGTGTCTGTCTGTATGCAAATACATTGACCCCACTGCACATACCCCTGACTGCAAATGCACAGCGTGTGATGTTTGTCTGTTGCCCCCAGATATTGCGCTCATGTTGCTTTCCCTGCACACACTGCTTAGCTCCGGGCTTTTATTAGCTCTGTTACTGCAAAGTCAACACAGTTTTACAACGACCCACTTGTGTTTCTGTTTGATCTCAGCTGACTCATAGCAACCAATCCCAAACACATTACCCAGATATTTTGACAAAAGATGCTTTCAGCCCTGCTCATTGCTGTCCTATCTCATCTGGCCTGTCGTTTTCCCTCCGTTATCCTCTGTCTACACTCTGTTAACTTTCAAGACAAACAGTAGGAGGACTGTCCTCTCACAACAGGTGGGCCGGGATGATCTCAAGCTAAAATGTGTGTGATAATGTTTAAAGACAGGTAAACACTGGTGCAATTGCAGCCCTTGTTATCTTGAACCACAGCCTGACAGGAGTAGCCTTTACTCCAATATATTTTGGAGCAGGTGGTAAAAGGCAGATAGAAGTTATTTTGGATTTGTGATTACCGGATTGGTTAATGAATTTGGCCACAGACAACTCTGTATTTTGATTCACTGGGATGTATCCATTAAAATTACCTAACATAGTACTGGTCAGTGCTTCAGCCAACATTCTGTATCAAGTATACTGTGCTGTGTGAAAACACACCAGGAAGTGGTGAAGTGCAGCTCGCACATTTTTCTGAAGCCAGGAGATGTGTTCACGTAGGCGGGAAGAAATTCTTTGTAGCACACATTCACCAGCCACTTGAGGTACACCTGTGTGACTGCTTGTTAAGCAAATAGCTAATCAGCCAATCATGTGGCAGCAACTCAATGTATTTAGGCATGTAGACATGGTCAAGACAACTTGCTGAAGTTCAAACTGAGCATCAGAATGGGGAAGAAAGGTGATTTAAGTGACTTTGAACGTAGCATGGTTGTTGGTGCCAGACGGGCTGGTCTGAATATTTCAGAAACTGCTGATCTACTGGGATTTTCACACACAATCATCTCTAGGGTTTACAGAGGATGGTCTGACAAAGAGAAAATGCCTTGTTGATGCCAGAGGTCAGAGGAGAATGGCCAGACTGGTTCAAGATGATAGAAAGACAACAGTAACTCAAATAACCACTAGTTACAACCAAGGTCTGCAGAAGACCATCTCTGAACCAACAACACGTCCAACCTTGAAGCAGATGGGCTACAGCAGCAGAAGACCACACCAGGTGCCACTGCTGTCAGCTAACAACAGGAAACTGAGGCTACAGTTCACACAGGCTCACCAAAACTGTACAACAGAAGATTGGAAAAACGTCGCCTGGTCTGATGAGTCTGGATTTCTGCTGCCACATTCAGATGGTAGGGTCAGAATGTGGTGTCAACAACATGAAAGCATGGATCCATCCTGCCTTGTATCAGCGGTTCAGGCTGCTGGTGGTGGTGTAATGGTGTGGGCGATATTTTCTTGGCACACTTTGGGCCCCTTAGTACCAACTGAGCATGGTTTAAACACCACAGCCTACCTGAGTATTGTTGCTGACCGTGTCCATCCCTTTATGACCACAGTGTACCCATCTTCTGATGGCTACTTCCAGCAGGATAACGCACCATGTCACAAAGCTCAAATCATCTCAAACTGGTTTCTTGAACATGACAATGAGGTCACTGTACTCCAATGGCCTCCACAGTCACTAGATCTCAACCCAATAGAGCACCTTTGGGATGTGATGAGGTGGAAGCAGCTGCTAGGTGCCAACAGTTTAGCTATCCTTAAAATTCACTAACTCACATAAAGGACCTGAGCACTTTATCACTGGGTAAAGAGAGTTTCCTCACAAGGAAAACAAAAGCATTTGTCAGTAGTTCAATTGCCTAAAACTGTGTCACTTAGGACTTGAAGCGCTCCTAAATCTTCTAGAGAGAAGGTCAGGGTGGATGGATGAGTCAAAAAGGCCCTTGAATTTGATTCCAACCAAGTGGCTCTTCTTTGAACCAGGACACAAGTTGGACAGGACACAAAACTGCACAGCTAAGTTTAGGAAAGTGCCTGATCAGTACTGCACATGTGCAACTCTACACAGAGTTGATAAGGAAGTGAGATTCTCACTCCTTAGCAACTTTCATCATCAGCTCTGGAAAAGACAGTGTGTTTCATTATTTTTTATCACTTGCCTGACTGAAGTAAGTTGCTAGATAGATCCGCCTGATGTGGCGTTATATTTGCCCAGGGCAATCGGACAGTCCTTAATGTTTAGACCTGCCTCACAGTGTGGAACTCACTGGGGTCATTTATATGTGGGGCCAGGGCTTACACCTGCACCAAGAGTCAGCAGAATGTTTGAATGTAACTAGAGCAAAAACACTACCTGGATCCCTTGATAAGGTCAGTATTGGACATACTGATCTGGTGTATTGGATTGGTGCATCTCTAATGTTGAAAGCATGATACACTCCTAGATTTCCTATCTGACAGGAAAAGAAGAGGCAAAGAATGCTGCGACAATAAAAAGTTGATTTCTGAGTGGATTGTGTGCGGCCTCCCATCCCAACACCCAGGATGGGGGCATGTTGTTTAGCACGTCTTTAAAACAGACTGATTACATCTTGATTAAATGGAGCCAAATCACATCACACTTTCTCAAAGCTACAAAAGCTAATTAGCAGCTCTCCTCCATGATACGTACAGAGGCATCAAAATTTAACACTGGCAATCATCATGTTTCTGCACCAATTGACAGCAACCTTCTGCTCTACAAAAGCATCGTAGCTGATTATGATTTTTGATATGAAAACTTGATTATGTCAGCTGATCTCATCACATGTCGTCCTTCTTGATGAGAACAGCCCTTTCTCTTGTTACACAGAATGTGGGTGACAAGTAAATCTTTATTTGAGGCAGCGTAATTTAAAAGACACCCACAGAACTTTGTAACATCACAGCATCTGAAATCTAACATCGCCCTCCGTCCATCCTCCAGTCCTCCGGCGGGATCAAAGGAAGCAGCTGAATCTAATATTCCAAAATGAAACATCTTATGATCTGATAATATCTGAAATAAAAAAGAGGGAACATCTTTGTTTTGCTGCCTCCGTGATACTCCCTCACTGTTTCTGTCTTGTCTGCTTAAAAGCATCTGGTTTTGTATCACTTGTCTGATACTGTAGATCCATAAAAAGGCAGTTTGAATGAAAAACACAGGATCAAATAAAGCTGTGTTTGCTCCATAAATCCCGGCGTCTTTTCCCTCAGTCATCACAGGTGCACAGAACTACTGTGACAGCACCGGCAAGTAAAAAAAAAAAAGAGATCAGATTGCAACTGTCTGTCTAACATTAAGGATGACTGCTTTGGCGTGCCTTTGTCTGTGTACAAAGATGATCATTCACATGACTCAAACCAGACACCCGTCGCCCACAATACATGTTTTTGTCTCTGCTTTCGTACACTATTTATTACAGGGGCTCATTAGCTGGTTCCTTCACTCTGACCTTTATGGCAGAGCGGCATTGTTCCGCTTTCTTTCCCCCCGCTGAGACTTCTCCTCACCGTCGCAACAAATTAACATCACTCAGGCCAGGTGTTGCCTGTGTCTGCGTGACGCACATGTTTATGCATATCCTCTCCTCTGTACATGTTCATCCATTGCTGTGCCCGATTCTACTGGTTTGTGTGTGAGCGTGTGTGTGTGTGTGGGGGATCTAACTTCAGTATGCAGCGAGTGGGCCTAGCAGTGCAAGGTTAATCCAGTGACTGTGTGCAGAGTCCACTTGAGGCAGGGGGAGGCAGCCAACAGTATGCAGGAACACGCAGACCGGGGTGTCGAATAAAGACAGAGTGAAGATCCCCTCCTGTTCATCCACGGGATAATGGAAGACAAAAGTTCACTGAGATAGAGAGGAAAATGCAAAGAGGCGGGCAGAAGAGTTGAAGCGGCTAAATGGATACCAAGAGGCTGATGGCAAAGGAAAAAGTACAGGGTGTTGGGAGTATTTGTACATGCACGCACACACGCGTCTCTACAAATTGTCTTCAGTTTGTGCTCTTGGCATAAAGTCAAAGCGGTGGAGCCTCAACTGTTCAGTCATTCAAAAATCTAAGAAGTTATGGGCTAAAAGAAAGAGCAAAAAGTAGAAATCAATGTCAAGAGGGAGCAGGAATACAATGTCCCAACACCAAGTTAACAATGTCTTTTGTCATTGACAGTGATGCCCTCTAATACGAAGGAGCATCGATCATTCAGGAAAGCTTTATAGAGATTTGGTGAAGACAGACACAGTCACTTTGTCAAAGCTGCACCCAGCGTTATTCATCCAAACAATCAATTTCACTTTTCCTTGCTCTGACCCTCCCTCACTCTTTCTTTCACTCTGTTTTTATGAGGCCATTGAGGAATTACTCATCCATAACAAATGGAGGTTCTAATGATGTCTTGGAGCCATCGCTCTTTCTCTTTCAAACTGTTTCCTCTTCCTGCTCTGTTTTAGCTGTAGTTGCCAAAGTCCTGTCAGACAGATTTTAATAAATTGGGTCCTTGTGGATGTCAGTGTTACATATCTTCTGACGGTGCTAAGTCTCGACACAACACTAGGGTTAGCAAGGCAGCGGATATAATCAGAGTACATCCAGATACTGAGAAAAGTCGGAGGCTCGCTTTATTCTCAGTGATATGACTGCAACGTAGTAATCTTGTTTTGGAAATTGCCAACTTATCCCAGAGGAAGTGGAAGTAGTGCTTGTGAGTCTGTTTTCAATTTAAAAGTTTGATAGATTCAAGAGGCTCTTCAGCAAAAGAAAATTCAATTTAGTTAAGTTGAACATACTGTGTGAAAATTGTAGCAGTAGATCAGGGAGCGCAACAGGGCTGCTTGGTGAGAAAAGCCAGGGAGGGACTTGTACGCTTCATAAATCTCTCTCACTGAGTGTAATTTGTGTGAGTCTTCCTCAGAGTTCCTTCCTTTGCTACATGGATAACTTAACTGACCTAACAAGCACAGGCACAGGGGCCCATGAGGCCCCCTAAACATCACCTGCAAAATGTCACTGAAGGAGACACAAAACAATTACTGAGTTTCAAAATGAATTCAAGGAGATACAAAACTACTCAAAGAGATGCAAAACTACCACAGAGATACAAACTACCATAAAGAGTTGCAAAACTACCACAACAGAGGTAATAGTCCTGCTCTAGATGACAACAGACAGTCTAAATCTTTAGTTACCGCAGGTTTTAGAAACCATGACATTTGGCTTGTGTGTTTGTTAGTGGGTGCATGGCTACCCATAGGTGCTCCACTTCAAGCAAGGTTTTATGCATCAGGAGATTAGATGCACTGACGAAGAACCCTTGTGTTAGATTTATAGGTCCTTTATATAAACTTCATCAGACTAAAGCTACGGCTGCTGATTAAGGACGTCCAAAGTGCAGTATGTAGTCAGTGTGCTGTTGTATAGGGAGGTAATCCTGTTAAAAGCCATGCAGAAAGTTGGCATGTTTTATTCCAGTGATCAGCGAACTGTAGGAAGTCATTTCAAAAGAAGCTGACCATGAATACCAGCGGCCACGTACATTTCTTTGGGCCGTATCGCCTGAAACAAAGTGGGGTCACAGATTATTAAAACATGTCTGTTATAATATGGCCATCACTACGAGTATAACCAACTTCTGATTCAGCAAAGTTGTCAGCCAGACGATACGAGATGATATGGAAATGAATAAAAGTTTTTGACATCTGATCAGTCAAGCATGCCGCTCAGTATGAACAAGGAGAACTCTGAGGGCTTTTGGTCATGGACTGTCCACGTCCACATACACAACATGCAAGGTACCCTGGGTTCTGTCAACAACAAAACCACGTGGTTAGGTTTAGGAAAAAATAACAGGGTTTGGTTTAGAATCTTACGGAACACAAACACTGGCCTCTGGTGTTTGTTAGACATCCACCACTCCTCCCACCTGCCCCAGTCAGAGTTTTGCAGCCTCAAGTTTCATCCTTGTCCTGTCATGGTTCCCCCTGAGGCCACCAGGGGCTGTTAAACTATAACGGCAACCGGCCGTGTATCATGCCGACTTTAAAGGACACTTTTTTCTGTCGGTTTCTTACGCCACAAGTCACTGCCCAAGCACCAGATTTCAACACCTTTGGAGTGAGGCCTGGCTGGTTTTTCTTATGTTTATCTTGTTCCCAGAGGCCTGTACTACAAAGCCAATTCAACTTAACCAGGATATCTTTTCATTATCTGGCTTGACTGACCCAAACATCAGCCGTGTGGATAACCAACACTACAAAGCTGGTTATCAACCAGTTCAGTCAACCTATCCAGTCACGAGCACGTTCATGTGAATGAAGCGGGGGTGTTTATTACGAGTGACATCATCAGAACCATGACTGAAGTAGGTTTCTTCATATCATAAGAGATGAAACAATTCCGAAAGTGTCTGTGACTACGTGACAGTAACATGTCAGTGGCGTGGGATGGAAACGATACTCTGTAATCTTATAATGAAAAATGTAGAGAACCAGCTTTGTAGTACTGAAAACCCAGAGTTAACCCTGAAGTTACGTCGCTAACTCTGTAGTACAGGTACTGGTTCTTTTGTTTGTGGGATATGTGACATGTTGTCAGTTATTGAGAAACACACCCACAGCTTATTAATTCCCTCACACTGTGCATACTTGTGAAATGAGCCCAGTCTCAGTCTAAAGTCGTCGAAATCCGGCGCTTGGGCAGTGACTTGCAGCATCAGAAACCAACGAAAAAAAGGCTTCCTTTAATGTCAGCATAATACGCGGCCGGTTGCTGTTATAGTTAAACAGCGAAAGAAGGAAACATGGCTGGATGAGGACGAAAGTTAAGGTGGGAAAAGTCCAAGCAGGCGGGAGGGGTGGTGGATGGGTCTAACAAACACTGACTTTCACCCAAGAGAGCGGTGTTCGTTTCCTGTAAGACTCCAAAGCCAAACCCAGTTCTTGTTTCTTAAACCTAACCACATGTTTTGGTTGTTGAAGGAAAAAAAAACAAAACATAAATTTGTGGTTGTACCGATGTAGTGCTTTTATTTTGAAAGAGACTGTATGTAAACGTTAAATTTCCTGTGAAAGCAGAAGTGTACTTTGAAAGAGGACAATGCATGTAACAAGCTCAACTTGACAGGACGTCAACAACCAACACACCCAGTGTACCTTTCATGATGTGGACATGAGTGAGAATGTGTTGGTGAAATGGGAGGGGCAGTTTCTGTGTAAGCTCAGTGTTGGAAATGATGGTGTTGTCAAAAGTCCAGCAGGACGGAAACGTTAGTGTTAATAATGAATTATGAAGCTGAGCAGCAGTGTGCTGACCCTCTGTTCAAAAACGTTTAAATCTGCCAAATATTGTTTTAAAAATTCACTTTAATTGGAGCTTGTATAAAACACACCGGTGCAAATGTTAAAACACTGTGTTCATGTCAAAGAGTGGAGAAATTAGTGTTTTTAAAAACCCCATCTCTCAGGCTGCCTGGCCTGTTTGGATGCTTTGGGAAGCTTTTAAAGCAATTAGTCGGACTGATAGCAAGAAAGCCTGTTCATCAGAGAACTTTAAATCAGGCATCAGGCCAACCACTCCTTATAAGAGCACAACATTTTTATGTTTAGAGCATTCTGTAAATGAGTTCCCTCTCAGCTTTGGCATCATTTCATCCAAATTACTCAAACACATACATCTGAAGCATTGATCGATACGGTGCTCAGGGGAGATTAATATTATTCTCTCTTTCATGCTCAATCCAAAACTTAATATTTGCAGTTTTCACATACCAACCCTCCCAAATAATGAACACTAAGCCTTTCTTTGGAGCTCAGAGTCCCAGCCTGGCTCTGCTCCAGCTGACTAAGTGCCGTTTCCTCAGTTGCATCATTGTGCCCCATTTGCATCGATATCAGCACTCCTGAGCGAAGGTGGGACCAGACTCTCCCTCCTCATTACACATTCCCCCGGGCGATTTTATCCTGCAACAAATGCTGCCACAGCGCTGCGCAGGAGATGAGACCGCGTCCCCTCACAAACCCGCCACAGATCTGCACGGGCAGCTAAATGAACAGTGATGAGGCTTCCCTTGCCTCGGGCACAGTCACTCAGCTGTACGGTAACAAGCATTTAGCGGCCATTTAATAGCAGGCTGCACATTAACGTCCAGCACGCGCGGCAGCCAAATCACCCACTGACAGTCCTGCGTGGCAGCTTCTCAGAGTTCCTAATGACATTTGAACAAATGACTAAGCGTCTGTAAGGAAGCACTGAGCGCACCATATGCTTTCCTAAATACCCCCAGCGATCATATGCCGTGAAAATGCATGCACGTGCGGCTCTGGAAGTGATACAACCAGCCAGAGATAATGACACACAAGACTGCTTTTTACAACTCATCACATGCACGATACCTGCGCACCTGCATGTGGGGCACCATCAGGGACAGTGGGTGAGAATCCTGCGAGTCTGTGATCTGCAACTTCACCAAACATACTGTGAATTGCGCGTTTTTACGCAATTAGCGATAATAAGGTGCCCCGCACCTTTACCAAGACCTTAACAATCTCTGTGAGGGCAGACTGCAGGATGATCACACCCAAAATTAAGAGAGAAAGCTTAAGAGACGGGAGGGACAGTGTCAAAGTGTGTGGAGGCATGAAACACTAATGAATATGCAGAGTAATATAAAGCTTTGAGGAATTTGGCGCATACGCATTTTCTCATTGTCCAAATCATCCAGCTCCGCCGATTTTCAGCCTTTAATATGAAAGTTTGACACGACCACAAAGACGCACCGTGCACATCACCGCGTGCCTTATACAGAAAGAGAGTCAAATATTTTTCTAATGTGCCAAAATCCTCAATTTCGAGCCCAGAAATGAGGATTAACACGAGCGCAGTGCTCTGAGAAGGATCCTCACATGCAGCGCAACATCGCTCACAACCACAAATACACAGTCATCTACAAATGGAACAGAAACGCAAAAATAAACTGTCCATGCTCGATTAGATTCCGCATTTCTACTCACCAAAGAGGGAGTTTGCGAATCCGTACCACACGCATCCGCCGTCTCCTATGAGCCACCGTCCCTGCGTGCTGGCGGCGAAGCTGAACGGAGTCCCCAGTACGCACACTAGCAGGTCGCTGATGGAAATGTTAATCAGGAGCAGGTTGATGGGCGACCGCAGCATCTTGTAGCGGCAGAAGAGCACGAGCACCAGCAGGTTGTTCATAAGTCCGAGAGTGCCGATGAAGCCAAGGCACACGGCCACAATCAGATGCCCCGTCGGGGTGAGGGTGGTCCGGTATGAGCCTCCCCCCAAGTGCCCTTCCCCGGCTGCGGCGCACAGAGCGCTGTTGACCCCTGCGCAGCCGCTCAGGCTCACGTTGGACACGATCATCGCAGTCCGGTGTCACGGTGGTGGCACACTGGGTGGCCGCGGCGCACTGAGCGGCAGCTAATATGTCGTTGCCATTTCTTTTCTTTTTTTTTCTGTGTGTGGAAAGATAATGTAAAGACAAGCTGTCGCCAGTTGCTGGATGCTGGTTGCCAGCGACACTTGTTGCTGTAAGAAATGTGGAAAAAGTTGAGCCAAAGAGAAAATGTGGGACAGTAAAAAGTTTGTTTGTTGGGGATGTCAAAACTTTGTTGAGCTCAGGGGGAGGAGGGGAAATTTAGTTTTGGTTCGTCTTTGCTCCACCGTGTGGCACACTCTCACTCTTTCCACAGACGCTCCTGTCTCTCACACAGACACCTTCCCTCTCTGGCCGTGTTTAAATCACTGTTGCCCGCTCTCCTGCAGCTGACGTCTGGGCTGAGGGGGGGCGGAGGCGGAGCACGGTGCAGGTTCAGTGGAAATCAGACCGTGATCATGTGGCTCAGAGACGGTGCTGCTACAGTCAAGCCGCTGGAAGACAGTCCGGCTTAAAGTTTCAGGAGCTGCTCTGTCTGCCCCTGTCTTTGTCCCTGTCTTTGTCCCTGTCTCTGTCTCTGTCTCTGTCTCTGTCTTTGTCCCTGTCTTTGTCCCTGTCTCTGTCTTTGTCCCTGTCTTTGTCCCTGTCTTTGTCTCTGTCTCTGTCTCTGTCCCTGTCTCTCTGCCTTTGCCTCTGTCTCGTTCCCTGTTTCTATAACTGTCCCTGTCCCTGTCTCTGTCTCTGTCTCTGTCCCTCTCTCTCCTGGTGCTGAGCACATGTTGATGCTGGCCTCTGTCCGTGGTGCTGAACACAGTCTCTGGGGAGCGAATCAGCAGCAGCTCCACTCATCAGCTGTTCTGCATTTTAATAGCAGGGTTGAAATAAATACATAAAATTGATTTAAGAGTGCAAAGCTGTGTGCATTAATATCTTTGATTCAGGTCATTAAATATGAGCTCAGGGACATTTACTATACAATGAATACCTACTATACACAGAGGACTTTGAAAAGACTTTTAAAAGAATAAAGTCTGACGCCTCACATCTCAGATTATGCAAAGAGTGGGGAGCTTACAGGGTCACTATTTGCAAGACTACAACTAGATTCCTTTCAAGATTATTTCTAATTCTGCTCCTGGTGGAAAATATTACGCCAAAGTCCCTTGAAGAAATGTGACAGAACAATAATTTCTTACCTGTCACCTGGGGGGATGACATGCAACAACGACATTGTTTTTTTTTAATGGGACACCTGCTTCACCCATAAGCCACCAGGTGTCCCATTAAACATGGACTCTCGTTCACACCACAACTCCACCAGTTCCTCCTCATTTTCCCACCAGAAAACTGAGGCTTGTTCATGTTGTTGTACCTCCTCACAGTCCCCTCTGTGCAGAGGTCTCTTCCTCTCCAAACAAACGGACCAGGTGATTTAAACCAGTGAAAACACTGGAGACAGCAGTTTCACGTTACAAATCAGTGTTTCTCCGATGCTGTTTGGCTCATTGCAGGCAGGCTGTTGGCTCAGCCGCTTCTAATGTGCGCTCACCTTTTTCTCTGATAATTTAAGATCCAGATGATCCAGACCCAGTGATTTAGATTGTTAAAAACACTGAATAAAGCAGTTTCACGTAAAAAAACAAACAAAAAAAACAGACGCTGCCTGTCATGGAGGGGCTGCCTCCTACGGTGGCTGACACGAAAATGCAAATGTCCCTATCTAGAGCCAGTATTTGATTTGTCTGTAACGGGCCACTGTGGAAACATGGTTGTGCAACATGGTCATGTCCGTGAAGGAGGACCTGTCATGATCCTGGGTTTTCGTTTATATTCTGTTATCTTGTGGACTTTGTTTTGGGGTTTTCTGTTTGTCTTCTTCCTTGTTTCATGTCATGTTCATGTTTAATCTGTTTCATTCTTTCATCTGTTTTATTTTGTAGATTCTCTGCTTGTGGTCATAAAGGGACGGACACGGTCAGCAACAATACTCAGGTAGGCTGTGGTGTTTAAACCATGCTCAGTTGGTACTAAGGGGCCCAAAGTGTGCCAAGAACTGGAACGCTGCTCACTGGATATTTTCTCTTGTTCGGACCATCCTCTGTAAACCCTAGAAATGGTTGTGTATGAAAATCCCAATAGTTGTTTGGAAAAACGTCATTTGAACTTTGTTTTTAGCCTCATTGTAGCCTGTAGCTCTAGCTGCCTCTCTGGGCACCTCTCCCCTTGGATCTCTGCAAGTGTTGTGAGGACTCTAAAACTTCACCTGAGCCTCCATCGGCATATGGGTGAGTAGATAATGGGTGAATTTTCATTTTTGGGTGCACTATCCCTTTAACAAGCAGCTGAACAGGTGTACCTAATAAAGTGGTCGGTGAGTGTATATGATAGGACACAGTCCCTTTGTAGACATAAATGGCTCATTCTAAGGTAATAAAAGCAGAACAGTTTTTATTTCCAGGTAATTGCACACTAAAGAAAACACACTTCTTATATTCCATTTCTGCCAGTTTCTCCCTCTAAATCCTTCACACTGGACCTTTAAGACAACTCGTACTGAGTTTTATGACTTTACACCAAACGAAGGAGATCACAGGAGCGTTCACCTCTTGAGGTAAAACTTTCATGATTTTATTCCAACATTTGAAATCTGTCTGTGACAGTAAAATTTGCTTTAAAGTCATTTGGTGTGAGGCTGGCATATATCAAATTAATAATAAAATGCAGTGGGCGAGTTAATGATGCTCACAGGTCAAACTTGAAATTCGTTTTTTTTGTTGAGGTACAGCCTCCACACCTTACGTTTGCTTTAAAATGACACATTGGCCATTTTTCGGCACAGAGGGAAGTCTTAAGAATATTGCTGTACTTTTAGTTAGGAACAATGAATCGAGGCACTGCTGACTCATTGTCTGGATTTAGCCTCACACAATAGTTAGAATCACTCTCATGTCAAAAATGAGATATCCAGGTGACTCAATTTGGTGTTGTTTCAGACCATAAGATGGAGATGAGGTCACTTTGGGGCGCTGAGTAACACTTGGCAAAGCAGAAGTAAACTCAGCATGACACCGAGCTGTCACCGTTACCCAGAGGTTTGGATATTTGGCATGTAAGCTGCTTTTTTACCCACAGAGGGAATCAATTTAAGTAGATTTTCCGCTGTCCGATGACTTTTTTCTTTTCTGTTGTGGTTGATTCTATCTGTGAAATTGAATCATCATTTTTCCCCCTTCTGCCAGCAGTGAAAACATACACTCCAGGTATGGCAGCTTCAGACAGGAATAATGAGGAGCAGAGAAATGCTAAAACATGATGAGTGTCAGGCATCTACCCTCATGGTGTCCACATATTCTAGCACAGGCTGAGAAAAGCAGAGAGCCTTGTTTTGCAGATGGCACACCCTGTGCTACTGAACCTTTGCTCCCGTCTGAGTCAAACAAGCACAATCTGGACCAGCTACCTGCTCCGCTGCAGTGCTAAACAACCCTCTCATCTGCTACCTACTTTACATGGGTGACAGTTTAAGTGCGACCAGATGTAGACAGTACGAACAGCATGTCCTAATTTTAAGGAGGTGGTCGCAAATTAAGACTATGAAGTTTTTAAAGTAACAGTAAGCAGATGTGGGAGTGCTTTAATGACGTCCTAGCAGAACAGTTTGTACCTGGCAGCAGGTAACACAGACGTCTCTTTTGGATGCTGTATCTGCTCCGACCATTGGGCAATAAAGCACAGACACCTACAAGATGATCCACCAACAAAAGAGTCGAGCACATGTCACAATGTCAGCAATTAGTTGGTAATTAAATGCAACTCCATGTGGTCAAATGCTGGCATTTGGTGTTAAAGTGGTGCTCTTAATTACAAGTGGTCGGGTAAAAATATGCCCTCTGGAAAGTAAGAAAGAATCAGATGGGAAACTTCCTCTCCTCCTTCATGCTCTGGTCTAATCCCTTCCCACCAAATAGCCCCCTTGTCACTGTGAAGCAAGGTAATTACCCGTGAAAACTGTACAGTGACATTTACTCTGACATCTTCCCCATATACAGTCCTACCTGTAATTGGGCTAAATTAAGACACTTGGATTCTATTGTGAATACCACCCCCATTTAATCATCTCAGTGGGGCTGTGCAGTTGGTATTTAGCTGAATTTCTAGGTCAACTCGGTGGCGACACTCTGGGGAAATGTTCAGGAAAATAAAGTACAAATGGGGTTAGAAGGGCAGCATGGAGGATCTGTGTAAATCAGAGGGAAGGTGCAACCACAATGCTGCTTAATGGTTATTATTATTCCGCGTATTGAATTTTTTATGGGCTGTTATTATCATACTGTGTTATTAATTCCTCCTCATCTCATGCTCCAAATCTGAGATGAATAAGATTGTAAGTTTTATTAAAGTGTCCCATGTCCTGCCTCCATGTGCACACAGAGGTCCCATCTGGACCTACGTTTGCTAGAGTTAACATTTAAACAATAATGACACAACTGACTGACCAGCAGTCAGTGTGCTAATATATTTCATTAAAGTGTATTATGTTTCTGCATTTTTCACCCTGTTTATTGTGATTATGTATCCTCCCATGCTTTCCTGCAGACTAATCTGCAATTACAGATCAAGATTTGAACCTAAAATTAAGTTAGAGGACAGCCACAGATTCAGCCTCCAATTATATTTCGTTAAGCCACAGGCAGTGCAGCTCTTTGTCTCTCTGGTGGAGATATCACGAGTTATCCTGTTGCTCTGAACTTTGCATTGTCTCTCAGATGAGCTGTGTCAAGTGGGGGAGACAGTTCCATTGATTTTGTGGATTTGATCAGACTTGATCTTTACAAAAAGTCATAGCCCAGTACCAGAGACTGTATAAAATAATGCCTTAAGAGCATTTAAAGAAGTGGGTTATACAAAACTGGACAGTTTGGTGTTTAGTAGTCATAGAGACCAAAATAGTTTTTACGCCAGGCTGTAAACATGTTTATTTCTGCTGTAAAGTTGAACATTTTAACATGAGGGTCTATGGGGACTGACTTGCTCTTGGAGCAAGCCTCAAGTGGCCGTTAGAGGAACTGCAGTTTTTGGCACTTTGGCTTTGGCTTCATTCTTCAGCCCTGGAGGTTGCTGCTTTCCCAGCACACAGTATTAGCTGATTATAGCTGCACATATGCAAGACGAGAGTATCCTTAGTTCTTCCTACAGAGTCTATATCTATCTCATTTGTAGTTCAATCAGGAGTGACTCGTTCTGAGAGGAAAGAATATTTATTTACATGTGCACATAAGTATGAGAAGTTTGAAAAGTCTTTGGCGATTAGACCTCATCGTGATGTTGTATATCCCAGGAGGGTGGTTGTTACGTCCCCGCCAGAGATCTCGGGGAAGGAGGGAGTAACACAGTAAAATGGAGGGAACTTTCTAAAAAGAAAAGGGCAAGCTAAACTAATCGCCCATTTAAAGGAAGCTTAGTCAAAACAAAAACGGGAAAAAGAACCACCAATGAAAAACGAGCTCCAAAAGGGAACCAGATCAAAAAATAAAGAAAAGATTAAACACAGCCAACAAATATCACCGCACATAGCTCAAACTCTTACTTATTACGCATATCTGAGAGACACGCAACTGTCACAGCCTTCTCGCCCACTGGCAACGGCACTACTCCTCCTTCATCCTTTTATACACTCACTGATGAGGAATGATGGGGATCAGCTGCACACTGAAAAAAAAAAAAACAAACAAAATGGTGGGCCCAAAACACACAGGCATGTAACAGTGGTGAAGACGCAGTAGATTAGGGAACCCCTCCTATGGAGTCAAGACGCTGGTGGTAGTGATGAGATGAGGGAGCTGAGGATCTGGATGTGAAGAGGAGTTGGCTTTGATGAGCTCGTCCTGGGCTCTGGATAAGGTGACTGCATGTGAATGGGGTGGAGGAGGGCACAACGATTCTGCCCAAAATGAAAGCTGACAGGAGCAGAGAGGAGAACAGATTTAAAGTTTGGCAGCAGCAACATGAATGGAGGAGGAGATTGTGGCATGGAGAGGGAACCGCCATAGTCAGCTGATTGGTGGAAACAGTGGGAGTGGGACAGAGAAAATTGTGAATGGATATAACATAAAGACTGTCTTTACAAACTTTGCAGTGGTTAGCATTGTCACCTCACAGCAAGAGGGTTCCTGGTTCGGACCTATGGGGGAGCCGTTCTGTGTAGAGTGTGGAGGTTTTCTCTGGGTACTCTGGCTTCCACCCACAGTCCAAAGACATGCAGGTTATTTGGTGACTGCATTTTAAACATGAAATTTCAGAAAACTTGTAAAACACAAGATAACTGTCTTACTGAAAGTAATCAACTGTTAAAAGTTTTACCCTGTTCACCTGTAGTGCCTCCCATTATCTAATCCCTAATTAAATATAATCCCACTAAAGCTACCAACAGCAGCATCAACAGATTTCAAGAATTCACGCCGTCAACATGCTGCTGACATGCTCATTATTAACGTCACCGTACAACAACTGCAGACAAACTTCAGCCCAACCACCTGGACAGACCAGCTGGATGTTTATGCTTTAGTGCACACACAGAACATTTGGATAACAAATAGCTTTTTAGTCATCATCATATTACATTCCTCGATACCGGTAGTTATGTAAGTGAGGATGGGAAGTCTGAGTCAGAGGCAAAGCTGCAGGTTGCAAACATAATACAACTGCTACCAGACCCGTTAATGTCTTCCAAACTGATATATGCACCAACTTCTACGGTCCAGTGTGCAGGAATCAGGGGGGTGTATTGACAGGAATGGAATATGATATATTAAGTTTCTTTGGTGTAACATAACCTGAAAATAGGAGTTGTGTTTTTGTTTCTTTAGAACAGGGGAGACAACCTTTTTCTGATGAAGTACCATTGTTAAATTTTCTTGTTTATCAGTGTGCCATATCAATATGATGTCAGTCTCTTGCTCCTTAAAATTCTCCATGCTATGCTATGTGACCTTTTGTTGTTCGAGGCATTGGTTTTAAGCAGCAGAGCTCACAGTCACTCATCAAGTGCAATGTGAAAGATGGAAACTTTCCTACCTGAATAGCTGAATTAGGGCAAATCAGAAGTTGTCTTCTTTGCCCCTCTGACTTCATCAAAGAGATATCGGCAGCCTCTCCATCTATGTCAGAATCCTTGCCGTGATATTTGACTCTGCCTTTAGTTTAACAAGCAAATTAATGCAGTTGTAAAAGCCAGCTTTTTCTAGCTCTGCACCATTTTCAAAATCAAGCCATTTCTGGAGATAGTCTTCCACACTCATCCCCTCTCGTTTGGTCTACTGTGACCCTCTGTACACCTGTATTAGTCAGTCCTCTCTGTCCCGCCTCCACCTGGTTCAGAACGCCACTGCAAGGCTCCTCATAGGTACCTGTAATAACGACCATGTCACACCTGTTTTAGCCTCTCTCCACTGGCTGCCTGTAAAGTTCAGGATTGATTTTAAGGTCCTGTTTGTTTACAAAGCCCTTAATGGTCTGGCCCCATACTACATCGCAGAGACCTCCTAACCCCTTATTCTACCCCCAGTTCCTTTCTGTCACACGCTCCAGACTCAAGCTCAGGAGTGACAGAGCCTTTGCTGTTGTGTCAGTTGCTCGTCATTAAGCGTCTCCATCGAGTCTTCCTGTTTTTTTTCTCATTTATCTCCATAAACTCAACCATGACAGAGGTACGTCATGTTTCTGTCCTTACTTTGGTTACTAAGGTCCAACAACTTAAAGCAATTCATTAAGTGTAAGACCAAGATAAGAAGAAAAACTTAAATCAACATTTTAATGAAACCTCAAGGAGACCACTTGAGGATGTTTGTGTAACTGATATTTTTTCAAGGAAACTTTAACTTGGATAATCTTAACTTAAACAGCTTTGTGTAACTAGCCTGAGTTCCTTGTCTACGGAGGTCGCCATCTGCAGTCCTCACTGCTGGATGTCACTAAATCCCCCTAAATCTTCCTCACTGGACCTTTAATGATCGCAGATGAATTGACTTCCAGCGATGTTTATTTTCTTGTTTTTTGAAGATTATGTGGTTCAGTGCAAAAAGGCTTTTCAGTCTGGTTTGATGTCCTTGTATTGTTATATAAATCTTTATATTTCTTCCTCCAGACTATCGCTGTTTCAGTATCAGGCCTGGAATCAGTACATTTGATTTGTTTATCCTGCCTCCCAGAGAGATTATGGAGGCCTTGGTGCTTTGTTTGTGTCGACATTATGCTGCCCCCAAAGGGTGCCCAGCTCAAGGTTAAAGTGTCACCAGGTATCGCTGCCGTGCATCCAAATAATCTGAAAGGAGAGCGTGTACAGTAGAACTTTGTATGCAAAGGGTCCAACTGCTGCCATATTGTCAGAGACAGAAAACACAGTGACATCTCACAGAGTCAAGGAGAGAAAACGGACAGAAAACAAAGGAGCTCCGGAGAGAGCAGGTGTACAGAGACGAACCAAAGGTCAACAAACATGAGGGGGTTTGCTGCTGTGTCAAAGGAGTTTGCTACAGCAAGTTTTTGTTACTCAACATTTTTTCTCCTGTAAAAAAGTGTATTTTAAACCCCCATCACATCGGCATTTTGTTCTACCTTTCTCCACTCTCGCCCCCCCCCCTACTCCTCCTCCGCCCCCCAGTTCCTCCTCCATCACCGCTGCCCTCCCCTCTGACATTGACCTTGGGAGAGCGGCCACTGCTGCTCTGCAACTTAATATGCCCGAGGCTTTGAGGAAAGCTACGATGAGGTGCAGTACCATGCATCATATAGATTTATTGTTCACAGATCTTATACGTAGGTCCGCACAGCTCCTAGTTTATCTGGACACGTGTGTCACTCGAGCCCCATGCTTTAAATGCTCCACACCACCTGTCATGGCATGTTACAGGAGGAGGGAATATATCTTAGACGAGGGGTGGGGAGGAGAAGCTGTCTGAGAATACATTTTGAGAGGCTGGTGAGAGGCGATCCATGATGCAGCGCAGCATCCTGTGGCAGACTGACAGGTGTCAAATGCAGTGTGTGTCCCCGCACGTCTGTCCCCAGCTCCAGGTTTAGAATATTAACTGTCCCGAGCCATAAGACAATGAAGACAAATGTGTCTTTAAATGAACACTGTGGGGTTTTCTGACCGCTAGTTCCACTGTAGAGCAGGGATTTAATAATTGAGTGTGAAAGTTCACTACTGACTTTGGAAAGAGTAGTTTGACAGGGAACTTTGACAACTGAGCAAACTCCATCTGCCAGGTAAGACTCTGAGAGGAATCTGAAAGCTCCACAAAATGCTGGTTAGTGGACTTTGAGTTGTATACTAATGCTTTTATAGGAAATGTGTAGTTTGGATACAGTCTCTTTCAAAATAAACTCACTACATCAGTACAGCACCACAAATTGATGTTTTTTTGTTTTTCTTCAACAATGTACATACTGTACGTGGTTGGGTTTAGGAAAAAGAACAGGGTTTGGCTTTACAATCACACGGGAAGTGAACACCGACCTCCTGGGTGAAAGTCGTGGTTGTTGGACCCAGCCACCACCCTTCCCGCCTGCCCTACCCAAACTTCCGCCACTTTAACTTCACTGTTGTCCCACCACATTTTCCCCTGACACCACTAGGCCACTTGGGACTTGACTTGGTACTTGTTAGTCTTGACTTGACTTGACTCGGTACTTGCCTATTTTACTTGAAACTGGACTTGGGACGTCTACAATGATTTGAGACTTGCTTGTGACTTGCAAAACAATGACTCGGTCTCACCTCTGCCATAAACATATTATATGGTGTTTTTGTCCGGGGCACTGTGACAACAAAAAGCAGCCCAAGAATTTGCTCTCAAGCCACTCCAGTTAGGGACATCACATTCAAACACAGCATGTTTATCAATCAGTAAATAATTCATGTTAAAAAACACACTCAGTTCATTTGTATTATCATCCAGAGACCCATACTTTTGTTTGGTATGCATTTTTTAATGTCACTTAGCTATTTGAGATCAGTAGCATGTGATGAGCATAAAAAACAAAACACTGTCAATGATAAGTAAGTCCTCCAATGAGACGATAATAAAGTCCCAATGTCCTTGAACGAGACAACATCTTTAAACGGGATGATAATAAAGTCCCAATGTCCTTAAACGAGATGATAATAAAGTCCCAATGTCCTTAAACGAGACGACATCCTTAAACGAGACGTTAATAAAGTCCCACTGTCCTTAAACGAGACGACATCCTTAAATGAGATGATAATCATGTCCCAATGTCCTTAAACGAGATGATAATAAAGTCCCAGTGTCCTTAAACAAGATGATAATAAAGTCCCAGTGTCCTTAAACAAGATGATAATAAAGTCCCAATGTCCTTAAACAAGATGATAATAAAGTCCCAGTGTCCTTAAACAAGATGATAATAAAGTCCCAGTGTCCTTAAACAAGATGATAATAAAGTCCCAATGTCCTTAAACGAGACGACATCCTTAAACGAGATGTTAATAAAGTCCCACTGTCCTTAAACGAGACGACATCCTCAAATGAGACAATAATAAAGTCCCAATGTCCTTAAATGAGACGACATCCTTAAATGAGATGATAATAATGTCCCAATGTCCTTAAACAAGATGATAATAAAGTCCCAGTGTCCTTAAACAAGATGATAATAAAGTCCCAATGTCCTTAAACAAGATGATAATAAAGTCCCAATGTCCTTAAACGAGACAACATCCTTAAACGAGATGTTAATAAAGTCCCACTGTCCTTAAACGAGGCGACATCCTCAAACGAGACAATAATAAAGTCCCAATGTCCTTAAATGAGACGACATCCTTAAACGAGATGTTAATAAAGTCCCACTGTCCTTAAACGAGACGATAATAAAGTCCCAGTGTCTTCAAGCGAGTACTTTCTGACAGTGTCTTTGCTTGTTACTGTTGCTAAAATTGGTCAAATATGTTGCCATATCAAACTACAAACTTTAATAATAAATAAACAATATTCAGCCATATAATTTGATCAGGTTTTGGACCTTGTCCACTTTTGTGTGGACTGCCATCTTGTATTTACATAGATCAGTGTATTGTGCTCTTACTACCACTAGGTGGCACAAAAAGTGTCCATGAACGAGGACAACAGGTCTCAGTTAAGTAGAATTGAGTAAAAGGTCAAGTAAACCCAAAATGTGACGTCCTCATATGAGGACACAGGGTCTCAGGAGGATATTTGTGTTGATATGTAAAACAGTGAAACTAATTTTCCAAGGTTTTCCTCTCTCATTCAAAAGTGTATTCATGTAATGATCAGCTCATTTTTATTCTTCAAAATATTGCAAAACACTAAATCAGAACCAGCAGACTCTCTCCACAGGAGCACCAAATATTCACATACAGCACACTGTACACTACCCCATACTTTACACTGAGTAAGTATTTAACAAATCCTTATATTGCTGGGCTGGCTATCAAATATTAAATGCCCTATCTGGGGTAGCCAACACGGTGCCCTCAAGTGCTGGGTTGCCCACAGGGAGCCAGTGACTTGCCAGCAGGGCAAGTTCTAAAAATAACTGTGGTCAAGGTCTGTGGTCAGCCGATGTTACAACTGTAGTGCAGCCAAAAGATACACGTGTGACTGCGTCCAGTTTTCAAAATAAGCTGTTAATATAGAGTGTTGATGATGATGGGATGTGGGGAGAGAGACCAGCCCTTACAAGACCATCCCACCATGAAAATTTCTTTACTTTTTTGTCCATCTGATAAATGTAAGTCTAACGTTCACTTTCCTGTTGAATTACAAATTGGTTTGGTGACTGTGATCCATGTACCATCAGGGCTGGGTATTGTTTGAAACATTCAAGTATCAGTGCCTTTAAAGTGATACCAATACCACTAGTACTTCATCTGATACCTTTTTTTTCTGCTTCATTAGATACACATCATGTGAACGGAAACATTCAGTGTTACTGTGTGTGTGTGTGTGTGTGTGTGTGTGTGTGTGTGTGTGTGTGTGTGTGTGTGTGTGTGTGTGTGTGTGTGTGAGAGAGAGAGAGAGAGAGAGAGAGAGAGAGAGAGAGAGAGAGAGCGAGAGAGAGACAAAAGGAAAGGGGGAAAGTGTTGGTATATGCAAGTATCGGATTATTAGCCTATGCTGGCGTGTGTGTGTGTGTGTGTGTGTGTGTGTCAGTGTCCCAAGTAGGGGTGTGCCATATCATCTCGTTCACGATAATACCAGTTTAATTTTTAACATGATATAAAAAATTCATATCATGATACTGTGATATTTCAACTTGTTGACACTGATGTCACACTGTTACCCACGACAACAACAAGCATGGCTGAAAGCGAAATTATTTCCGACTACGTGGTGGTTCCAGAAAGAGGAGCAGCTTCAGTAGTGTGGAATAAACTGTGGCGTCCTGAATGTTTTATGAACAGCCCCGGACTTCTCAGACTCTTTTAGTGACTTACCGCTCAGAGGGAACTCATTCAGCGGCTCCTCTGGCAGCAGCACAGCGTCTCTCCCTCTCCTCTCTCGCCGTGCGCACACGGGAGTCGGCGTCGTCAAGTGACCATTTGTCCTCTCTGGCCAGGATGTGATCTTTGCTGTCCTCGAGAGAATGTCCCCTATCTTTTAGATGTTAGATGATTTAGATGAGCCAAGTCTTGACCTGAGGAGCTGATTCTCCTCTGTTGTGCCATTTGCTTGTGGTGCCTGCGACTCTGCAGCAGTCCGTTAGAACTAAAGAGGGCTCTTGGATGTCTTGTGATTACCATGACCTGGATGACTGAGAATCTTCACCGACATGCTACCTATACAGACCTATAAGATATACTACAAAAAACTGAAAAGCATGTAAGCCAGTGAATATGTTTCATTTTATTTTTACTTTTCATTTCATTTATTTTCCAATGTATTCATCCTCTCCTTCTTTGGTGGCCAGTGACCAGAGTTTTACGACAGCCCTCCTTGGGTCGATCTTACCAAGTTTACTTCAGACAAATGGAAGCACAGTTATGACGGCGGCGGGGATTTGCCGAGGGCAAGTGCAGAGGGGAAGTCAATGAAGGCATGTTGAACAACTAATGAAGCGCAGCCTGTTTGAGCTGTAGCACCTATGATAGTGGACCAATCACACGTGACATTAAAACGAAGGCCATTTGCAGTAATTTGCTGACAGCAAAACCATACCAATAATCATCAGGTATTGAGCTCTGATTCTCAGCCCCATTCAACGTAATCATACAATCTATTGTTACTATAAAAACATTGGTTAGTGCAGCTTTAAGGATAAACTCAAATAGCTTGTTTTCATATACACCATGCAGGTCAATTGATATGTGCGCAAATCAATGGCAGTTAGAGCACTCTCTTTCATTACAGCCTCACGTGGCTCAAGTCTGTATTGGTTAGAGAAGACAAGGACACACAGCATATGAGCTTCCACTTCATTGGATTTCTTTGTGGTTTCATAGATTTCCTAAGAGGGTCAGTCGACCCACTCCACACAGAGACAGGAGAGGCACCTGACATAAATATGGGAAAAATAGAAGTTAAACAGAATGTTGGCCTTTTCCTTTTACCGTTAAAGTGCATCCGGCTCCCTGGGGTGAAAAGTGTCCAGGCATGGTCACACCTGCCAGAGGCGTAAACCCCTGAGGTGCAACCTGCAGGCTGATATTCAGACGGTGCAAACAAGTGGCACCGACTCTGTACACTCAGAGTGAAAACATCCCAAATTTTAAATCAGCAGTTGCTGCGAAAGCTGGTACCGTTTGTACAGAAATGTAGAGGGAGGTTTACCGTCTGTGTTACAGCTCTGCTCCTGTGACATCTCTCTTTGAGGAGGCTAAAGAAACGGTTCATCCCAAAATCAAAAATACACATCTTCCCTCTCACCTGTAGAGCTGCTTATCAGTCTAGATTGTGTTGGTGTGAGTTGTCGAGTGTTGGAGATATCAGCTGCCTTCTCTAACATATAATGGAACTGAGATGACACTCAGCTCGACAGAAATCATGACCTGGTTACTCAAGATAATCCACACACCTTGTTGTGAGCAGTTTCATATAGGAACTGTTTTCTTTCTACCAAACGACACCCGCCAACTGTATCACTCTGTAGAAAAAAAGCAGCATCATGTTAAAATGTGCTTGTAGCTGCTAAAACATAATGAAGTATATGTATGATTGCTGTTTATCTCACCCTAAGTAGATGCAGGTTTTGTGTTTGCTACAACACTTTAAATCTAAAAGGGCTCCAGAGTGCGACTATCAAGTGCGGCTAAACATTTTCATTGGTCGCCCCGGCACGCCTGACATTTAGCCATTGTCTGATGGCGGCTTTTTACCCAATTATGACCAACTGGATCTGGATGAGCCATTTGAATTTGATGACCACCTGTATTTATTTGAACACGGAGTACAAGGATGTACATGGACGTAGAGCTCATTGAAGAGGGACGAGGAGAGAGAGGGAGCAGCAACAGGCAGAGGAACACGTCCGAATCCAGACGTTCATTTCTCCTTTCCGTTATGTTATCGGATAATTATACTAACAACCCGAGCCTATCTGTGTGGAAAAAAATGCACTTTTAGTGGACGTATTTTGACGTTGTTTGATGCAGTCTGGGTGCCCTATTAGTTAACATAGCGCACGCTCACAGGCTGCGGGCCTAGCTTCATACTGGAGAAATGTCAAATATTGAACATCCTATCACTTCAGCAACATAAGAGGGAGCCTGACTGTGTAATGTTCTGTAAGTGAGAATGAGAATTTTGAACTGGAACCTGAACTCAACAGGGAGCCAATGAAGGGATACTGAATCCCAAATTGCTCGCGATGGCTGCTCCATCAGTGTATGAGTGTGTTAAAAACTGAGTAGCAGGTGGCAGCTTGAATGGTAGCCTTGGTCACCAGTATGTGAATGTATGAAGTGCTTTGAGTGGTCGGAAGACTAGAAAGGTGCTTTACAAGTGCAGGTCTATTTGCCATCCATTTTACTCCCAGTTCTCAAGAATGGGTGAACTTTTTATTATATTGTTTTTATTTTCACCAGTAAAATGCTGTGGTGCCTGTAAAGCCTGTCCCTGGCCCTGAAAGGCCCAGACCCAACATCATCAGTGACCCTTGTAAAAAGTTATTCTGGTGTTATTCTGTGGTTTGCAGCCTCTGTTTTGTTTTGATGTTAAGTAGGGTATTTTAAGGTGAGAACATTTAATGTGTACAGATTGTTCATTATCATAATTGCCCATTTAACATGAGACTGACTATTAGCTGGTTGGCTTTCAGATTTTTCTCGTCACAATAGATCTTAAAGGATGACAGTCAGTTGAGTGTGAGATCAGCATATTTCCTCCCACCATTGTTTGTCTGTTCTGCAATTTAGTAAACAATTGACTGCAGGAGTCAGCACGAAAACAGCTTCAGCTACAGCGAACCATCAATCACACACGGTGGAAAAATGAATCAGTTTCTCTTCAGCTATGAATACCTGAGTGTGTGTATTGATGGTGTGAGCTGAGGTAAAGCAGGTCGTCCACTAATCACAGGTGTGGCGGTCTGATGGCGGCTCTTCCTGCCCTCGCAATAAAGTGTCCTTGAGCAAGACACTGACCTTAATTGCCCCAAATGGTCGGGCCAGTGCCTTCATGGTTTGTGGCTACGGTGGGAGTGTGTGTGTGTGTGTGTGTGTGTGTGTGTGTGTGTGTGTGTGTGTGTGTGTGTGTGTGTGTGTGGGAATGGGTGAATGAGAGAACTGTTTAGTGCTTTAAATGCAGTCCATATAGACAGTTTCCAGCAGACACTTTTGTTGAAGAGTTGATAATCTATTGCAAACGGTTACACAGTTAAGGCTCTGCTCCCAAAGGATTATTTCAGTATTGTTTGATAAAGATCTTTGAATAAAACTATTTAACATTTTAGTGGTCTGTTGGTAAGGCACTCGGGATTGTCACTTTTATTTCTTCTCATTTTTTATTGCTGCTTTTGTGCTGCGGCTGTATTGTTTCTGTCAAGACAAACAAAAATATCTATCTGATTTATTTGGAATGGTTTTTATCCTCAGTGTGAATTTGAAACCACTGTAAAAAAAATTCAGTTATTAAGACAAAAATCTGAAATTGAAGATTTATTTAGCAAGAATTTGCATGTATATGTTACATGTATATGTTACAGTACTGTTTACAGTCAAACATTTTGATGCAGTGCAGGCTCAATTTTTGATAAATCAAAAATCCGAGAAACATAGTTTGTGTAGGACAGTCTGAAGATGCTCTGTAGCAAGTTTGGTGTCAATTGAGCAAAAATTGCGGGAGGAGATAGGTTTAATAAGTTTTACAGTTTTTGAAAAAAAAAAACAGAGTGATAAACTTTAAAATTTTTAATAGGTTTAAACGTACAAAAAAAAACAGTTTGATGAAAGTTGTCAACGTATGGTTGATTTTTTATGAATTTTCAAAGTTTTGATCTTTAGACGCTTGCTGTAGCACCGCCATCAGGACTATTGGCTTGGCATGAGACTGGACCTTTGTGCAAAGTTTGGTGAGTTTTCCCTACCCATGGGAAGTATGATTTCCTCGGAAGAAGAAGAAGAAGAAAAAAAAGAAGAAGAAGAGTGTCCTGGCAGCTTAGCTGCCCGGACCCTAAAAATAACACAAGCGATGAAACTAAATGTGCATTTTAATGTTCTACCTTTTTTTCCTTTATAACTGTACTAGGCACTTTAACCATTTTATTTGTTTTTCGGGACTGTCTTTGTTTTAGAGTTTGTTTTTATTGCTAGTGTTTGTTTTCATTGCAGTTGTTTTCCGAAGGGTGTTTCTACTGTTTGTTTTTATTGCTATTGTTCTCTTATGATAACATTTATTTCTGCCTTTTGTATCTGAGATCTCGGAGAAATGCTCCCTCATCCTGCACAGCGCAAGAAATGTGTGATGAAATAACAATTAAGTGGAAGCAAATTGAAAATAGAATTTAGGTTGTTAGACATGATTAGGAACAGGAACCAGCTGCATAAACACCTTGAGTTTTCTTTTTTAGTTTGACACTGAGGGACTTACACAGTTGCACAGAATGCCTTAAAAAGTTTCCTTAGTTAAGGAAAAACATTAACTCATTTACTGTGAAAGATATTTCACAGTGGTAAAAGTTTCCATGGAGATTGTTTGTTTGCTTGGACTCACTCTTGTGACGCCTGTTATTGTCTCACAAAGTTGGCTTATAGTTAGTGAAAAAAATGTCAGAAGAAAAAAAGACAAGAAAACAATATTGGTCAGGGGAGGAAAATAATATACTTCTGGAGGAATACAACCATAGAAAGCACAAACTACAAAGTAAATTTGATCCCCAAATACCAGAAAACAGAAAATGATTGTAGGAAGAAATGTCAACAAAAACTAGTTCAGTCAGATCTAAAGTGTAAAATCAGAAGCATATCCTTTGGGTTCTCCTGGTCGTAGAACACTCTTCTCGGGGTGTGTTAGTTGGTCATGTTACAGTTAGGGTTCACCCTATCCTGCAGGAGGGCATCCAGCTCGGCAAGTTTCATCACCTCCTCCAGGAACTCCGTCTGGATGATAGCCGCTTTCAGTGGTACTTCGGCTGACTGGGGCCCAGTTTCAGGGCCTGTTGGTGAGGGTTGGCGCCAGGATCTCCCGGCAGGACATCAACTACAGGCGCTCCATTTCAGCTGTGGAGCGCCTGTCCATCTGTCTCCAGTGAGTAGCAGTTTATTGTTGTGTCAGCATGACGCCAGTGACGTCGGGAGAATCTCAACGCTGATTGACTTTCGCGGCACAGTGTCATGCGAATTTGCCTCAAAAGTTCAATATTTTCAACTGAAGTGATGTCGTGTCCATCGTGTCGCGCTAGACACGTCCATCGCGCCACCCGGCGCAAATTCGGGTCTAATTGCGTCTTTGCATTGACTTTGTATGTAATCTCGACGCGCGAATTTGTGAATTCGCGAATTCATGCTCACTGTGAACACACAATTACTCACACTTGGCTCACTTCTGTAGTCAATCAAATAGTAAAAACAAACTGTTGCCATTTTTCAAGTGAACACTCTCAAGGACCCCTGAAGGTCCCTGGACCCCTGGTTGAGAACCACTGCTCTGGGAAATACCCTAGGTAAATTAAGACTGTACAGTGACATCCACATTTATATTCATGATCACATTGTTGTGAGGTGACCACTGAGCCATTCTGCTTACCCCTCAGTGATTAAAAGCACCATTAACCATCATGTAAATTAGTTTAATTTAACTTCCCACCCATTTAAAATACATTTTATCACATTCAGACAAGATAGTCGCAACATTATCAGTTGTTACAGTGCAGTTGGGCATTAGTCCAACAGCAGTCCAGTGGATATGAGACTGAGCCAGCTCTGTCATTGTTAAATAAGCTTGAGTCAGGGAGAGCAGCATGTGGAGGTCTTTATGCCTAATGAAACTGGGAACTGAGAGACAGATGGATATCAAAGGCTTTAAAAAAATCCTCCATATAAAGAAGCACGTTGATAGTTATTTCTAGAAATGTAAGGACGCAAACAAAAGAACCAGGGTCACATTTAGAGATAAAAGAACACCTGTAATTCAGTCTGAGAACGGACTCGGCAGGTTAATCAGCCAGATCATTAAAGGTATCCTGATGAGAGGCCATGTTTTGGACCATAAAGAGCTTCAGCCAGTGCTGGAATAAATGTGGGAAGTGACACACAATTGATGACTCTTTTGTGTCTGCCTCTCTTCACAAAGAGCCTAGAAAACAGAAACACTGGAGATGGTTTGCAGACTGTTCTCATTCACTGTTTGTCCGTAAACCTTTGAGAAATATTGCACTACAGTTCATATATAACCCACATAATCCTGAGCCAGGAGGCTTTGATCATGTATCCTACGTGCTGTCCTCCCTAAAATAGCTTTATACATCTCATAACATTTCTAAAGTGATGTAGTTTGTCATTGGTTGAGAGAAAAGCTGAATGGTGTGTCACCAGGCAGGACTCCTACCAAGCTGGAGAACACTGTTCAAAAGCAGCTGGAAACACATTGCTGTGTTTTTTGTGCGATCTATCGCTGTTTTTCCAGCTGCTTTTTGCGGTTAGCATAGCATCAACTAACTAAATAAATAACACAGAACCACAGCTAGCAACAAAAATATATGATTGGTTGACGCTTTGTCACATTTTTGAGGCGCTGAAAAAGGTTGAGGCCAACTCGACCTTGAGTGTCGGGCGTCAGTTTCTGGCTTCATGTGTCCAGCTTCCACTGAAAATGACTTGTAGCCTGTTGCTGTGATGCTTGTAGCATGGACACAGCATCAGGATAGCAGCTCGGTCAAACACACACAGGACTTTGACCCAGGAGACCAGTGTTTGTGTCCCATGAGAAACCAAAAGTCAAAGGTTGTTGTCAACGCACATAACATCATGCCACGTTATCATGTTGGAGTCCTCTTATCTTTTTAAATATGTAACATGACGACGCCCAACCATGATTCTTGTCCTAAACCTAATCAGTAAAGGTAATTCGTAAGATTGTAAGATATCATATGAATCCCTCTAAAAGGCCACTTTATTAGGTACACCTTGCTCGGTCAGCAACAATACTCAGGTAGGCTGTGGTGTTTAAACCATGCTCAGTTGGTACTAAGGGGCCCAAAGTGTGCCAAGAAAATATCCCCCACACCATTACACCACCACCACCAGCCTGCTTTCATGTTGTTTACACCAAATTCTGACCCTACCATCTGAATGTGGCAGCAGAAATCCAGACTCATCAGACCAGGCAACGTTTTTCCAATCTTCTATTGTCCAGTTTTGGTGAGCCTGTGTGAACTGTAGCCTCAGTTTCCTGTTGTTAGCTGACAGCAGTGGCACCTGGTGTGGTCTTCTGCTGCTGTAGCCCATCTGCTTCAAGGTTGGACGTGTTGTTGGTTCAGAGATGGTCTTCTGCAGACCTTGGTTGTAACCAGTGATTATTTGAGTTACTATTGCCTTTCTATCATCTTGAACCAGTCTGGCTATTCTCCTCCGACCTCTGGCATCAACAAGACATGTTCTCTTTTTGGGACCATCCTCTGTAAACCTTAGAGATGATTGTTTGTGAAAATCCCAGTAGATCAGCAGTTTCTGAAATACTCAGACCAGCCCATCTGGCACCAACAACCATGCTACGTTCAAAGTCACTTAAATCACCTTTCTTCCCCATTCTGATGCTCAGTTTGAACTTCAGCAGGTCGTCTTGACCATGTCTACATGCCTAAATGCCTTGAGTTGCTGCCACGTGATTGGCTGATTAACTATTTGCGTTGATGAGCAGTTGGACAGGTGTACCTAATAAAGTGACCAGTGAGTGTATATATCACTGCTGTATTATATATGTCATGTGATGGGTGGCTGTATCTCAAGGACATGAACCTAGGTCACTGTTTGGACTCCAGTGACCATGTCAGTAGAAAAAATATTTTATTCCCCTGCATTATAACCCAACAGCAACTGAAGCTCAAAAGTCTTTAAAAATGTTTTTGGGGGGAAGGAAATAAATTATTGTTTTTCCAAGCCACTTTACAAATACCAGGACTCCAGACTCAGCCCACTCTCATGCATTATGTGAACATGTGTTTTGAGCTTTTAAACATCACACATTATGCTGTTTAGCAATTCAGGCAAGTTTGATGACACAAATCTTTAACTTCCACGTACCTGTGCTTTTAGGTGTCTCAATTATCCTCTCATTGTTTTACCCCAGGAGGAGGCACATTATGTTTTCTGTCATAAAAACTTTTCAGAGATCACCCTCATGAAGTCTCCCATAAATCTTTGTCAGCTGAACTGTTTTTCAGGTCAGCACTAACCAAATGGAGAAAGGCTCCTCACTTTACAGTCTGAGAGGGACCGGGTGCTAAAAGCACTGAGAAGTGCTCTCTGGGTGGTAATTGTAGGAAAACCTCTTTTCATGCTACATCAAAACATAGTTTTTTCAGTGCGTTTTCAAGAGCTCTCGTCACATTACGATATGGCACCATGTCAAAAGCAAACACTTCTTCGTGTATGTGTAAGTACGAGTCAGACAACACGTGGAGCGTCAGTGGGGTCACATTTTGTTCTAATGACATATTTGGACTTCTGCACCTCCTTTTTATAACAGCACTTTTAAATTATTGGCATCAGGAGTTTTCACATAAACACTGCCGACCCATGGTGGATACATCTATAGTATTTATCTTTTCATCATCCCATTACATGAAGAGCCCTTGATGGTGTACTGGGGGATCATTTTAGCCATTCACAGCCAGAGAACATCGGCAAAAAAACCCTTCTTGGCACCACTGAACGCTACAGAGCAAATAATAGCAAGGAACACGCTCTTCCCTTCTCATATTATTATCAGCTCCTGTTTTTTGACAACAGTAGAGCCAAACTTTCTGATGTTCTCTGCCTTAATTATTTTGTTTAAAGTGTGAACAAAAGAAAAGCTTTGAAGTGCACTAAGATGTGGCACAGCATTTTTGCCAATTTACGCCAGCCTTGGAGTTTTACCTCCATTGTGGCACGTTCCTGTGATCCTAGCTGTTTGAAGTCCAAGCTGTCTTAGGTCAGTCTGTTTTTGTCTTGACGTTCAGATAAGACCAAACTTGTTGCTTGTTATTGTATGCTTTTAGTCTTGGCTCTTGTAAGTACTGAAGCTCAATGATGTGAACATTGTCAACAACCAATGGCTGCGCTCTCTCCAGCACCAAGCAGGAAACAGTAAAGCAGGTAGACAGTAAAAATGAAGCAGACTCCAGGAGGGCGCAAGACTTTTCCATGAAAAAGGAGAGGGAACAGTCTGTATGTAATTCAGTGTGTATCTGATCCACCAACCAGCACCTACATTCACCAACCGCTTTATTAGGTACACCTTGCAAGTACCAGGTTGGACCCCTTTTGCCTTTAGAACTGCTTTAATTCTTGGTGTCATAGATTCAACAAGGTGCTGGAAACAGGACTTTGGATTTTGGTCCATATTGACATGATAGCATCACACAATTGCTGCAGATTTGTTGGCTGCACATCCATAAATCTTTTGTCAAAAAAAACTTTACTTCCATTATTTGGTTGTATGAGTCTGTTCTGGGGCCTCTCTGCCTTTCCTCTGCCTACATGTACGTAGAAAGCCTCTTCCACGCACCTACGTGGAAAGCCTAGGGCACAGAGAGCACACCTCTCTGCCCCTCCATACGCCTACATGGAAAGCTTAAGGCAGGGAGAGCAGCAGCAAAGACCCCAGGAACAGAACAGAGCAGCATCAATGACAAACAGAAATGACATTGATAAGTCAAACACATCATGAAAAGGAGGAGCTGGGATGGAGGCAGGTTGCAAAGTAGCTTGCAGAGGAAGCAGCAACAGTAGGCAGGCCAGAGCAGTTTAAATAGGGTGCCCTGAATGAGATTCACTGGTTGGTTGCATAGGAAGTAATCATGTGATCTATCAGCTGACTCCCCTCCATCAGTGAGCTGCTCCATCAGTTGATTGGGCTGCTTGAGGTCAGCTGATGTAGCTGGGATGTGAACTGATCTTGACATTATGTCAGGCCTGAACTAACTCTCAATTTATGGGATAATGCTATATGCTAAATGCTTTTGGGGGATCAAAGTAATGCTGCCCGGTAAACACTGATGATTTGAATCATTGGTGAAAAAGCCCCAGAGTTGTCAGTCAAATCATATCACTCTTTTTTTAGCTGCATCATTGTACCACATGGCAGTCTGTAAACGTTTACAAACCGAGTCTTCTTTCAAAATGACCAAAATACAAAACTATTTATAACCAGAATAAAGAAAATGGTGGAAATGGAGGGCAGCCCGACTTGTTTCTGTCGGCTGCTCCAATGCTGAAAACAGCAACAAACAAAACCTTGTATTGATCCATCAGTGTGTTTTATTGCTTATGAATTCAATTTTTCATTTGTAAGGGAAGACTATTTCTTCTCACAAAAGTTATTAAGTCTTCACTTCACAATCTAAGTTAAATCAGGACGGCAGTTTTTATGGCCCAAACATGGAGCTAAATGGAGGCAAATCATGTGGAAAATTCCTGAAATGGAAGATGGTCCCAGATATTTATGAAACTGAGTACTTGAGAGAAGCATTATCTACTCGTCTGCAGTGCCTGTATGTAAATTGCGAGGGTGAGGGTCTAACACAATTTCTGTTTTTGCCTAATCAGTGTTTTCAAAGCACCTTTGCATTCTCTGCACAGTCGGTCCATCTTGTACCGGTCACTGCTTCTCCCTTTAGTAAAGAGTTGAATCTCTCTCTGTCAAACAAAAAACAGTGTGGTGTCAGCAGTGATAGTGTCAATATTCCACACCGGGGGTCCAGAATCTCCCTCTGCAGAGCTGTTTTACACCAGCAGCAGTAGATCTACAAGCCAACCCTGCTACCAACAAAGTCAGCAAGAACCATGGGAGTCATTACTCCCTTTCATCTCACCACATTTCAGTTAAGTCTAGAATACATGCTGCATTTTTAAAAGGAAGAATGTAAAGCGAGGCAGGGCAGCTTTATTTGTGTAGTACATTTCATACACTGGGGCAATTCAAAGTGCTTTACAGAGCAATAAGATATAAAACACAAAGGATACAGATTTACAATGAAAGAGTAAAGATTAAAAAAAGATATTAAAGGTCAGATTAATTACTACGTGTTTGATTTAAATTTAAGTCTAAGTTAAATGTCTTGTCTTTCTCCCCTCTAACAAATGCAACCAGGTGTGAATCCTGTAACCATTTCTTACTCCATTTATCAGCTTTTAAATGGTTAACTTACTAAATGGGAAGGAGTTTGATGATCGATCTCTCCACTGGAGTAGAAACCCCTGTCTGTATTGGGTTCTTCTGCCACACTGGGGGAGTGAAACAAAGGATGCAGGATCTTAAACAGGAGCTGCTAATTGTCATAGATTTCTTGTTACCTGTAGTCCTTTCAAAATCCCAACCTGCAACTCCATGCAGCCTTTGTTTTAAAGGAATACTTCAACCACAAAATGATCATTCGTATATCAATTCCTCACCCTGTGTAACATTGAATTCGGTTTTTCTCACATGCTTTCAAGGTGAACGGAAAATCCAAAAACAGAGAACATTCTTAATGTATTGAAGTTATAGGGTTTCCATGTTTTACAAAAGCAAAACTATATCAAATCATTAGTTTACAAACTCTCACGCAATTTGTGCAGTATAATTCAAGTCTAATTTATCCAGTCGTATGCGCAGTACTTCCCAAACAGCTCAAAAAGGGAACATTTAAATCACACATTAGATCTTAATGAACTAATTACTCAAGTGTCAAATCTTTACTGATGTACATTATATAATTTGTTGAGAACAAAATGACGTAACAACGATCAGTGGAAACCAAAATCATCAACCCACTGAGGGCTGGATTCAAAATCACACCGAAAATAAAAGTAAAAAATTTAAATCACAGGCTGATCCCACTTGTGTGAATCTCATCACAGCAACTCATAATGTGACGCGGTGTGTACAGTCCCTGTGGGCTTGTAGGCACACCCGACAACTTCTAGGCATGCTCCTGTCGGCGGATGATGCCCTTGGGGATCTTCTCCCAGACCTGGATCAAGCCATCACTGAGCTCCTGGACAGTCTGTGGTGGTACTTGGCGGCATCAGATGTAGAGATACATAATGTCCTATAGGTGCTTAATTGGATTTAGATCAGGAGAACAAGAGAGCCAGTCAATGGCATCAATGCCTTTGTCATCCAGGAACTGCCTACACACACTGTCCACATGAAGCCAGCATTGTCCTGCACCAGGAGGAACCCAGGGCCCGCTGCACCAGGAGGAACCCAGGGCCTGCTGCACCAGCCTAAGGTCTGACAGTCGCGCTGAGGATTTCATCCTGGTTCCTAACAGCAGTCAGGGTACTGTTGGCTATGACATAGAGGTGTGACCCTCTGAGGATATGCCTCCTCAGAACATCACTGACTTACCACCAAACCGGTCATGCTGGATGATGTCACAGGCAGCATTACTTTCACCATGGTGTCTCCAGACTCTTTCATGCCTGTCACATGTACTCAGTGTGAACCTGCTTTCATCTGTGAAGAGAACAGGGCACGAGTGGCGGACCTGCCAGTTCTGGTGTTCTCTGGCGATTGCCAATCGAGCTGCACGGTGCTGTGCTGTGAGCACAGGTCCCACTAGAGGACGTTAGGCCCTCATGCCACCCTCATGGAGTCTGTTTCTGACAGTTTGGTCAGAAACATGCACCAGTAGCCTGCTGGAGCTCATTTTGTAGGGCTCTGGCTGAGCTCCTCCTGTTCCTCCTCACACAAAGGAGCAGATACTGGTCCTGCTGCTGGGTTGATGCCCTTCTACGGCCCTGTCCAGCTCTCCTTGTGTAACAGCCGGTCTTCTTGTATCTCCTCCATTTTCTTGAGACTGTGCTGGGAGACACAGCAAACCTACTTGTGACCACATATAAAGATGTACCATCCTGGAGGAGCTGGACTACCTGTGCAACCTGGTACCTCCTCATGACCATTTCCTTTTTGGGGGTTGTCTTGCTTTTGCCTCTCCATTGCACCTGTTGTCACTTTCATTTGCACCAAAGCAGCTGAAACACACAATCATTTGTGCTTCATAAATAGACAGATTAATATCCCTGAAGTTTATTTATTGGTGTTGTACTGTGACCATTAAGTGGTCCCTTAATTTTTTAGAGCAGTGTATATAAAACACCTCCACATACAAGTAGTGCATCTGGGCAAGCATGTGCATTTAAACTCTGCTCACAAATTCCACTGAGCAAAGCTCAATGCCATGTGCTTGCCCAAGTGCACAACTCAACCCTGTGTGACTTGTTTAAACAGTAGGGTTTTAGCAAAAATGCATGTGTTTGGGAAGTACTGAGCCGGCAACTGGATAAATGAGACTTAGATTATACTGCATGAGTTGTGTGAAAGTTTGTGAATGGATGATTTGATATTGTTTCGCTGTCTTTAAACATGGCTGCACATTTATTCCAATTCATCAAGTACTTCCTCTGTTTTTGGTTCACTGTAGAGACATGCAAGAGAAACAAAGTTTTGGTTCAACGTGGGTGTCGTGGGTTTTGTGCATTGTCCTCAGAGAATGTTGCTCATCCCAGTAATTATCCAAAAGAAGACATTTAAAAGAATCATATTGTTAACATGTTTTTTGTTAATCATTTTGTCACTTCTTTTATATTATCCATGAAGCACACATCATGTCTTCACAAACTGAACTCAAGATGTTTCAGACAAAATCTCTAAATGTGGCCTTTAAGTGCTGATGAGTCTTATCTGTTGAAGAAAGGACATGTTGGCATGTGAATTACAGCTTTGACTCGTAGAAAATGACCACCGGGACCACCTGACTCATTATAGTGTGTGTCCTTCAGAATGTGTAACACAGTGATCTGATCTGAAAAGGCTGATATGTGAATGTAGGACAGAAAAAAAGCCGTGCTGTGCCAGTTTTCCAATCAGCCTCCCTCCTGTCCACAGCTGACTAATGACGTATGAATGTGATTTATTACACCTGTCTTCATGAGGTCGTTACATTATCAATCCATCTGATTTAACATCATTCATTAGGTAACACGGGACAGATGTATGAAAGGAAAGCTGCTGTTAAAGTAATACAGCAATTCAGGTTGCATGATATTTTAGACCAATGGACGGATGGAAAGATGAAACCTGTAAAATTGCCACCTCACTATTAAATCATCACTTAGCCTGTTTACACTTGGTTTTAAAATGCGTCTTAGGCGATAGTATCACAACTGTAAACAACCACCAAGACCCATTGCGATCCGATTGTTCAAACCATTTGTTAGTAAAATTGCTGCTTTGTGTGCAGCAGGCCAGAGAGCAACAATTTTATGTTTAATGGCTAAACGCCAACAAAGCTTTTTTTTTGTGTGTATGTGTGTGTGTAATTTTGTAGTTGTATGGGTCTCTTTGAAGTAGATTTGTTATCTTATTGGGGTAAATTGTTGTCTGTTTTGATTTTTTAGTGTCATTTTTTGTCTCTTTGTGGTTGTTTTGTGTCTCTTTATAGTGGTTAAGTGTCTGTGGTTCTTTTGTTTCTCTTTGTAGTCGTCTAGTGTCTCTTTGTGGTTGTTTTGTGTCTTTATGTAGTCATTAAAAGGAAATTTCATTTTATTTCAACCTGTCTCCTATCGTCCTAAATTTGTTATAAGTGAACTAGTGGACTTACTTTGCACTTGAAGTATGCCCTTTCACTTACGTTTTAACAGGTCTAACGCTACTATGCGCCCTGGCTGTATCTAGGTTAACACGCTAACTATTATTTTTATCTCACTTGAAACAAATTTAGGACGATAGGAGACAGGTTGAAATAAAACGAAATTTCCCTTTAAGTGTCTAATATGTTTTGTTTTTTTTGTCTCTCTTTGTAGTCATTTTGGGTTGTTTTGTGTCTCTTTGTGGTTGTTTTGCCTGTTGTAATTTTGTGTCTCTTGTGTTTCATTTTGTAGTTGTATGGCTCTCTTTGAGGTAGTCTTGTGTCGTAATGGGGTAATTTTGTGTCTTTTTTGGTTTTGTTGTCATTTTGTTTCTCTTTGTGGTTGTTTTGTGTCTCTTTTTGGTTACTCTGAGTTACCTCCTGGTCAGTCCAGTTTGAGTGACATTTTTCAGGTGAAGGCCAGTGGGCCCCCTGACACTTTTGGCCCCTGAGCCTGTGCACAGTAAGCCTGTTCAGCAATTCCTCCATGTTTGCGGTGTAAACACTAATGCGTCTTGATGCATTCTCAGGAAGTGGTGGTTGTTTTGGCGACAGCATGCCAACATTCAGTTAACTTACCCATTTTACAACAAGTTGGACTAAGTGTTGCCTGACTGTCCATTGTTTTGCCCTTCGACCGTTTTGGATGGAGACATGTTGAATTCTGCCGACAGTAGAGGGTGACACGGGGTGGATTTTCAGTCCCATCCCAATCCTATGAAAAAGGGAAAAAAAATCCTGTCCCGTCCCAATCCCACAAGAATGACTCCCGTCCCACCCCGCTACCATGTTGTTTTTCAGTTACAGTAAAAAAATAAAAAAATAAATATATATATATATATATATATATATCTATAGTACATGGATCTCACACTGCCTACCTTAGTTGAATATAAAACCAAATATGACATCTAATGTTGTGTTTTGATGTTTATTGCCTAATTATTTTAACATTCACTCCACCTTGAAGCTGTTGAGAATGATAAACACATTTGATTTCTGATGTGGTCAGACAACGCGTCATCAGAACCAGTTCTGAGAGAGAAAAATGTAGTTTAAGTATTGCAGTAGAGGCAGTGTTTGGTTCCTCTGACTGATATTATTATATATGGCGTCATTAGATTATTAATACTGAAGCATCAGTGTTAGAGCAGCATGTTATTGTTATAGCAGGTGTGCAATTAAGTTGGTCGTATTCGCTCTTTTTGTTGAGATGGTTTTAGAACAAACCCGGCACACCGGCTCGTCGAAATTACTGGACTGCCCTCTGTCATTTGGTGTAAATCCAAAGCACTCCCACATAGGGGCCGTGGCATTTGGTTAAGGAACAAGTTCCATGTCTTTCTCTTACACTCAACTCTCTGTTTTCTTCTCCACCTCGTCTCCCCCTCACGAAGATCGCACTGTGTGTGTGTAGCCCATAGCCCCACCTCCCGAAAAAATGTCAGCCTCTAGCTGACAGCAATATCTCCAGCTGTACTGATACAACCACTTACCAGAGTGGTGAGTGTGGACCTAAGAACTGTGCACAGGAACCGTTGACCTTCTAGTGGAAGTGATCTTTTCTATACACTGAATGGTTTTTTTTACTGTGCATGTGTGTGTCAGATAGAGAATGGATGACATTCTGCAAACAGTACAAATGGACAGACATGTGTACTTATCTGGCATTTGTTGTAAGTATAAAAATGCTTTACAAATGGAAATAAGGGAAAAGGAAGAGGAAAAACAAAACAAGCACAATGAAGCAAAAAGCGTGCAGCACATGTTGGCAGACTAGATGGGTGGATGGTTAAATGGATCGCTGACAGAAGTGACATCAATATTACACTTAACTTTTTTCCAAAATAAAGCCGAGCATGCACGCTACTTACAGCTTAGATGTGAAGACAAAGATCTCAGAGGTGATTTATCATTTTACTAAGTGCTGTAACACTGTACAATAATATTGCTTTGTTGTCTGCTTTTATTGCTAGAGAACAAAAGGCCTTGTGATCCTGGTTGATCCCTGGTGGCCTTGTACATTGTTGAGCACCAAGAAATGTTGTGAGAAAGGAACGCACTTAGAGAGCAGGTGAAGGAGTTCGAACAGGCTAAAATGTATATTTATTTAAAGGTTGACCTCAGTATTTGTCAGCCTGGACTCTCTGTTCCCATATTTTTGTGTCCAAGTGACTAATTGACACAATTATTGAAGCTGGTCCAGCATTGAGGGAGAGGGCTGCAGCTGGTAGCGGTGAAACAGGCTGCAATATAACCACTTGGGACATTTGTGCACGGTCAGTTTACGTCCTGTAAAAGTGTTTGTTTTGGCCACTGACAGGCTCAGATTGTTATAATAAGTGTCTGACAACATTATGAAAAGGATCCCTACAGAGATAGACCTTTTTGTTAAAGAGTAAGATCCTCTTTGTTTGACCAGAAACAGCCCCGAAATGACCATTGCCAAACCCACCAAACTCCATTTAAATAAACAGTAATTTTGTCATCGTTAACACGCTGGATTCAAAGTTAACAGAAACAAAATAAAACTCTGGTTTGGTTGAAATAAACCCTGAAGGCACCAACCACACAGAAAGCGTTTTGCAGGTCACACAGTGTGAGGTGCTCCGCACTGCCTTTTTATTTTATTTTTTTAAATGAATGACACTAGTGAAAAAAAGTCTGGTGGGTTGGGCAGTTGTTAGAACAGTGGAAACTGTTTCAACAATTACGAACTCTAGTTTTTTGGGAAATAAAACCTCAATTCATCCAGTTAGATGTGAATATTTGCATTATTCAAATGGAGTCTGGCAGCATGGTCATGCAGTGGTCGGCATCCTGCAGCCTTTCTGTGTGGAGTCTGTTCTCCCCGTGTCAGTGTGGGCTTTACTCCAGCGTCCTCTCACAGTCCAAAGACATGCAGGTTAACTGGTGACCCTAAATTGTCTGTCTCTGTGTGTCAGCCCTGTGATAGTCTGGTGACCTGTCCAGGGTGAACCCTGCCTCTTACCCAAAGTCAACTGGGATAGGCTCCAGGTCCCCCATGACCGCCAGCAGGATGAGCGGTTACAGGAAATGAATGTATGAATAAATGAAGACTGGTTGGTTTGGCGATGGCAATTTAGGGGCTGTTTCCAGTTAAAGAAAAAGGATCTTACTCTTGAACAAAAAGGTCTGTCTCTGTAGGGATCCTTTACATAATGTTCTCATACACTTAAAATAAATGGAGCCTGTCAGTAGCAAAAACAAACACTTTTGGTGGACATAAATTGATGGTGCTCAAATGCCCCACCTTCTTACACTGCAGCGTGTTTCGCTGCTGCTGGCTGCAGCTTTCTCCTTCAATTCCAGACCAGTTTAAAAAATTGTTGTCCCATTGATCACACAAACACACAGGAAAATAGGATCCAGGTTGAAAAATACTGATGTTACCCTTTAAGCCAGAAATCTCACACAGGCTGCATTATGATATAATCACAGTCACAGTTAACCGACAGCTGACACAGCCGAGTTAAAACTGGAGTAATAGGTTTAGTGGATGTGCTTTTTGTCTCCCTCAGTAACCTGGCAGCAGGAGGGCCTGTGTGCTGCTGCTAAGTCAGCATTACACACATCACAACTGCATGAGACAATCACACTTTCCATTTAAATGAAATGTTACTATTATGGAACCAGTGAATCGATGAAAATGCTGCACAGCTCTCATTTCTCATCAGGGATGTGTGTGTGTGTGTGTGTGTGTGTGTGTGTGTGTGTGTGTGTGTGTGTGTGTGTGTGTGTGTGTGTGTGTGTGTGTGTGTGTGTGTGTGTGTGTGCCTTCTGGCATGCAGGAGCACATGTTTCAGTTACATCCCCACGGGAGCGATGTCCCTCCTGAAGCATCATCTTATCATTTGACAGTCATTACTCTTTGTCAGTGGCAACACGAGAAGCCAGGCGAGCGGTACAATAAATGCGCAGTGAGGGCTCTCTCTGTCCGCGCCTGCAAACATCACAGATCAACAACAGTTATCAAAGCGACAAGCCTAGGAAGCACAAATCTGTGATGTATCGGTGTGATGCAATTATTCACCATTTTACCTGAGGGAGCTGCTTTGCCACTTAATAAACACAAGGGTTATTGGGGAGTGTGAAATTAGAGAGTGCTGCTGTGGCGTTTGGCAGTGAAGGAATGACGTGATTTGTCAGGGGACGTGTGAATCCAACTGGGTGCTGAGATTAATAGTCAAATGATAGAATAACAGAGTGGCAGAGCTTTGTTGTTAAAGGCCAGAGACAAAGTCTGTTCAAGGGACTGTTGTAACGAACCAAAGCTCAGTGAGTGCTGCTATGTTGTGTCCACATGAAAATAACCATAAACCACTTAACAAGTCAACATTTGAAATATGAATATGCATGTCGTCTTCATGAGCCCCATTTGAAAACATGTTGGTACAGCATGCAGCCTCCGTAGGTTTCCTCCCAAATGGTTTTAGTTTTCTGTTTTTAATTCCACTTGAATTACTTTGTTGCTGCTTTAAGAACAGCGATTCATTTTCAAACGCTTTGCCTTTGTCAATTAAAAGAAGAGCAAGAGGAAACACAGGGAGACAGAAAAGAGGCTGACAAGTATCAAAGGTCACCAGCTGGAGTGGGACTAGGATGTCAAAGTTACATGGTCTGTGTCTTAGACTGCTGGGCCACCAGGTAATGTAATGACAGTTGGTTAAACCCCTCCCCCGACAGGCTGTTCTCATGCACTGTTTGTACGCATACCTACAAAAAAGAATTCATGTATAACCCATGTAATCCCGAAGGCTGCAAACATGTAACAAATACACTGACAGAGGTAAAGAAGGAAGTAGTATAGAGAGTAAATGTCAGTGTAAGAAGGAAGGTTGGGAAGTTAATTGGTCAAACAAAGCAGGACTTCCCCCCCAGGAGACGGATGATTGTTTCCCGTGTGAATCTGATTGAACTTCATTTTTTTAAGGTATATTAACACGTCGCCACATATGTTAATTACATAACTTTATGTTTAGTACTTAACATGATGACAGCCAACCATGTGCCTTTTCCTAAACCTAATTTACGTAACAATACTCTCCTAAACCCAATGAGATTTTACATTAAGTACACAACATGACAACACCCAACCAAGATTGCCTTCCTACGTGTGTAACTTTACTTATCTAAATCTAGTTTATGTAACTTTAGTTTTCTGAACCTAGCATACGTAACTTTACTTATCTAAATGTAGTTAACGTAACTTTAATTACCTAAACCTAACTTCAGTAACTTTACTTTCCTAAAGCTAACCTACGTAACTTGAGTTTCTTAAAGCTAACCTACATAACTTTACTTTCCTAAACCTAACAAACGTAACTTTATTTTCCTAAACCTAACCTATGTAATTTAAGTTTCCTAAACCTAACCTACGTAACTTTACTTTCCTAAACCTAACCTATGTAACTTTACTTTCCCAAACCTAACCTACGTAACTTTACTTTCCTAAACCTAACCTATGTAACTTTTCTTTTCTAAACCTAACCAACCTAACTTTACTTAACCTAATGTAACTTTATGTTCAGTGCGTAACGTAGTGACAGCCAACCATATGTCTTCCTAAACCCAACTTTACTTTCTTATACCTAACCTACGTAACTTTACTTTCCTAAACCTAACCTATGTAATTTTTATTTTCTAAACCTAACCTACCTAACTTTACTTTACTAACTCTAACTTATGTAACTTCACTTTCCTAAACCTAACCTACGTAACTTTACTTTCCTAAACTTAACCACCGTAACTTTACTTTCCTAACCTAACCTCTGTAACTGTACTTTTAGTACATAAGGTGGCGACAGCCAACCATGTTTCTTTTTCTAAACTTAACCTACTTTCCAAAAGCTAATTTGCATAACCTAACCAACCTAAATAACTACATTAAGTAGGTAATGCAACGTCGTCCAACAATGATTTTTTTAAGCCTAACCAGTGCGGGGGCTAATGAGTTAAATGCTAATTTTCAATTCATAAGATATACGAATCACTGTATATAAATTTTCTTAGAATGTCATATGAACTGCTGTATGAGGATACATGGCCCCTGAGCAGCAATTGTCCAGTGATAGCTTAGCAACTTTAAGTAGACACAGGTCTGTCAAACTTTGGATCTCACCACATGTTGAAGTGGTTTGCAGAGGGATCTGATAAGAGTGATATTCCTCCACTGTGTGGAAACTGGTCCTGCATGTTGTCATGTAAGAGTTTTGGCTAACATCAGCAACTCTGTTATTATTGTATTTGGGGGGAGGTTTACACTCCAGCAACCCCAGCCATAATTGTTATTAGAGATGTGGTCCTCGCCAAGCACATCTGTTCATCCTGAGAGCCCTTCCCCTGTAACGTAAAGGGCACAGTCCTACATGAGCGATGCACGCAAGTGACCATCTTCTGCTGAGGCGCTATTTGTGCTGAATATGGACGGTGCCAGATGTGATGAACATGAAAAGCTAGTTTGCTAGCTCAAAAAAAAAAGATCTTGCCAGTAGCTGGCCAGTAAATACCAAATATGTTGTTACTGGTACATTTTGCTTTTTCATACGTTCTATGCCTGTCTTCATGTCCCACTGCCAGCCAGGCAGCATCTGGCACATGGAGCAGTATTGTTATGGCCAATGGCAAACAATATGGGCTGAGTTGACATGGCAGCAGTGACTTTCTCCTTCATCCCGTCTCACTCGGAAAACTGCAGCCAATGACAGACAAGAGTGGTCAGCCACACATACTTCTTTGTTATTGGTTGAGGCTGCACCTTTGCTGGTCAAGGTTCACCAAAGTCGAATGCCATGCAATGCAAAGATGCGAATTTGCTTTGCCACCAGAAGCAAAAAAAAACAAAATTGCCCCCTGGCTCGCATTGAATGGAAATGAATGGTAGGGGGATTTTCACCAGTGTTAATTTTGCGTATGTGTGACCAAAGTCTGGTTTTGTCTACCTTTGTCTGATATCAAGGACCATTGTGTACTTTTATAGTTAACTGCATGTGCCATGAACAGCAGGATAGCTGGGCATAGTTTAAAACAAAAGATTTTAATCATCACTCTGCTGTAAAATAGTTCAGTGTTTAACTACATATGTACCCATGCACATATATCTACATGTGTCCCCTTACACACCCAGAGACCCAGGTAATGAAAAAAGCTGTATACGTGAGCACGATACATTTCTACACATGTGAGTAAACCACAGCCTTCACTGTTAGTCACTGAGCACCTCAGCTGGAGCAGCTGCTGGTGGAGAGCCTCTGAGACCACCTCCGCATTTTTCTTTGACCACATATTCAGTCAGTCAGATAATTTTCCTATCCTCTACACTGTCAGCTATGCATTTTAAATGCCTTTTGGAGATATGAACAAATGAATATAAAATTGAATGGAGAGCAATCCATCTTCTATTCATCTCCACATCATTAATAATACAGGGGGATCATGACACATTTATTGACTGAGATATCTCCAGTATTATTTCTACTATACTTCAGTATGTGCATTCATTACACAGTCCGCACCAAAAGTTTCCTCTCAGAATGAACACTCTTGTTGCTCGAACAGATGGCAATAAAAGCAGCTGTTTAGCATGTTTTAATTAATCATGTGCTGTTAGAGTCTGCTCACTGTTTTTCATGTAATGAAATATGTGGACAGAGCATTTGCTTTCAGTGTGGAAACTCCTTGAGAATCGAGTTAAAATATGTATCTTTGAATATTTTTGAGGGACTTAAAGTTTGTCGCCTTCCAGAGCATGGAAGCTGTGACTGGAACTGACAGTGAATTCCAACAGTGACCAATTTCCACCAAAAAGGAAATTATTCATAGAAACATATCAGATATTTTTTTCAATGATCTCATATAATCAGTTAACAAATAACAGACATATTTTAGATTAACATTTCAAGTTTACAGTTACACTTCAAATCTAGCATTTTTTTAATTGCAACCTCCAACAGCTTTCTATTCAGTAATCGTTTGTTGCTCTTCTTTCATTTATCATCTCATTTTTATGGAGCCCCCCTCGAGGGTCACAGCCAGATTTTTCTATGCCATCCTGTCGTTGATAGCTGTGGCCAGAGGCATCAACATACAACCATGGAAAGACATTACTAGCGGATTTCTCACCAGAGTAGCCAACCTCCTCCTCCTCCTATGACTTGCCAGGCGATATCTTTATGGCCAGTGTCTTATGATGACAGGATTGTGAGTCGTTTAGCTCGAATATGTCTTGACCTCAACAACGAATCTCTCCCCATCTATTCTTCGTCACACATGTGACACAGCAACAGTTACAGAGTTCTCTTTATTGGTCAGTGGGGAAGAGAGGATTCGAGCTGCTGCGAGTTTGCGCATCTAGCAGCGCTGACACATCTTGCCACCCCTGATGTGGGGTCGTACATTTAAAATTATATGGGTCTATTTTTTTGATGCAAAGCATTCTCCACCATTTTGTTTTGGCCTTCATTCTCTTGAATGCAATGTCACAAGAACACTCAAGAATTTCTTAAAATTTGGTACAAACATCCACTCTGAGTCAAAAATTTACTGATTAGAATTTGGTGGTCAAAGTTCAACGTCACTATGGTCCTGTTCTCATTCTCATGAATGCAATGTGATGGACATGATAATGTTCTGAAAAAAAAAAACACTTTTCTGTCCATTACTCATAACTCATGAACAGAAGGTGTCATTTGGTCTGACACCATTCTTGGAACCCATCGGCTGTATTCGGCGTCTGACTTCCGGCAGACACTGACACTGAATAAGTGACTGTGACTGCTGATTGTACAGATCCTCTGTGCTACCCGGGGGAAGAGGTGTGTGAAGTGTCCATGTTTTTACACACATGGATGTAAACTGTAACTGCAACTTGATGGGTTAGGCATACACCCGCAAGGCAGTAATTCTAGTGTGTGTGTGTGTGTGTGTGTGTGCGCGCATGCTACCGTACAAAACTTTTAATTATCCATTCCTTCTTAGCCATATGTCTGTTTACGCTCAGTTGCTCAGAGTGCAACGCCCCACTGTGGAGCCGCTCATTAAATTGTATTTTGAACTGGACATTAAGTATGCAGACACAGTGCTCAGTAGGTATAGTTATTTAATTACTGAAAATAAACGCAAATTAATTTTAGGATGACGGTGTCTAATACCAAAGCTCATTCACTGACTGGCGTGCTTGTGAGCTACTGTGGGTTACAGATGCAGCAATAACAAGATGATGCATTTGGGTAAATATAGTAAAGTACAAATACAACTGTTTGGAAGAACATGAACTTACATAGCAGCGCTGCAAAAAGCCCTCTTGTTATGTGCGACCTGTACATGGACCTTCCTGTATATAACATTCATTTATAAAGTGTCATCAACTGCAGCCATTTTCACCTTCTCCACTGTGGCAAATCTAAAGCAAGGGAATGCAAAAGTATTGTGAGGTAACACAGATTTTATTGCAAGGAAATGCAAAACATATTGAGAGGGAACTGAAACAAAAGGAGAAAAAACTTGTTGTGACTCTTCAGGGGCGCTGTACATTTTCTCTTTCGTCTATGTGCTGTCATTCATTCATTTTCTGTAACTGCTTATCCTGTGAGGGGTTGTAAGCCGAGGCTGGAGCCTATCCCAGCTGACATTTGGCAAGAGTCGGGGTACACCCTGGACATGTCACCAGACTATCACTGGGCTGACACATAGAGACAGACAACCATTCACACTCACATACACACCTACAGACAATTTAGAGTCACCAGTTAACCTGCATGTCTTTGGACTGTGGGAGGAAGCCGGAGTACCTGGGGGAAACCCATGCAGACATGGACACAGGAGGGCTCCCCTACCCTGGGTTCAAGCCAGGAACCCTTTTGCTGTGAGGCAACAATGCTAACCACTGGACCACCGTGCCACCTTTTTCTCTGTTCCTTTTTTATTTAATATTCTCGATGTATCGACTTCTTTCCCTGTCCATGGCTCCACACCTATTTATCAGTATCTCCTTCTCATTATCTCTGTCTTCTCTTGTCACCCCATCTTCACACTACTCCAACATCTCCTTTTGCTTTTCCATTTCCACACTCCTCCCATCTTCCCTCTTGACTGTACACCTCCTCCAGCACATCAGCTTTATGTTCCTTCTCCCTTTTGCTCTCGCGTCTCATCTATCTCCCTCTCCTGCTTATTGTCCACCTCGTCTTTTCCACGGGACCCGGTCAGGTCTGCGGAGTAATTTAGCAGCCAGTGAGTCCCGGGCCAAATCAGTTACTATAGACACACCAGCGGCAACATGAGTGATTTCCCACTGGGACCGCAGACACTTCTAATCACATCCTCAGGGACACAAGGAGACAGAGGGATAGGGTGAAGAATAACAGGTGGTGAAAAAGAGGTAGAAGAAGCCCATTAAGTAAATAGGCGGGGACACAGCCCCTGATAGAGTTGGATATCATCCCAGTGAATTAATTAGGCGCCAAGCAGGAAGTGTAATAAGCTCACAAGTGGGGCATCTGCGGCGTTGATGTTTGATTGGTTGAAAGGGTTTCTTCAGCTTTTTCCCTCTTTGTTAATTTTAGCGCTGCCACTCGCACAAAAAATGTAATGGCAGTATGTGGGGTCATATTTAACAAACTTGGTTGAAAACTAGGACAGTCTTATTGTCTGTCTCCATACTCCATCACGCCGTAATATACAGTACAGTAAGAACCACACCGCTGCGAGCCTCAGCACCACCTTGGCAAATTCCCAGTGGGAGCTCTGAGGAGTAGTTTCTCTATGTGATAGGTTGTTGGGCAGAAGAGTGGAAAGCCACAGCTGTGCAGGTTCTTATTTTATTAAGATATATCTAAAGAAGTAGACTACAGCAAATTTAATTAACTTGCCCAATCAGCTGTGCCAGGACAGACGACACAGTGGCGTGACAAGTGTGCACATTTACATAAGATGCTCTGGAGGGAGGCTGCTGGTGCCAGATATGTGCATCCACATGTGAGCACGTACATCAAGTATGTGTCGACTTCCTTTGATTGAAGGCCCTTGTCACACAGTGTGCCGCATTAAGAAAAAGACTTATGTCCACATTACGCCCCCACAGGTTCCTCCCTGATTAAGAGATGGAGAGACGGACAGAGAGGTGACGGAACGGAGCCCTCGTTCATAATGTGTAAGGATGTGGCGCCGACAGCTCTGATGATGGATGGTAGGAGACTGCGGAGAGGTGAGGAGCTGCGTGAACTTTGTGAGCGTGGGGCCTTTTTCACACCGACTGTGTAAATATTGTGCTCGCTCAGAAGATGGAGAGAATTGTTCGGCTGTCAGATGTGCTTTTGTTTGGCCCGAAAAAGCACTCAGAAGAGAGCAAATATCTCAAACCACCACATGTGCTAATTCCAAAACACAGTAATTCAGATGAAAATGATGGATGAATCACATTTGAAATTATAGGTGCCAAGTCAAATCAAACTTTATTATCTCACCAGGGAATATTTGGTTGCAGTCAGATACACAAACATTCATCATAAAAAAAATAAATAAAAAAAAGTCACATATTGTAACAGTCCACAGGGTTCCCACGGATCTTTAAACATGGTTATGACTATTAGAATATAATTCTGCCAATATACCCCCCTAAATCCCACACACTGGACCTTTAAGCTGTAGAAACCTTGATCTAGACGGATAACAATGACAAACAGTACAAATGCACTTTGTACTCACTTCAAATGAAGACACGGCAAGAAACTACACATTTCATATACTCCACACTGCTCCAGACAATTTTTCAAAGCACACCAAAAATGTTCTAGTTGATTTTTTACCTTCCAGGCAGCCACTGGCTCATTTCTGGGCAGTATGGTATGAAAACCATCTTCAGCCTTTCATCCTCTGCCCACTTTACCTTGCCAGGTGCTGCACTGCTTACCTGAAAACACCTACTACAGCTACTTAACGATGGCTTTATGGAGGGAAATCCCTGTGCCTCGGTGCCTGCTGCAGCTCCGGTTGTGTGTTGGGTTTTCTGGGTTTGGCTCTGGACCAACTAAAGGATGTATTCCCAGCTGATACTCCTCGGAGCACTGCCTCACTTCAGCAAGGTAAGAAAAAGCTGCTTGTGCTGTTAACGTGCATGTGATGCTGTGGCTCTGTGTAGTCAGTGCTGTAAGCTGTGAGGCTGCACAGTGCTGACTGTTTAATTGTCCTGCGGATGTGCTTGTACAGTAGGCCATGTCATGCTATTTGCTGAATTCTACAATCCGCTCTTGTGCTGCTGCTGCTATCTGCCTAATGTGCAGTGTTTGCATTGGGATTTATTGTGAACTTGGCTGTTTTGGTGGCTGAGCTTGTTTTCTTGTGGTGGCTGTTAAGCGCATATGTTATGATGTTGATTTATGTGGTGGTGATGCATAAATAGTAATTTCAGTTGCTTTTAGGGTTCTGCTGGCTCAGTGCAAAGGCACATAAAGGCATATATTGTTTATTGGCTATAGGGATGTAAACACAGCCCATTCGTATACCTGCAGATATTTACTTGTAATATTGGCTTCATAGGGAACTCCACATGGCTTCTGTCACACTCACAATTACATTTTGTCCACATACCTCATGTTCAGCTCAGCGTTAGAGAGAAGCTTGCTTTATTATTCTTAATATCAGTGGCACCTAGACTGCTTAGCTCTCGTATGGTTCCTGTGACCCTGAATGATGATTATGTTTTGGGTTTGCTGCATGGTGTATTTTATTCTGCTTAAGTATGACCTGTTGTTCCTGTTCATAGACACTTGTATGTGCCATTTAGTGGGAGCAAAAGCACAATACATTGATCCATGTGGGAACATGATGGTGGCCATCTCTGCCAAATCATTCTACAGCCGATCCCGGGAGAAAAGTGGAGAAAACCTGATCAAATTTTATGATTGAAACTGTTTTATTTATGCTTTATAAGGCTTTGTAGTTTGATATGGTGCAAATCTGACAAAGCTGTGACACTGTTAATTAGGAAGTACTTGTTTGTAGGGCTGCCCCCGACTAAAAATTTTTCCAGTCGACCAATTGTCATCATTTAGGGCCATTAGTCCATTAGTTGCCCGCATGGTTATGATATTGATTTCATCATTAAATTATATAATCTGGGCAGGGCAACACAATGGTTTCAGTTCCGCGTCCTTAACTGCCTGGAAACACAAGGTCGGGCTCTGGGTGCTACTCTTGTGCCTTTTCTGTGGCAGCTTTCCTGAGCGTAGTGGCAGGTTGCGTCGGAGGTTGCTAAGCAACCTTAAAGCCTATTTACCTGAAATCCTGAGTGCAGAGCTGATCTTCTTCCAGGAGCTGTTAATAAGTGTGTAGGCCTATCGTACGTGGGGCAGATGTAAAGCTCTGGGTAGCCCTGCACTAACATGATCAACTTTTCTGTATGTATCAGATTGAATATTTACTCAACAAGAGAAAGATATCTGTCGGCTGTGATTAGTTTATAACCTGACTCCTGAGTGTGGCCACTTCCTGTGTCTGTCCTTTCAAATTAAATTCCTTCATGGTCCAGTCATATAGGGTTTGGATTTATTTTAACAAGGTGCAGCTCCTAATAGAGTTTCACGTTTTTTGTTTTTATTTTTTTCTGTGACCAAGCAACCAATGAAATCTTGCCGACTAATGACCTTTCTGGTCGCCTACGTTTGGTCGACTATTAGGGGGCAGCCCTACTTGTTTGTGGACATTGGGCAGCATTTCGAACAGGCTCCTAAGGTGTGACTGACTGTCTCTGCAGAAAAAAGGACATTACTAGCTTGGAATATGAAGCAACAAAAAATCATACAGAGTTACAAAACAAACAAATCACAAGGCTTTTAGATTTGTTGCATTGTTTGTAATTGTGTTTTTACACACCAATGTTCAGGCATTACTGGTGACCATTAAAACTAAAGTCATTGTCCCCATGTGAGGAGGTCATTGTCTCAAAACCTACTTTCTGTTCAAAGACAATACTCAGCTTTCTATACCTACCTACTAAAAATGCACACCAAAGAAAAGCTCAGGTCTCAAGAGGTGATGCCTCTGTGCCTACTACCAAGCTAAGCTCATATCTGTGTAATGCTACATAACATGCTATGAGAGGAAATGGCTGCTTCAGTCTATGGCTTTCAATTTAAAATGCATATGTCAATGATTATTCTTTGCATCAGCCTGCGTCTGCATATCAGGTGGATTGCTGGATTTAGATTAATTTATTAAATAATATTAGTTTATTTTCTTTGTGGTCTGAGCAGCAGGAGGGACAGAGAGCGACTTGTGCCTGACTCAGACATACAGTGAATTAAACATAACAACTGGCGTTGGGCACAGTATGTACAGCATGTTTTGTGGGAGAAGTTTTTATCGCACTCCCCAATCTCTGCTGAACTCGGTGTATATCTTAAGGGTCGGAAAAGTTCTGAGCCAAATTTCTGCTCAGTGCAGATTTCCATGAATATATCTGTTCCACATAAACTGGCTGATTGAAATGTGATTTTAAATAAATCTAAATAAAGTTTGTTTACCCCAGACAAAAAGACAAGCACAGACAAAAGTTCCTGCCAAAATGGAAACTAATATTACACTGCTCCACCAGATCTGCACTTAAAAACTACTCTGCTACTGCTTTATGAAACTTGCAAATCACCAGTTCACCTGTGACAGAATAAAAAGACTAGACAAGAATAGATCTCGATTGTTTGATATGCATGCTCATTAGACACTGCTACTCTCAACTATCTCGTCACCCTTGAGAAAATAAAGACCTTCTGTTTTGTGAAGGTTGGTGCTCCTCAAGGGTTTGTCAGTTTGAAACAAATTTTGGATTACGACCATTACACTGAGCATCTCTGCAGGTCTCGGAGGTTGCCATAGTGACTGCCTTCTTCACCTCCTCAGGAGTGCTGCTGGTGGGTGATTACTGCAGATTGAAGTCCATTATGTAAAAAAGGGACCCGACTCCAGATGAGAAAATTATATTCTCGGGCTGCAAATAAAAAAAGTAAACTCTGCGTCTGAAAACAACGCCTTCCTCAGCTGCTGCGGCGATAACCTTGGACAGCTCTTCCCTGTTTCTTTCAACTTAAGTTTTGCTGGTGCTCAAAGCGGCTCTAAAAATATTCAAATGAAGCTACTTTATATCATTCTGCCAACAGCTGATTAATGCACTGCAACTATGCAGTGGGGTTTCGGTAATTAATCAAGTATTTTTGTTAGTATTTTTTCAGTTGTGTAGTCTTTACAATGGGGTGTCTGTTTGTGCCTGTATGTGCCCAAGCTGCTGTGTGTTTATGTCAGGCAGGTGGGACCGTGTTCAGCATCTGTAATGAGCTGGAAGACTGTGTGGAATTTGGATTAGAGAAGAAGAAGTGGAGAATCTCCAGAGAGCCAGAGGTTAGGGGTTAGGGAGGGGCCTCATTAGAGTGATGTGGTGTACTTGCAGCAGAGGCAGAGGGGTCAGAGTAAACATGGGTGGAACATGAATACCACCTTACTTTCAAAGCACTTAAATCATTCCTACCTGAACCTACCTGTCTCTCATGGTGTGTACATGTCTCAAGATGTAACGATGACTGATAGCCTTGGGCGGTATCTATTTTTCATACCTTTCTGACATTTCACCAAGCTATACCGTATATGGCGGTATTTGTGTATGAAAACACAAAATGCCATGTGATAAGATAAAAGGACTGGACGGAGGCGATCATCAAAAATGCTCACATGTGCAGCACACACTTCATATCAGGTTAGGGAAAAAGTATTTCCTGTTGTAGGGATGAATGACATTACGTGTATTAAGGGTTATCATGTGCACCTCATCAGAAATTGGGGAGTTATTAAGAGGAATATTAGGTTTCTCTTTATGCTATCTTTCTAGCACATTAGCTAACGTTAGCTTCGATAGCAAAACAAGAGGACACCGTTCAAGTCTCGTCCTCCTTTGTAAGATTGGCATAGTAATCAACCACAAAGCTTCCTGTGACATCATCCATCCACTGAGTGAGAGCATACGGGTCGGCCAGTCTGGTCCCGTTGGTCAGTGTTTACTTATTGAAGTTACGCTCACGGTCCCGGAGAGTGAGTGACCTGACATGGTGCGTTCGTAAATTCAGTCTGACGCTCTACACTAAAATAGAGCCCTGTTGGTTAAAGAAACGGAGCATTATATATCTACATGAACTAATAAACTGTTAAGTTAATCTCACATTCACTCCGCTCGGCGTTCTGCTGCTCCGTCTCCCCAGACAGAGTGCCCAGAGTGCGCTCTGCCATTCTGAGAGTGCGCTTCGGCACTTGGAGTATTTCTGAATGCACCACTCGCATCATCTTCCTCTATTGTCTAAAACAAGCCAACAGAACTTGCTAGCTCGTGCTAGCTAGAGTCTGTAGAGAATGGTTTTGCGTCCAGCTAAGCCTCACTCACCAAAAAACATCATACTGTTTACTAACAATAACAGGGTCTATTTTAGTTATTAATAAATACAACCATACACCTTCTGAAATCAAGTTTCTCACTTTCACTGAAATAAAGTGCCCTGTTCATTCATCGTAAAACACACTTTATTTGAAAACTCACCCAAACCCTCAGTTTGTCTGATTAAAGGCTAAGTTCGGTTTTTTGACACCTGGGCCTTATTTTTAGGAATAAATACGCTCGTAGACTCACCCAGACAATTTTGGTGGAGCTCGGAGCCGTTTTCGAGCAATTTAGATCCATCCGACGGCGTTTTCTCTCATGCCATAGAAGCGGACGGGGCCAGACATCGAAGCCCCTAAATTAGACATTATCTGCTGCGAAACTCGCTCATTTCACCTACATTTTATAAATGAATGGCCAGTGTTATCACCATGTCAGCTCAACTTCCTTGTTATGGTCATCCGGGGCTTTACAAGGATGGGTAACTTTTGATGACGTCATAGACGTGCGCCGCAGTAGCGCAGCTGAGTCCAGCCGGCGCTAGGCTAGGCTATACAGCTACACAGCTATTCTTGTGCAACATGACGGAATATTTATCCGATGTAGAAGTGTCTGATGACGACTTTGAGTATGATGGATGCCTGTATCGTTTTGAGCCAGAATACACCGACGAGGAGCTATTTGAAAGGAGGATGCAGAGGGAAAGAGCCCAACAGCTGGCCAGAGAACAAGCGAATGGGGGCTAACTGGTGGTGTTGTTGTGGACACGCCACAGACAACAGAAGAGGAGAGCCTTTGCTGCTCAGAGTGGGACTTGAGACCAGAGGAAACACGTATTGATGCCCCCCAAAATACGTGTCTCACTACACTGGAAGATTTTTCTGCCATAAACCGGGCTGTGGTAGAGACTTTTTTTCATGTCCCGAGAGTCAACTGGCAGACGCAGCCGAAGCCAGCAGGACCGAACGGACAACTTTCGATAGAGTAAGTAGCCCATACAAATGCAAAAAGGGTATATTTTCTATGAGTGTTTGCTTTATAAATAAATAACTTGGGTATGATGTCTTTACTTTGTAGTTATGTATGATCTGGAATGCAGACAGCAGACTCAGGCTAATTACACAGAAAAAATAATGTAGAAACACGGTTGACAGTTTCATAGATATGAGTTTGGCATTTAGGAAATTCAGTTCAGTGTGGTTTCTGGAGCGAAGTGAGTGCTGCAGACCCGGTGACTGACGCTCCTCAGTTCTTACATAGGAATATTCGGGTCCATTTTCAGGACAACAAGTCAGAGCTTTAGTAAATCCGGGTTTTTCAAAGGAAGCCTGTGGAATGTGAACTTTGTCCAACTAGTCATTTTGTTTGGACAAAGTGGAAAAACGCAATGACGAACCATGTTTGTACCCGTGTAGCTCCTAGCCTAGCGCCGGCTGGACTCAGCTGCGCTTCTGCGGTGCACGTCTATGATGTCATCAAAAGTTACCCATCCTTGTAAAGCCCCGGATGACCATAACAAGGAAGTTGAGCTGACATGGTGATAACACTGGCCATTCATTTATAAAATGTAGGTGAAATGAGCGAGTTTCGCAGCAGATAATGTCTAATTTAGGGGCTTCGATGTCTGGCCCCGTCCGTTTCTATGGCATGAGAGAAAACGCCGTCGGATGGATCTAAATTGCTCGAAAAAGGCTCCGAGCTCCACCAAAATTGTCTGGGTGAGTCTACGAGCGTATTTATTCCTAAAAATAAGGCCCAGGTGTCAAAAAACCGAACTTAGCCTTTAACTGTTCCAGCAATTACCAGCTCTGATTTCTGAATGTTATCCCCACCGCTTGCAGTCACCATCTTTCTCTGCTCAGCTGCCTATTCACTAATAGAGACTGACCTGTGGTAACACATGCTGTGCACTGCATCACCTGAGTACAGCATCTCTGTATCAGTTCAATATACTGATTTGATATCATTTTTGACAGTATTGAAAATCATATTTATGGGATTTCTAATTACATTTGTATACTGTAATACAGTGATAATACCCACGCCAGTGCCTAAAACTGCTTTAGGCAATTTCTGACCACTAGGGGGTATTAACTTCTCAAACGCTCACAGCCCTGACGAACAGGACTTAGAGATAAAGAAAAGATATATATCATGATAACTTAAGTAATGAGATATATTGTATTATTTGTCAGCTTATGGGTGTTGGCAAGGAAAAACTCCCTGCTAGAGGAAGAAACCTTGGGAGGAACCAGTCTCTCTGGGGGGCCCATCCTCCTAAGGGCAAGGGAACCGTCAGCAGCTCCTGGCCACGGGACATCTTCTTCGTTCATCCTCCAGTTGTCTTTCTTGGTCATCTGTTGTTCACCGTCACGATGAACAACTGCACCAAGAAAACAGACAAGATTAGAACTCACTTACCTTCCTTGTCCCGCGGCGGGTCTCCTGGCTCCACGATGGTCATCCTGTCTCCATGTGGTGTGTCCAGGTCCCTTAGTCCGACATCACGTCCTGACTGTGGCAGGTCCCTTAGTCCGACATCACGTCCTGACTGTGGCAGGTCCCTTAGTCCGACATCACGTCTTGACTGTGGCAGGTCCCTTAGTCCGACATCACGTCTTGACTGTGTCCAGGTCTCTAGGTCTGACATCACGTCGTCAGTTGGGTTACACTACTGAGAATGAAGACAACACACTTGATGACATAAACACTATGTTGGCACATTTAAAAATCTCTGTCTTCTTCAGGACTTGAGTTACCAATGTCGTTATGTCACATACGTCACGTAACATACTTCAGTAGCGTAGCGTGCTACACACGCTAGCACACTATGTTATTATTAAATTAACTCCACTGGTTTTGGTTTCACAGTGGAAGTGAACAGTTTGCTCTGAGCTGAAAGTCCAGAGTCTGTTTGACCCTATCGCCTCCCCTCCTGCCTGCCCTACACAGACTTTCTTTCCCTTTATACTACAGTTGTGTATACTACAAAGTGCTGCTGCCCACTGCGTGTCATACTGCCACAAAGGGTGCCTCTGTGCGTTGGTGTCTGACGCTGGGATCAACTGACTCTCAAGGGTCCCTCAGGGTCAGTGGACCCCAGTTTGGGAACCACCCAGGTCAGGTGATCATTTATGTCAGATGTGATGTCACTTACTGTGGCAGAGTGAGGAAGGATGATCTGCAGCTCGACTTTTTCCCTCTGCAGTCACACCTGAACTCCACCTCCGTCTCCTGCAGAGCAGCACAGAGAAACAGGCTGTGTGTTATGAACACAACTACAACACATGCTCAGACAGAGGCAGTGTGTGTGTGTGTGTGTGTGTGTGTGTGTGTGTGTGTGTGTGTGTCTGTGGTGTTTGTTGCATGATGTTGTAGATCAGTCAGTGATCATGTGACTGAAGGAGGATTTGTGGATCTTACCTTAAGGTACTCCTGGAGCATCTCCTCCACAGAGCCTCCAGGGAGGAGGTCTAGAGACAGGTTTGTGGATTCCTCCCGTCTCACTGACTGTGCTCCACAGCTGCACATTAAAGAGACAATACACGTTAATATTGGCTGCAGTGGTCACAACACAATTTTGTTTCATAACAGGACAAGAGCAGGGCTTATTCAAGACCAGATCATTAAGGTGGCACCATTAAAAACTGACTGTGTGTGACCCTGAACTGTGCAGTCTCACCTTTTGCATGTCCTGGTGTTCTCTATTGTGATCACCAGGTTATCCTGTACAGGGCAGGTATAATGTGTGCCCACGAAAGCTGCTGTCTCCTGCAGCAGAGGGGCCAGACCTCTCATCTGTTCCAGGACTGCAGTCAGGAACTCATGAGCGTCCTGAATACACAGAGAAGAGTTTAAACACAGAGCCCAGACAGTCAGGAGGCGAAACAACAGAATGTAAAGCCAGCTGACTCACCTTTTGCAGAGTGTCCCAGAACTCAGATGCCTGGGCAGAGACCACAGCCTTAAAGGACTCCAGGAAGGGGATTTTAACCCACGCGTCTATGGACGAATGAACGTCCCTGACATCCATCAAGCTTCTGCAGAAGGCGAGACAAAAAAAGAGACATTTTTGCATGTGTTTCATTTTGGTACTCAGGTTTGTGGAAAAACTTGAGAATGACTTCAGTGTGACTGTGTGTGTGTGTGTGTGTGGCTGCTGTACCTCATCAGTTGAGCCTCAGGTACTAAGCTCCAGACCTGCTCCATGAGACTGATGCCCCGAATGAAGTCCTCTAATGTAAGGAGACTCTGCAGGCTTGCGTTCATATAGCAGGTCTGCCCGATGTTTGGAAATCTGACACAGAAACACAGCGAGTCAAAACACACGTCAGTAATCATTCTTCACTGACCAATCACAAACAGGTATTTCAGTTTGATTTGATGGATTCATCTCTCATTACAACTTTGATTCATGTGCAGATGTACTCACCCGAAGCACTTGATGGGGCTATCAAGAGAACTATCAGTGTCCCAGACGTAATTTGTTTCGTTGCTATGGAGATAAAACAAAAAAACAGAAACACATGGTTAATAAACAAGCAAGAGGCTGACAGAGCAGAGTGTGGCCCTGTCCAAATACCCGCACTTGCACTCTGAGGTCTTCCCTGAAGTGCACTTGCCGAAAGTGCAATTAGAGTAGTTACTGAGGAACTAATGATGAACTAACTGTTAGTTAATGGTCAGTTCTTCAGTAACTCATGATCAAATTTCATAGAGGGGTTAATCATGACTTAATAATTAGTCAACTAGTTACTTCATCAGTACAGAATCATTACGCAATAACCCGTCCATTAGTTAACCTTTTTATGTCCTAAAGTAAAGTGACACATAATGAGCAGTCTTTCATTACTTCATCATCATCTTTACAATTAGTTCCTTAACAAATAAAATCACAGACAGCAGGATTCTTGCGAAGAATTTAATTAATTATTTTCAGACCACATACACATTAATATGATCATCCATGTTATTCTGTATGATGATGCCTTAGAAATAAATATGATAGTGTGTCACATTTTAGGTAGGCTCAGCTTAAAGAATTTATAATGGGGGCTGCGTGTAAAGTACTGTATACTGATCACACCGTTGTTCACAGTACAGTTGTTTGAGGTGCACAAAATTTAAAGTAGTTACTATGAAACAAATTTGGAATGAATGAGGAACTAACTATTACTTAATCATTACCTAGAGTAGTAACTACTCTAATTTTGTGTACCTTATTGTAAAGTGTTACCGACATGTCTTTATGCTAAGCTAGGCTAACTACGCCCAGTTCTGCTAATGCTACGCCAGTCAAAATAGAAACATAAACATAAAATTCTCTTTAAATTTATTGCATATGAAGCAGGTTAACAAAGGGGACACATTTTGTCAATTTATTTGTATAGGGACAAAAATGTTGTGTGTGTGTGTCTGGGCTGAAAATATGCCCTCCAATGAACAAGTACAGAAAAGTAATATCAAACATTGATTGAAGAAATTACTGCAAGGTATTGAAACATAAGATCAAATCAGGAGTTTTCAAGTATTTTTTTTTGTGGGTATTGTTAAGATTTTATCGATACTACTACTTTTATTGATACCCTTATCGGTTCATTGCTTGATCAGTGCTTTTAATGGTTCTTTTTCACTTCTAGATAATTGCTTTTTGGAAAATAAATTAATTTAAGAGGAATAAACTCAGAACTGAATTACTTAATATTTTAAATATAACTAAATGTTGTTTCTAGAGCAGCAACAGTAATTTTACAACAGCAGAATCACTATATGAATAATATTTCTGACATGACAACACTTAGTGAAGTGCAGGCTAGTTTTTATTAGTCACTTTATCAGTTCATGCTTTCTGAACACATGCATTGATGAAGTATTAGCCTTTTACACGTGAAGGTTTAATTGCACTTACAGTCACAAGCGTAGCTGCCGTCAACTCGAGTAATTTTCGAGTTATCTTCGCTTCGTTTCCACCGCAGCCTCTCTGCTGTTCACTAACTTTACTCCATGTCTTGTGGGTGTGTGTGTGTGTGTGGGTGTGTGTGTGTGTATGTGGAGGAGGTCAGCCCCGGCACAGAGCGCAGGTGAGAGGCTGCAGGATGATAATGAGTTGAACCAAAATGTTTAAAAGTACCAATAAAAGAACCAATAACATCGGAGCTTATCAAGACTACAGTCTTTGATAATATTAGATAACATGTTGAAATGTGTTTTAATTATAAAGATATATTTTATTTATCATGTAAATACATATAACTTGTATTGTCAGTGATTTGTTGAATTTGCTCCCATTAAAGTGTCAACCATAGGTCTTTCAGATGTCGCACCTCCTTGGCTTTGGACGTGGTGCTTAGTTTGTGTACCTTTGTTCTTGGCCCAATAGTTAGTGAACATGTGAGCTCTCTTTAGTAGCACTAGCCATAATGTGACAACCCTTACCTTTCTTCGTGGCTCTATAGCACCACAGGAGGGCTGAAAGATATTGTACTTTAAAATCTTCCCAGTTGTTGTGGGAGTTTCTAAATTCTATACCTCCCTGTGCTGGTGTCCTCCTTTCTACCTTTCCCCTATTTGTCTTATGGTTGTATTCTAGAGGTGAGTACTTGTAAAGTTATACATGTTGGATCCACTGATAGTATAATGAAACAAAGTGAGCAAAGGACCTGTGACCTTGTTATAAAGACCATTCGACATCAATGAATCTCCAGCCAGAGGGGTAATGAGGTTCACAGCAGGGTGTCTTTGATCTGCAGGCCTGTGAGTTGTTTGACCAGCAAAGTTTTCTTGCCCTGTGTCTGGATCTGACCTGACCTCCCTAAAAGTGGATGACCTTTACCCAGCTGGCAGCACTATTTCATCATGGAATATAGATTACTTGTCAAAGTACGGCAAGGCCGGACCACTGTAGGGCATGTCAGGAAGCAGCTATTAGAAAGGCGGCTAATAGAGCACTCTCCACACTGAAGGTTTGGATTCTCTTTTCTCTCCTCACCAAGTCGTCAGCCGTTTTAATCAGTAGTCTGAGAAATCTCCAGTCTTTTACTTGATTTGATATGCCAGGTATATGTCAGGGAGGTAACTGCAGCTCACATTCGTTCTTTGTGCTGAAGTAAGATCTGCTGTATCCTGAATTATTCCTTATTGTTAATAATGCCAGTGGGACGCTCTGATATTTGCTGCAGGAAATGTTCAGTTGGCAGTAACTTAAAGGTCCCGAGTGTATGATTTAATGAATATATCAACAGGAACAGTTTTGTTTAGTGTATAATCACCTGAAAATAAGAATTATGTTTTTGGCACCTTGGAATAAGCCGTTTAAATCTACAAAGGGAGCAGGTCCTCGTCTACAGAGACCGTTTTGTTACACTGCCATGTTTCTACAGTTCAATCAGGAGAGATAGAAGAATGAAATAAAGATAATATTTAACACAGAATATGAGTGTATAGAGTAACAGATGATTTGTGCTGATTAAGATTTAACAGAAGTTTTGGACACCAGAGGGAGATAGTTTGTGATCAAGGGACATCTGAGCGGCTGCAGGACACATCCTCTCATGGAGCCCAGACACAGGTGGTGGTGGTGGTGGTGGTTGCTGACTCTGAGGCTGATGAATCTGTAAAGACAAGGTGGTGATGGGGAGGTGGAGGGCACGCGCGACTGAACCAAGAAAGAACTACGGCAGAGAAAGAACTATACTTAAAGTAGGAGCAATAAGAGAAGGTGTGCCGCCGTGCTATTGGTAGATAGAGAATCAGCAAAAATCATCTGATGATTTAATTGACAGACCCAGACATTGACACCTAGAGATAGTTAGTGAGCATGTGTGCAAGGAGTGAATGGCAGGGTGAGAAAAAACTGGAACTTTTTGTGCAGCTGGAACCTGTTGTTACTTGATGCTACCAACAGCAGCAGTGTTGGGGTGAAGCTAAACAGATTCACATACAAGACTTTTAAAACATCGCTGTGTCATTAATCACCTGCACACAGATGTTGAGGGCAAGGTTGGATTGGATGAAGGGAGGAGTCTATGACAGGTTGGCCCTGATCAGCCCTAATCAGACAATACAACGACAGTCAATTATTGCAGTTGAAAAGCACATGTTAACAGCTCAGATCGCCGTGTGCACAGATAGTGAGATTGAAAGAGCCGGTGGAAAAATGCCCTTGGTTTCCAAATTCCACACCTTCCAATACAAAGTGAGATCAGCAGCTGTGCACATTTGAGTGCGAAAGTAATTTGGCCCCTAGGCTAAATGATGGATGATTTCCCATGTGGTGTAGTAGCTGCTCACAATGGCAAAGAGGAATACAGCATTTCTAAAAATAGTGATTTGGTGGCAGGGTGGCAAATTAACACCAGCCACTACCGAAGATCAATTATGTGACAGGCCAATGAAACAGTTCCCTAAGAGCTCCCTTCCTCCTGTGCTTCTTACAGTCACTGTGTCTTAGACCAACCTGCTGTGTAGACATGCAGTGAAACACAAAGGAGCAAGAATCTAATGTAAATTTGAAATTATAAAAGCCCTATCTCTGCCAAGACGGTTAGGCTATGTTTTTGATTTTATTTGTTGGTAATTTTGAAAAACGACAGTCCTGATTTTTGTAAAACTTGGTCAAAAGGTAAAGAACAGGCCAACAGAAAAATTTACCAAAATTTGGAATGGATCCGAATCACGGGGTGGATACACAAATTATTTTTCACTTTTATTAACATTGTGAGTTCAGGCATTTGACCTTGGTGGAAAAAAGGCCATTCATCTTAAAATCAAGTAGACGGTAGTAAAGTTCAAAGTAGAATTATGATGACTCATATCACACTCCACATTCACTGGTACCAGTAGTCCTCTGGTGTAGCGTACACATGTAGCTGCTCAAGCAAAGCAGTCGTTACGTAGCACTTCGTGGTTTGATGGGAGAATTGGAACAATACAACACTTTTCTCAGACTAAGGTGTGACTATTGAAGCATAAATACACACATAGCAGGCAACTAAATATACTCTTACACACATCCAAATGTTTATTATCTGCAATAAACTGTTCAGACGTTGTGCTTTACAAGTAATATTGACCACTATTTAGAAGTACATCACGGGTGCACAGTGGTAAAGTGGTTAGCATTGTTGCCTCACAGCAAGATGATTCCTGGTTCGAACCCGCAACGGGGGAGCCCTTCTGTGCAGAGTTTGCATGTTCTCCTCGTGTCAGCGTGGGTTTTCTCTAGGTACTCCAGCTTCCTCCCACAGTCCAAAGACATGCAGACAGCGGTGTTTTGGGTGCCTGAAAATGCATGGTTTTGAAAATGGGTTCCAGAGTACAATTTTTTGGAAACGGCACCGTCTCCATTGTCATGTAAACTTGCAATATGCAGTTCCTCTGAAAACTGAGACTTTTCACACACGCGCATTACGGTTGTAGTCACTAGGCATGCGCGAGAAAGTCAACCGTCACAACAACAATGCCGAGCTCTGTTTGTGCTGCTCACCCTGTTGAATTTATCAATGCTTCTCCAGCAAAATGTAGATATACTGTAGCAACTCCACCTCGTCATCCGTCCAGACAAAGTTATCTGTATGAACAAGGATCGTTTCAATAATGTCGTCCTATAAACGCGGACATTTTTTAAAACACAAAGGACAGAGTTTTCCATTTTTAGAGAAACCATTGTCGTCTAAACAGGGCCTATGTGTCAGCCCTGTGATAGTCTGGTGACTTGTACAGGTCTCGCCCAGTGTCAGCTGGGATAGGCTCCAGCCCCTCCATGACCCCAACAGGATAAGTGGTTACAGAAAATGAATGAATGAGTCTTATACGTTATACAATGAATTTATGAAGGTACTGATAACAAAAAAACAATTGTTTTGTCCATGAACCTTGACAGTTATTACTGAGCTGAATGTTATACTTTTGTTGAATGACCTCGATGTTAATCTTTGTTTATGACAGTTGGGAGAGGTTTGCCTTCAGGGCTTTAAGCCAGACAGTCCTTAGCTTTCATGAAAAAGATATTGGCTATGGTTAAAATGAAAACATTTCTCCCAGAGTGGTCTTTCTGGCACGCGCTCTTTTATGTGTGTTAGAGTGTTTAAAGTAAACTTTACTGCACTTAAGCAGTTACAATGACTTATGTTATTCATGCGTTGTTTTGTCCTTTATGGCCAAAAGAACAACGAAATGTTGGCAGCTTCCTCTGTGACAGACTGTTAAATGGGCATACAATATCATTTTCATATCAAATCAAAATCGTATCGTGTCAGACTTTGTTATATTGACAGGTATCGTATCGTTGTCCAAGGAATCAATATGATATCATGATGAAACTACTTGGACGTAGACAGATTGTGTGTTGTGGCAGCCCCTTATTGTAATGCGCTGGCAGATAGGCTTAAATTGGTGCATCCACCAGGGTGTTGTACTTCTGTCAGTGCTGATTGAAGCCGATCGGAGCTGGAGCCGATAAATACTCATGACTGCTACAGTCATTTGTTCCCGGAGTGAATGCCAATTGTACAAAGCTAAAAGTTAGTAGGTGTTAGTGGGTATTTTGTCCAGTGGGAAGGGGCTATATTGATTGAGTGATAGTGATTAAAAATCAACTTTTAATTCAATTGGAAGACCTACATTTCCTTTAGTAATAGTGACATGTGTGCAACCATCAGTGGACGGATTCTTCATGAAACAGTTGTCACACAGCCTGTGTGCAGCCTACCTGACCACTCTGCCTCAGTCAGCAATGTCCATCATTGTAAAATTATTTTTGGGTCTTCCTGCATCCTCTTTTCTTGCAGATCTCTGTCTTCTTTCTCCTCATTAGCTTTGATATTTTAAATTTATGACATTACCACTGTTAAAACCTTCCTGAAAATATTTGGAGACATTTTCACTGAAAGGCAAGAAAGGAAATGAACAAATTAGGCTATGATTTCACTAAGACATTGGGAGGGCTGGGGACTGTGGCCACAGTGATTTCAGGAGCGGAAGGCAATCGGTAACACTGGGCATCATGGGAAGGTGTAAAATCCAAGTTGACAGGTAATCTCTTCTTTGATAGTTGGTGATGTGGAATGGTAACAATTTAGAAAATGGGAAACAGACTAATCATCATTGTTGTGGATACACACAGGGGGAATGCTTTGTTTGTGTTTAGCTAACATCAGTCTCACTCCAATGAAAATAAATGCTTTGCAAAAAGAGGCAAGTATTGCATCATCCTGTTACTGGGCACAAAAAGGAGCCAAGTTAGAGGAGATGTTTCACTACAGGCACAGAGTCAGATGTCTGAATTTTATTTGCCAATTGCCTGTGGGTGCTTGAGAGCCACAGCACCCACAGGCAATTATGAGCAACCACATGTAAATCCTACTGATGTGTGACCTTATTGAAAGAATAGTAATGTTGTCCAATAATGATCAAAAGAAAAATGGACATAACGTCAGAGAGTTTCAGCTGTGAGCTTGGATTCCCTGCCTGACCCAGCCTGTTTTCAAAATGAGTTTGGTTTGCTCCATTTTCCTTGCATTTTATTTTTAAATTGGGACCTAATAGTCAGTGTAATGTCATGAATAAAGCACAGGAGCATTCATTTATTTTTGTCGACCCACCAAGACTAAAACCCCTGCTGCCACAAATAGATTTTCTACTTTTGGAGCTGGACCCTTCATTCGGAGCGTTATTGGTGTATTTAAACCATTTGATTATTTACAGCACCACATTGTTGGAGAACAGAGTGCAATTTGGGTGCAGACAGAGCAGCAGAACGCCAGCAGCATTGAATATGAAAGCCAACTGTTCATTTTGCTGGGTCTAAAAGTTTGCATTCACTCGCAGCAGCTGCTCCTCTCATCAGTCGATTTGATCTGATCAGATCTGAACAGATCGACAGATCAGTTATCCACCCCACAAAAGTTTGCTGTTGTTGTGGGAGACACTGGTTATACAATCTCTGTTTAATATATACATCATATGACAGTTTTGGCCTTTGCTTCGCGTCACGTAGAAGAATGTGCATGTTGGAGATCATGTCACAAATGTTATCATTTCATTCATCATTATCACATTGAAATCAGATATTTAATCAGGTTTGAGCCCAAAAGTGCTGCTGAGGTTTGAGCTCAGCTGTTGCGCCCAGAGATGTTGCTCTGGCGTTTGAGCATGCCTGCTGCACATCTACACATCTTATACTGCTTCTCCACTAGATTTCAGAAGGACATTTTGTACTTTTTCTCTGTTATGTGTTTTTGACAGCTATAGTTACTGGTTTCTTTTCAGATTAAACTTTCTTATAAATGACTGTATAATTTAAAGAAGAAAGCAGTAGTTTCCAACCATTTGGTTTATGACCCTTTACAAAAAAAGCTGTGTCTAGTTGGGGCTCTTTGTCATGTTTCAGATGTCTCTGGGTTGTTAGCAGTTCTACCAAAGACTCATTTCCTCTCTAGACTTCTCACTGGCTTAATTTAAATAACTGTTTGAGACCCCAAAGACGTAAAAATATCCAGTATTTCATAAAAAGTAAAGATTAAAGAGAGACATTTAGAAACTGGTACAGATTTGTGTGGTTGAACTTTGTTTTTTCTTCTTTCCTCTCCCATTAATCATCTCACAACCCCTCAGATTTATCTTGTGACCCTTTGAAGGGGGGCCATTTAATTAGCCAGCACAGCCTCACAGTGTCACATTGCATTGTGTTGGTGGAATCCCTGAGCCAGGTGTTAATGAGCTTAGAGTTTAAACTACTTCATGAGGCATGCCACAACACTGATTTATTTATTTATATATTTATATGCTTAAGTATATGAAAACTGATTATTGACCTTTTTTTTCTTTCTTTTTTTTTTACCAGTTTACTACGTGGTGAAGTGGTACATTTCACAGTGTGGTTTTTTTGCGTAATATTTTAATCGAGAATAAATTGACTCTGCGTACTGTGTACTGTGTTTTTGTTACCTAAACCCAACCATGGGCATTAGTTGTTGGAGGGGGAAAAAAAGGTCAGTTTGCATTGTTGCATTGACGTAGTGCTTTTATTTTGAAAAAGACTGTATGTAAACTGTAAATTTCCTGTGAAAACAGAAGTGTATTTTGAAAGAAGACAACGCAACAACAGGCAGAACTTGACACGGCATCCCAGAGCATCAACAACCAACACACTCAGGGTACCTTGCACGTCGTATCTGGATGTCAAAAGTCCATGAGCAAATGTCGATATGTGACGAGGTTGGAGTGAGAATGTGTTTGAAAATAGGGAAAACACACATCAGAGTCATTGTTTGATAAAAAACATTTTCTGAAGTCATCATTGTCTTTGTCTTTCAACCATCATATTGTTGACTTTTAATCGTGTAGTACAGTGAGTTTTTTTATTTTATAATACATCCCTTAATTTCTATAGATTTGTAACAGTTAATGTGCATCTCATTTGCAGTGGCTTGTGTGTAATACTTTAGTACAAATGGTTACAAATGACAAAGGCAGGCAACTCAGGCAAATGAGTCCGTTCTTCCTTTTCTCAAGCTGGGAGAGGACACTTCAGCTGTACTCCCACAGCGAGGATAAGGCCAGACATGTCAGCTAACTGCTCTGTTCTGAATATAATAGGGACAATGTAGACAATTCCCCAGTTCATCAAAGAAGCATGCAGCCATTTATCAAACTCCCCCTCTTTTAACATGGAAATTCATCCGGAGAGAGGCCGTGTGGGAGTGACAGAGAAAGAAAATGAGGTGAAGGAAGGAGGGGGTGCTGGACTGTAGGAGTAGCTGTTTTCACAGAATGGTTTAACAGGAGGTTCAGATTTATTGATGTAAGTAAGAATGGTAGAAAGGTAGTTAACAACCATGAATCAACACGCCTTATACAAAACAGCATATACAAACCAGTTGGCCAGAGGGCAAACAGGTGATGTGAAATCTATTAACCCTTTTTCACACTTCACAGCCTCCTTATCTTTCGATTCTCCTAGCTTTGTTTTGGAAATCAATAACAAATTCCTTCATGTTTCTCCAATTTAGATGCTTTTTCTTCTCCATGTGTTTATCTGTGACATGTTGGCTATCGTTGATCGAGCTTTGTTTGATGCAGGGCAGCCTCTGTGCGATGCATTCTTCAGCAGCAATCATCAGCCGTGACTTGTTTTTAGCATGCCTGTTGAAGCAATAGCTAAAATTACTTTGCTAATGGCGAAGTTACATGCTGGCAGGACAAAAGGAATCAATAGTAGCACTCGAAAGCGGCGAGGCAAAAAGGTGTGAAATTGGCGGGCAGGTTGAATAGCATAATCAACCAAGAGTTAGGACGAAGATGATTTTTCAGAGATGCGCGGACACCCGAGTGATGATGCCAAGCTGAAAAAGAAAAAGAGAGGGTAATAGTACTTTATTTTCCTGTCTTGCATTTGACCTCATCACAGACAAGATTCTTTAAAAATGATTCAGAATATGCTCCATTTGATTCATTGCTGGCTGAAAAAGCTGCTTTTATGTGGACGAAGTATCCAGCACACAGGCTATACCTCAGTGTGTGTGGATGTGTGTGAATCGATAGTCGATACAGCTGCTCGAAGGACTCGTACTGTATACAGTAAGGAAACATGGTTCAAGCCTCATTTCACTGTCTGGCTCTGCTCCATGTGCCAGGAGCGAACGTATGGTCCACTGCGCCGTAATGTTCTCTCAGATATGAGCGGGGCAAAAGGCCATTTCACCAGTAACCACAGAAACCACACAGACACAGTAAGAGAGGAGGAGGGAGACTTTATGGATTGCCTTTCCTTACATCTAACAAGACCACCTACACACAGGGACCACCCCCCCCACACACACACACACATATATACACGAATCCTCAGTACCACTCATCCCGATCATGAGCCACGTGCAGTTCCCGTGTCCACACAACAGGCTGACACAGCAGAGAAAAGAAAATTGGTGATTATGGGAGCTGACACGTGTCCTTCATTGCCTGGACCGTATCTGGCCTCTGCATCATCCCAGGGGGTTATCATGAGAGTGTGTGTTTGTGTGAGAGAGAATATTGAGGTGTAGGGAGTGGATTTAAGGCTGGCTCTTTCTGTTTGAATACTTTGCAGTGATAAGACTTCCATCCATGCCAACTTCATGTTACTTTTGAGTTGCAATTACAGGGCTTGAAGCAAGAAAAAATCCTGTGCCTGAATTTTCTTTTAGAGGGCTGTGCTAGGGGGGTCCGGGGAAGAAATCCAGAAGAAAATTTTGAACATTTGACATCTAAATGAATTAATCTGGTGCACTTTGTGAGTATCAATCAAGTCTCACATTAAGAAACTAGAATAACACTTTAAAGGTTTTTAATGATGAAATATGAACAGTTCACCAAAAAAGGAGAATTTGGTCATCAGCTACTACAAAGTGGTTGGGGCCGGGCAATTTTAGGCAATTCTGAGCAACAAGAGGCAGAATAGGAAGACAGCAAGAACGTCTGCATTATAACGTATATATTACATCAGTTGAGGCTTAAACCTGATTTATGGTCGTGCGTTGAATTGACGACGTCACTACGTCGTAGGGTACGGGGCTATGCAGAAGGCTCGCCGTAGCCCCCGGCGTAGCCTGACGTGCACCTCCCCAAAAATGGAATTACGCGTCGAGGCGACGCAGACCCAGCGCAGACAGGCACGGTTGTGATTGGTTTGCTTGGTAGCAACGCATTTCCAGTTCCGTATTTCCAGATTCCGCCATCCCCGCCATCTTTAAACATCTTCTACTGCGATGTAGATGTAGTTATTAAGGCTCATTATATATATGCCATTATGCTCAACGTTCAATACGGATACGGATACGCAGAGCCGTCTGTCCGTGCTCCGCGTTCATTTCTCTGTGACCGGAAAAGCCGGAAGCTAAACAAAGAATCAACTAGAGACGACGATAACCACTGAGGAAAGAACGCAGCCTCCTACTGCTCTGGCGGTGAATTGCACCGCGACGAAACGGAGTGATGGAGAAGTTCGAAGGGTTCACGGCGACGTCACGGCAACCACGTAGCGACGTCGTCGATTCAACGCGCGACCATAAATCAGGCTTTAAACTCACAACCTCTGACATCAAGGTGCATTTTCTATCTGACTGAGCTAATTAGCAAGTGACAACTCATCTGTGGTTTCACAAATTATCTCCCACTTATCACTACCCCAGCCAGTGATGCCACTGTGTGCAGTTAAACAACTGCATTGTTTGACGGCGACCAACCACGAGTCATGCCAATGTGGAAGGATGGCTTTTCCATCAGTGTCTGACACCAGAAGTCACTGACCAGGTTCTGGTTTTCAGTGACTTTGGAATGAGACTGGGATGGTTAAGTAATACATTAAATAATCAATATTAGCTCCACATTCACCAGCTCAACATATTTAATCATCAATTATTATAATCCAGCAATATAATGTATATCGTTACTAGGGATGTTCCTGGCGACTAATTTCCCTGTCGACTAAATGAAAATTTTCAAGACTACTTGACTAGTTTGAAAGAGGAAAACACTCAGAAAACAGTCGAAATTTAGCACAATTTATTGTTAAGTATTTGAAACATTGTCCCAAAAAATATTGTGTGCATTAAGAGCCCTTTGAAGCATTTAATCACAATCTTCAACAACCATGTCAGATTTTAAATGCCACTGTGCCGTGCAGTATGAATGTGAACATGACGGCAACTCAGTCAAAAGTTAACCACAAAAATAACATGTAAAATAAATGAACTGCCTCTGAAATGTGGGGCACGTTGACCCTTGCTGATTTTCTGACAGAAATTATAGCAGATCACTTTAAATTTAATAAAACAACATCTAATTTATAAATAAAAGGTATTTTGCACCGTGCAGTATGAATGTAAATCTGCACATTGTGTGACAACAACTCACTCAAAGTTTGTTTTTTGTTTTTTTTGTTAATTTTTTTTTGGGGGGGGGGGCATTTTAGCCTTTAATCGACAGGACAGACAAGTGTGAAAGGGGGAGAGAGAGGGGGAGTGACATGCAGGAAATGGCCACAGGCCATACATGGGGCGCCTGCTCCATTCACTAAGCCACCAACGTCCCAGCTCACTTAAAGTTAACAAATAATATAACATCTCAAAAAAGATTAATTGCAACTGAATTAATTTTCTAGATCAAAGTACAGCCAAACCGCGCTGGTTTTGCGAGAGGACATCTCTCCAATTTCCCACCGTGCTGTTTTAAAACTCCAGTCTACTCGTGCATTACCGCGGGGAGGGGGACTGCTGTATGACGGCTCTATAGCACCCACTAGTGGCGGGTGGCTGCATGACAGTTAAGTGGCCTTGTGCATGAATAAAACTCTCATTGGTTTAACCGACTAATATTTAAGACGAGTTCAGTTAGCAGATGCTATGCAAATTGGGTGTGACATCATGATTGACAGCTGTGTGCTTGCAATCACTGGCGCTTCAAGGGATTAAGTCAGACAGGTCTATGGGCAGGAACTTGATATCACAGCTCCTCTGTCATCACAACTGTGCAGACTCTGGCTCCAAATGACACCAGCAGAAGTTGGCAGTGCCCATTTCCAGGGTAGTTTGGCTTCAAGTTTTTATACAGTTGCAGTTATCTAAAGAATAATAATAATAAACTTTATTTACACAGCACTTTTCTCTCCAAATGCTTTTCAGAAAAAACAGCAGATAAAAATCTAAACACCAATAAAATGACAATTTAATTAAAAAAAACAGTCATCATATAAACACTGGGGGATAAAGTTAAGTTTTTAAAAAGTAGAATAAAAGGAGGATGCACGATAAAAATCCAGCAACATATTAAATATTCATAAATGCATTCCTATAAAAGTAAGTTTTAATAAGGGATTTAAAAGATGCAAATGATGTCTGATCTCAATAGGCAGAGTGTTTCACAGTCTGGAGGCTCAAACAGCAAAGACCCACTTTGGTCACAAGCTGAGATCATGATCAACCACTGATCTGCGGGAACGCTCAGGTGCACAGGGGGTCTATAAATCCTTGATATAATTTGAATTTTGTTTTATTCATGTGTGTTGGAAATGTATTTGAAAATTAATCAAATAAAATCCCAAATCTAAAAACTTATTTAACAAAACCACAGACTGTGTATGTATCTTTATGTACACTCTATGTGCAGCACATTATCCAAATGTTACATCTTGAGTTGAGTATAGGGAGCTGAAAGACGCATGCCTGAACAACAATCTATACTTGAGATAGACAGACATATAGCTCTTTGTCATCTGCATAACAGCTGTAGGAGACATCGTGGTGCTGGATGACCTGTCTGAGAGGGAGTCTAAACTGAAATTGAAAACAACAGTGGGCCAAGATTGGACCCCTGAAGAACTCCACAATTGAATTATAATTTGATAATTGCACTGAAACATTGAATTGAAAACTTATATAGATGATTAAATAAATGGCTTTTAAATTTGATGTTGATGAAGATTCTCAGTCATCCAGGTTATGGCAGGGGCACAGATGGATTTTTGAACTGGGGGGGACCAAGCTGTCGGCAAATGATTCAAACTCAATTAGTTATTTTATGTACATACATACATGTGTATAGTATATATATATACTCCGACCGGGTCGCTATAAATCTGGGGGGGACAAGTCCCCACCGTCCCCAGTGCCATCTGCATGCATGGGTCATGGTAATCTTAAGTGCTGTATTGTAGACAACTGGACTTGCTTGAGTTTCTTGAAGACAGTTCAACCATCATTCAAGAGGCTTCTTCAGTTTTGTGAAACAACTTCAAGAAACTCAAGCAAGTCCAATCGCCTACAATATAGCATTTAAGACTTTTCCATAGACGTTTTAATTAGAATCAGGAAATAGAAGAATTAATTGCCGAATTAAATTATCTTTTTATCATTAACTCAAATTCAGTTATTTAAATCACCGAGGCAGTACCCTCACAATATTTAATATTGTCTTCCCAGACTACCATTTTACATTTTTAACTTTATTCTATCCCCCTGCTGTTTAATGACCGTTTTGTTTTAATTGTGTTTTTATTTTTATCTACTGTTTTTTTCTGTAAAGCACTTTGTAGCCTCGTTAAGAAAGGTGCTATATAAACGAAGATTATATTATTGTAGTGTGTGGGAGGAGCTGTTGTCCCCAACTGTAGGTGTAAAACTGTGTGACATTTATTCTCTATAAACAAGACCTTCTCAGTAATTTATTTTTATTTCATTAATTTGTCTCAGAAAGTTATTACAGTATAATTTCTAGTGTTTTGGTGTCTTTGGTGAGTACGACATATTTGGTTCAACTCAGTCTCTCCTGTGATTTGAATGGCGTCTACTGCTGTGTTGTACATAGAAAACATGAGTGTTAACAAATTAGTAAGAACATAATTTACTATGTTTTGTCTGAGTGTACAAATATGCCTCTGTTGTACCTGTTGTGTTTACTTGCTATGCTGAATGCGTTGTGGTCTCAAGTGTAATGCTGTGTAAATGATTGTTTTGTGTGGTGTTTACTTACAAAACAGTCTGAGAAAGTATTTGTCAGGGTTTTCAGTATTCTCCATCACAGTGTGGATACAAACACAGACTGTTGGCTGGATAAGGGATAATACACTGGAGACATGAATCCCACAGAGAGGAGAGAACAATCACCTCCGCAGAGATCTTGGTGTATTAATGAGAATGTGAATTTGCCAGAGAGAGTGTACAGAAGTTATTTATTTTGGCATTCTCTGTATGTTCATGGATCAGGATGAGATTTCAGATGTGCTTTGGAGAAAAATTATTATACCTGGCATGCTTAGCAATGTTTGCTCTGTCCCATTCTGGGACAAAAACTTCAAAAGACTTGATGACAAAGTCCCAAAGTCAAAGAAGAAAAATGGAAAGAAATTCAGCACAGCTTAAACCACACATTTCCATCTCTTCTTTCATCTGTCTTTCCTCATTCTTTACCATTTTAACCTTAAAATTAACTAAGTTGTCATGGGGTTTCCTTGGCACAATTATTATAATATATTTCAATTTTGCCAATTAACAAGGTAAAAATCTCGTTAAGATTCAGTTTTTTTCACCAGATTTGGCCAAGAGGGCAGCACAAAATCATCAACAAATGCTGTATTTAAATGGGCTTGTGTTTAATGTGTTCACCAGGAGAGTCCATATCAACGCCTTCCTCTACAAATATCCGCAGCCGTACATAATAACAGCTGTTTTGGCAGTGTTGGAGAAACTCACCAATGCAACACTGATGGTAAAATTGCACTTTCTTTACTGTATGCTTCACCGACAGGAGGTGCATAAGTATTAATATGCAAATATATGTTCAAGGACATTTCTAAGTCCATTTATGGTGTGGGTGTGGAAATGAGGCTTATGAATATCTCAAGGCAGCTGAATCAAACACAGCTGAACTTTGTTTTGTCTTCGAAGGCAGCATCAGGAGGAAATGCAATGGGACAATAAAGAAAAGTTAAGGCAGCGAAAGTCCAAGTAGAGTGGGCAGGAGGAATGGTGGATGGGTTAAGCAACCACCAACTTTCACCCTGGAGGCAGGTGTTCACTTCTTGTAAGATTGTAATTCCAAACCCTGTTCTTTTTCCCCAAATTCAACCAATCGCATGTGTTGGTAAAACATAAACACGGGTGTTTGTTATAGAAGGGGGAAAAACATCAATTCCCGGTGTTGCACGGTGACAGTGCATTTATTTTGAAAGATACTGTATGTAAACTGGACATTTCCTGTGAAAACGGAAGTATATTTTGAGAAGAGACAATGCGTGTAACAGGCTGAAGTTGACACGGCATCCCAGAACGTAACAACCAGCGCACCCAGGGTACCGTGCACGTTGTATCTCACAAGAAAAGTCCATGACAAAACATCAGTATGTGACAAGGTCGGACTGAGATGTGTTGCATGGATGTGTGCCCAGCACCACAATGATCAGGCTTTAAAAAACACAATCAGATATAACACACAGCTTTATAAATCTGATGAAAAGAATCCATCTTCACACTTCTGCCTTTGTGCATACACAGTTTTAGTCATGAATCTACACAGAGTTATATGCATTTGGCCCCAGGTGTTTACTTTCCCTGAAGGAGAATTATTTATTTCTAAGCAGGATTTATACTTGTGCGTCAGCTCTATGCAGAGCCTTTGCCAAAATATGTGCAGTGGTGTGTCTGTGTCACTCTGCAGTTACAGCTCCAAAACACTTGTCAGCGGCTGGGTTTCTGTGAAGTGCTGCTTTAGTTGATTCAAAACACCCAGAACAGGCATTAAACACACATTAAACATGGCTTAATAGAGACCATTTCAAACACAAGTACACAAATCAGCTTCACTATAACTCACAGCATTCAGACAAAGCATAAGTCTTATACTAAACAGGTTTTCCAAACAAATACAACATGCTAATGTTTTCAGCACAAGCCTATGGCATTTTACATTGTGTAAATTAGCACACTTTTCCTCTACTCATATGAAACCAGGACAAGAACACACACAAGACGCTATTTTTGTGGGGTCTGATTTAGTGTCAAGTTCTGATCACTAATAATATCTAAATACTTAGGAGCTGGGGTGTGTTTAGTTTGCAGCTCCTTCCATTTGAATAATGCATGATTTTGTATTTCCATAATCAACAGCAGCTTCAGCTGAGTTAAACAAGACTGCAGTAAGGGTTGGTATGTTTGGGGATGAGCAACGGATAAAATTATTGGCATAAAAACTGTTCAGTGCATTTGATGTTCAAATAAACACATTAAGATATAGAATTATCAGTGGTCCTAGTATCTTACCCTGGGGCACGCCCTTTAATCCAGGGAGAAAAAAAGAAGAATGAGATGTAGTTCGATACAAAACACACTCCAGGGATGGCATGTAAATGTGGCAAGCTTGTCATATTACACACGCAGGCTTGATAATGAAAGCTATTGCTTGCTTGGAAAGAAAATCACAGGTTTTTTGGTCCCATCTGTCACACAAAGGAAAGCAAGTTTTCAAGTAATTTATCTTGCATGCTTAAAAGCTTGGGAACACTTTGCAACACCTTTACCTCAGAGTCTGAGTAAACATCTGCTTATAACTTCCTTAGAGAGGAGAAAAAATACTTCATTTTTATGTTCAGCTTTTTTTCCGCAAGTATCTGTTCACTAACATCAGTTATGTGATAATTTCCTCTTTTTTTTCTTGAACATTTCTCAGTGTGATTTATTCAAAAACAACAAACCCTGTCCATGCAAGGCAAGGTCAGGTTGCTCCAATGAAATGCACCATTAATCAAGTAAAAACCATTTGCAGTGACAAACACTTCAACTCAATGGCCGGCATCATGGAGGAGAGACGGGAAGGTTGATGGGAAAAATGGGGAAAAAGTGAGGAGAGAAGGAAAGCAGGAGAGATGATCACCTTTTCCACCTATATATTCTTCTGAGAGAGCGGAGAGAAAAATGCTTTGAGACATTTGGGAGGCTGAGGAGAGATAATGTACCTTGGAAAAACACATAGATTGCTGAAATATGAATACTTGACATTCCTCAGCCAGATTTACAGTGGCATCATTGTGTGTGAAGAGGTGGCATATTCTAGAGGTTGGGTGATGATGACATTCAGCGTGAAAACACACTTCCTGTGCACACTCGCTGTCGTTTTGAATGAGAGGATGGCAGCTGTCTGCTCAACACTTTTCCACACATTTTCATGGAAATTAAAAAGTGCCTACCGTCACATCTCAAAGGCAATAATGGAAATTGAATTTTTGAAGTGCATGACTGTGTGTGTGTGTGTGTGTGTGTGTGTGTGTGTGTGTGTGTGTGTGAGAGAGAGAGAGAGAGAGAGAGAGAGAGAGAGAGAGAGAGAGAGAGAGAGACTTAACTTGAGGAAACTGACAAGTAAATTAATATGCTGATGATCTGATTGACTCACAACACATCTTAAAACAAAAAGGTATCAGACTTACGAGTACAAAGTTCTCTCTTCCTGGAAGGTTCAGACAATCTATCCTTCGCTAAAAAGAGTGCTCACGTGCTGTCCTTTAGAATACACTTACTGGCCACTTTATTAAGTACACCTGTTCAACTGCTCATTAAAGCAGAACCAGATTTGCTGCAGCAACAGAAGAACATACCACTCCTGTCAGCTAACAACAGGAAACTGAGTCTGGATTTCTGCTGCCACATTCAGATGGTAGGGTCAGAATTTGGTGTAAACAACATGAAAGCATGGATCCATCCTGCCTTGTATCAGCGGTTCAGGCTGGTGGTGGTGGTGTAATGGTGTGGGGGATATTTTCTTGGCACACTTTGGGCCCCTTAGCACCAACTGAGCATGGTTTAAACACCACAGCCTACCTGAGTATTGATGCTGACCGTGTCCATCCCTTTATGACCACAGTGTACCCATCTTCTGATGGCTACTTCCAGCAGGATAACGCACCATGTCACAAAGCTCAGATCATCTCAAACTGATTTCTTGAACATGACAATGAGGTCACTGTACTCCAATGGCCTCCACAGTCACCAGATCTGAGTCCAATAGAGCACCTTTGGGATGTGGTGGAACCGGAGATTTGCATCATGGATGTGCAGCTGATAAATCTGCAGCAACTGTGTGATGTCATCATGTCAATATGGACCAAAGTCTCTGAGCAATGTTTCCAGCACCTTGTTGAATCTGTGACACCAAGAATTAAGACAGTTCTGAAGGCAAAAGATGGTCAAGCCTGGTACTAGCAAGGTGTACCTAATAGAGTAACCAAGGAGTGTATATTGTTTTTATGCTGGCAATAGCCGCGGCCAGAGGTATATGTGTTCCGGCTGTCTGTCCCATTCTTCTGTACGCAACAGCAACAGCAACAGCAACAGCACTGTGTACAATAATGGTTCAGGTAATTGATTTTAAACTGTTTACTCCGGGATTGTGCATTGTGTCTCCTGTGTGTTGAGGATGCAACTGTCCATGTTGTGTGGTGACGGTCTATTGTGAATGTATGATGCTGCTGTTTTGTCTTATTGTGAACTGCAGGACCAGTAGAGTCCACGACAAATTTCCCCTATGGGGACAATAAAGTATATGAAATGAAATGAAATGAAATATCTCAATGCCTTCAGGGAATTTCCTCAAATTTGGGACAAACATCCACTTGGACTCAACGATGACCTGATCAGAATTAGGTGGTCAAAGTCACTGTGACCTTGCGTCCAACTCATTCTAGTGAACGCAGTATCTTGAGAGGTCCTTATGAGAGTTTCCTCAAATTTGGCACAAACACTCGCTTGGACTCAAGAATGAACTGATTACAATTAGGTCATATGAGGTCACTGTGATCTCAGGCAACAAGAATTCCTACTTTACGACAAAATTTCACACAAGTGTCTCAAAGGATAAAATGATGAAGCCATGACATTTTATATCCAAAAGGTCAAAGGTCACTGTGACATTATAATTTTCTGCAGCAACACTTTTCTGGCCATTATTCATTTTCATGTCAGAAAGGGAGACATTATTAGTTGGTGACACTAATCTTCTGTGCAGCCGGGGAAGATGAGTGTGAAGCATCCGTGTTTTCACAGTGCAACTTGACTTGTTCACAGAGGCATACAAGTTCCAGGCAGGAATTTTATTTTCCTTGTGTTCTTCATTACTTTGTACTGTACATCAAAATAATCAGAGTGATCTTGGATGTGATTCAGTGTTGCAGCGTCACTTTGTGACATGTCTTAATTAAAGCCAAAGTCACTATTAAACAATGGACTGACTTCTGTTTGAATTATGGCAAATGTCTCAATAATGTGTGCTGATTTTTGACCCAGTTACTGTTTGGGGAAAAAGTTGTCCTGTAACAAAAATATTTGACAACACACTAGCAATTCCAGTGAGAGTATGACACAGGGACACAGAAAAAGACGAGAGCACAAGTATTTTTATGTTTTTGGGTCACAGTATGCCAAACAATACACCCACAGTCTTTGTGTTCTGGTCTGTCAAGCCTCTTGTTGTACACAAATACAGCAGAGAGTCTGAGGCCTGACAGAGACCAGGTGCTTCTCTTTGTCCCAGCAGTCTCCCTTCATCTCCAGATCGGTGCTTGATGCTGAACCTGCTTCTACAGGCTAATGTGAAATAAAAAGAAAGTCCTCACTGCATCACCACATCAGCTGCTTAATGCTTTATCCTCTTCATGGCAACCAACTTTGCTTATTGTCTGTGTTTGTTATGACCTTAACTCAAGGGGAACACACGGAACACGGAACAAATTTACCAAATACCTTTGACAAGAAAAGTCTGCTGAATCACTTAAAGGTAACAATGAAAGCAGTAGTAGATGTCTGATCTCCTCACCCTATCTTTGAGGCTGAGCCCAGCTATCCTACAGGAAACTCATTTTGACTGGACTGTATTTGACTTGTACTGTATCTACGACCTCATTCTTTTGGTCTCTACCCAAAGCTTGAGACCATAGGTGAGGGTTGGGACGTAGATGGATCTGTAAATTGAAAGCTTTGCCTTCCAGCTCAGCTCCCTCTTTACCACTGCAGTCCAGCACAGCACCTGCATCACTGCCACACCAAAATGCTGATCCATCTCATGCTCCATCTTACCCTCACTGGTGGACAAGACTTCTAGAAACTTGAGCTCCCTCCTTTGGAGCAATAACTCTCCCAACCCAGAAGGAGAAATCCACCAGTTTCCAGCAGAGAAGCACGGCCTCAGACTTGGAGGTGCTAATTCTCATCCTGTTGGCTTCACACGCAACACCAAACTGCCCCACTGCATGCTGGAGGTCATGGTATGATAAGGCCAATAGAACCACATCATCTGTAAAAAAAAAAAGCAATGATGCAATTCTGAGGTCCCCAAACCGGACCCCTTCCTCCCTCCGGCTGCACCTTGAGATCCTGTCGATGAGTATCACAACAGAATTGATGACAAGGTACAACCCTGGTGGAGGCCAACATCCCATTGAACAAAGAGCCACCAACTAGAAAACAACTCACTTAATCTACAGAACCAAATAAAAAGACAAAGCCATGTTCCCTGAGTGGCAAGACAAAACAGGAGAAAAAGTGAAGCAAACTAAAAGGTGGACAATCCCTACAAGGCTTCCTAAAAATTACAAAAACTAAGTTAAGGCACTCTTACTTGTCAGCAAAGACAAAGGATGCGTTATCAAGGCTGTATTTACTTTATTCAGTCTTACTTTTAGCTCTATGTAAAGTATATTAACGTGATGTTTCCAAGCTAATGCTCCATTCATCTGCCTTAACAACACAGTTTACACATTTTTATATCTTCTGATTTACTAAATCAGAGTTCTGTTGAGTGAAACACGAGTTTAGCCGCAGACCTCAGTAATGTCAGCAATATAAAGTAGTGGTAAAATGAATAACTTAAGGCAGTCATTTTTATATTATATGAAGTTCATGTTTTGTTTTTTTAAATTCAAGGTATGCTGCTGAGTTTATTATATAACCGGCAATTTTCTAATGTAGTTTGAGAAGGCAGTCAGACAGGGAAAGACAGGAATATCATGTCCTGACACTGGGTGACAGACCTGACATTCTAGGTTGTTATTGTCTTCCACAAATTCTGATTTAATAATTCTCCCCTCTCAAAACTCTTTTAGTTTTATTATTTCTTAAGTCAAGTCCTGTATTGATTAAGGATGGGACAGTACATTTTATTTTTCAAAGCAGGACGGTATTAAGAATTGCCGTTGGTGATAAGACACCAAGATTAGCAGCTGGGACTACCCATAAAGAGTCATTGCCACTAACCTGCTTACTTATACTTCTGCTATCTCACTGGAAGTTGCACATTTCTACAGTAGCATCTTCAGGAATAAGGTGCATACAACTCCAGTCACTATCAGATGCAGGTCAGGTGTGGGTGATCCAGGCCCTTGGAAAGGCGCGTGGCGGACCTTGAACATAGTAAGCGCATTAGACATCTCTGTTCCAGAAAGAGGCAGTTCAGTTCAGGTAAATTTAATTTATAAGTCCCTGTATACCCAAACACAATTCGTCTCAGATGGCTTTACAACATACACCATCCATCTGTCGTTGGACCCTCACAGTGGGTAAGGAAAAACTCGCCCTCACCCCAAAAAACCCCTTTAGCTGGGGAAGAAAAGGTGCAAAACCTCAGGAAGAGCAACTGAGGAAGGATCCCTCTTCCAGGACAGACAAACATGCAGTAAATATCATGTGTACAGAACAGATCGACAAATAAATTTACAGTAATCCATATGACAAAATGATACAAGAGGAAGAGTCAGGGGACGTAGCGATCTTCAGGGTTTGATTTTCCGTCAGATTAATGTCGTTAGTGAATGGATTGCAGGTGACTTTGAAGTCTCAGGTCCCTTGCACTGCATTCACTAATTGCAACCACAGTATGACTTGAAGCTACATCCATGTTTTGACATAGCCCCATTTTCACCATATTTTTTGGTTAATATTTTAAGTATGTGTATGTTTTTATTTTAGAGTACAGTGAGAACTTTTATTTCGAAGTACTGTTTTCTGCTGTAGAATGAGTGACTAATGGACAGCTTCTTGACAACATGGCCAATTGCAAGTATGATGCTTAATATAATGAACTGTGTGGATCTTGAACTAATGACTAAGGAGAAATTTGAACCCTTTGGCTGGACCAGTGTGTTAAAGGATAATTCACAGATCCTAAAAGCCTTCTGGTGTATCACCAGTATAACTGTTTCACACCATAACTGTTACTTTGTCATGACCCTGATACAACACTTTTATAAAATCAATTAAGGTTTTGCAGGAGGCAGATCGGACAAACAGTGAGATATTAGGCGCCTGGGACAAAACTGATCATTTAACTTGAGTGCAAGTCGATATGAATGTTGATGAATTCTGATAATGATGTAAACAGAAGCATCTGGTCCCAGTGAATCATCAAATTGTGCATGTGTGTGTTGCTAACCATTGATCTACAGTATTTTGAAATCCTCTGATACTGATATTCTCCCAGTAATCAACCAAAACCTGCTATCTGAGTGAGCCAACCCCCCAGTTAAGGGGGAAGTTGCAGCTGGTCATGAGGGGATTTGATACATGATGCGTGTGTGCTGCAGGGAACATCAATGAGATGATGAACTATACATGTATGTTTGTGTCGATAGCTTCATCCGGGGGGATCGAATGATTTAGTCCCCCGTTTTATTACAACGTGATGAATGTGTGCATGCAACTCTTTGTACTGCACACATTTTACCTGCATTTTTACAGTAGTAGTTTATACACTAATTTTTAGTGTCCTTTTAATGACTGTTTTTACATGAATATAATGTATTTTCCTTTAAAAAAAAATAAAAAGTTTTTCTTGAAGATATTTAATTTCTACATTACAGTTGCCCAGCGATGAGCAGCTTCTCTATTTCCTGTCTTTGTAACATTTTGAGTGTGTGCCATCTGACACAGAGGCGTCAGTCAGTGCGTTTGCATGCACAGTTAGTACAGCTACGGTCATAACTCGACTAGGCCATTTAATTGGACCACTGTCCGTGTCCCAGTATACAAGCACAGGAGGGGAATTGATTTATGCCCCCTTTCAGCTTGTTAGTATCGGACTTTTTTTGGGTGACCTGTTACGTCACAGACCACACAATTGTCAAACAAGTTGGCTATGCTTAGCTAGCAGGAAAGTGGTACCATGGTGAACAACTTTACATCTCTGTACCATCGTACGTGCTGTGCGCTTTACACAGGGCCGTGCCGCCCATAGGGCAGGTTAGGCAAATGCTATAGGCGCCAGGGAGTGAGGTGTTTTTTTGTTTGTTTGTTTTTTTGTTTTTTTCTCCATTCTATTCAAAAATTAGACAAGAATACGCTACAAAATAACAGTCATGAAATAATATTTCTAATTTAAATTTCTGCCTGCCTGGCATCCATCTGCCTCTCTGGCAGGCAGAACCAATTTCGCCATGGTCCCTAACCGCACCCTCCTCCCCCCGCTAGCTGCCGTCTTCTGTAATGTGATGCTGCTGAGTGACAAACTGACAGTCCGGTGCCATCGTCATGAAGAGGCCTCTGAGGCGCAGTACAAAAACAAAGAAAAGATGAGGAGGAGAAACGTAAACGAGACCGAGGTAATGATGTGATGTGATGAAACACTTCATTTAAAATGGTAGAAACACAACGTAAGTTACAGTTACTGAAGCACTTGCAAGCTAACTTCAGCTCATTAGCCGCTAATATTTAGGGGTTAGGCTACTACTACTTAACGTGAATGTTACTACAGCTTGATTAGCCACTTGTTTTAGGAACACTTTCAGCATTCAGCTAGAGTTAATCTCATTTAATGTTGCTCCCATCTTCGAGAAAGTTGGAAAGAAAGACTCAAAGTGTTTGGGGGAATGAATTAGCAACATAATTTAATATATCGGCCTAACTTTTCTTTTAATGTTTAATGTGCTGCTGCACAAACCACTCACTGTTTACCAACTAGGCATATATTCATATACTGTATATTTATGTTTTCCAATTTTCAGATTTGTGATGTTACAGTTGCATTTTTTATATTTCGCCTGTTTGCTGTGTTAAAAATGTTGTTAGATCAAGGCAGGCTGTAATGATAGGTGCTATTATGGTTATGCCATGATGGTTTCACAATCAACAGCTGTTTGATTAATATATTGCAAAAGCCCAGTTTGTCAAATATACGTATCTCCTCTTTTTAGATGCACTTCTGAAGTATTTGTGCCCCACCTCTGCAAATCCTGGGCCTACTAATGTAACTGCAGCCACCTCATCCACCTCAGCACCAAGTGATGCAGCCTCACGTGCACCTCCCTCCCACACACAAACTGCCAGTGGAGAAATAAGATTATTTAGAGAATGTAGACTGTTATGAGATTAACAAGTTTTTATTTATTTATTGTGAACTATAAGTTAATATAACTTAAGTAATGTTCATGTTCTTTATTGCAATGCAACATTTATTTAATTATTAATAAAATCCAGACATTTTTTCAGGAAGTTTTTGAAATGTTTCTTCAGTAGTTTTTGAAAACCGAGGTTTGAACCGAACCGTGAGTCCGCCATGGCTTTACATTTTCTTTTTCTTCTCTTCTTCTGTTACGGTTCTGTGGAGTAGGCAGAGAGTATTCTGACTCCCAATCACATTTGGTACGATTTTAGTTGGTCTAACATGTTAACGTGTATTTTAAAAATACGGTTTTGGTCAGAGTGACACAATAAATCGTTTTTGTCTGATGTCATGTAAACGTACTGAGTATTAAACTGAGGGTGTCTCCTAACTGGTTAAATGCTCCTTGTAGTAGTGATAAATAGCAGTCCATGTCCTTGTTTTGGTACAGTTTGTTCACACCTGATGGAGTACACATGAACTATACTTGAGACCACCCTTTCAAGTGACCTGGAGCACTGACCGAGTCCACTGACCATGCCCAGGTACTCTAAACAGTATTCACACTAATCAAACAAACTGGATTTTGAGGTCAAGTGTATTCAGGTCCAGACCCAGGTCCCTGTTGTGAAAGTCCTCTAGTTACAAGAATGTCAGATTCAGAGTTGTTAGTAATTTTGAAACAATGGGACCAAATAATTTTATTTTTTTTTTCACTTCTAACATTATGAGAGAAAAATTTTGTTTTTTTAGGATAAAGACTAACCATTGTGTTTGGCAGATGAAAGGTTGGGTAACATGTGGGGATGGTAAAGTGCAGTTCTCCAAACTGAGTAAAGAGCAGGACAGAAACATTAATGTTAGCCTAAATTTTGAGAGCATTCAAGACCTGCTTCCACAAAGTGAGGAAGTAAAATATATATTTTTCAATGTAACCTGTCACCCAAAACATTACATTGTCAATAATGATGCACTGCTTGCTTTGGTTACGAGTCCAGATTACACTTACGCAATTGCTTTTTATGCTTTTGGTTAAAGAGCAATCCAAAGATTAAGACCTGCAGTGCCTCATCACTTGGGACACACCGTTTGAATAATCTTTTACATTTATACGTTGTTGCTGAATGTCCCGAGGGATTTTAGCATAAAAATGCACAACAGCCAACAAATAAATGTGCACAAACATGGCAGAGAGTCATGGCCATTATTGTAGCGTAGAACCAAGAGCCTTAACGGGTCATAAAACCCATATGGAACAACTGTGAAACTTCCAATGGGATTGAAAGGAGGCCTGTCCAGTAAATGAAATGCAGAGGTGAGTAGAGCTCATTACTCACTGTCACAGAGCGACTGACAGGTACATCAGCCTTGAAAATGCACACAGCAAGCTATTTTTAAATAACAGTGACAGGAGCTTGAAGTTGATGTCCCATTTCATGTTTTTTCTACCCCACCGCTCCGATCGTGCTCCTTTTGTCTGAACAGCTGGCACAGATGCAGCGAAAGATCCCATGTGCGAACACTTCGACACAATAACCTCTCTCTTTATAGCGCTTTTCCACCAGAAAACACACCCACACACATGTACTGAAGCCCAACATGGCACCCTTCTCCACCCGTCACAGACTGACGTGCACTCCTCCCTGAGAGCAACTCCCATTCAAGGGTTCTTTTAATTGGTTGCAGCTCTCCCTAGGGTGGGAGCTGTGTCTGAAAGTAGACACAGTAATGGTTTACCATGGGAGCTGTGCATTAAACATACAGTTCAGTAGAGCCACAAAGGAACACTTCAGCATATAGAGTGCCTGAGGTGGATGGCTGTCCCTTATGGATGCCCAGTGTGCACACAACATCAACTAATTACTCTGTATTTACAGTCTGGGGTCACAGTAATGAATCTGCTGCATGTTGGACGTTTTATCAATCTATTAGCTTCTGTTAAGCTCAGAGGAATTGACACAAGTGAAATGATGAGGTGGTCTTATGTTGGCCTCCAGGAATCAAAGTCAGTTTTCATAATAGTTTTTCTTACAGTAATGGGTTTGATAATGAGCTGCACTTGGTTTATTTAACACGCTGTTCTCTGTGCTGTTATGTAATCTCATGAAAATCAATAAGAAAGTCAATGAAAATGAAAATGTCCCTGACAGCACCGTGACCTTTGGTTGGTGGGCTCGGCTCCGACGAGCATCGTGATTGGAGAATGGGATTGTGTTTGTGCAGTTACCTGGTGATGAAATTTATATTTCTCATCAAATTATGTAATGTGGACAAGTGTCATATATGGTAATTGGCACTTCCTTTAAGATGCTATGTATTTTATCACATGTTTATTATGTTACACACTCTAATAGCACATAAGAAAGTGGTTCTCTTTCTGAGTACTGGACCGCCTCTGTTGGCATCCTCTGCTGCACATATGTACAAAGAACAAAGTCACGTTCAAGTGACTAAGCCTTTTAAATACGTTTGAAATATAAACTACTGCATATCAAAACATGTTTACAGACTCTCACATAACTGGTGCAGTATAATCCAAGTCTCATTTAGTTGTATGCTTAGTACTTCCTAAACAGGCAGCTCTGTCTGACTGGGGACTGAACTAAAAGTGAAATTTATCTGTGCTCTCTTCAAAGCAAGACTTCATTGACAAAAACAGTCATTTTTACCTCACTGAACACGGGAGTTGCTGGTTTACAGCTGCCTCGATCAGTTAGTTTGTGTATGTCATTGTGTGACTTTGGTGGATCTGAACTAACTCTTTAAAACACCACAGTAACACAAACAAACTGATCGAGGCAGCAAGCGACCAGCAACTCCTGCGTTCAGCAAGGTAAAATTGTTGTTTTTATCACAGGGGTCTGACTTTGAAGAGAGGATAAATAAGTTTTACTTTAACTTAAGTTTACCCCCAGAAAGGGTTGTCTGTTTGGGGAGTGCTGAGCAGACGACCGAATAACTGGAAACTGGATTTAACCACAGAAGTTGTGTGAGAGTTTGTAAACACGTTTGATATATATTATGTATATATTGCTGTTGTTAAACGTGGACCCCTATGACTTGAGTTCATCAAGAATTCTCTCTGTTTTTAGATTCTTTGTTTCACCTACTCAGTTTTACACAGGGTTGGTAATTCATATACAGATGGTCATTTGAGGTCTGAAGTAATTCTTTAAATTTCATTTCATGTACAATTTAAAAAGTCTGAAGTCTAAATGGCCCTTAATTGTAAGAATCCTGCTGAAGTAATGTTCCACAATTTCCTCCTTTGCTCCTAAAGGACATGTGGCACAACTACTGAGGAAAAAGGCTTTTTCACATCTGCTAAAACAGGTGATGCTTTTTCTTGGGAGTACGGTCTCATAATATTATAAGTATATGCTGTTGAAAGTGGCTCATAATACACAAAATACACATGTTCATATGGAAAGTTTATCATTTGTCCATTTCACCTTTTGTACCTGTTCTCATTCCAAAGTCGTCAGATAATGAAGTCACTGATTTCCACGGTAGACACCAACGAGAAAAGCCATGCCGCGTCATGCCACGGGGGCACAATTTATAATGCTGCCATATGGCGTCAATTTGAAACACCGCCGGAAAACAACATAACTTAAGGAGCTGGAAAGTCCCTAAAGAGCAGGCGTAAGGGGTCCAACAAACACAAGACTTTCACCCAGGAGCCTGCTGTTTGCTTCCTCCATGATGTTTTTTTTTTAAACCTAACCATGTGCATTTCTTGTACAAGGAAAAACACTGAAGTACGAGGTGTTTCACAGACATTGTAAGTTCATTTGAAAAAGACTGTATGCATCTAATGAGCAGGAACTGTACACTGCCTGTGAAAAGGGAAGTGTGTTTTGAAAGACACAATGCATGTAAATTGGCACAATGTCCCAGAGCATCAACAACTGATGCACTTTGGATATCAGTGCATTATACGTCGACGTCCAAGGTCCACTGAAGAAGCAGCAATATGTGACGAGAATGTGTTGTTTCCTCAAAGAGGATATCAAAAATGCACCTCAGCAGGAGACAGTGGGTCGACTGAGATGAAGAAAATTAAGGCTAAAAAGAAGTGTTTGAGTCATCTGAGTGACAAACTGTAGCTTTTCATTCTTTTAAAAAACGTTTCTTGGCATGATCCTTCCTGTTGACCCTAGAGAGACAATTGCTCAGGAAGACCTGAGCTAGTGTCTGATATCTGAGGAGAGTGGAGGTTAACAATGCTAAGCTAGCAGTTTCTTTGCCGCAGTCAGGCCTGCAGGCCAAATTCATTTCTGCTTCAGATATGAATCAAGGCCATCGTTGTTGTTTATCAGGATAACAGCGAGTCGGAGGTTTTAATATTACTTACACAGAAGAATTAATCAATGTCCAAAACTCCCAACACACCAGTACATATTGTTTGTACACAGCTGGAAGTGCAGCGGCGATGCACAAACACAGAACATACGAGAGTGCAAGACTTATTCCATTAACTGGGAGCATGGCCCTGAATATGCCACACTTGGCAAAATCCACCCGAGCCTCTTCTTATTTTCTCTCTTCTCATGTATCATCTGAGACAAACAAGTAAATAAATAATAGCGGCGGCCACTCTTCAAAACTAGGTTTAATTATCCACAGGCAGCTTAATGGGAGGAGGGGGCTGTTTTTTTCTGAAGGTTGACAACCTCCTTGAACCTTGCTACAGACACACAATTACACACACACATAGACAACCGCATCCAGCTAGCACAAAGCCATTCATCATGGTGTCAGTGGGAAGCATGTGGGGAGGACTCCTGGGTAAAAACCTCTCGAATTAGAATTCTATTTCACATGTTTACCCCGGCTCTCGCTTGTCTGCGAGGTCTGCCACTGTTAGGTTAAGTGTGTGTGTGTGAGTGTGTGTGTGAGAGATGAAGAGGCCCTTCATTCTGCGGGAGGCAGCCCAACATGATTACGATACAGTTTGAATGACGCTACATGTGAATTCACTGCATCCACGATAAACACGAGCTTCATTCTGCAGAAGGCTTGACACAACAAAACGTTAATTATATATCTCTCTTCTTTTTTTTTCAGAATCACCCACGTTGCAAAGTGCATAAGGGATCATTAACAGTGTACATTTCTCCACAGGGAGGCTGAGCCCTCAAGAATGTCTTAATTTTAAATTACATCTCATACAGTGTGAGTATATTGAATCATGCATCAGCTTTCCAGGGTCAGCCCATTGTTCCGACATCCCATTGTTCCGACCATATTTTATTTTATTTTTTTATTTATTTATTTATTTAGAGGACAGTGCACATTAATGAACGTTGCTGTAAATGTGCCAGTGTTAGCCAAAGGCTAATTTTCAACTGCAGTCCTCCGGCATGATGTTAAAAAGACCTCAGGCCATTAAAAAATACAAAAACAGGGACACAAAAGTCATAATATACAAAACAACAAATAGCAAACAAAAACAGGAACACATAAGTCATAATATGTAAAACAAATAAACAGATAGACAACAATTCACAACGAAATACCAATACGTACAGTGCAATGTGATGCGGTGCAAAATAGTTGATCAAGGGGCTATGAATAGTGAATAGACGAAACAGTGCAAAGTCCATGAGTCACTGGCATAGTGTATATAATATATGAAGTTATAAAGTGCTGCAGTGCCCATAAAAGTAGTCACAGTAAAGGTCTAAATTTAATTAAATTACAATAAGTTAAAATGGGAGAGATGAAACTGTCAGGGGAGGAAGGTGCAGCAGTGGACCAAAACAGGATTTCTTGTTGGAGTTGTGCGAAGATGGATTGAGAAACACAACGAAACCAATACATACAGTGCAACATAATACAGATGATCATTGACATAATGTATCATATGAATATAGTTAGTAAAGTAATAAAGTGATGCAGCGCTCGTATAAGTGCTGCAGTGCTCACAACAGTTTTCATTGTAAAGGTTAAGTTGAATTTAAATATTAAACCCATTGTTTCGAAGTCCCATTGTTCCGAACTCATCATGATGCCCTGTGGTTGAGGTCTGGTTAGGTTTAGGTACAAAAACCACTTGGTTAGGGTCAGGAAAAGATCACGGTGTGGGTTAAAATGAAAAAGAAAGTGGCAAACACATAAGCTGTGAGCCTGCTTCGCCTCAAGCCTTTCCCAGCTGACCCAGAGACGGTCGCGGCGCACCATCAAGGCAGAAATACGCCCGCCGGGAGCCGTTCAGCGCCGCGGAGAGCTCCCCACACAACCCCGACCTCAGAGTTAATAACAGGAGGTTATGGTGTTTCACTCTCTCCTCTCTATGACACTTGCATCTCGACCAGTAGCCTACTTTTGTTGCGTTGCTGATCCTCTATGGTACACAAATACAGTATAGCCTAGTATAATCATATATTGGAACAACGGGACGTCGGACTGATGGGCTGTCGGACCAATGACATGGACCCAGCTATCCAACCATTAGTCGAGGAAATGTGCTCCAGGTGTCAGAGAGCTGTTCTTCCAAAGTCGTTGAGGAAATAACATTCACACTAACAAGCTATGAGCCTTTGTGAGGAAATTACATGGAGAGTAAATGCAATGGCACAATTAAAGTTGCACAAATTTTATGAACGGAGCAAACATGATTCAGATTTTACCCACACACAGTTCTGTGTTTGAAATCCTTTGGGTTTTTGTTTTTGTTTTTGTTTGAGGGACTTATTGTTGAAAATTCAAAGCTTATTTTCCAGAGAGAGAGAGAGAAAAACTATTCTCACAACAGCTGCTTCACTGCAGCAGCTTTATCACTTTTATTACCCCACTCTCTGCTTATAGCCCAAGAGCACAGATAGTCTCAAATGGAAATGTTCCCTCACTGTACAATAATAAAAAGATAATGTGTTTTTTAAGAGCTGATTCCCTCTTACAGTGTGTCACTCAGTGTCCTCTTCCTCTATAATGAGAGACTGTTTGTACTCGAGGAGGGAGCGGGTGTGTGAAATCAAGGAGAAAGGTTATGGATGGCATCATTTTCTGAACATTATTATGGTGAAACAGGCCATAATTATTATTATCTATTTTAACAGAACAACACTAAAGGGAATATAATAATGATAATGTAAACAGCTAAAATTCACTTAAAGGGACATGAAATAGAGCCCCTTTAACACTGCACAAAAACCCCACAAACCCCTAACATCTGGCTTTTTTATTTAATGGGAAAGGTTATAAGCAGCATTCACACCCACATCAAATGGGTCTGTTGTAGTTATGGGGATTTTGCATCTCTGGCTCCAGTCGGCAGTGATCGAGCACCTGGGTTTATACGCTCATTTTAGCCCCTTTATCAGCGAGATTCAGCACCGTGGCACCACAAAATACCATGCTCAAACATCGATCTGAATCAGTCTGCACCGAGTTTAAAAGAGAGACTGAATAAAGTAAGAGAAACATAAAAAGAAGTAACCACCAAAACATTTTCACTGACCTCCATGCTGCTTTCTAGTGTTTACTAATCTGTTTTCTGGCCCATCGGCGATGTTGAACATGACGCACCAGTAAAAACAAAAACAAAAAAGGCATGCTCATCTTCAGCAGAGTTTTGTACACAATTCTTGTCTGCTGTCAAAATCCGACTCTTGGTCAATGACTTCTGGCACCAGACACAGACAAAAAAAGACGTCCTTTTACGTTGTACACGGCTTGGTTGCCATTATTGCTTAAAGGCAACAACCACCGACTTTCACCCAAGAGGCCGGACTACTTTTTGTGCCATTGAAAAGGAGCAAAGTAGGGTCACTCCATTGCAGAAGGACAGTTTACCTTAGAAGAACGTCATTAATCTGGGTCTCCACAGTCGTGATGATCAAACTATTATTTAGTTTTTGTTTTTGTTGGAGCTTGTACTGTATGGAACTTCCTGTGTGGAAGCAATAGGATGCGTCCTCTGATGTGACAAGAGTTCACTGCGTTCTTCCATCCCGAAGGTGTCCCAAAGAAAATCTGTCTTCATCTCAGATACATTTTCTATTGTCCCCAGGACGACAGGACACCATTAGTCTTGAGCCCTGCTTTTAGCCTGCGTAAAATTGATATGACACAAGGGAAAAACATCATCCGCTGACATCAGTGAAGGTCACCTTTTTGCCGATCGGCCAGTGGCAGTCAGCAAGGTGAATATTGGCTAATACCAATGTGAAGATGATAAATTGATGCATCCCTGGTTTATTTTTATGAATTTAACACAGATTTGTTGCTCACAGTGAAGCATTATCAGGGGTAATAATAATAGGATGCGTCATCTGGACATGTCGATAGTGAGTCCTTTCTGACAGGTCTGCCCCCTAATAGTTGACCAAACGATAGTCGACCAGAAAGGTCATTAGTTGGCAAGTTCTCATGTTAATTTCCAGGGCTGGTACCTGCAGTTATTTCACAGGCTAGTTAATAACACGTGTGGGATCATTTTGAGAAGGTGAAGGACGAACCCAAGGTGATATGTAAACTCATCTTCATTGGTCGACTACAAACATGACGAATCATCTGAAACATGGAAGTAGCTACATGCCCATTAGCCACTTAGCACAATCATTACTGCTTTGCCAACATCGTCATTAACAGGCGGCTCGCTCAGTGTGTGACGTGCACTTGTAGATAAACTATAGGTCTATATTAATGAAGGTTCATTAGTACAGTTTGTATTTCTCTGTAATGTAGCACAGTGTTAACAATGTTACTGATACTGTTCTGTCTCACACCTTCAACTCAAACCATTGTGTTACCCCACCCAAAAATGTAGTATTTAAATTAATATCATAAACAAGCGGGCAACTAGTCCACTAATGGCCTTGAATGACGACTATTGGTCGACTGGAAAAATTCTTAGTCGTCGGCAGCCCTACAGATTTAAATGTGTCAAATGCAGGACGTGTACCTGTCAACATCGCTGCCTTTGGAGCTTCTCATGTGTACTTGCATGAAATAGCACACGTGTGTTACCTCTCAGTGATCCTCATCCAGTGCCATGGGGGATCTTCCTGCATTTGTAAGGAGGTACTTTGAAAGATTGTGTAGTAGCTGTTTCCTCACATGTGCACCTGCAACACATGCATGTGTATGTGTGTCATTGTGGGTGTATGAAGAGTTGTGGGACGGATTATGAACCTGCTGCTTGTGCCGCTGAGCCGAAGCAAGTGGTAGATCCCTACACGCGATGTCTCCTGCTCCAGTGCATCTGTCTTGACTGTGACGGAGGGACTACAGGTATTGGCATTACACTGGGGTACACCTGAATGAGAATCACTGAAATATTCATGCAGGTACACATGGGAAATGTCAGTCACGATTGAAGTTCCAAAGGTAACTGCACCCATGGTTATGCAGGCTTTATGTATATTAGGGGAAGATGTATTGTTTCATTTCCCTTTTGTTATGAAACACCAGACTCACGTAGAGAACAGAACATAACCAGGTTGACTGATAGCTGTTTTTAGATGTTAATATGCACCATGACACCACTTTGCAAGTAAGGCAGCTAAACAGAAACTTGATGTACGGCTGATACGCTGCTAAGAACATTACTTTTGCTTGGCACTTGGCAAATGAAACTTATTTGTCAGCCACACTTGGAATCAGAGCACATTGTGGACTATAACACCCCTAAAGAACAATATATTGCTCAAGGGCACTTCACTGGTTGTGGTGGGCACTGTCTCCAGATGAGCTATCAGTCTCTTCCTATTTGTGCTGAGCATAGAACCAGCAACAGTTTCCCTCGTGGTCAGACAGGCAGCATCTGTGTGTAGTGCTGAGAGAGTTCAGTCTCTGACGCTCTGTCCTTATGTGCGAACTCATTACTGCCCAGATTTTTGTCAAAGGTGGCTGTATGCATCCCTTCCCCTTTGATGGGAAAGGTGAGCTGTCTGCACTGAATGTTGAACTACGTAATGGAAAATGAATAAGCTATCTCTTTCAAATTGTTGATCTTTCATGGGTGAAATGGAAGTCTTTCATGTTGGGAGGTCGCAAAAGGCCAAAGAGTGAGAAGAAAACTGTCAGACTAAAATTTCAGTCACGCTTATTTAATTATTTTCTCTTCCAGGCGTTCTTTTTTGTTTTTTTCAAAATTGAAAGTCATCAAGCAGCAAAAATGACATTTGCATTTGAAGCGATATCAGTGAAAAAAAATGAGATTAACGTTCAAAGGTGAGAAAGTTGAATCAGGTGACACATCAAATATGCACATGAGCATTTCTTATTAGCATGCAAACACATGGCCATGGACACAGTCTCAGGTAGTATTCATCAACCTTGCATCTGTTAAGGTGTCCTTTTCCTCCTACTCTCCCGGAGAGCTCAGTCCAGCCAACCCTAGATACATATCGTCTCTGTCGGTTGGAAACCTTGTATGTCCAAAACTGCAGCTTTTCAGGAAACAGTCAAAATTAGTATTGAGTCCGTATGTAATCAGATACTTGCATGTGCCATTATAACATATTTTACCAAAATCGACCTCAAATGGAGTCACAGGGTTTCGGGCAGGAAATCCAAAGTGTGGGATCATTTTGAGAAGGTGAAGGACGAACCCAAGGTAATATGTAAACTCATCTTCATTGGTCGACTACAAACATGACGAATCATCTGAAACATGGAAGTAGCTACATGCCCATTAGCCACTTAGCACAATCATTACTGCTTTGCCAACAGCGTCATTAACAGGCGGCTCGCTCAGTGTGTGACGTGCACTTGTAGATAAAATATAGGCCTATATTAAAGAAGATTTTATGACTCCACAATCGCCTAATAGTGACTGTCAGAACAGACAAAAATGTCATGTAGTGTGAACCCAGCATAACTCCCCGCTGCTAGGAGACTATTCGCTGGGCAGGACAGTGGGTGGAAGCTCTGGTGACAGACCAAGTAGCAGCTGTAGCAAGTTTTAGCTAGACTGAACCCCAGTGCCAGAGGTCACAGCAGGCTGGTGGCAGTTAGTAACAGTAGTCTTCATAGAGTACTCATTGAAACAACCAGTCCATTATTTGAAAGTCTGACAAATTCACCTTGTCACTGTTTACCTCTAACTCAGCTGTGTGCGGCGCCAAAGAGGCTCTAATTCTCCACTTCATTCAGTGGATCCAATAGAGTCCGCCAGGAATGAGTCCTAAAACCCGGATAGAAGTTAGCATTTTACCACTCCTGGTTCCCATGTCTCAAAGTCAATGGGTTTTTGGTTAGATGCCTAAAATAAATTATTTGGTTAACACAAGCTTAAGAGACTTAATGTTTAGTTGTCTGTGAAGTCATGTGACAGTTGTGTAGTTTGTTTATAGCGTAACGTTAGCTTTTTACTTCTGCCGATTGCATTTAGGCTTCAATAATCATGAAATTTGTGTTTATTTCTGAAACTTATCTTGCTGAACAAAATGTGTTAGCATCAGGAATGTTTGCTTGCCACAGATATTATTACTGGCAATAATCCAATATCCAATGGAAAAAGTGCCATTTGCTTTTTGATGGGGGAACCAATATGATGCTTATTCCACATCTATATTTGTAAAAGTTAAAAAAAAAGAAAGAAAAGAAACACAGACAGACGTAATGATCAATACCATTCATTCCTAAAAAGTTTTTTTTAAAAGACGAAATATGGACACATTCTGATTTCTGCTAACAGTGATGATAAAAGGTAAGGCTATGTCAGATAAATTATTCAGAAACAGTATTTTTTTTAAAAAAAGGTTTGCTGCAAAATCATCTGCACTGATCAAGTTCAGCTATGGTAAAATTTGACATGGAAATTTACACTATTGCCCGATAGCAAGCCGTCTTGGCTGGCTGGAGAGTCCAAAATGGACTCAGCTACATCGTCCACTTTTACCTAACCTCCTCTGTTGGAGTATAAACTGCTTCACAAATAAATACTTTGGTGACAGTTAATAAAAGTTGATGGTTTGGATGTTTCCCCTTCCTGCTGAGGGTGTGTTGAATCACATGACAGATGTTAGGTTCAGTTTAATGTGTAAGGAGCACATGTGACCAGTGTTGGGCAGTAACATGTTACTGTAATAGTATTACTTTTTCCAGTAACCAGTAGTGTAACTAATTACTAATAAAAGTTCAGCAATAATATCACAGTTAGCCCAAAACCAAACAACTCGATACAACTTTACTTTTGTTATCACATCACTACTGACATGAAATACAACAATCACATCAGCGGACTCATTTTCATATTTGTCGCACTGTGCAGGGAAGTCACAAAGCAGCAAGCTAGTTTGGATAATAGAAACGCATACCTTAGTGGCTGGAAATATTCCCATGACCAAAGGTGAGCCCTTCTTGGCCGTGGAGGTCAGCTGTAGCCCTGCTGCACTGGCTAAACAACCAAAACTGGGTTTTAATCGTGGCAGCTGCAGCTACAAAGAAGTGATGAAGCTTGTGGCTGGATATGTGGTGGACGAAATGTTGCTCCACGAGTGTCTCTCCGTCTCTTGGGCAGATCATTGGGAACATAGTGGTCACAGGCAACAGAAAGCCCCCAGGTCAAAGACAAATCATTTGCATGCTTAGCAACACTTAACAGCTATTAACCTAACATTCACACAGAGGCACACATCTGAATTTTGAACACTGTTGCTCAGGGTGTGTTGAACCACAGATTTTAGTTTCAGTTGTACATGTATGGAGCACATGTGACATTATATTTGAGACTGTCCTTCTGACTGCAGATGGATAACTGACATCATACCCCTGAATACAGAAACTTAATAATACAGAGAAATACGATTAGGATGGAAACACAAGAAAGGCTAAACGTGGACTGAGGAAAGGATAGTAAAGGAAAAGAAAGAGGAGGAAAGGAGAGGAAAGGTATTCCCTTTAGAGCCAGCCCTATCAATCTACTCTCTGCTGCAGCAGCACGTACAGTACAGTACGTGCAGAAAATATACACTTCCAGAAATACACATCCAGCCTCCATCTGAAGGGGAAGGTAGGGTTATTAAATGTCACATATAGTTTTCTTCTAATGCTTACGGCAGCCCCTGTGTGTACAGTATACATATAGATAACATTAGTAAGGCATTGATTTGAAGGTCAGCCAAGAATGGGATATTTTCAGATGGCTGGTAACAAAAAAAATAGTTGTTAGGTTTCTGTCAAAGCCGCAAACACGCATATATTCCTGTTCCAGCATACGTACAATAACACACACTGTAGCTACAGACACAAAACAAAAATTCTGTTCACTGTCAGTGGTACTCACCAAAATGCGTGTATCACTGAGGTCTAACAAATCTATTGAATGTATTTTCTCTCTCATAAAATATTTGCAAATGGGATTTCTTTTTAAAGATGTATAACCTGCTTTGTTTACACCCATGTGTACTCGCTGTCAGTCTTCTTCTGTGCCATGTTAGAATGTTTGAGGAATTCCTAGCAGAGCCCGCTTGTAAAAACACTCCATGATGCTCCTAATGGTCAAAAACTCCAAAGCATACCTTGAACAGCAGCTGAAAATCTTTGTCCTTTGGTTAATACTCTGACCACGCACTACACAGTTGGACCCCAGGTGGTGCCCAAGCATCTGCCCTTTTGCCCTCTGACTGGATAAGTGTCCTTTTTCCAATACATTTTTTTCCTGTTTCTTTTTCTAATTATATATTTTAGTTTTTAAACTCCACCCAACTGACTTCACAGCCAAGTTAACACATGCAAATCGAGCGCCCTGCTGAGCAGCATCACATCTCCATTACCTGTCTTCATTGACAGCGAAATAACAACAGTGTTTACCTTAAGCCTCGGTGTTGTTTGTCACTGTTTTGAGATTAATCATTAATAAAACATCTTAGTACAGTTAGACAAATTTAGGCAATAACCCACCATTAAGCCTAACCGCACATAAGCTGGTCTAGCGTAAAGTCACACAGTCTTCCTCTAACTTTCTGTCAGTTTGGGCTCACTTACTGCACAGTGTGAGCGGAGACAGATGCCAAAATACTTTCACACTTCCACTTATCTTTAGAGACCAACCTTAACTTGAAATAAGGTTTAAGTCTTCTACACTGTGCTTCCAATAGTTACTTCCGATAATCATTTAAACAAATCTTATGTGCGGTTTGGTGCTGCACACGCTGTGCACAAAGAGCGCAGAGGAGGAGCGAAGGAACGTGGAGCTGGAGCCTCTGCAGGCATCTGTTCTCTGGGACTCTTTAAAAATATTTAAAAGTGTTTTTAGCCGATAATTATAAGAATTAGTGTGTGCGTGCGTTTAATGAAATCACAGCGGTTTTCTCTTAAATATAAACTTCATTCTGATTCTGTGTGTCAGAGCAGCTTCTACTCTGTCTGCTCCGTCCTCACACGGTCCCTCAGCAGGAATAACTGTAAATGTGAAACTTTGATCTACACGAGAGTAAATATCTGAAAGCAGTACAAAATCCCTGAGAGTCTCAGCCTACTGCAGTATATTTCATCATATTTTTATTTTTGAATGGTCACCGAACCGAACTACAGGTGTGTAAGCTCCCTAAGCATCAGTATTGACGAGCAGTGGAGGAGAACAGGATGGAGAGGTGAAATAAAAGGGGGAAAAGTCAAATTTGTCTTACAAAAAGCAGACCCACATTGACAAACTCTTTCTGACTTGTCTAACCCACTCCATCAATTTAGAGAAGTATGAGTGACTTGTCTGAGTAAAAACTGAAAAAGTGAAGGCGTCCTAGCACAAAAAGTTGCAGAAAAAGTACATTAGGATCCAGAATTTCCCGGAGACTTCCAGCTCCCTATCTCTACCTATAGATACAGTGTAGACTATAGTGAGCTTGTGCTGATATATTGCTTCACCACTTTCAATGTCCTCATGGCAAGACAATGCCTCCATCCAGTTTACCTGACTCCTCTCTCTGCTCTCACCACTCTGCTACATTACTTCTCCCGCCCTCTCCTCCCTCTCCGCTGTCAGCTCTGTTCAGTGTTTTACCCAGCAGCCCCAGGCGTCCCTGACGGCTGTTCACAGCACTAATGGGGCATTGAGAGAGGGAGGGAGACACACAGAGGAAGAGACAGGCGATTGAGGATTGAGTAGTGTGGTCAAACAGAGAGACTGATCGATACCAGAGCCCCATGGGCGAGGCAGCATGCTGGGCGCACAGCAGGTGATATCTGTTAGCTCGGGTTTTTACTGCAAGTGTGTCAGGAACCTGATTGCCCTCATCACCCTGGCAGTGTTCATCAAGAGTGAATTTAAAGTTTTATTGATTCAACGTGTTGATTCACAGCTTCTGTTTCAGCTTTATGGTGTATTCTTACTTCATATGAACAGTCCATGCTCCTGACAGTCCTCCAAAAGGAGGCAAAGAGCAGTTTGGCTGCTTCAGTAATATAAAGCCTCCACTGCTGGAAGCGAGGGGGTCTTATCAGTTACAGGAAATGCACAATAACAGCCATAAATACAGAAAACAATCTGACTTAAAGTCCACACCTGTGTAGTTTATGTGTGTAATAAAATGTCTTTTTTTGCAGAGTGATTTCAAATTAAAAGCGATGGCATCTCTGCAGGCGACCAATATTTTTTTGCAGACTGTATGTGCGCTGCAGGCAACCAAAGTGAAATACTGCTGCAACAATGTGATGTAAACTGTGATAAAGCATGGCGTAGATAAACAAACCTAAAACTGCTGCATCAGTCCCCGAGGCCTGTTCTTCGCTCTCCATTGTCAAAGTTCCCTCGAGTGTAATTGTTTGAGAAAGTTAAATTATGTTTTCTTTTCAGATGAGAACGGGATGGTGTGGAGACTAGTAATTGCAGATATGAGTTTTACAGTGTGTCAAATTCTATCTGTTCTGCTCTGTTTAACCGGGTTGGATGGGGAGTTGCTTGATTGGTTCGTGGGATTTCATTCGTTGTTGCTAGAAATCTGCTGCTTAATCTACTGTATCTGAAGAAAGCAATGCTTAACAGCTACCATCTGCTTCATTCTGTGCACTCCCCAATATTCAGCAGAAAATATGCTCATGTTGTCTTCAGTTTCTTGGTTTAATATTATAAAATTAAATTAAAATTATAAAACCCTGGCTGACCCTGGTATCTGTCGTGTCGTGAGGTCATTATTTGTGTCATCAGTTCGAAAAAATGTGTCTCATTCACCATCAAATTTAGTTTCATCATTTCACTTTTCAACCTAGTCCAATATCTGTGTTATTACAAAATGGCAATTAGCTTGAATGTGAAATTGTCATTGATTATTGTGTTTCTCTGTCATTAAAGCAGCAGGGATTTGTTATGGTATTGATCAGGACTGCCTGTCCTATCAAGAGGCTCTTCAGATAGGAGCGAGAGCAGGTGAAATATCCATAACACACTAATATCAGGATCAACACAGCCAGCCAGGTGATGTGGTCTAGTGTAAACAGAGGAAAATGCACCGCTGTGATGTTAATGGGTGTTACAGCCTGTTTGCAAGCATGAAACTGGAGGCCTCATCCATCCATCCATCCAGTCTGAGTGGCAGCAAGCAAAGCAAGGTAGTCTATACGTCCTTCTTGAAAAAAAGCATATGAATAATAATTGTTCACACTGCTTAATTCGTGTAGTTCGTGTCATTCGCGTCAAGTCCATCGTGTCCATTCTGCTGCCCGGCGGAAATTCACGCAAATCATTTTATTTGCGCCAAAAACCATGCACTTCAAGTTTGAACTCACTTGCTTCATTTGTGCGAGAAATCGCTGAATCAAAGGGTGAACGTCCGCCATTACGTCCTAGGCGTCAACTGAAGTTCAGAATTTTCAGCTGTCGCAGAAAAAGCATATGAGACGTATTAGCCCTACTCACTTCATTCATGCCACTTAATTTGTGTAGTTTGCATCATATGTGTCGAGTTCATTGCACCACCCAGCAGGAATTCACGTCAAGCTGTGTCTTTACATGGACTTTACATGTATTTCACTCATGAAAATTGTTTTATATGTTCTCAGTGTGGGCACAACAGTGCACACTGACAGAGCACACCGCGTTACTTACACGAGTTTGAACGCTAGAATATTTTGTGTTGACTCGCTTCATACACGTTCAAGAGAAAATGCAAGAAATCGCTGAATCGACGAATGAACTTCAGCCTGTACGTCCTCTGTGTCATACGTCCCCAGAGGATCTCATGCTGTTTTACTGTTGTTGTGCGAATTAGTTAATGAAGTTCAAAAATGTTTCAACTCTCACAACAAAACGTATGATGCAAAATCGAGCTACTTGCTTCATTTGCTTCACCCCGCTTAATTCGCATATTTCACGTCATTTGCGTTGGGTCCATTGCGTCCATAGCGCCACCCAGTGGGAATTCGCATCTGATTTTGTCTTTACATCGACTTTACATGTAAGTCACTCATGCAAATTTGTTTCATTTGCGCTCAGACGTGATTCAAATTTCCATGTTTTACTGCATTACTTGGGCGAGTTTTAATAGTAGAATATTTTTGTTGATTCGTTGACTCGTGTTAGTGGTGCATGCAATTGCTGAATCGATTAATTGACTTATGCCAATACGTCCTCGGTGTCATACGTCCCCAGAGGATCTCATGCTGATTGGCAGATTTTCAACTCTTGCGACAGAGCTTATGAGGCGGAATCGTGTTAGTCGCTTCATTCGCGTATTTTGCGTCATGTACATTGCATACATCGTGCTACCCAGTGGCAATTTGCGTCTTTTCGGGTCTTTCCTTGGACTTTATCTGTAAGTCACTCGTGCAAATTGTTTAATTTGCACTCGGTGTGAACAGAAACATAAAAGGAAGCAAAGTTAAGTTCATTCCAGTACAGAGAGAGACTCAATGTTCTCTGCAGTAATGTGAAAAAAGGTGCAGATATCAGTTTTGGCATGGGAAATAACTGCATTATAGCCATGCATCTCTTATTATTATTATGAGGTACCCAAGGTGGGAAATGAGACGGTTAATTGTCATAATTTTCGGTAGCGTACTGCTAAACTCTGAGGGTATTGCTGTTCCTGCTCTGATTATATTCTGGTGAAAATCTATACTGTGTTACATTTACTTTCTTGGTCTTTGGTCCTTTATGACCAAAAAATGAAGCTCAGGCCATGTGTAGACTGCTTTCTGTTCTGTTGCTCTCCTCTGTAGTTCGTGAGAGCTAAAAATCTGCTTTATCTGGTGCCCTTGGAGCAGCTTTGATAATCTCAGTGCTTAAACATCAGAAACTGGGCCCAGGTCAGCCCTGGTCTGCAGGCTGCGCAGTTCTGCTTTGTTCTGTACTCCACTGTTCATGACAGAAATAAATGGACAGATGGCAGAGCAGAAACAGGCCAGTGCAGATCAGCCACAGCACTGAGGCAATTTTTTTTATTAGCTTTGTTCTCATTTGAGGTTTTTATTCACTGCGATACAATGGCTGAAAGAGTCATTTGGGGTTAATAAGAATTTACATATCACATTCACAAGAAAAAGAAGCAATTTGAAATTTGAAGAAAGGCTCATTCTGTATCAGCAGCATTCATTCTTTGTTAGAATGGTCCAACAGTATCAGCAGCATGGATCAGCTGGATGTAGGTGTGCACATGTGTGCAAAATGTGTTTTTCCAGAGCGCAATAATGTCTACATTGATGAAGTTTAACATCTGTAACAGGGGTGACGTAGTGGAACACATACAGTCTAACGCAGAGCAGATGGAGGTCACCTCAACCTGATCAGATTGAACAGTGTGAAACAGATATGAGCAAAGACGTTCTGAGCAGAGAACACAATAACTTTTGTTGTATTTCAATATAAAGCAAATAAAGTCTAAATTCAGTGTTGCAATTAAAGTTTCATAAACTTCTGTTTAGTGGCCTACTGTGCCATATTGTAAACACAGAACAAAACTTATTAAAAGTTGTCTTGAGATACTTAAATGTTGTATAAATAAATAATGTAAACGTATAGCCACCAGCTGCAACTTACAGAATTCATTTCAAAGGATACCTTCAGTATTTTCCAACCTTGATCTTATTTCCCCATGTTTCTGTGTCTCATGTAACTCATGGGCACAACTGCTTTTGAAATTTGTCCAGTGCTAAGTGAGACCAAACAGGTTGCAATTTAATCTCTTCCGGCAATCAAGCAACATCAGATTACATCAATTTAAGGTTGTTGTTTTTTGCCACTGAAAACTTATGGAAATGATCCCTACAGAGATAGACCTTTTTGTTAAGGTGTAAGATTTATTTTGTTTAATCAAAAACAGACCCAATATTGCCATTGTTTAACATATCAGACTCCATTTAAATAAACAATAATTTAAGCATTCACAGAGCCAGCAGACTTTTCATGCAGCAGTCGTTGTGGAATAGCGTGTATCAAAACACAGTATTGGACATTTTAGGGTTTACTCAAGAGAAAGCCAAATAATTGGTACATCATGACAATTAATAGTGTCTGACAAAGAAGCAGTATCAGTTGACACACCTATAAGCTTTCCCATGCACATTAAAAGGTGTTTCCTGTCACTTAAGCTGTTGTTTCCTGTTATTTAGATAACTTGTTTTTACGAACAATTGCTCCTGCTCATCTACCAAAATTCAGTCAGTCATGTCAGATCATCCGGCTGAAGTCATATCAGGTCATCTACACTATCTACATCTACATCTACACTATACTACTTGGGGCTCAGAGGTAGATTTGGAGTCCACCAATCGGAAGATCAGCGGTTCGATCCGCAGCTCCTCCAGTCTGCATGAACTCAAAGTATCCTTTCAGTCGAAGTCGAAGAAGTATCCTTGAGCAAGACACCGAGCCCCAAATTGCTCCCGATGGCTGTTCCATCGGTGTGTGAGTGTGTTAAAAGTTGCACCTTGTATGGTAGCCTTGGCCACCAGTGTATGAATGTGTGTGTGAATGGGTGAATGTGACTCACTAGTGTTTTTACTAGTGTAAAAAGCGCTTTGAGTGGTCGGACTAAAAAAGCCTTCGGAGACCATCGGTGTGAAGATAAGCTATTTCTCTATAGTGTATATCATACCTTTAGGAAACTGTCTCTGGGTCCGCCCCAGGTCGCTTCCAGGACAAAACGATTTACGGCACTCAGACGGCACACGCAATCTCACCTAGCTGCTTACATTTATAGTGACGCTTATAAATAGTGGCTATTCCTCCTCCTCGACCCGACGTCCGTGGGGAGTTAAAATAGCAGCAGTCATCTCAGTCACACAGAGAAAATCCAATCCTCGGGAAGTCAGGGAATCCTTCAGGATAAACGTTTTGTTCGCTAGCGATCTAGCATTTACCAGCCCAATCCTGGCAGGAGCCGGCGGGTCCACGGCGTTAGCTGTCCGGGGAGCCACACACTTTACGACAACACGCGCTCGAGCTCATGGGAAATGTAGGCTTCATTCAGGCAAAACAATATTGCTTTTGTCCACAGGGTCGCCAAAATCAACTGAAAATGAAAGTTCCTTGTAGGGGCTTTAATGCAGTTGTATGTGTTGTTTTACACACATATGTCAGGTCATCTACACTACACAATCTGGAGGGCTGAAAAATTAAGTACCAAAAACTGCAGGTCCTCTAATGTCCACTTGGGTCCAAAGCCAGTCAATCCTCATAGACCCCCTTGTTAAATTGCCCAACTTTGCAGCGAACAGTTACGACAACAAACACTCAAGGGGTGAATGTTTATATAATTTAATTTTTACATTTGATTATGGCCCAAAGTTATGCATATTTAAGGGCGGAGCCACTTTGAGTGACAGGCTGTCTGTGAGTCATCACCACAGTCTATGAATCAGATCCACCTCTCACTCCTCCACAGCTCCACCCTCCCCTCCAACCTAAGGATGAAATGGGAGCCTTCAAACCAGTGGGTCAGCGGCTCTATGTCCATTTTTTTATACAGTCTATGATATTTTCCCATCAAACTGGATGAATGTGGACCGATGAACCAAGACAGCTTTTATGAGTTTCATTTTGTTTCTGTTGACTTTGAGGTGGGTTTTAAAACTACTTTTTTATTTAAATGGAGTCTGGTGGGTTTGATGGTGGCTATTTCAGGGCTGTTGATGTTTAAACAGAAAATGATCTTACTCTATAACAAAAAGGTCTGTCTCTGTAGGGATCCTTTTAATAATGTTGTCAGACACTTTGTGTAACAATCTGAGTCTGTCAGTGGCCAAAACAAACACTTTCAGTGGAAATAAATTGACAGTGCTGAATTGCCTGCAGGGTCTACATTGTAAAATGTTTCACTGCTGCAGCTCTCTCACTGTCATTACTGTGGGGAAAAATGATTGTTCCAATTAGTCAGTTGGACACAAAAATAGAGGAACATTGGGTTGAACCAGGTTGTTACCCTTTAACTTTTTCAATATGGTAATTAAAAGTTTGACAGAGAAAAGAGATCATCATCAGAATTTCAAGAATCAAGTCCAAAGTGTTGCTTTGGCACTTGCATCGCCCTCCTCTCCAAATTCTTTTGTAAGGACCATACTTTCATGCTTCAAATATAAACACAAACTGCTTTCTCATCTGCAACTTTTTCACAATTCAGCAGCACAGCTTTTACCCAGAGATAAGAGCAGAGATCAGCAGCACAGTGCATCCTAATAATGTTTTCAGAGCGGGCGTAAACTCACACAAACAGCTCCACCGTGCAAATTTGAAAAAAATAAAAATGAAAATGTAACATTTAGTTATCACCTACTTGGCCATAACTGCATTTTAAAATACAGCTATCTGCTTTGCAGCTTATAATTGGGAGGAACTCATATAAATGCACACACACACACACACACACACACGTCTCTACAGTGCTGTTTTAATTTGTGGTATGTCAGTGCTGCTGTGTTGTTGATTGAAATCAGAAGTAAGCATAAAAAGTTTTTATTGTTGGAGTAGGAGTAGGACGGTGAATCAAAACAGAACAGGCTGCAGTGAGAGTCTCTCTCCATGGGATATTTAAAAATAGCAGGTTTGTGCATTTAGTCCTTCTCAGGCCAGCTCAGAGGTTTAGTGATGCCGGAGCCAGTGTTGGGCAGTAATGTCTTACAGTAATAATATTACTTTTTCCAGTAAGGAGTAGTTATAGTAGTATCTTATTACTAATGAAATTTCAGTAGTAATATTACAGTTACTCCAACTGACCCACTGACTTGAAATACAACACACACATCAGCTGACTAATTTTTGTGATTGTCACACTGCGCAGGCACATCATAAAGCTAGTTGGAAAGGCTTACCTTAGCAGCTCGAAAAATTCCCATGACTTTGATTCTGTCAGAAGGAAAGGTGACAAGAACACTGTCGCTGCTGGTAGTTGGAGTAAAACTCTCTCCAGTGCAAAAAACACATCTTTAACCCTCCGGTCTGAAACACCTCAGCTGCTGCAACCAACAGCTCAACAAGGTGAAGCTCCAGGAAATACAACTAATGAAGTAGTGAAGTAATGAACATACTTATATTTAATTTCTGCTAAAATATCCCCCTGAATCATTCACACTGGACCTTTCAGCCAAACACAAAAGAAAAAAATATTTAGATCAAACTTAGAAAATGAATCACCAGATTTGTTTTTTCTCACTTGCTTCTCTTTTGTACAAACACTTTACCTGAGCGTTACAAACTCGTCAGTCAGTCCTCCTCTTCATGACCTTTTCTCCTTGTTTGTCCAAGTGTATTTTTCTACAGTAAGCATCCAGACAGTGTTATGTTGGAACAAAAGCACATTTTATTTCCATTTTCATTTATAATACTGTAATTCTTTGGCTAACTAGATCTTCCTTGAACTGCAAGAACAATGTTGCTCCTTTTTCTGTCTTTCAGCACAGTATCATAATGTATCCACCAATTGTATATTGAAGAACCTTTGGCAGGGTTGTAGTTTCACAGTGAGTCAGCAGCAAACAATAAGTCAACCGGGGATGACGTCTTCAACTAATCTACCAAAGCCGACAGAGCAAAGATTCAGCTGTTTGACTCTGTGCTGTTTCCACATAGGTATTGTGTGAATGATTGGGCATATTGTCCTCACCTGTGTATTCCCCAGTTTACAGATAATGTCTAATGTGTTGTGTGTGTTTTGTTTTGTTTTTCCCATTTTTTGTTCTGAAATTTGTAGATTTGGATCTGAATCTGTGAACACTGAAAAAAAAAATTGCTTTTGTTAATGCAAATCAAGAAATCTATATTGTACTGTAAAACCTCAATTAAAGGCACAGCCCCTTTTACTAATCCGATGTAGCTACACATTTTGACAAATAAACACCTGTCTCAATTAGAAGCTTGTTCTGGTTGCCAAGCAGTTCATTTCTTTTAATAGAGGTTCAATGGATGTATAAAAGCAAGTTGTTGGCGGCCTCGAATTATAAGTCCATTCCTTGATTATCCTGTAAGTTATTCATATTCCTTTAGTCCACAAGGGTCCATAAAAATGAATCCAAGTTGTGAGTGTTTTAACAGGATAAAGTGGTGTTGTGTCTGTATTAAAGACCTGTCCCAAATATGGGCCTGTTGATTTCAGTGATTTAAGCAAATAATAGCCCGGGCTATTAATTGAAGTTTTATGGTCATTTCAAAGAGACCAATTCAATGATGAATGCAATGAATTCAGTGATATTTAAATTTCAATATTAAGTATTCAGTGGCTGTTAAAATTCAAATACTCATGTCTTATAATTACTTCCATAGCCATGGCCATGGGAAGTAGAAGAGGATTTGGGAACAAGACAGCAGTGTGTGGATATCTTTTTGTGATAAGTGTTTTTGTCTATTGAAAGTCACTGTCCGTCAAACTGCTTCAGTGGCAGGTGATACAAACCTCTGTGTCTGGAGGAGATGATTGGAACCCAAAAACGTTTGGGGTCAGAGTGGCTCCTGGTGACGAAACTGCCTCCCATCTGCCAGAAAGTACAGTACCTTATCAGCTGGGATATAATGGAAGGTGTCGTCAACAAGCAGGATTCAGACATACAGGAGGAAACAGTTACTCCAAAGTAAAGTGATGACCCATTTTGACAGGTACAGCCACTGACAATTTTGCCATGTGGGCAAATTGTAGAGATTGACCTATCACCTGTCTCAGCAGACGGGAGAATGTTGAGCTCTTTCTGTCTTCATTTTAACTGAGGTTAGCTCAGCTAGCCTCCAGCTGCTCCACTTAAACTAAATAGGAGCTTGTGGGCAGGAGACAGTGGAGATGGTGGTCGGTGTTGCATTCAAGGCTTCCTGCATTACTGATGCTGTGCTGCTGAAGTCCTCAGTGATGATGAGGGTGAAGTGATGGCAGCTGTTGATGGAAGACTATTTCATAAGATGCTAGGGGCACATTAAGATGGTTTTTCCAGCACAGAGAGTGTCCGTGCTGGAATGCGAAGCCCACTTAGTTTGCAGTCTCCGAGCTGTTCAGTCTCCTCTGGGGTCCACTTCGGTTTGGCTTGATTGAAATTCTGACGGCACAATCTGAATAACTGCCTGGTCAGAACTGCTTCAGGCAAGGTGTGCCCTTAATAAAGCAAAATACGCAAAGAAAAAAAAACCTGATTGAATATTTTGTCCTCACGGGTTGGAAAGGTAACCAGTTCCAGCACAAATCAGCGAGAATGAAGATTGCAGAGTTGGGCTGTCTGGTGTCGACTTCTGCAATGTGTTCCTCTGATAAGCATCCCATTTCATCATTTCTTGCCGGGGGATGAGATGTAGATGCCAGCTGAAATTAAGCAGTGAAATTGTCTAGTAGAGGAGACTAGTTTGCAAGCTAAGAACGAATGTGTCCCTAAAGAAATCATCACCTGATAAATATATATACTGCAGTGTTTCCCACAGAAATAGATTCTATGTGTGGCGGTAGCTGAAGGCGGGAGATCAGCAAACTTTTTTTTCCTTTTTTTGAGTGTGTGTTTTTTCCTTTGTGACTCTTCTGTTTCCCTTCTCTGAATTTGGAGGATTTTACAGGTCCATGAACGCAGCACAAGCAGAACTTTTCATGACCTTTCCTTTTTCCTTGGCAGCAATTTATTGAGTTTAAGGTGTGTGTGTGGGGGGAATTGAAGGAGAAACTGATTATTAACATTTAAGACTTCCTTTCAATCAGCTTGTGGTAGAATCAGTCGGAGCTGATCAGATTAGATTAGACGTTGTTAGACTTGATATTTGGTTGAATTTAGGTTCGTGCCAATTTGATGTAGAATACTGACAACATATGACAGTGATATTTTGTTTTAAGTTGTGTTGTTAAATAACCAAAATCCACCATGCTCCAAACATCTCATGCCAACGTCATCCTGACATAGAATGATGAGTCCACTTCACTCAAAATATTATTTTGATCTCCGCTTCAGAAAAACTCTTTTTTCTTTCTCTCTCTTTCTTTCTTTGTGCCATGACTGACAGGTCGACTGGATGCACCTACACCTCCTTATATGGTGGTCATTGGCTATTCATGGGCGGGGATTTATGCTAATTGCTGATTACCGGGAGCACGCTGTCACTTTGCAATGGATTGGCATTCATGATCATACACACATGTTTACGATCAAATCTGATTTCCCGCAGCGTTCCTGAATCCGGAGTAGGTTTTTAGTAGTGTGGGCTTTTATGTGCAAATCTACACACAGATTTACTCACTTTTCATGAATGAGACCCAGTGAGTAGTTTCAAAATACACTTCCATCAGACGCCGCCTGTCCACATATCATACTGCTGTGACAGGTGTCATGTGGCTGACCTCATCATAACACCGTGAAAGGTCCTGGCTGGTCACATTATATGAATACAATTCTGCAATCAATGCCGTTCCTTCTGGTTTAATCCATCTTATTACAGAGCAGTTAAGTTTTGGTGAAGGAAAAATCCCAGAGGCTCCATTTGCATTGATTTTGAATGGTATCAACATATTTGACGTGTATCTCATGTGTTGTTGTGTTCTGGTTTATACCTGACACTTTTTGTACATTGTTTAAACTCCATGTCACCAACTCCTTGTGTCAGTGTGAAGAAGACTGAAGCTGTTGTAGCTTGTGGTTTGTTTTTGTTTGAATATATAACAGAGATACTGACATTATGAAAGTTAAAAGATGCGGAATGTGTTGCGGAACAGAATGCAGTGGGGCCAAAAGTTTGGAAATACAAGTGGAGTGTTGCAGCAGTCACTTTGACTCCAGCAGTCGAACAGTGCAGTCGGATATCACAACTCCACTCGAACTTCAAAAGAGATCCACAACACCACGAAGATGCTCGGACAACTTATTTTTGGCCGAAAGGTTTGTCTCCATCTCTCTTTCTGTAGATCCATGGCTTTTAACATGACCTTGTGAAATGAAAAAGTTTCCATGACTTCAGTGTGTTTTTCGATACTTGCAGTCAAATTATAGTCTATCTAGAGGTTTTTTCGTAGGCTGACACAGATGCTAGTGTTACCCTGATTCCCTCGACAAAAGCAGAGGGGATTTTCACCTTATATTCGATTATTGCAGGAGAACAACAGTTTATGATACTTGTGTGTTTTGTACAGCAAATAATCTTCAAATATTTACACCACTGTTATGATTTTTGAAGTGTAAATGTAATCAGCTGAAGTAAAAAGCTAATGTTATGTAAATTACTTCACTAACTACTCCAACAATGCTGTGAAGCTGTCAGTGTGATGACGCTCTGTAGTCTAAATTAATCACTCGTTAGCAGCCACCTTTGTAAGACACCTAAAGGCTTAAAATTTCACAAGAGGGATATTTACTGACATATCTTATGTCCTCGAACATAATGTGGAAGTCTTTGGTGTTAAGCACAGACCTTATTTCAGGCACCTAACCAAAACCAGGTTCGAAAAACTCACTGACTTCAAGACAAGGAAACCAAGTGTGCAAAAATACAAACTCATTTTTAATTTGCAGTCAATGTTCATCTTATTTTTCTTTATTCTTAACAGAAGAAACAAGGATCTCGTAAGAAGACTGTGGCTGATGAGAAGAAACAGCACTCCAGCCATCAGACAAGGTAAGGACGTACACTTCAATACAAAACACACTTCAGTGGTCTGTTTCATTCGCAGCCTTTATGAAGGGTTTAGAGGGATTTTACCAGAAATAAAGTAGTATTAATACAAGTATTTACATTTTCTAGTATGTAGTTTCTTGGTAGTAATCCAAACCTGTAAGAGTTAGTGCCAGAGCTGCAGAACTGAGATTTGAAAGCAAAATTTTCATTGTTTTTTAACTGGTAAAATCTTGGAGTGCTAAAAAAGTAAAATAATGAATATACAGGCAACATGTACAAACTGTCTGAGATTAGTGTTTTTAGTGTCAAGTATTTAAGTTTGACGCAAATTGTTTGTGATTGTATTAACTGTGAGAGTGATGTTTTTTTCTGGAAACAATTCTTGCAAATGACTTATGATTCATTTATCAGGCCTTGAAAGTAGAAAAACTAACTGTGTCTCTCTTAACCACCAGCGGCTGTGTCCAGGATGTACCTGCTGCTCCAGTCTCAGCAAAGCCGGCTTGGGAGGACCGACAGCCAAAGAAGAAGAGCTGGTGGAATCGCCTCTTCAGTTACCTTGTCAGAGCTTCACATTAATCTCATTTTAGTAGACTGTCACATTTATATTTAAACATTTTAGTTGGAAATGGCTGAAAAAAAAGACGTTTAAAACAGTTTTCTCATAATATTGCTTTGGTTTTCGCTCTACAGAAGGAAAGAGTTCCTGGTAGGAGGCCTTCAGCCCCACAGGAAAGGTAAGACGCTCATTCAGAGTGTGTTTTTGTTTCTACAGACATGTTGTTTGCTAACTCTTTGATTTTCCCAACAATACCCCAGAGATGAGCACAAGGACACAGAGTGTGTCTATGATTTCTCTCTGTAAAATAACCAACCATGTCTTTCTTTAGACCTACTGTCACCACCTCAGACGCTCAAACCGCGTCACAAAAGGAAGCCAAGAGGAATTTTTGGCGGCTGTTGATCAACATCGTGGTATGTTTCACAGAAAAGAGCCAATGTCACCAGATATTCACCAGCCAGGACTCAATGAGAGTACTAATATAGTTGATTGTTATGTTTGCATTATTGAACAATTCAAGTTTGTTTTTCCTCCAACAGAGAAAACATCGTGTCTCACCAGTCAACATCATCAACGGTGGAAAGACGGACTCGCCAAACCCTGAGAGGAGGTAGTGACATTCATTCCTGCTTTCAGTGTCTGTCAGGAACATAAACAGATGATCATTTTCCTTAATTCCTCTTATATTCTCACTGACTAATATTCTCACATAGATAAACTTTTCCTAACATATCATATTTTTAACAATAAGTACCCTTAATGAAATCATGTTCTTTCAGTTTTTCGGTGGTTGCGTTAGTTTAAATCTTGCAGTGATATTCTGTAGCGAAAGTATTCTTAAAATATTTTACGTTATTAATTTTACCTGGGAGTCTTTTTGTGTATGTTCTGCCCTTTGACGATGACAATTTCTTCTTACAGTTTTGTGGATTGCCCCATCAAGTGCTTCGGGTGAGTACATCTGCACATGAATCAAAGTTGTAACGAGAGATGAATCCATCAAATCAAACTGAAATACCTGTTTGTGATTGGTCAGTGAAGAATGAATACTGACGTGTGTTTTGACTCGCTGTGTTTCTGTGTCAGATTTCCAAACATCGGGCAGACCTGCTATATGAACGCAAGTCTGCAGAGTCTCCTCACGTTAGAGGACTTCATTCGGGGCATCAGTCTCATGGAGCAGGTCTGGAGCTTAGTACCTGAGGCTCAACTGATGAGGTACAGCAGCCACACACACACACACACACAGTCACACTTACGTCATTCTCAAGTTTTTCCACAAACCTGAGTACCAAAATGAAACACATGCAAAAATGTCTCTTTTTTTACCTCGCCTTCTGCAGAAGCTTGATGGATGTCAGGAACATTCATTCGTCCATAGACACATGGGTTAAAATCCCCTTCCTGGAGTCCTTTAAGGCTGTGGTCTCTGCCCAGTCACCTGAGTTCTGGGACACTCTGCAAAAGGTGAGTCAGCTGGCTTTACATTCTGTTGTTTCACCTCCTGACTGTCTGGGCTCTGTGTTTAAACTCTTCTCTGTGTATTCAGGACGCTCATGAGTTCCTGACTGCAGTCCTGGAACAGATAAGAGGTCTGGCCCCTCTGCTGCAGGAGACAGCAGCTTTCGTGGGCACACATTATACCTGCCCTGTACAGGATAACCTGATGATCACAATAGAGAACACCAGGACATGCAAAAGGTGAGACTGCACAGTTCAGGGTCACACACAGTCAGTTTTTAATGATGCCACCTTAATGATCTGGTCTTGAATAAACCCTGCTCTTGTCCTGTTATGAAACAAAATTGTGTTGTGACCACTGCAGCCAATATTAACGTGTATTGTGTCTTTAATGTGCAGCTGTGGAGCACAGTCAGTGAGACGAGAGGAATCCACAAACCTGTCTCTAGACCTCCTCCCTGGAGGCTCTGTGGAGGAGATGCTCCAGGAGTACCTTAAGGTAAGATCCACAAATCCTCCTTCAGTCACATGATCACTGACTGATCTAAAACATCATGCAACAAACACCACAGACACACACACACACTCACACACACACACACACACACACACACACACACACACACACACACACACACACACACACACACACTGCCTCTGTCTGAGCATGTGGACGTGTTGTACTTGTGTTCATAACACACAGCCTGTTTCTCTGTGCTGCTCTGCAGGAGACGGAGGTGGAGTTCAGGTGTGACTGCGGAGGGAACAAGTCGAGCTGCAGATCATCCTTCCTCACTCTGCCACAGTAAGTGACATCACATCTGACATAAATGATCACCTGACCTGGGTGGTTCCCAAACTGGGGTCCACTGACCCTGAGGGACCCTTGAGAGTCAGTTGATCTCAGCGTCAGACACCAACGCACAGAGGCACCCTTTGTGGCAGTATGACACGCAGCGGGCAGCAGCACTTTGTGACGCTGCCTGCAACAACTGTAGTATAAAGGGAAAGACAGTCTGTTCACTTCCAGTGTAAAACCAAAATCAGTGGAGTTATTTTGATAACATAGTGTGCTAACGTGTGTAGCACACTACGCTACTGAAGTTTGTAACATAACAACATAAGTAACAACTGAACCTATTTTAAGCCAAACCATGTTGGTTTTTTGTCTTCATCTAACTTTAGTTGCTTAAACCTGACATAGAAAGGAAGTAAATATAAAAATGAAGTCGTTTACCTACGTTGCAAGTTTAGTTTGAGAGAGAACGTATGCACGTAACGAGCAGAAACTGCACATTTCCTGTGATAACAGAAGTGTATTTTGAAAAGACACAATGCATATAAAGAGCGTAGATTATCATGTCGTCCCTGAACATCCAAAGCTGACGCAGGGGGGTACCTAGGGTGCCATATTTTGAGGTGTAGGTCCACTGACAAAGCGTCAGTATCTGACGAGTTAGGATGAGAATGTGTTGCTCCACTTTGTCTTTTGGCTCAACATTAATCCTTTCATATTTTCATACCTTTTCCCTCAGAGTGCTCATCCTGCAGCTGAAGCGGTTTCGCTACTCTCCCTTCTTTGGGCTTGAGAAGGCTAATAACCCTGTGAGGCTGACAAGAGACATGCTGGTCTCCTCCACACAGGTAAAGAAAAACAGAAAAACAAAAATCAGGCTCACGTGGAAGTAAACGTGTAAAGTGTGTGCTGTTGTTTTATGTGTGTGCGCCTGAAGTTAACTCTTATGAACTGTCTTCCTTCACAGGATGGAGGCTGCTACAGCTTGGTCAGCGCCATCAGCCATTTTGGCTCCACAGAAACGGGTAAGGCTGAATGTGACCGTCTGTCGTCCTCTGTCATGCTGTAGATAGAAATGTCTCAGGTCCTGATGGAATTAACCAATTATGATTATTCACTTTATTTATTCTGAGTAGCTTTTAGTGGAACTTTATCTTTTTCTGTGTGAAATTGATGGTTATTTTTTATTTTGATTGATAAATTCAGTTTAGTGCTCTCTGCTTTATTTGGAAATCTTTTCTGCTGCCTTCTTATATTTTATGTATATTCTGATTCTGAAAATTCCCCTTTGTCTGTTATCAGTTAACCTTCATAACCTCCACTATGTTTCAAGATATTAATCAAGATCTCTCTCTTAATAGGACACTACATCAGCCAAGGCATCCACCCAGACCACAATCTGAGCGAACCAGGTGATCATTGGCTCACCTACAATGATTCAATGGTCTTTGAGACGTCTGGCAAGTTAGTCTGTGAGCAGCAGGAGAGAGGTGCTTACATCCTGTTCTACAAGAGAAGTAAGAGGACAACACCGTCACATCCTTATCTCAAGTCCTGAAGAAGAGAGAGATTTTTAAATGCGCCAACATAGTGTTTATATCAAGTGTGTTGTCTTCATTCTCAGTAGTGTAACCCAACTGACGACGTGATGTCGGACCAAGAGACCTGGACACAGTCAAGACGTGATGTCGCACTAAGGGACCTGCCACAGTCAGGACGTGATGTCGGACTAAGGGACCTGCCACAGTCAGGACGTGATGTCGGACTAAGGGACCTGGACACACCACATGGAGACAGGATGACCATCGTGGAGCCAGGAGACCCGCCGCGGGACAAGGAAGGTAAGTGAGTTCTAATCTTGTCTGTTTTCTTGGTGCAGTTGTTCATCGTGACGGTGAACAACAGATGACCAAGAAAGACGACTGGAGGATGAACGAAGAAAATGTCCCGCGGCCAGGAGCAGCTGATGGTTCCTTTGCCCTTAGGAGGATGGGCCCCCCAGAGAGACTGGTTCCTCCCAAGGTTTCTTCCTCTAGTAGGGAGTTTTTCCTTGCCACTGTCGCCTCACACTTACTGGACAGCAGGACAGACCCAACTCATCTCCTCAGCATTGACACCGCTGTTGTAGAGATGGTCCTGCATTGTGCCAGAGTATGGCTTGCTCTCTGGGGAGAACTACAAAAAAAAATAAATACAATTGGACTTTAAGATTTTGTTGGTTGTATTTTAATGTATTTGTCAGTGGGAGTTTTTATAGCTCCATAATAGAGCGCCAATTCCAAAAAAGTTGGAACATTGTGTAAAATGTAAATAATAACAATAAAATCCTTTTTGACTTATATTCAAAATGAAGAAAGACAAAACATGTAATGTTCAAAATGATGAATGTATTGTTTTTTTGTAAAATACACACTTATTCTGATTTTGATGCCTGCAGCACGTTCCAAAAAAGGTGGGACAGGGGCAACTAAAGTTGTTGAATGATCAAAAAACACCTGTTTGAACATTCCACAGGTAATAAGGCTAATTGGTAAATGATAGTATCATTTACCAACAGGTACAGGGGGCATCTCAGGTGTTCACAAGCAAGAAAAACTGTGTGGGCAAACAGTTTGAGAACAACTATTCTCAATGCACAGTTACAGAGAATTTAGGGATTTCACCATCAACAATCTATAATATCATCAAAAGATTCAGAACTCTCTGCATTTAAGGGGCACAGGTTCAGTCCAATACTCTGCACGCTGGAACAGAGAGCTGGTGAGTCACTGGCGTCTGCTGAATGCTCACAAACAGCAAACAGTTCAGAGGTGTGCAGCGGTACAGTTAGGAAGCAGACAGGAAGTGGCATCAGATGAGCAGAGGGTTCGATACAAGGGGAACAGACAAGGGAAGCCAACACACCTGTGAGGAGCCGACTGTAGGCAGGTCGTAACCTTTGAGGAACCAGCGGTGATGATGAGTGGATTCTGTGGCGGACACACAAAGGCAGAATGTGCAGCCGTGCTGTAAGGTAATCCACAGTGCAAGAAATCACAGGCAGCAGAACAGGTAAACTCACAACAGAGAGCTGACTGGAAGTCAGAGGCAGTGCCAGACATTGTAGATTTAGACTTAAAATATGAGACTGACGTACAATAGATTCAAGTTACTGTATACTCAACCTGCTGCCCCTTTTATATATAATATATAATATATTTAATATAATATCTAATACCAAATATCAGCTTCAATGGATAGACAGAAAACAGTCTGCCCTCATTCAACCTGTAATTGTGCACAACGGACTAGGTTGAATTATGGAAAATAATGTTGAAAGAAGCCTATTAAATCAACACAATGCAAACATATTGCTAACCAATGCATTGTTAATACTTTGTTTGCATCTTTATGTTGGATGTGGTTGAGTGACAGAAAGAAAGGGGTCAAAGTTCAATCAGCTGTGGAACAGGGGCTTACAGAACGTGACACAAGCCACTTGCTACGTGGCTAATGCTAACCTTCAGACGGTAGAGGATGGAAGCAGACAAACTTGTAATGAGAACGTAGCAAATGTAACCTTTCTATTCTACTTGAATAAAATCTGAGTTAACACAGCATGTCAACCAGGGATATTTTAATTTTTTAAGTTACTCTTGGATTTCTAAAATCTTTGGTGGACGTACCATCAGGTAATGTCATGCTTTGTAGACTATTTGCAACATCAACACTATAAGACAAAGATGCCAGAAAATGGATCATAATTGTGACTTCTCTGACATTTTAACCAAGACTGGTATGATATTTCATAAGTTCTGATGACAACTTATGCTAGCCTATAGCCTTGTTGGCAGCTTGTTAGCAGTTTGTTAGCCTACGCGAGGGCAATGGTTTTGAGTTATCATGGTTAGCCAGGGCAGGCCAGACCAAAAAAGTCAGCTTTTAAATCAGTCCCCAACCTGATACAGTGTTCAGCAGATCACTGGATGCATCGGCTGCTAGCGACATGAAAGATGGTGTTTTCATGAAAAACTTTCTGATGTCCATGATGTGCAATCACCAGATGAAAAGGATCGGACGGTGACTTATGACAGCAGGCTGACGTTAGGTGGCCCGCCAGGCCATATAGTGTTCGATGTCAGGCTACCTGTTGGCGGTTTGATTTTGCTCAGATTTCATAGATTGATGTGGTTGTCTTTATAATAGGGGTATGCACAGATTGATGGATAGCGTAACAGACAGGGTGATGTGACTTATAGGAATGGATTCTGTTACTGTTAAAAATGTGTTCAGCTACAGCAAAAAGTCTGTTATGGTAGTTGTTGAGTTTTCCATAATGTCAGTGAGTTACGTGTTTTAGATGTTGTGAAGCCTGTCAATCAATACTGGCACCTATGATAGTGACCTGTGTGAGATACAAACCTGTGATTGGCAGAGGCTTGAGAAGAGGATTGCTGTTATGCCTGGTGTGTGTGTGTGTTACTGTGTGAGTGATGATGTTGTAACACAACAATCCAATATCACTTAAGTAAGGAATAAGGAAGACAGACTGTTAGCATTGCAGTGCTGGGGTTGGGAAGTGTGTGTGTGTGTGTGTGTGTGTGTGTGTGTAGTGTTTAAAGATGACAGAGGAGAAGAGTAATGGGAGGTGAGACAAAGAAAAGAAGGGATTCTCTGAAAGTTTAAAAGTGAAAGAGGCAGAGGGAACAAGGGATGAGGGACTCTTTCACAGCAGTTATTGTCTCTACACACACACACACACACACACACACACACACACACACACACACACCTACACACAGAGATTCAGTCTCCAAACAAATCAGTTTGCTCACCTGCCTCTGCTGGCAGACAGCACTGAATGCAGCGAACAAACGCTGGAATACAAATAATGTTTAAATGTTTTAACATCTGTGAGTCAGTTTGATTCATGACTCAGGTGTCTGAGCATTATTCTTTCAGATTATATCTGATCAATAGAGCAACAGATGCAGCATCAATAAAGGTGTCAAAATTTTACAAAAATATACAATATATGCGAAAAGGAAGTTCATACAAAACATCCCTGTGTAACTGTTTTATTATTCAGTGTCAAGTTGTGGCTGTGACTTAATGTTGCGTCAGAGTGAGATCATTCAAAGTCCAGATGTGGTGGGATGGCTGCCACTTTTTAATGATGCTGTTTATAACAAGGTGAATAAGGGGAACAATGCTTGCTGGTAAAGCTTAGGTCAAATCATTGGAGACAGCCCAAATGCAAGCGAACACAAACATGAGAGTGACATCAATAGTTTGAAATAGAAAAACAATATTTTAAATTCATTCAGTGTCTTACATCAATCACATATTGGTCGCTGCTTGTGTTTGCAGTTTTCAACACTAAGATTTTGTGGGAGAAGCCATTGAGGCAGTGCTGCGATTTCGGATGCAGCAAAAGTTTTTGACCATTTGTTCCAGGGTTGGGATCAATATCCCCATTCATTGTATCTCATGCTTCAATGCACACAAATACATAATACACCTTCCTGACAGCGGTTTCACACTATCCCACTGACAGCATTAAAGAAATGTGCCAGCAAAAAGCCTGAAAAAAAGAAAGCAAACATGGATGTAAACAATCAAGTAGGGCTGCCCCTGACTAAGAATATTCCTAGTCGACCAAAAGTAATCATTTAGATCCATTAGTCGACTAGTTGCCTGCATGTTTATGATATTAATTTAATTATTAAATGATATATTTTGGGCGGGGCAACACAATGGTTTGAGTTGAAGGTGTGAGAAAGAATAGTATCAGTAACATTGTTAACACTGTGCTACATTACAGGGAAATACAAACCGTACTAATGAACCTTCATTAATATAGGCCTATATTTTATCTACAAGTGCACGTCACACATTGAGCGAGCCGCCTGTTAATGACACTGTCTGCAAAGCAGTAATGATTGTGCTAAGTGGCTAATGGGCATGTAGCTACTGACATGTTTCAGATGATACATCATGGCCCAATCCCAAACCGGCCCCTATCCCCTCACCCTATTCACTCCTCGTGCATTTGCGCAGTCACGTGGAGCTCCGCCATATTAAGGGCCGTCCCAAACCAATTATCGCTGAGTGCGACTGCTCAGCCCTTAGACAGCGAGTGTGCATCAGTGCAGGTTTCTGATGAGCCCAGCAGGAAGCGCAACAGCACAATGGAGGAAACAATGTACAAATGTAAGAGTTCTGTCTTTCTACTTTTAAAATATTTTCGATCAAACACACACATTTGTTTTCCCCACCCTGACTTTACAGTCTCAAACAAACCCACAGAATGTTTGGTGTCAAAAGATGAAAACCTACAGAACCATATGCATAAATAAACTATTTAAAACTGTCTACGAAATTCTTCATCCCATTCTCATGATTTAAAAAAAAAAATATATATATATATAATTCTGTGTTCACAGGGACAGAAGAAAAAACAAAGCAGTTAATCGATCTACGGATTAAAAATGACAGTCTCTTCACTAAAAAAAGGTAAGATTGCCAGATGAATTAATCTGTAAATGTGTAAACTTTGTCTAGAAAATATGAACAAGTTAATTACTTTGATTACACTGCACTGTATCTCTGATCTGACTTATTGAAGTTTATTTTTTAATATAACTCATTTTAATTAATATTTAAATGTTTTTAATAGCCTGTTGCTCTATTTTGCTTTCACAAAGCATCTGTCAGTATCCATGGTTACATCTGCTTCCTTCTTCCAGTAGAGTGGCGAGGGCGTCCCATGGTTTGACTTCTCTTTCATACACTTCCCCTTAATCAGGACTGCCACTCGTGACACTCGGTAGTGAAGTGGTTGTGGGTAGGGAGTGGTTTGGGATTGGGCCGTCATGTTTGTAGTCGACCAATGAAGATGAGTTTACATATCACCTTGGGTTCGTCCTTCACCTTCTCAAAATGATTCCACACTTTGGATTTCCTGCCTGACATGTTATTAACTAGCCTGTGGAATAACCACAGGTACCAGCCCTGGAAATTAACCTGACTTCCTGTCTGACTGCTGAGCGTGGCCACTTCCTGTTTCTGTCCTTTCAAATTAAATTCCCACATGGTCCAGTCATATAGGTTTAGATTTTATTATTACATGGCGCACATAGTTGACCATATGATGGAAAGAGAAGAATCACTTTCGGGCTCCAACAATGACAAATGAAAATTAAAATGTTAAAAATAACTGTTATTCATTGTCATATAATTTTTCGTCAGAGCTGCAGGGAGCCACTGGAGAAGGGCCAAAGGGCTGCATGTGGCTGCTGAGCTGCAGATTTCCTTCCCCTGATCTGGCCTTTGAAATGTTTTTCCAGAGATAGATTTGCAAACTTTATATATGAAGAAGAAAAGCATTTATGCTGGCTGCAGCATGGTAAACTTGGATCGCTACTGACACTGGGGGAACACCAAGAGAGCAGAAGCTACACAGTAACTCATGCCGCAACCCAGAGGGAGACGACCAGGGGCAGAGATGAGAGAAACTCCCCCTCCCTCCAGCTTTAGGTTTGTCTCCGACTGTTTTCCTCAAACTTTAAACTTCTTGGGAGTTTGTGTTTGTACTGCAGTCTCGACTTCCTCCAGCTCCCTATGTGTGCCGCTGCACCATAGGGTTTAAAATCCCCGAGGTTTGAAGTCATTACTTGCTGCTCATTTAAAGAGTTAAGATATCTTTTTTCCTCTCACCCTATAGGCGCAGCAGCGTCTTATATTACTTTCCTGTCAAATGTCCAAAATTGCCTCTGTGTGGTCGTATCTCTGAAGGTTTTGTCATCTTTTTTTCTCGGTAGATTCAAAGGGCCTGTCAAAGTTTAGTGCAGACGAGGCAATCTTTCTCTGCACACACCAACAGTATATGTTTATACTGTTGTACCCTTTGGAGCCACTAAAATCAAGGGGGGGTTTAAAGCAAAAGACTTGTAATAGTGCAACTCTGTTCATTACAAAGGAAATAATTGAAACTGCTGTAACATGTTAATGAGTTTCCTCCCAACACCATGAAAGTCATGACAGCCAGCTTTGATCAACCAGCTGGATTTCAGGTTCCACACCAGTTAGACATGACCAACATGTGGCCCTGTACAATTTGTTTGTAGTAGGAAGAAGGACATAACTTGATTCAAAACAGTTTGCGGTAAAGCGCAGTCATTCCACCGAAACTGCTCTGCTGTCAGTGAGGAAACCCTGAAGTCAGCGAGAACTGATGCCCACTAATCAATTCATTACAGCTCACTAAGGATGTTGATTCTCACATTTTTCACACTCTCTGAGTAGACGTGTAATAGACTCCATTGTTGGCTGCTTGGTATATTGTTTGTTCCCCAGTGTGTTTGTGCTATAAAGCCCTGTTTTCACCAAGCAGTACAGTACGGTACAGTTCAGTACGCATTTTTTCCCATTCCACTGTGAAAAGTTGTGGATGGTACCGATTGAACTGTTCCGTACCGTCCCCATTTTTGGTCCCCCTCTGTTGGGGTACCTAGCACACAGATCTGGTACTAAAAGGTGGAGCTGTGAACACTGCAGTCTGTTGACTGGTCAGTAGAGGACGGTCACTCTGCTCAGGGCTGAGTTGTGGCTGGTTTTGAGGCTGCCCCTGTGACCTGTCCCCAGATAAGCAGATGAAAATAGATGGATGGATGGCTTGACAAAGGCTTCTGCAAAATGAATGTAATGTAAATGCAACTACAGCTGCAGCTATTTTGATCATTGAATAGTCACTTTAAAAGCAAAAAAGCCAAACATTTTCCGGTGTTAAGCTTTTTAAATGTGACAATTTGATGCAGTCATGCATCACACATGATGATAAACTGAAGAGCTTTGGGTTTTTAGACTGTTGGTTTGATAAAACAAACCATTTGAAGATGCCAATTTAGGCTCAGGAAAATTACGCCGTGCATGTTTCACTATTTTCTGACTTTTTTCCTCAGCAAAATGATCAGTCAGTAATGAAAATAAGTGTTTGTTGCCGCCTTAAATGTAACATCATGGCTCAGATCGACTCCAGGTCGAGTTGATTCCAGTTTCTCAGCTATTGACCACCTCTCCAGCCTGTTGTCACCTCTTTCCATTTCCCCTCTTGCTTCCTCCAGTCCTTCATCACCTTCCTCTCTTCTTCAATTCCCCAGTCATCTCCGATCCTTCACTGCCACCTCCTCCAAACTTCACTCCTCACCCTCTCCACCACTCCTCCTCCTATCATTTCCTTCAGTATTGCACACTTCAACTATAACTACTGTTTTTGTCTCCTTTACTTGCCATATGATGCATGTCTTAACTAATTACAAGGCAGGCTTTGTAAATAGGGAAACAGTTTTTCTTTATTTTTTAAATCAGGTCCTGAGCATTTAGAAATTGCTTTCTGAAGTCCAAAAAAATGGTCAGCACTATTCCACCACTACCACTCAGACATTTCCTCTGAAGTCAGTGTGCTCCTCTGGCTATTTGTCTGTCAAAAAATGAGTCGTAGAAAATGAAATTGTATATAATGGAGCCGGGTGGGAGGCAATTTTTGCAGTAGAAACAAGATTGACAAGTACAGAGTGGAAAAGGAGGGCCCCACATGAACATCACAACCTTTTTATATTAATGCACTATTACTTTTCTAATACATGGAATCATCCTGTTCAATTTGCATTAACAGACAGCCACTTCTGCAGCAGCAACGACTTCTGCAGCTGTACAGTTACAACATCACACTCCCTCGCAGTCTTCCTTCCTCTGCACGTCTCACACGTGCACCTGTTCCATTCAATATGCCTGTGTATGCACGTGTATCGGCACTTCCAGAAATCCAATTACATCCATGAGTGGAGGTCGGCGGAGGGAACATGAACATAATGTGCCAATATAACAGTCATAAGCCCAATAACAGCCTGGCTTTCTAAACATTTCACAGCTGGTGCTCACAAGTTCCTGTCTTCTTATGTCAAATGATAAGACATGCTTCACAGCCGCTCTGTATATACAGACACATCATGTAATGTTTTAAGGCCTTATGGGAGATTAATTTAATATAAATTAATATATGTTTGGACACCGTTCTGCTGAAATAAGGTAATAAATATGAGAAGGGAGGAAGTTCATTAGATAATTCTATAATAAACTACAAGTGTCAAACACTGCTGCTGCCCGGCATTCAGCAGCACGTAAAGTTGGCGACTAGCTGGTGAGTGTAGTGCGACATTTAGCAGCTAAAGAGCCAGATATTTCCCTCAGGAGCTGGAGACAAACCCAGAGGTAGAAGAGAGGGAATATTGAACATTCATCAGGTGGCCGCACGACTCTGAATGAATGCTAATGTTCTCACATATCTGCTAGATGTGTAAATAAGCCACTGTTTACCATATGTTCTCTTTCCCCTATATGCATTTAGAAGTGGCTGTTTACTGCCAACCTGACGTCCAGCTCACCTGCATGTCCCGAGTGCAGACACATCATCTGTCTCTCCTCGAACACCACACACACACACACACACACACACACACACACACACACATATACCCCATTGTGGAGGCAGTGATACACTCTGTTTTCTGACAGTGTTTACATTGAGCTTTGTGTTGTCCTGTACTGTGCCCACACGACTCACATGCCATCTTTATGTAAATCGGCTCTGTCTCTGCATTTCTCTCGCATCCGTGTCGTTTTTTCTGCTACAGGAAATGTAGGGTTGATTAGGGAAGACTGAGCAGAGTTAAGCAATTTTTGGTTTTGATGTCATTACTAAAGGAAACTCCAACTGTTTGGATACAGTTTTTTTGTAGGTGACTTGTATCTATGTTCTACTTGTTAACAGTCGTCAGTTGTTTTTAGAAGCCATGTCAGAGTCACAATATTAATGGAAATGCTCGATGTCAAATGTTCCATCTGTCCCAACGTGCATCTACAGCTCTGTACAAATATGTTTCTGAAGCCCCAAATGTCTTCCAGCAGTGCAAAGTGAATAGTAAATGGTAAATGGACTGCACTTGTATAGCGCCTCTCTAGTCTTTCAACCACGCAAAGCTCAAAGCACTTTTATGCTATGTCACATTCACACACTGGTGGCCGAGGCTACCATACATGGTGCGACCTGCTACTCAGTAACCATTCATACACACTCACACACTGATGGAACAGCCATCGGGAGCAATTTGGGGTTCACTTGGTTACGTTTAGCAAACATGCATGTGATTGGGTTTAGAAAAAAAGAACAGGGTTTATAACATGCTGCATTGCTTGCATTGTTGTTTAGCTGCATTTCCCTATGACACCACCAGACGCCATTAAACACTAACGGCAACCAGCCGCGTATCATGGCGACGTGAAAGGGCGGCTTTTTTCGTCAGTGTCTGATGCTGTAAGTCATTGCCCAAGCACCGCTATTCGACGAAATAAGACCAGGTTGCCAAATCACAAATACATATTTTTCCCTCTTACCTGTAGTGCTATTTATCAGTCTAGATAGTTTTGGTGTGAGTTGCAGAGTGTTTGAGATATCAGCCATAGATATGTCTGCCTTCTCTCCACTATAATGGAAGTAGATGACAGCTGGGTCTTGACCCAGAGGAAAAGAAAATTTAAAATAAGATCTATTTTTTGCTCGGCCTGTTTCTCCTGGATATAACTGAGCTCAGTATAACACCAAAATGAGATTTTGACCATTTTCTCTTACTTCTTAAATTCAGCTCCTAAGAGAGAGGCTTCCTCTTGTCTCAGCCCGATCCTAATTTAAGATCCTCTTTTTCCTCTCTCACTGCAGTGATCTTTATTTGTCTGAAATAATTAGCCTGAGGTAACAATAAGATACAAAAGAAACTTGCCTGCCTTTTAAATGAGCCTGCACATGTTCAGAAAATTTGTCTCTGTGATTAAAGAAGTTTCAGCTTGAGTTAAGAAACCTCTGAGCACCTCTGAGTACAGCAAATGGACTAAAATCTACCTCTGGGGAGTGATGAGAAGGGACCTGTCAAAATGGAGTGTGTTTGTGTCTTTCAATAAAGTTTGGTTGCATGAATCCATTGAGAAGTTATGCACCTTTCCTGAACTTTGACCCTCTTGCTTTTATATTGGTTACCTTGGAGGTAAAACAAGCAGCACACAGAGATCAACCCGGAGAGATGTGCTGTTGTTACTTTGCAGTGTATGTAGTTTAACTTTAAAGGAGAACTCCGGTATTTTGCACTTTGAGCCCCATTTCTGGGTACGATCAAGCGGAAGTTTACACACGGGTGTGAGGCAAAAAAATAGTTCCACAATCAAGATGAATAGCAAAAACACAGATGGAAACCACAGTTTGCTACGATTTTTATGTCAGAGCATCAACGAACACCACTGACCACTCAGTGAGTTTCATGGCTTTGAAAAGGAACGTTTAGGGTGGTTTTAGGACAGGTTCACACATGGCCATAGGCAGCGGTGTTAAGCCAGGCAGGGGAAAGCCAAATTCTCAGAAAAGAAGCAATCATCACAATTTTGGTCTTAACCACTCTATTTCATCATAAACAAGCCAGAAATGGGGCTCGAAGTGCAAAATACTGGACTTCTCCTTTAATGTTTAAAGTAAGATGATGGATTCTAATTACATTACGCTGATTTTAAAATCGCTGCATTGGCTCCCTGTGTGTTTCAGGATCAATTTTAAGGTTCTTTTATTAGTTTTTAAATGTCTTAACGGTCTTGGGCCATCTTATTTATCTGACCTGCTTTTATCATATCAACCCTCGCGGATCCTGAGGTCCTCTGGCACCGGCCTTTTAATCGTCCTGAAAGTCAGAACAAAAACCCACGGGGAGGCTGCATTCAGCCATTATGGCCCACACTTATGGAACAGCCTGCCCGAGAACATCAGGACTGCAGAGACTGTTGATGTTTTTAAAAGGAGGCTCAAGACTCACCTCTTTAATTTGTTTTTTAACTGATTTCTTCTACTCTTCTTTGTATATTTTTTATTTTATTTATTTATTTATTTTTATTTATGTTTTAATGTCTAAAGTTCTTAATGATCTACTTTTAAATCCTTATGCATTTTATTATTTTTAAGTCTTTATTTTTTTGAAATGTTTAAATCTTTAAATTTTCTAAATCTTAAAATGTTTTTATGCATTTTATCATTGTTCTATCTTATGCTTGTTTTTATCCCATAGTCTTTTAGTCTTTTAGTTTTTCGCTCCAGTGTTTCCTCATGGGGGGCCTCCACACTGAGAGGTGTGTCTGGCCTGCCCGCAGGGACGTCACCCTGGAGATCCCTTAGGCCCAGAGGACTGGGGGGCTCTGCACCTTGTGTGGAGTCCACCCCGGTCTGTCTGGGTTGGGGGGGTCTCTGTGGCAGCGCTCCATATGGCCGTCAGCTGTGGCTCCTCTTGGTGGAAGGTTTTTCATTGTTTTTTTTTATCTTGTGAAGCACTTTGTGTTGTATTTTTATGTATGAAAAGCGCTATATAAATATATATATATATATATATATATATATATATATATATATATATATATATATATATATATATATATATATATATATAAAGTTTGATTGATTGATAGATTTGTGACCGTGAAATTACATCTGTATTACTCTGTCATTTTTATAGTTATGTCCTTTTGTTGTTTGTGATATTTATGACTAATTTGTCAATTTTCCTATTAATACTGATCGACTGGTCATCAGTAACTTGAATGCATGGTCATTCATCATTGCGACTTCTGACAGCTGTCAATAAGCTGTCAAACAGCTGTCATCTGTTTGCAGCTCACTCGATGTGACGTATCGTCCGCTGTGTAGAGGACTGTGGGTCAGAATAGCCAGAAAAGCAAAATCATACCGGATGTAGCAGAACATCCTGGTATTTGTGGCGTACTGCATTTGACATACTGTGTATTGGGACATACAATTTTTTTTCTGGCATACTATATAGTATTTTGTGCCCCGTTTTAAGCCCTGTTGCCCAGACCTACCTGCATGGAAAGAAATTATATAGAAGTCATGTTTATTACAGTGATTATTATTATTGATAGAGCTGGCAAGAGAGAGGAAGTAAAGGAGAGATTAATGGAGAACCTTGTAGTTCAGCACAACACCATTTCCCTCTCAGTCCAGTCACCAACCCATCCCTCTATTTTCTGATTTTTCCATCTTTCTCTCTCTGATTTCTCAGAAGCGTCACCCCGTCATCACTCTATTCTCCTCCTCTCCATCGCACTCTGAAGGTTTGTGGCTGTGCTACATGCTTAACTCCGAGTTAAAGTTTCAACTCGGAACAACAAAGAAGATGGTGAGGTGGGAAAAAAGACAGTCGTGGGGAGAGAATATACTTTCCTTAAAAAATAAAAAAGAAAGAAAAACAAGAGAGAAAGAGAGAAATCACATTATATAAAGCAAACTGTAGACACATACACGCATATATAAATATATATGGAGGAGGATTTCTTTTCTAGACGGCACAAGGTACACTCTTATCTGCTCCTCGGCACTTCCTTGGCAGCTCTCCTCCTGCTTTTGCTTTATCTCTCTTCCCTCTTTATTTACCGTCCTCTGTTTGGTGAAAACCGCCATAATTTCTCCGGGGATTTCTGTGAGCCCTCTGCTCTAATGCCCAAAACAACTGGAACAGCAGACATTAATAATTTGCCCAGGGATGGAGTAATGATACTGTACACATAAGCACACCACTAAGATGAATGGAGGGCTCACTGGGTCTCTCATTAGTAAGCACGGGTTCCTCAGGACCAACAGTAAAGCATGATGTGTGTCTAAAGAAAAGAAAGATGGTGAAAGGTGGGAGAAGGGAGGGAGAAAATCAAAGAGAGTGTGTGTTTGTGTGACTGAACGTTCAGCACTTCCTCAGCCTTTCCCGTCTTTTAAAATTTCTGCCAAGCCGTTTTCCACTTGGCCAAGTTTCCAGTTTCATTGTGTAATAAAGTCTCATGTTTTATAGACATTTTACATCATTAGGATTCTAGCCGTATCATCAATAAACAAATGAGTCTGCAATGTGCTCATTTACGTCGGGAACAATTGATGAACTCTGAACCATAGAGCTCTCTGTGTTGTGTTGATATGAATATACAATGTGGTGGTCAATTGATATGTGTGCTTGCAAAGATCAATATGGTCGTCACATGCAAGGTCTGAGCTCTATTTTCTCAAGGGGATCAAGGCCTCACAATGTCTTCAGTTGATGATCACAAACACAAACAGCCTAATTGATTCAGATCGATCTGTCACGTCACGCACACACACACAAAGGCCACGAGGGCTGCTGGAAGGAGAGGATAACTACTTACTTATGAAGTTACTCACTGTGCAACACAATCCACTGCACAGCTGAGCACAGCTAGTTATACATACGCATTTATGGTTGCCATTAAGAGTAATCTTTATTGGTATTTTTGTTTAGATTATTAAAAGTGTAGTTGATTGAATTTGTGAAAATAGTTAAAAGTTGGGACATTATCATAGTACATCTTGGGGGTGTACAAGTACCCCACAGTATTCAGAAGTAGGGATGTCAGCTTTGGTTAATTTTGCTTTTGAAAGGCTGACACCCATAAACTACTAAATAACCAAAGACAAAAAATATACAACAGGCTTTTACTTTTAGTCTGACACTCCAGTGACTTCATTTCACAGCACTGTCGATTCAGAGATTCACAAAAAAAGTCATAGTATAGTATGTCATCAAAATTTCGCTAAAAAAAGTCATAGTGCAGTATGTCGTCAAAATCTCACCAAAAGCATCATAGCGTCAAAATGTCGTTAAAGAAGTCATAGTATAGTATGTCGAAAAACTCTCAATGAAAACGTCATAGTATAGTATGCCAAAAAAAATCTTCAAAATTTCGATAAAGAAGTCATAGCATAGTATGTCGAAAACAATCATACTAAAAATGTCATAGTTTCATATGTCAAAAAAATCACACTAAAAAACGTCATTGTATAGTATATCAAAAAAAATCTCACCAAAACAGTGACAGTATAATAGGTCTTCAACATTTTGATAAAGTCATAGTATAGTATTTCGAAAAATTTACACTAAAGATGTCATAGTATAGTATGCTGTAAAAACCTCACTAAAAAACTCATAGTATAGTATGTCGTCAGAATTTCACTGATAAAGTCATAGGTATGCCGTAAAAATCTCACTTAAAGAGTCATAGTATATAGTATGTAAAAAAAAAATTCACACTAAAAATGTCATAGTATAGTAAGTCATCAAGTTTCACTAAAGAAGTCATAGTGTAGTATGCCGTAAAAATGTCACTCAAAAAGTCATAGTATAGTATGTCAAAAAAAATCTCACTAAAAAAGTCATAGTATAGTATGTTGAAAAGATCTCACTAAAAACGTCATAGTGTAGTAAGCCATAGAAATTTAACTAAAAAAGTCATAGTGTAGTATGTTAAAAAAATCACACTAAAAACGTCATAGTATAGTATGTTCAAAGAAAATCCCACTAAAAAAAGTCATAGTATGTCATCAAAATTTCACTAAGAAAGTCATAGTATAGTATGTAATCAAAATTTCACCATAAAAGTCATAGTATAGTATGTCGAAAAAATCTCGCTAAAAAAGTCATAGTATATATAGTATGTCGAAAAAATCTCACTAAAAAAAGTCATAGTATAGTATGTCAAAAATTCACTGAAACCGTCATACTATAGTATGTCATCAAAATTTTACTAAAACAAGTCATAGTATAGTATGTCATAAAAATTTTACTAAAACAAGTCATAGTATAGTATGTCATCAAAATTTCACTAAAAAAGTCATAGTATAGTATGTAGAAAAAAATCTCGCTAAAAAAGTCATAGTATAGTATGTCGAAAAAATCTGACTCAAAAAGTCATAGTATAGTATGTCGAAAACATCTGAACCAAAAAGTCATAGTATAGTATGTTGTCAAAATTTCACAAAAACAGTCATAGTATAGTATGTCGAAAAAAATCTCGCTAAAAAAGTCATAGTATAGTATGTCGAAAAAATCTGACTCAAAAAGTCATAGTATAGTATGTCGAAAAAATCTGACTCAAAAAGTCATAGTATAGTATGTCATCAAAATTTCACTAAAAAAAGTCATAGTATACTATGTCGAAAAAATCTGAACCAAAAAGTCATAGTATAGTATGTTGTCAAAATTTCACAAAAAAAGTCAGAGTATAGTATGTCGAAAAAAAATCTCACTAAAACAGTCATAGTATAGTATGTCGAAAAAATCTCGCTAAAAAAGTCATAGTATAGTATGTCAAAAATTCACTGAAACCGTCATGCTATAGTATGTCATCAAAATTTTACTAAAACAAGTCATAGTATAGTATGTCGAAATAAATCTCACTAAAAAGTCATAGTATAGTATGTTGAAAAAATCTCACTAAAACAGTCATAGTATAGTATGTCGAAAAAATCTCGCTAAAAAAGTCATAGTATAGTATGTCAAAAATTCACTGAAACCGTCATGCTATAGTATGTCATCAAAATTTTACTAAAACAAGTCATAGTATAGTATGTCGAAATAAATCTCACTAAAAAGTCATAGTATAGTATGTCGAAAAAATCTCACTAAAACAGTCATAGTATGGTATGTCGAAAAAATCTCACTAAAAAAAGTCATAGTATAGTATGTCGAAAAAATCTCGCTAAAAAAATCATAGTATAGTATGTCGAAAAAATCTCACTAAAAAGTCATAGTATAGTATGTCAAAAAAAATCTCACTAAAAAAGTCATAGTATAGTATGTTGAAAAGATCTCACTAAAAACGTCATAGTGTAGTAAGCCATAGAAATTTAACTAAAAAAGTCATAGTGTAGTATGTTAAAAAAATCACACTAAAAAAAGTCATAGTATAGTATGTTCAAAGAAAATCCCACTAAAAAAAGTCATAGTATGTCATCAAAATTTCACTAAGAAAGTCATAGTATAGTATGTAATCAAAATTTCACCATAAAAGTCATAGTATAGTATGTCGAAAAAATCTCGCTAAAAAAGTCATAGTATATATAGTATGTCGAAAAAATCTCACTAAAAAAAGTCATAGTATAGTATGTCAAAAATTCACTGAAACCGTCATACTATAGTATGTCATCAAAATTTTACTAAAACAAGTCATAGTATAGTATGTCATCAAAATTTCACTAAAACAAGTCATAGTATAGTATGTTGTCAAAATCTCGCTAAAAAAATCATAGTATAGTATGTCGAAAAAATCTCACTAAAAAAGTCATAGTATAGTATGTCGAAAAAATCTCGCTAAAAAAATCATAGTATAGTATGTCGAAAAAATCTCACTAAAAAAAGTCATAGTATAGTATGTCAAAAATTCACTGAAACCGTCATAGTATAGTATGTCATCAAAATTTTACTAAAACAAGTCATAGTATAGTATGTCATAAAAATTTTACTAAAACAAGTCATAGTATAGTATGTCATCAAAATTTCACTAAAAAAGTCATAGTATAGTATGTCGAAAAAATCTGACTCAAAAAGTCATAGTATAGTATGTCGAAAACATCTGAACCAAAAAGTCATAGTATAGTATGTTGTCAAAATTTCACAAAAACAGTCATAGTATAGTATGTCGAAAAAAATCTCGCTAAAAAAGTCATAGTATAGTATGTCGAAAAAATCTGACTCAAAAAGTCATAGTATAGTATGTCGAAAAAATCTGACTCAAAAAGTCATAGTATAGTATGTCATCAAAATTTCACTAAAAAAAGTCATAGTATACTATGTCAAAAAAATCTGAACCAAAAAGTCATAGTATAGTATGTTGTCAAAATTTCACCAAAAAAGTCATAGTATAGTATGTCGAAAAAAAATCTCACTAAAACAGTCATAGTATAGTATGTCGAAAAAATCTCGCTAAAAAAGTCATAGTATAGTATGTCAAAAATTCACTGAAACCGTCATGCTATAGTATGTCATCAAAATTTTACGAAAACAAGTCATAGTATAGTATGTCGAAATAAATCTCACTAAAAAGTCATAGTATAGTATGTTGAAAAAATCTCACTAAAAAAGTCATAGTATAGTATGTCAAAAATTCACTGAAACCGTCATACCATAGTATGTCATCAAAATTTCACTAAGAAAGTCATAATATAGTATGTCGAAAAAAATCTCACTAAAACAGTCATAGTATAGTATGTCGAAAAAATCTCGCTAAAAAAGTCATAGTATAGTATGTCAAAAATTCACTGAAACCGTCATGCTATAGTATGTCATCAAAATTTTACTAAAACAAGTCATAGTATAGTATGTCGAAATAAATCTCACTAAAAAGTCATAGTATAGTATGTTGAAAAAATCTCACTAAAAAAGTCATAGTATAGTATGTCAAAAATTCACTGAAACCGTCATACCATAGTATGTCATCAAAATTTCACTAAGAAAGTCATAATATAGTATGTCGAAAAAAATCTGACTCAAAAAGTCATAGTATACTATGTCGAAAAAATCTGAACCAAAAAGTCATAGTATAGTATGTCAAAAAAAATCTCACTAAAAAGTCATAGTATAGTATGTCGAAAAAAAATCTCACTAAAAAGTCATAGTATAGTATGTCGAAAAAATCTCGCTAAAAAAAATCATAGTATAGTATGTCGAAAAAATCTGAACCAAAAAGTCATAGTATAGTATGTCAAAAAAAATCTCACTAAAAAGTCATAGTATAGTATGTCGAAAAAAAATCTCACTAAAAAGTCATAGTATAGTATGTCGAAAAAAATCTGACTCAAAAAGTCATAGTATACTATGTCGAAAAAATCTGAACCAAAAAGTCATAGTATAGTATGTCAAAAAAAATCTCACTAAAAAGTCATAGTATAGTATTTCAAAAAAAATCTCACTAAAAAGTCATAGTATAGTATGTCGAAAAAAAATCTCACTAAAACAGTCATAGTATAGTATGTCGAAAAAATCTCGCTAAAAAAAATCATAGTATAGTATGTCGAAAAAATCTGAACCAAAAAGTCATAGTATAGTATGTCAAAAAAAATCTCACTAAAAAGTCATAGTATAGTATGTCGAAAAAAAATCTCACTAAAACAGTCATAGTATAGTATGTCGAAAAAAAATCTCGCTAAAAAAATCATAGTATAGTATGTCGAAAAAAAATCTCACTAAAACAGTCATAGTATAGTATGTCGAAAAAATCTCACTAAAAAAAGTCATAGTATAGTATGTCAAAAAAATCTCACTAAAAAAAGTCATAGTATAGTATGTCGAAAAAATCTCACTAAAAAAATCATAGTATAGTATGTCGAAAAAATCTCACTAAAAAAGTCATAGTATAGTATGTCGAAAAAATCTGACTCAAAAAGCCATAGTATAGTATGTCAAAAATTCACTGAAACCGTCATGCTATAGTATGTCATCAAAATTTTACTAAAACAAGTCATAGTATAGTATGTCGAAATAAATCTCACTAAAAAGTCATAGTATAGTATGTTGAAAAAATCTCACTAAAAAAGTCATAGTATAGTATGTCAAAAATTCACTGAAACCGTCATACCATAGTATGTCATCAAAATTTCACTAAGAAAGTCATAGTATAGTATGTCGAAAAAATCTGACTCAAAAAGTAATAGTATAGTATGTCATCAAAATTTCACTAAAAAAAGTCATAGTATAGTATGTTGTCAAAATTTCACAAAAACAGTCATAGTATAGTATGTCGAAAAAAATCTCACCAAAAAAGTCATAGTATAGTATGTCGAAAAAATCTCACTAAAAAAAGTCATAGTATAGTATGTTGTCAAAATTTCACAAAAACAGTCATAGTATAGTATGTTGTCAAAATTTCACAAAAACAGTCATAGTATAGTATGTCGAAAAAAATCTCGCTAAAAAAGTCATAGTATAGTATGTCGAAAAAATCTGACTCAAAAAGTCATAGTATAGTATGTCATCAAAATTTCACTAAAAAAAGTCATAGTATACTATGTCGAAAAAATCTGAACCAAAAAGTCATAGTATAGTATGTTGTCAAAATTTCACAAAAAAAGTCATAGTATAGTATGTCGAAAAAAAATCTCACTAAAAAAGTCATAGTATAGTATGTCGAAAAAATCTGACTCAAAAAGTCATAGTATAGTATGTCAAAAATTCACTGAAACCGTCATGCTATAGTATGTCATCAAAATTTTACTAAAACAAGTCATAGTATAGTATGTCGAAATAAATCTCACTAAAAAGTCATAGTATAGTATGTTGAAAATTCACTGAAACCGTCATACCATAGTATGTCATCAAAATTTCACTAAGAAAGTCATAATATAGTATGTTGAAAAAAATCTCGCTAAAAAAGTCATAGTATAGTATGTCGAAAAAATCTGACTCAAAAAGTCATAATATAGTATGTCGAAAAAATCTGACTCAAAAAGTAATAGTATAGTATGTCATCAAAATCTCACTAAAACAGTCATAGTATAGTATGTCGAAAAAAAATCTCGCTAAAAAAATCATAGTATAGTATGTCGAAAAAAAATCTCACTAAAACAGTCATAGTATAGTATGTCGAAAAAATCTCACTAAAAAAAGTCATAGTATAGTATGTCGAAAAAATCTCACTAAAAAAAGTCATAGTATAGTATGTCGAAAAAATCTCACTAAAAAAAGTCATAGTATAGTATGTCGAAAAAATCTCACTAAAAAAAGTCATAGTATAGTATGTCGAAAAAATCTCACTAAAAAAAGTCATAGTATAGTATGTCGAAAAAATCTCACTAAAAAAATCATAGTATAGTATGTCGAAAAAATCTCACTAAAAAAGTCATAGTATAGTATGTCGAAAAAATCTGACTCAAAAAGCCATAGTATAGTATGTCAAAAATTCACTGAAACCGTCATGCTATAGTATGTCATCAAAATTTTACTAAAACAAGTCATAGTATAGTATGTCGAAATAAATCTCACTAAAAAGTCATAGTATAGTATGTTGAAAAAATCTCACTAAAAAAGTCATAGTATAGTATGTCAAAAATTCACTGAAACCGTCATACCATAGTATGTCATCAAAATTTCACTAAGAAAGTCATAGTATAGTATGTCGAAAAAATCTGACTCAAAAAGTAATAGTATAGTATGTCATCAAAATTTCACTAAAAAAAGTCATAGTATAGTATGTTGTCAAAATTTCACAAAAACAGTCATAGTATAGTATGTCGAAAAAAATCTCACCAAAAAAGTCATAGTATAGTATGTCGAAAAAATCTCACTAAAAAAAGTCATAGTATAGTATGTTGTCAAAATTTCACAAAAACAGTCATAGTATAGTATGTTGTCAAAATTTCACAAAAACAGTCATAGTATAGTATGTCGAAAAAAATCTCGCTAAAAAAGTCATAGTATAGTATGTCGAAAAAATCTGACTCAAAAAGTCATAGTATAGTATGTCATCAAAATTTCACTAAAAAAAGTCATAGTATACTATGTCGAAAAAATCTGAACCAAAAAGTCATAGTATAGTATGTTGTCAAAATTTCACAAAAAAAGTCATAGTATAGTATGTCGAAAAAAAATCTCACTAAAAAAGTCATAGTATAGTATGTCGAAAAAATCTGACTCAAAAAGTCATAGTATAGTATGTCAAAAATTCACTGAAACCGTCATGCTATAGTATGTCATCAAAATTTTACTAAAACAAGTCATAGTATAGTATGTCGAAATAAATCTCACTAAAAAGTCATAGTATAGTATGTTGAAAAAATCTCACTAAAAAGTCATAGTATAGTATGTTGTCAAAATTTCACAAAAAAAGTCATAGTATAGTATGTCGAAAAAAAATCTCACTAAAAAAGTCATAGTATAGTATGTCGAAAAAATCTGACTCAAAAAGTCATAGTATAGTATGTCAAAAATTCACTGAAACCGTCATGCTATAGTATGTCATCAAAATTTTACTAAAACAAGTCATAGTATAGTATGTCGAAATAAATCTCACTAAAAAGTCATAGTATAGTATGTTGAAAATTCACTGAAACCGTCATACCATAGTATGTCATCAAAATTTCACTAAGAAAGTCATAATATAGTATGTTGAAAAAAATCTCGCTAAAAAAGTCATAGTATAGTATGTCGAAAAAATCTGACTCAAAAAGTCATAATATAGTATGTCGAAAAAATCTGACTCAAAAAGTAATAGTATAGTATGTCATCAAAATTTCACTAAAAAAAGTCATAGTATAGTATGTCATCAAAATCTCACTAAAAAAAGTCATCGTATAAAAAAATCACACTAAAAACTTCATAGTATAGTATGTCGAAAAAAATCTTACTGAAAAAGTCATAGTATAGTATGTTGAAAAAAATCTCACTAAAAAAGTCATAGTATAGTATGTCGAAAAAAATCTCATAAAAAAGTCATAGTATAGTATGTTAAAAAAAATCTTACTGAAAGTCATAGTATAGTATGTCGAAAAAATCTCACTAAAAAAGTCATAGTATAGTATGTCGAAAAAAATCTCACTAAAAAAGTCATAGTATAGTATGTCGAAAAAAATCTCATAAAAAAGTCATAGTATAGTATGTTAAAAAAAAATCTTACTGAAAGTCATAGTATAGTATGTCGAAAAAATCTCACTAAAAAAGTCATAGTATAGTATGTCGAAAAAATCTCACTAAAAAAGTCATAGTATAGTATGTTGAAAAAATCTTACTGAAAAAGTCATAGTATAGTATGTTGAAAAAATCTTACTGAAAAAGTCATAGTATAGTATGTTGAAAAAATCTTACTGAAAAAGTCATAGTATAGTATGTCACCAGAATTTCACCATAAAAGTCATAGTGTAGTATTGTCAAAATTTCGTTAAAAAGTCGTATATAAACTTTTGGCACAAAGCAACACTTACTTGAAGGACGGGCTCCATCAGGGTGGTTGTAGACTCTTCCCTTGGATGAATGACTCAAATCAGGTCACAGATCTTTCTCTCATCATTATTTTTCTGATGATTTATTCATCTATTAATTGTTCCAGTACTTTAACCATTACACATTTGATAAGCATAACTAACAAAAACTGATGAGCTCATATAAACACAGGTGTCTGTTCTTGTGGAGTAAAATGACCGAAACAGTTCAGTGTCCGTTAAAAATACCTAAATGCTAATTAATACAGTATTGGTCTTATCTTAATAATTAGCTCTTGTGTATCTGAGTGCTTTGTGGAACATGTTAACAAAAATATCTCAGGTGACATATAAACAGATTTAATAAACAGAAGAAAGGAGGTAAAAAATAATTAATTCTTTAATAAAAAATACATTTATAAATTCGGCAGCATGAACTTTTCTTGAACATTTCCATCAACCCAGGAGAGGAGAAACAATGAGAACCAACTGTACAGTAGGCATTAAACATAAAACACATTCTGGGAAGCAAATACTTACAAATGAGGAAGAAATGGCAAGTTGGATTGAAGGAGAAATGGAAAACAGCAAAAACGATACGAATGACTGAACATAGCAGACGGTATCTGAAGTAACAAAGACTAAAGAGAACTGAACAGAGATTTCTAACATCAGAGTGTCAACATCACAACAGGAGAATGTTGCTTCAGGTTGATCATAACACCACAAGGTTCACTTCAGTCCTTCAAAACAACTACAGCAGCTTGGTATAAAGACAAACAACACATGAACAGACTGTGGGGCCGCCATCACATCCAGTTGTCCTCTCGCACCGGTTAACAATCAGCTTTACCCAAACACACATAAGAGGGGAAAACTGGCAAAACTGGATCAGTGTTTAAGGACAACTTCATCCTACTGTGGGGAGGAAATCGGAGTCACCAAACACTTTATACTGAGAACAGTGTTTCCTGTGTTTCACTTACTGGGACACATGATGACAGAGATGAAAGCTGCATGGCACTGATGGATGGACAGACTGGGAGGTTACAGGTTTCACAGCAGCCTTATTGCACACAGGAGGAAAGCTTTTACTGGAGGTTGTCATCCAAAATCAGTCCTGTACATCCTTTAGAAATAAATTCCAAACACACTTTTTACTTTTCTTCAAAGACTCTTAATGTTCCCAGGCAGATAGCCGGCTGGTTGTGGATCCACATTAGCTTTTCAGAGGCCATTTGAAATTTGTGCACGAGCAAACTGAGCTCAGACCTGTCACATACTGGGGTTTTCGTGGACATGAGGAGGGGCTGGTGGGTGCAGAGCCAGTGAGTTCACAAGGATAAATCACTTATATTGTCATTTAAATAGTTTGGTACCAGTTGGCACAGAGTTCTTCTTTCAGTAGCACCTGAAGATCATGTGTGTTGAGTCGACCATAGTTGCTTGTCAAGTATTGTTTTTTGACGTGGTTGACTGAAGGAAAGTGAATTTTAGCAAGGGACACATCGTGTTGGGCTTGTGCAGGTTGTGCTCAGTTTCACAATGATGGAGATGGATAAAACAGACGTATGTGTACGCACGGCTTTGTCAATTTGACCAAAAGAACGCTCATGCACATTTCTGTCTGTGCGTACACAGTCATGAATCTATGCAGAGTTTTATGCATCTGGCCCCTGGAATAAAACCAGAGAACAAAAGGCCTGAAAGCTTCCTGCGTTCACAGCCGAGGGGCTCCGCCGCGACAATACCTAGTCACAGAGTGTGCTGTCACGTCCAGCAGTGAGTTCGCACAGAGCTGACACGTCCTCCCAGTGTTAAATTATTGCCCCCAAAGCTGCTGACCAAAATATCACAGTTGTGGTTTTAACTGATGATTATGGGACAGGATCTGTGCCTTGGGGTGAATTTCACTACGTTGCTGTTATTAGCTGCCAACGGAGTCTGCAGAAAACCCCCAGCTGGCAGGAGTTTCAGCTGATGTGCAGGAGTTCTGTTTGGGCAAAGTGCTTAGAGGGAAGGAATAAGGAGAGACTGTATCTTGGCGCAGAAAGTTTCCACTGACTGCGCGACCTTTTTGTTCTCGAGCCACATGTGGCGACAGTCCTGGATCAGTGTTTATCGTGAGGAGAGACACATCTGAATAATTTATACAGTGGCTTGTAATGAACAGTCTTATTTTGTCTCTGAGCGCTGTGTTCAAAATATATTAAAATAATTGATCAGTATTTTCTTAACAAACATACATTTTATAAAGAGGATATTGTTTATACCCTTTGAGTATATATTTGACAGTTTTGTGGGTCTGTAGAAGAAGTAGAACTTGGACTAACTGCTTCCCTGATCGTCTGTTTCCATTAAATCTTTAGACTCAGGTCAACACTTATGGGGGAGAATATGAGCTTTCCCTAATTGTAGAGAAAAATTTCTTTTCCATGTTTTTCTTGACTCCACAGTCTTTCAGCAGCAAACAATTTTCTTCACCTCATCCACACCCCTCTGTATAACTGTTAAAGAGCCAATGATGTGTCGGTTCTGTAAAGGGGTGCGCCGATTTATCAGCCGAGATTCGGCAAATGAGATGACATACAGATGGCAGTGGCCGTTGTTCTCTGTTGCGTCATGTCACACTGGGGCAGCTGTGGCTCAGGAAGTAGATTGTGAGCTCCAGTCTGCATGTCCAAGTATCCTTGAGCAAGATACTGATCCCCAAATTGCTCCTGATGTCTTAAAAACTGAGTAGCAGGTGGCACCAGAGTATGAATGTGTGTGTGAATGGGTGAATTTGACATGCAGTGTTACAACACTTTAATGAGCAGCCTTAAATAGCTGCCCTGCTGCTCCAGGTGGGTCAGGGTGGTGTGGGGAGCTGTAGCAATGGCGTCCTCTGTGGGTCTATTAGCTCTTAAGGCAAATTGGTGTGTGTCCCACACCAAAGCACTTAGTGGTTACTGGTGTCAGTGTCACTGGATGGTATTCGTTCAGTGATTGGAAGACTAGGAAGGCGCCATACAAGTGCAGTCCATTTATCATTTCCATCTATTTTGAGCAGGCTACAAAGCAAAGCTCCAGACTAACAGCGTTAGTCTCAAGGACAATAGAAAACATGTTTAAGACAAACAGAGATCTTCCACAGGACACCTTTGGAACAAAGGACGAATGGACCTGCACTTGTATAGTGCTTTTCAAGTCTTCCAACCACTCAAAGCACTTTACACTACGAGTCACATTCACACACATGTTCACACTGGTGGCCGAGGCTACCGTACAAGGTGCCACCTGCTACTCAGTAGCCATTCACACGCACTCACAGAATGATGGAGCAGCCATCCGAAGCAATTTGGTTTAGTATTTTGCCCAAGGATACTACGACATGCGGACTGGAGGAGCCAGGGATCAAACCGCTGATCTTCCGGCCCCTGTAAACTCACAATCAGGGGACACACTCTATCATTTCCCTAATAACGCTACACTGTGAACAACAAATGCATTTTGACATCGGCGGGAGGAGAGCAAGTTAACGTTAGCTGTTAGCAGCCGGTCGCCAACACTAACAGCTAATGGAGGTTGCACTGATTTATAATGTGATGCATTCAAGCTCTATTCAGTAAAAACGAGTGTTTGGTGAAGGGACATAGTAATGTTCTCATGATCCATTCTATTAAACCTGAATAAATCCATCTGTTTAAAGGAGATATTTGTTGATATTTTTACAGCAACATAAGTCAGAGAGGGAACTACAGTAAAATGGCTTTTGAAGCTGTTCGTTTTAAAATATATTTTTTAAATGTTAAAGAAGTTTATTTTAAAGGTTGTTTCATAAATTTGTATGATTAAATTTGGGCTCAGTCAATGATAGTGTAATGAAGGGCTGAATGACTTTTTTACGTTAAGGTTTCTTTGTTTCCCTGGTACAAAAGGGGGAATAAATAACAACAAAACAAAATAAACATCAGTATCGCCTGACAGCTAAATTCTCTCCTGAAATATCGGTGCGGCCCTAGTTCTGTATTTTGTTGTGCTTTTCTGTGGCAGAGGTAAAATCTGTAAACACTACAGTATCTCGGTTAAATCCTGACACTGTTCAGTCACACTGAACCAGTTCTTGGCATATTCTGACTAAATACAGTGACCTCGTGTTAAAGTGTGAACCTACTGTGTAGATTGTGCTATTTAACTCAGTGTGGCCTCTTCAGGTTCACTTTCAAACCATCTCTCTAACATTAACAAAAGAAAGATTAGAGTGTCTCTCTGCAGTTGGTCAACAGTGTAATAGTGGCAGTGAGGATACCAGTAAGTGGATCTGACACAGTACGGTAGCACCCAGGATCTGTGACTCTGTTGGGAACCTGTTAGGGTGACATGTTTCAGGCTGACTAAATGAAATTGAAAAAGTGTCATTTTTGTCTCTGAATGACTTAAAAAAGGGCGTACATGGAGGTCTATAAATTTCTTAATAAGTGCAACAATCACGTATCTTTCAGACCAAATATTTTTTGCTCCCAGGCTGAAGTCTTTTGTCCGTGTTTAGTACAAATGGAGCCGTCGTAAAGTTTGGTATTTTGTGCTAGTTCAGTGAAAGTGTGCTTGATTCTTCTGTGGTCAGATAACAGTCTTCTGATTGGAGGCGTGTCTGAAGCGTGTATGGGAACGGCCAGGAGCAGATTCACCTCCTCTGATGATGTTTGACTGAGGATGAAGTTCCAATCAGAGCTCAGAGGCTTCTGATCTCTGTCACCGTCTGCAAATATAAAGAAGCTTTAGATTAGATCGAAAAAATATCACGAGATGAAATAATAAATCTTCAGAAATGAACTTTAAAGAAATGAACTTTAATGATATTTACATTATCTTAGAAGAGAGACCTCAACTTCCAAAGTCAAATATACATATTTTTCCTCACACAATTTTTTCCTATCATTGTCTTGAGCCTCATGTCTCAGAGTAGATTCACACTATGGCCAGCCCTTTTAACATTTAATGGCAATAAGAAGGGCAGACAAGTAGTGATTTAGTTTTCACTCGTAAAAATGATTTTGACATGTTAAACGGTTCATTTAAGATGTCTGTGAAACAATTTTGACATGTTACAAATGAGTGTGTGCCATATCATCTTGTTCACAATAATACCCCAGTGTTTCCCCAACCATTATATTAGGGACCCCAACCCCTGCTCACAACAAGGTCTGTGGATTATCTTGAGTAACCAGGTCATGATTTCTGGAAAGGGACATTGCTGTTGAGCTTTTCAAATGTATTTTTCGGAGCTTTGAGCACCACAAGCCAACGTTCTGCAACTCACACCATAACAGTCTAGACCTCTCCACAGGTGAGAGGAAAAATGTGTATTATAGATATATATATAATTCTATAGAAAAGATCAGCAAAGCAGAAAACTTTCTCAGTCTAGCAGCCAAATATGATTCCTAGCCTCATTAATGGAACACACAATGATTGCATCAGTCTGCTGCCTGTCTGCCTGCTGTTTATATCTGCTACTAACTTTTTCAGGTAATTTGCAGTAAATCGTTTTTTGTGGAGGGAACATTGTCAGCAATTAGGTTGAGCTAGGAACCAGATATTTAAATGATGTGTTGTCCAAAGACAGATGTGACAAAGGTTACCCCCTGCCATCATGTGGAGCAACGTCTTGATTGACTTAATTCAATGTCTGGAAACAACGGCCAAACGTGCTCAATGAGCTTAACTGTCACACTGACACACACAGATGCAATATGAAACATCTGGGCCAAGTCTCAACGTTACCATTTTGTACATCAGTAACTCACCCTGTGTTACACTGAATTCATGAAGATAATGTTTTTCTTGCAAGAACAGAGAAAATTCGTGATGAACTTAAGTCATCGGGGTCCATGTTTAACATCGGCCAAGCTATATTATAACAGCTGTTTACAAATGTACACAAGTTGTGTGGTATAATCAAAGTCTCATTTACAGCTGGGCGATATGACTATGTACGATATATGGATATATATTTTCAAACAAGATATAAATTTAGACAACACCATTTGTGTTGATACAGGGTCACGTTGCGTCGTATAATGCATACCAGCCATCTCTCCTCTCTCACAGAGCTGCTCCTCTGTTCAATCTGTCTGTTAATTAGTCTACAGTGAGACATCGGTCTACGTGTTGAACGTGCTACGCTAAATCAGTCTGAGATGGATGAAGTTACTGCAGTAACACATGTGCAGTACAGTGCTGTGCTGCATGTGTGGGAGACAGAGCTGCTTGATTGTGTCAGGTGAGCGTTTGTTGGCTAGTTTGTGTGTGAGGTGGATCATAGTGCATCGCTGTTCTTCTTGGTAGTTGTAGTCTAATGTGTGACACTGAGACAGTGCCTGGATGCAGGCGACAGATGTGTTAATTTCATATACAAGATGTATGTAACACAGACAGAGAGCCTCTCCTTCCCTCGCTCGGCCTCTCTGTTGATGCTGTGCATGAATGAGATCAATAAACTAAATAAATAAAATATTTATATTAATTTCCAGCACTAGATTCATTTCAAAGGCCAACAGATGGAAAGCGATTTAACTCCCTCACAAAGACTTTTAATTGTTTCAAACCCACTTGATACTTTTATACTCATGTTACAGTTTTGTGTCCTGTGCTGCAAACCTTTAAAGCTCTGTAGCTCCAGTGCTGTGTGCAAAAAGTCCTGATATTTATTTTATACAATTTTTCATTGACATATTGTGCAGCTGTATATTTTCAAATGGGGAAAACAATCCCTGTCTTTGCATTTTATTTTGATCACAGTCTGTTTTAATAAAAGTGCGTGTGACATCTTAAATGTGGCTTTGATTTTTGTAGAAAATACTGAGATATACATTGTGTATCGCCAGTCAGCCTGAAAATACTAATATGAATTTTTGTCCATATCGCCCAGCCCTAGTTTCATTTATGCATTTGTACGCTCAGTGCCTCTCAAATGGACAGCCCTTTACGACAGTGAACAGAACAAAAAGTGAACCTTATCCTCTTGCACTCCACCCCCATTTTATTTTTAAAAAGTCAAGAGCTTCCTGAATCCAGCAATGCCAAACATCACATGATTTGATGACGTAGTGCACCTGGGAGATCCCATTTAACAGAGGAGGAGGAGGGGAGCGAGGACGTTGGCATCCTGGTGGAGTTAGAGAGGATTTATCTGAGCTCTCTTCAATGCAAGACTCCATTGACAAAAGTAAGGATTTTGCCTAGCTAAACACAGGAGCTGCTGGTCTACTGCTGCCTCCATCAGTTAGTCTGTTTGTGTTATTGTGTGACTTTTGTGTATGCAAACTGACCCTTTAAAACACCAAAGTCACACAATAACACAAACAGACTAACTGATGGAGGCCGTGGGAGACCAGCAGCTCCTGTGTTCAGCGAGAAAAAAATACTGTTTTCGTTAATGGAGTCTGGCTTCGAGGAGAGCTCAGGTAAATTTCACTTTGTGTTCAGTTCAAAGTTCCAAAGTTCAGCAAACAAAGCTCCAGGACACAGTACCTCTGTCTTGTTGTGGATCCATAGTTATCTAACATCTGAGTGCTGGCCACCTCCAGGTTCCAGTCACACATCTCCAGCAGCTTTAGACACTCTGACCTGCTCCTCAGACCCAAACAGAACAACTGCTCCACCTGCAGAGAGACAGACAACAAAGTTAAAACACAGGTGTTCAAAGGAGCCAGCAGGAGGGACGGATAGGACGGATGAGATGGGACAATAAAGCAGGGTCACACTGTCAGGGACCGTCATAGAAAAGAGCTGCATCTTCTTTTAATTCCTTCATGAGTGTGTGTAGCAGCAGCAGTGAGCACATTGTAATATTATGTCCTTCATAATACGAGCTCAGTGTCTCCTCTGTATCGTCTAAACTCTGCCGCCACTATTAAGGAGCTTGAGTGTTCCCTCGTGTCCGCTGCCATCCACACACCTCCTCCATCCTGACACAGCGGCCCGAACACAGCCAGCTAACAGGGTGCTGAACACTGCTGGAGACACATCAGTGAATCTATAGGCTGTTTTCTTTTTATTTACAGTCAGCTCATTGCACCAGTAATGACCTGATCCTCCCTCAAGGTTCAAGTTGCTCTTCTCATTTCTTGACGTCAACTAATAAAGTAAAAAACAACATTCAGCAGCTTTGAATGACGACCTGTTTAAGGTGGTATCCTGTACAAAAAAAGTTATTACAGAGTAGGAGTGAAGTTGTGACCTGAGCTGCAGTGATGTGGATCTCTGAGGACCCGTCTGCAGCTCAGCAGTGTTTACCTCTGATGACTCTGCTTCTCTGTTAGTAACTGCAATGCTGCGACATAAACATCCACTTTATTAGGTCTTTATTTTGATGGGGTATTAATGATTGTGGCCCATTATGCTATGTAAAGTTTGTTTAACCAACTTAGTTTGACTTCTTCTGTGACACTTTTATTAACGCTTTGGGACTAATATTGTTTTTATGTGCTGACTTTGTAAGTATTTATCTCATGTCCTGAACTTGACACTATGAGAACAAAAACTAACATTGTTAGGAAAGGGTGATCGGATGTGTCAAAAATATAACTGAATACATCAATTATACTCTTTGCTGCTCTTTTCTTTACTTTCACTACTGCCTCTGGTGCTTTTAAAACACTGCATCAAATTTGCCTCAAATTTTAACACTGATTCACACTTTTGATGATCATTAAATTCTTGTGACTAAAAAATCATGTTAAAATCATTTCTTGTTGATGTGTTCAAAGACGTCTTTTAGGATGCATTAACACTGGCGCTATTTGGTCCGCTTTAAATGAACCCTGGTTCACTTCCACAGAAAGTTTGGTTTCGTTCCAAGTGGTGTGAATGCTCATTCGTACTCTGGTGCGGACCAAATGAGCGAACTCTGCTCCGCTTGAAAACTGGGGGTCTCCGTTCACTTGCAAGTGAGGTTTGCTTACAGTGGGAAATGCAATGCTGGACTATCCAGCAAACCAAAGAGAGGAAGTGACGTAGAGCACAGTGCATTTGTTGGTGTTTGATGTTTTTGTTGTGACCAAGCCAGCTGAAGGGGATGGATTTCCATTTTCGGTCCTGGCCAATCGATGAGCCAGGTTTTCTCCTTGATCATGCTTTTTTTCTTCCTGGTCAGTGGTCGTTTCGGGCAATACCGCCCACTAACAAGCAGCTGTTGTAACTACGTGATGTTGTCCAGGCAGTTCGGTCAGTGTGAAAGTGAACCAAACCAAATGAAGGTCTGAAATTTTTCAGCATTCCCCGCCCAATCGTACCGAGTCCCCCGCACTATCCTGGTGTGAACACACCCTGAAACTGTATGCCCTGTTACATATTTCTTTTCTGTGTGTCATTTTGTTTTTTTGTTTGTTTGTTGTAATTTAGTAACAACACCACAGATGGAAAAAAAACCTTTTGGCTAAATTCTAACATTTTCTAAACCGTGTTTATTTATTAATTTTCACTGTCCCTTGTTAATCAAACTAAACTAAACTAAATTAAATAATTACTTCTTCTCTAACCTCTAATCAGTTGGTTTAAAAAAAATAGAGTGGGCTTCTCAAAACTTAATTTATTTCTTCACCCCTTTTTTATGTACTTTTTTGAGTTTTTAATAACTCTGTGAAAATGTTTGTTAGGTGGAGGCTTAAAATGAACCCTCTGGGTGTTTTGCTTCTCCCTGCGCTGTACTGCCTTATACTTTTTCCTTGCCTTTTCTAAGTTTTAATTGCGCAAATCATAAACTAAATATTATAAGTTTTTAGCCTTTTTTACATTCTAAGAAAGGAACCATTAATACACATCGAGACAATATGAAGGATGGCATGTCTAAAATTCATGTGTCACATTTTCTTTTCAATTTCAATGAAGAATCCCAAATTAACAAAAACAAATAACAGCTTGTTTTTTTGGGACTTAAGATTTTCTGCTCAAGTCGGAAATTGGAAATGAAAAAACGGGCCGTGAACTTGATTTGATTTTAATATTTTTTGTGATATATCACTGAAATCAGCGCGCCTATATTTGGCACAGGATTTATTTTCTTTCACACAAAACTGTTGCTACTTTTTTCTGACTTTGGATTCCCAAGTGAAACAATAAATAGTTTTATAGTAATGGGCTGCAGTGTGTTTTTATAGTGTAATGATGATGAACATTCTCACCTTTAGATAATAAATAGCTTTCTGGACATTCCAGTTGTGGTTCTGGAGGGCGGCTTGGCACTCCTCTATTGTGACACCATGCACTGCCTCCTGCACCTGAATCAATCACACAGCATCAACAGTGTAAGTATCTGCAACATCCAGCAACACTCATATTCCCCTGACTCTGATTCCTCAGTACTGCCGTCAACATTTACCTCAGGAGCAGCGGCACACACGGCTGGTTGTGTTAAGATGACACCACCTGTATCAATTTATGTACAAACACTTCCAAATCTGAAAATCAAGTAGGCCTTAAATTGTTCTACTTGAAAAGATTATGTTTCTTTGGTTGTTATCATTTTTGAGGGTGAAGTGTTCTTTAAAGCTAACTCTAATTTCACCAAGCTAACGCTAACACTGTGTTCCTGCTTGTGATGAGCTTCACATGCAGTGAAGCTTGTGAATGTTTACTGCACGTCTGCTTCTTGCATTAAACTCTTTGCAGCACCATTTATTTACAATGCCACATTCCCACTGCCCCTCGTGTGCAGCCACACATCTCAGAATCCACTACAAAATGCCAAGTGCCTGATCGATGTGGAGTGTTTGGTGTTTTGCAGTGATCCTGACTCCAGTCAAATCAGGTTCAATCGGTGTCGGGATCAATTGACAAGCAAAAAAAGAATCAAACAAACTCTGGTTCCTCGTCTTTTAAATTGAATTCGCAGCAAAAAATGAATATGGCCTTTGTCTCCAGAGAACACTGGCATATTTTTTAATAAGTTATGAGGAGTTTTGACATTATTGTCCTTTTTCATTGTGATGCTAATGGCAAAAAAATTGTTTTTATGCCATAAAGTTTTGTGCTGAAATAATATTCAAGAGCAGCTTTGTTTAATTAGTCTGTTTCATCGGCTTCCGTAAGTTCAGCTCCAGTCGGAAATGTTATTGTACTGTTACACATCAATCATAATTTGGTTCTGATAATGATTTGAAGTTGAATAGGGAGATAATCTGTTCAATTATGACAGATTTGAGCAATTGCATTGAAAATGAAAATGCAAATTGCTCTTTCTCTGTCTCTACTAAAACGGGAAACACACATATACACACACACACTATTTTCACTACAAGCTGTGGTCCGAGTGGACGACCAATAAAAATTACTGTCTGTTTCCCCCTTGTGTTTAGAGTACAGGCAAATGTAGTTTCAACTGAGATGATCCAAGCAAGTAATATATCAAATATGCACCACACTCTATACCATTACATTTAAAATCGATCCTACTGTATTAAACTGAACATTGCACTGACGGTTCAGCTCTTAGCTTCATCTCACAATAATAAAGCCGAACTCTCTCACACACTCTCTCTGCTCTGTACAACATCTATTGCACGTCTGTCCGTCCAATGTACGTCCACTAATAGAGCTTGTTTTTGCCACTGACAGGTTCAGATTGTTATTCTAAGGGCTCATTTATCCATCCGTCCATCCATTCATTTTCATCTGCTTATCCGGGGGCCACAGGCCGAGCAAAGCGCGCCGGACCTCTCTCCCCAGCAGTGCTTTCCAGCTCCTCCTGGAGGACCCTGAAGCACTCCCAGGCCAAATGAGATATTTAATCCCTCCAGCATGTTCTGGGTCTGCCCCGGGGCCTCCTACCAGTGGGACGTGCCTGGAACACGTCCAGCAGGAGGGACCCAGGAGGCATCCTGATCAGATGACCGAACCACCTCAACTGACCCCTTTTGACATGAAGGACCAGCGGCTCTACTTCGAGCTCGCTCTGGATTTCCGAGCTCCTCACCCTATCGCTAAGGCTGAGCCCAGCCACCCTACAGAGGAAACCTATTTCGGCCGCTTGTATCTGCGACCTCATTCTTTCAGTCACTACCCAGGGGTCATGACCATAGGTGAGGGCTGGAACGTAGACAGACCAGGATATCGAAAGCTTCGCCTTCTGGCTCAGCTCCCTCTTCACCAGGACGGACCGGCACAAAGCCTGCATCACTGCAGAAGCCGATTTCACAACGAGATTTTCCTCGAGCAGGACTTTGTTTCACACAGTAACTAACAGACAAGATTGAGCAAATAGTAAAGAAAACGCTTCATTTTTCTGTAGGGATGCTTTCCATCATGCTGTCAGACACTTACAATCACAATCTGAGTCTGTCAGTGACCAAAAACAAACACTTATAGTCTACATAAATTGACGATGCCAAATGCCCCCACTGATTACACTGCAGCCTCTTTCTGCCTTCTGCAGCTCTCTCTTAATGCTGGCCCAATTTTAAGAAATGGTTCTTTCCATTAGTCACTTAGACACTAAAACCTGGGAAAAAGTTGTCCAAGTTGAAGAATATTGAAGTTTCCCTTTAAGGAGGACATGAGGTCAACTTCATATTGCAACTAAACCATCCATCATGAGAGAGAGACTGAGCAGACTTAGCACTTTAATTACTGCAGCAATAAATACCTTTCAGGAGACGATATAAATCATAGAATTATACACAGTATATTTCATATCATAAGTTACAAAAGGCAATCCAAATATCTCCGACCTTACCATTTTGACCCTGTCAGCTGAGTTCCATCCTCCGTCTGTCCTGATGCAGGAAGCAGTGACCGCCGCCGCTGTCAGCCCGTCTGAGCAGACGCGAGGGAGACTAACTGATGTCTTCATCCCTGACCGAGGCCCACCCAGACTGCTGTTATTGTTGGAGGAGAAATTAGCCTTCAGCTCGCCTGGCTGGACAAGCCCCTGTCCCTGGGTGTGTCCTTGGAGAGTCTGGCTGCTGACCACCATGGGTCTGACGGTGGCGGTGTTAGCTTGCCGTAAAGGCCTCTCCTCCACACCGCTGGCAGGCAGGCTCTCTGCCTCCCTGAAGAAGCGGTCGTAGCGGTCGAGGTACGGGGGCCGCTCTGGTAGAAGGTAATAGTGGGTGTTACTGACTTTACGTCCATCGCGAACGATGGGGAGGATACAGGGGCCCTTGCTGGCAGCGTCCTTCCCCTGTGCCTGGATCACTTTGGGTGCAGCATATTTAGGATCTGAGGCAAAGCTGTGTGTGGTAGGCATGAGTTTACCCGGAGATGTGGAGAGGTAGGAGCCGTAGGTGTGTGTGGGGGGGCAGGAGGTGAGGGGAGCCTGCATGGTGGTGGGGCTGACAGAGTAGACTCTCTGCTGGGGGGAGCCCACTACCAGGCCCATGGGGCTGGGAGTCCTGGAGCCCGGCTGGGACAAAGGGTCCCTGGGAGGGATCATAGGTGGTCGTTCCTGGTTTGAGCCTGAAACCTCCTCTGTGGTGTCAGCTGGCGTCGGTGACAGGGAGAGATCCCTTGACCAACGAGCAGATGTGTAGTCACCCCTCTTTATGGGGCGAGGGGGGATGGGGACACGTGGGGGGATCTGGGGTCTGTCCTCATTGGAGGAGAAGACACTCTGGTGTCCCTCCTGTGTCTGTGGAGTCTGAGGACATGAGACTGAGCTCTGGGATGGCGAGCTCGACCGTGCAGCACTTCCACTTGGTACATTGAGCCTTCTCATGCACTCCTGCTGGAGTTCCTGGAAGATCTCTGCTGACTGGGAGAAGGAGGTGGACAGACCCTGGCTCTGCTTGCTGGGGAGAAACAGGTTGTCCTCCAGGCCTGATCTGTCTGGACCCCTGGAGACAAGAGCGTCACACTCCACCTTCTGTCCAGAGTAGAGAGTCTCATCTGGGTTATGGACTTCACTCTGTTCCTCTTCGTGCTGCTGCTCCGAGCTGTTGATGGAGCTCACCTTAGTGGAGAAACAAGATTCACAACTTCAGTGCATGTTACTGTCCATGTAGTTGATATCAGAACAGGAGATACACATCTAATGTCTGTTAAACTAATGTGAAATGTGCTGTGTCATTAGGAGTGCAACACTCCATCAATGTGGATCAATGCATTGATTCAGTAATCAAATACTGATGCCAAGTGAAAGGAGATGGCATCTTCTTTTGTGACTGGTTGAGTTAAATTGGGAGATGATGTCGTCTTATATCGATCGCAAGGCCCTGAACTGAACTGAACTGAATCAAAAACTGTATCATAGCAGACTTTGTGATATCACCAAATATCTTATCATTGTCCAGAGAATCAATACAATATCATTTCATGATGAACCTGGGGTTTGTGTCACCTCCTACTGTACCTCCATATCGTCTTCGTCTTGGGCTACATCGTCATAGGCTGGGGGTGGAGGTAAAGGCCGGGCGTCCCAGTCCACTACTGGTGTAGGGTGAAGGGGGCGGGGCAATGATTTAGATGGACTCTGAGGCGGAGTCCGGTCCAGGATGTTCTCTGCTTCCAACGCTAGCTTTGCCAGTGAGGGAATCTGAATTTCAATCACAGGGGAGGGGGACGGTGTGGGCGGGGGGAACTCCTCCCCAAAGTCAATGAGGGACACTTCACTGTTAGGGTTGTGGCCTGAGCCTGAAATCCGTCCGCCACTCTGTTTGGAGGCGGAGACCCAGGCAGCAGGTTTCAGTTTTAAGCCTTTGACGGAACCCGTTTTACGAAGCGATAATCTCTTTAGTCCCGCCGAAGTCAGATCCTCGTCGTCGTTTACTGGATCATAGCAAGGCTCTGGAGACACAAACACACAGTACATTCAAAAACACACTTAGAGAGCGATGACATTGATGGTTCTTAAGGTCACACCACGAAATACAAGACACACTCCAAACAAAGTCTCCAGGTTCAGAGTTAGTCCTGTTGTGCACAGCAAAGACACTGCACATCTGTTAGAGGGACACAGAGGTGGGAAGACGGAGGACAGTGGTGTTACAACAGGAAATAAAAGAAGGTGATAGACTCACTGCAAAGACAAGCAAAGGAAGAGGCCAAAAAATATGGGATGTACCTTTGAGGAGTGGAGCTAGGAGGGAACAGAGAGGGCAGGAGCAATGGGTGAGGAGCTGCTGAGAGAAACCAGACTTACTCTTGATTAACACTGCTGGTTGAGGAGGGCGGGGCGGAGGCTCCTCTGGAGGAACAAAAGCAAATACCGCCACCGCAAAAGAAGAGGCAGGAGAAAAAAAGAGCAGCAAAGATGTGAAGATTAGAAAGATTATAGATTAGATGTTAGATTATATATTGTTCTGGCAGCAGGAAAAATGAAAAGAAAGTTATTCGGTCGACGTTTTTTTCCAAAGCAACATCTGCATTGCTACAACCTTAAAACTTACACCTACGAGCCATGATGTTAAGAAAATGATAATAATTAATAATAATAATTAAAAAAAACAGGATAACTGCACCTTTAAATGTTGCATCGGATTATTTCGCAAGTGATCAACAGGCCTATTTAGAGCAAATACATTTACAGATACAGAGGTTAAACAGCTCTGATAGATATTCAACACGTTCTCATCCCAACTCGTCAAATACCTCTGCTTTGTTAGAGGAGCTACATGTCTAGATATTAAAGTATGACATGCTAGGTACCCTTGTGCATTTTGGACATTCAGGGATGGGGTGTTAATTTACACTTGTTACATGCATTTTGTCCTCTACTTGTTTTGTATTTATTTGCTCTTTTAAATGTTATTGATTTTAAAAAATGTCTAGATATTCACTTATTCATTTATGCCCTTTAGTTTATGTTAGTTGATGGCAACGTTACAAACTAACACTGCCCGCTGTGTGTCTGTATGCCCATACCAAATTCTGGTACGATATGACAACATTATTTCAAAGTGAGGCCTACAGAGTGTAGTTTCAGTGTCAGTTCACAACCCCTGCTCAAGACTTTTAGCTCATTAGCGAAACGCTAAACAAGTATGGATCAGGCATTCCAACCTTTTGACATAAAACGACATGAAAAAAGGACACTGTTAGAAATCTTTTTACCCTCAAAGACAAAGCCAAACTCAGAGGCCTCAGGTCAAAACATGATTTAGAAAAGCTTGTTCAGGCTTTTATTTCCTGCCGTGTTGACCACTGTAATGATCTATTCATAGGCATTCCTAAAAAGACAATCATACAGCTTTAGCTTGTACAGAAATGCTGGAGTTCTTATGAAAACCAAAAGAAGTGACCACATTACTCCGAAGCTTAAGTTCTCACACTGGCTTCTGATAAGTCACAAAATTGACTTGAAAGCACTGCTGCTTGTTTATAAATCATTAAATGTGTTTCAGCAGCCAACACCTGCTACACCTCTCAGATCACTGCAGAGAAACATGTTGGTAACACCTACTGTAAGAACTAAACATGGCGAAGCAGCATTTAGCTGCTGTGCTGCTCGGCTCTGGATACAAAATGATCTTACTAGACTGCTGATGTTTATTATGGTCATCATTCTGATGTGGTTTGAATATTTATTTGGAGCTCCTATACTCACTTCTCGCTCGTCCTGGTAGCTGCGTGGGCCGAGCATTACTGAGGTCCACACTCAGGACATCAGGGGGATCCATTGGATTACCGAGGTACAAACTGGAGGGAGGAGAGGACAGACTTAATTACAGTAAAAGTCAATTCAGTGAATCTACTCAACCCTGGTGTTTGCAGTAAGACGTCTGTAACACTGTGCCACTGCCACCTATTGGTGAGAGTCTATTATTACAGCTCAGGAAAAAACTACTCAGACTCCTCACTTCCAACATGGGGCATAATTATGATAAATATTTATGAAGACATTTAGATCATGTAAAAACCTATGTGGGTGCAGTTTGGTGCTGAATTCAGATGACACTAAATGTTAATAAACCGGTCCTTACTCGTCGATCCTGTCAGGGAAGCCCCAGCAGCGATGAGGGTTGCTGTCTCCATGTCCTGTGTGAATGAAGCTGTTTTTCAGCGGCCGGCTGATGTCATGAGCTGATAAACCCGCGACTGATGTCACCACATTTCTGGGGAAAGGTCCGACTTTAAGGGTCCGCTTGTTTTGACCTCGCCACCAGTAGTTCTCTGCCCTAAAAGACACAGAAAATACTGAGGATGAAACATGGAGAGTCACCTGTGGGGCGTTAACACAACGAATAAATCTGCTGGACACTTAACATTTGAATATTTACAGTGTCTTGCATTTAGCTTGGTAGATAATAAATACATTTTTATTCAGTTGGAAAAGACCACCAGGCTGTTATTATTTATGGAATAGAGATGCATTTTATTTTTCCTTTAAGTAGTGTTTATGAGTAATGAGGCTGGCAGGCACAGATTTGTAGGAGGGCGTCTTGTTTCAAAGTTTAAAGCACTTGTTAACACCCACCTCCCCTCTATGATGGTGATGACATCATTGACCTGGATCAAAAGTTTGTCAGGTTCGTCAAAGTCCTGCAGAGCACACATGTCTGTGGGCATGGTCTGATAAACACACACAAACAAAGACACACAACAAACACACATTAGACACCACAGTAAATTTTAACTGTAGCTGGTTGTCAATCTCCTTTAAGCACTTCCAACATGAGGGAATGTTTCATCTTCTGCTTCGCAGTAACTCCACTAGGTGGAGCCACAAGTCCATTTATAAGATGATGGATTGCTGAGGGAACACTGAGCTCTCTCTACTGAAGGTGTTCAGATGACTTTTGAAATGCATTAAACTAGGGATTACTGATTGCATGCCCTAAAATGTAATTTATTCTGTATTCCATTTGATTACTCAAGTTAAGTAATGTATTCTAAATACTCGATGAGCCAATTTTCTGGGAAATTTAGTCAACACTTGCATTTGGGAATCACCTTATTACTGTCTTCAGAGAAAAAGAATCTGCAAGCACTCAAAACACAAATGTTTTGTCTTGCAACTGATTCTGTTTAATGAAAAATGGATTCACCAGAGACCAAAGAGTCCAGTTTTCATTTATCCTCTCTTTCATTTCCACAGCTTCAGTTAACCGCAGCATCTTTAGATGCAGAGAGCGGCTTGGTTGATTACAAGCAGAGTTTGCTATTCTGACAGCGTCCTGACCGTACGTCTCCTCTGCCACTCTCAAGTGGTGTGTGGAAGGTGCACTATGCACACACAAAGAGCTGCACATTTTTTTAAAATCTGTTTATAGGGAATTCATGCCTCATATACATTTTAGAGCAAAAAAAGAAACAAAAACAAATAAAGTAATCCATTCAAGTTATCTATTTTAAAGGTCCAGTGTGTACCATTTAGGGGAGTATATTGGCAGAAATTGAACATAATATAATACGTATGTTTTCTGAACTGTTTAATCACCTGAGAATAAGAATTGTTGTCTTTTCTTTTCCCTTAGAATGAGCCTCATCCTCGTCTACAGAGATCACCATGTTGCCTTGCCATGTTTCTACATTAGCCCAGATCAGACAGACCAACTCTAGATAGGACCACTCATATTTTTGCATCAGTCACCGTAGTTAGCAGCCCCTCCACGACAAGAATGTCAGAAAAACACTGATTATTTAAACGTGAAACTGCTTTACTCTGTGTTTTTGCCAGTGTAAATCGCCTGGTCTGTTTATTTTGGAGAGGAAGAGACCTCTGCGGATAATTCAGCTCACAGTAAAAACCTCCTGAACAACGAACACTGAAGGACTTCTAACCAGGAGAAGTTTCAGCTGGTTGCAATCTGTAATCCTCACCACTAGATGCCACTACAGCATCCTAAATCTTACACACGGAGCCTTTAAAAGACAAAAATGTATTCTCAATATCACAAATTTAAACTGTAAGAGAACAAAATATTACTTTAATTTTGTTACTCAGGAATCCTGATTACCGCTCTCCTACAGCAGCTCTCCTACCTCAAGCAGGAACTCTCGCAGGGCGACAAAGGTGGGTCTGTCGTCTGGTTTCTGAGCCCAGCACTGCAGCACCACATTATAGATATCCTGCGGACAGTCCTCAGGCTTTGGGAGGCGTTCACCTTCTTTATCGATCTTGTGCAGGATCTAGGGTTATTTTTGACCAGGGAGAAACAATTGAAAGAGGACAAATGAAGAATAAATCACTGTTACTTTACATTTTGTATACATACTGTACATGTCAATATTTTGTGTGTGTGTTTCTGTGCGTGCTTACCTGGCTCCCATTGAGGCCCAGCCAAGGCTCCTGGCCATGTGTGAACATCTCCCAGAGAGTGACTCCAAACATCCACGTGTCTGTAGCATGGGAGAACGTTCTGGTCTTCAGGCTCTCCGGGGCGCACCTGCAGCAGGACGAACAACAAACTTTAACTTGAATATTAAAAGCATTTTTTAAAGGTGCACTGTTTCTCTAAACTTATAATAAAATTACACATGTACATGAATGAAAACAGTACAAAGAAAGATGGATTGCTGGCTGCTTGGCCGAAGCAAAATTTGGGGCCGACACCAAAAGAAAACAGCAAGCATTGTTTTATAAGAATGATCATCATGGCTGGAATGCAGCTCTGACCGATCACATCTCTCTGTGGAAACTTTCTGCAATAAATTAAAGCAAGTTCACACCCTAACCACTAAAACTACTTGTATCCATCCCTAAAGTACATCCAAGTCCAGCTCTGCTCTCCACGTCCACCCACCATGCAAAGGGGACCTTTCGATGCTCCTGCATGACGTAGTGCTCGTGGTTGTTGGGCAGCGCCCTCATCAGGCCAAAGTCCCCTATCTTCACTCTGTGAGCCGACGCCAGCAGGATGTTCCTGAAGAGAGAGGGTCAAATATTTCAGCGTTTTATGTACATTTGTAAACTTAAAGGGTAACTTCAGTATTTTTCAACCTGGACCCTGTCTGCCTGTGTTCTTATGTCTTAATTGGTTCAGTACAGGGGTTGCAATGGGCTGAGATTTTCACAGTACGATAAATGTCCACATACACAATATCACAGTACACAATTATAATCAGATATAGTGACCCTTAAAAAAAAGAAAACAGAAGATTTTTTTTGGAGGGGGGGTTTGAACATGAGCTTTTATATAATTAAAACTTGAAAGCATTATTTTAAAGGAGGCATCTCTATTAAGTCAAAGAGGAAAGGAAACGTGCAGGTGAGATTCTAAGACCGGTTGCATTTGTTTTAAATACCCTAGATAAGCAACTCTACACAATGAGATAACCATCAATTTTCATATCATGGTATATCCCTGTAACTGTAGTTCTATTGAGCAGACTGCTGCAGCTGGCAACGGAGAAAGAGTTAAAAGAAAAATGGAAATTGCCCATAAAGTGTAGTGATTACACCCATAAAAAAGCCTCATCCTGTGTATTTGAATTCATTCAAAGTCCTTATTGCTGTGGGGAAAAAAGCTGCATTTGAGTCGGTTTGTCTGTAGCGCCTTCCAGAGGCACTACACATTAGATGGAAAGTACCGAAGTTTCCCGTAAACATACATGTCTTTTATTCAGCACAGTATCACTTACACACACCCTTTTTAACACTGCAGTGTAAAGTAATATTTTGGGAATTTGGGATGTAGCTGTTACTATTGTATAACCTTATAGCTACAATTTAAAGTGACTGCCAGTTGATTTTAACTCAGGTGGCGTACCACTAACGCCACAAACACACTCACAGACGCTCACAAAGCCCCCCAAATACAACAGCAACAACGAAGATGAGGAAGGAAATCTGTAGAGGATGTAGAGGTTTTTGTTTTTTTTTTAATCAAGACTTATTTATTTGACTAGTTGTTGAGAGGAGAATGAATCATCAAAATGAACTTGACCTTAAACATGAAATTTAAATCCCATTATGGTTTTGGTGAACGGTTACAACCCTAGGAGATGAACAAAACAGATTTTTTTAATGGTCAATTCCCGTTCAGAAGGGGATCCAGCCACATAAAATACAATCCATGTGATCCCGAAACTCAGGACAGGTTTTAACTGAAGGCATCAAATAAACCTGGGATGTATCAGGAATACAATTAAGATCTTCAAAAAGTCCTGTGTTTAAAACCACAGCTTGAGAAACCCTCTTAGTGTTTGGCACACTGTAACAGCCGTGTGTAGCCATTACCATTTGATCACAGCTTTAACTGTGAAAGTGACTCATTTCTACCAGCCATTAAGATTTTTCTCAGGCATCTATGTCGTGTCAACAGTTAAGTGAAAGTGACTAATTTGGGCAAGACCAAAAACTTAGACCACCCAGTGCAGCCAGCCAACCTGTGACTCATTTTACTTGTGGGCCAAGTCTCCCTGTAATGGCCTGTAAATTTTTGGGTGGAGGAGAAGGAGAAGCAATATAAATAATTCAACATACCAGTCAAACAAAAAAAAATCCCTGAAAGAAAAACAGGTTTTATAGAGACTGTGAGAATACACCCTCTTTAAAGAAGAAGTCTTGACCTTTTCACAGCTGCTGAAATGTGTAAAGTCCACCTTAAAAAGTTGTGTGCCCCTACCTGGCAGCCAGGTCCCTGTGGATGAACCTCCTCTGCTCCAGATAGGCCATGCCACAGGCCACCTGTACGGCATACTGACACAGAGTGTGGATCAACACGGGGCCCTGTGGACGAACACATCGCAGACGCTCCAGCAGAGAACCCAGAGGAGCCAGCTCAGTCACCTTCAGGACACGGAGAGAGATGGAGGAAACAGAGTGGGTGAAAAGAGGAGTATGGGAGCAAAAAGCAGAAGGACAGAGGATGTTGATGAGAAAGAGTGAGAATAAGAGGAAGAATACTGTAGAAGAATGTAACAGAAAACACTAAAGCAGAGACAGAGACGTTGGCAATTACTAATTGTAACATGATCCGAAAAAAATTTGGCAGTATACATTAAACTTACGCCAGAGGAAATAACTACAAGGTAATAGCATGAAAACAACAAGGCTAAAATGTCAGCCCTAATTTTAGTCCTCCCCTCCCTTCCTGTCTCATTCTTTCTTTGTTCACTGTCTACCCTCATGACAAAGACCCTAAAGGGTAACCTGGACTCTATTTTCCCATGTTTTTGTGTCTAAGTGACTAATGGAGACAGCGGTTTTTGAAATTGGTCCAGTTCTGAGCAAGAGCACCGCAGCTGGCTGCAATGAAACCACTCAGTGCATATTCACACTGTCAATTTGGGTCCACTCAAACTGCTTGTTTTTGCCACTGACAGGCTCAGAATATTATTCTGAGTATCTGACAACATTATGGAAAGGATCCCTACAGAGATAGACCTCTTTTGTTACAGAGTGAGATCATTTTTGTTTAACCAGAAACAGCCCCAAAATCGCTATCACCAAACCCACCAGACTCCATTTAAATCAACGGAAATTTTAGCATGTATAGACCCAGCATATTTTCACATCTAGCTGATGAATTAGGGATTTATTTTAACCAAACCAGAGTTGTTGGTTGTTGGAACAGTGAGAAAATTAACCAGAGTGACTTTTGTGAGTTTTATTTTGCTTCTGTTGACTTTGAATGAAGTGTGTTTAGTGATAATAAAATTACTGTTTACTTAAATGGAGTTTGGTAGGTTTGGTAGGTGATGGCGGTCTCAGGGCTGTAGCTGGTTAAACAAAAAGGTCTATCTCTGTAGGGATCCTTTCCATAATGTTGTCAACACTTAAAATAACAATCTGAGCCTGTCAGTGGCAAAAGCAAACACTTTAAGTGGACGTAAGTTGACAGTGCACCATTGCCTATTAATGTTACATTGCAGCCTGTTTCATCACTATCTGCAGCGCTCTCGCTCAATACTAAACCCATTTAGACATTGTTGTTCCCATTACTCACTTATGTTTTGTTCACACCAAATGCGAAGCGAATGTTCACGTTGCGTTACTCGCATGAGTTTGAACGCCAGAATATTTTGTGTTGACTGTCTAATTGCATCTTCACATTCACTTTACATGTAATTCACTCACGCTATTTGTTTTATTCACCCCCAATGTGAGCAAAACATTAGACACAAAAATATGGGAAAAAGGGTCCAGGTTATGAAAGTTACCTTTTAATACACTTGACCTGATTTCAATAGACTACAAGTTCAAGAGGCAGGCTAAGAGTGCCAGAGGGGGGCATTTGTGTTAAGTGTGTGGGTGTAAGTTAGAGTACAGGTTGACTGATGTGTGTGTATATTCCTCCCTGTGTGTGTGCGTTTTTCTGTGTGTCCACTACCATCTTCATTGGGTGTGTGAGCACCACACCGTAGAGGCGAATGAGGTTCTGGTGGTCCAGGGAGTGCATGGCGTTGACCTCACAGATGAAGTCCTCCAGAGCGTCGGGCTGGCTGAGCACGTCTGTCTTCAGACACTTCACAGCTACGTTCAGCTGGAAACAAGGACAGAGGTTTATAATCTCAGTTTTTTGGAATTAACAGGATTATTACAGGGTGTCTACGGGTATCAGACTTCAGAATTTAATGCCTTTTAAGACCCGTTTAAGACACATTTTAACCAAATTTAGGACAGAAACACATCCTCTTTGTTGTCTGAATTAATAAGATAATAATCTTGTACACTATACTTTGTTCTGAACCAATTAGATTATCTCATTAATCTGGAAAAAAGAGCAATTTTTCTTCCCAGGATAACTTTTCATAATTCTAAAACATTATTATACTGATCTGTATTTTTCCTACACTTTCACTGCTCTTTTTATAGCAAAAGCATTACTTATCAATTACTAATTCACACAAACTGTATAAGTAAAGACAGTATGAGTTCACAGATTCATGCACCTGCTTTGTTTTATTCCTACATCAGCACAAAATGGAAACAAGCTGCATGTTTAATGCAAAACAAACAACTTTAGTAGTGTGCACATGCCCCACTTCTTTCTTTGACAAATAACTCCAACATACAGGAGTTTGTTTTTTTTATAAAACTACATAAATATAAAGTGCAGGTCTCCTCACCACTTTCCCTGAAGGCGTCAGCCACTCTCCTCTCTTCACTACACCAAAGGAGCCGTCGCCCAGCTTCTCAAACAGCGTCAGGTCCTTCTCTGGGATGAGGCAGGTCAGAGCCTGCTGCTGCCCGTCAAGAGGAGCGCCACCACCGGGCTGTGTGGCCAGGACGCCCTCCCCGAGGCCCAGTGGAGGTGTGGGAGACAGCTTACGAAAGGAGGAGGCCGGCTGGCCCTGCTGGGGGAAGTCTCCTCCGTCTGGACGCTTACCACTGAACACCTAGAGAAGAGCAGAAGAGAAAGAACGAATAAAGCTGGCTGTAGTGCAAAGTTAACAAAAATGGTAAATGTATCACCTATAGTGAGATAAAGAGTGTGCGCAGGAGAAATAATGTGGTGTAATAGTTTAAGTGTTTTGACTGTAACATAATAGTGAAAAGGTCAAGTACAGATAAACAGACTTCAATGTATTCATCTATTATTTTACATTATTTAATGTAACTACTTTAATTTTAGATACATTATCTAGGAGGGCCGAAACTGTGCTTTGCTGTACACATGTATAAAGCTAATAAAAAAAGATTAATTAACCTGCTTATAAACAACAATATGAACCCTATTATGAGATAAACAAAGTGTCTACAACTGCCTGATATAAGGTTATAAAATCTCTCATGAACCACATTTGTGTTCAGTCCTCCACCTTTATTAGTCACTGAGCTGTCTGCCTGGTCACTTCTCACTCAGGAGACTCTGGGCTGTGGGTGGAGAATCAATTATGAACTCTATCGCTTGATCTTTTCCATCTCTGTCAGCCTGGAGGAAAACTACCTTTTTTCCCACTCTACATCTGTTTCACCCACGTCAGCTCTCCCCATACTCTCCTCACCCACACAGAGGTTTGACCCAGTCACCCACTGCCGTAGGCCTGCAGCAACACTGCTTGATAGTATCTTGTCTTAACAGGCTGTGATTATAGTGGCTTTTTTTCTCTCTTTTCTGTATTTCCGGAGGTTTTTTATTTTTCATTTTTTATTTTTTAAAGAACATTTTTTTGGCATTTTTGCCCATATTAGACAGGACAGTCTCAAGCATGAAGGGAGGGAAAGAGTGGGGATGACATGCAGCAAAGGGCTGCAGGCTGAAATCAAATCCAACGCCACTATAGCATGGACAATGCCTTTGAACATGGGACACTCTCTGTAACCACTGAGCTACTGGGCGCCCTGGGATTTTTTCACTCAGGTTTTTTAAGGCGCAAATTAAATGCACATAATAACGAGATGGGTGGGAACGCACATAATGACGGCAAAGAGGTTAAAACTAGAAATGACATTGCCTTAAGAATTTGCACCTGATGTCTACACTACCAACCAGCACCACTGGCACCAGACTCAGGTAAGAGAAAATTTAAAGCAGCACAAGCAGACCAAAAATCTGTTACAATCTGAATGTAGCCCCCGAGTGTGGCTACAATTTTTATGAAAGTATACGCCAGCTTAAGACGGGTCCCTCTACATACCTACAGAGCTACTAAATCCACTGTAGGTGCAGAAACTACAAAGAAGAAGCATACTTCATTATTCACCAGAAACAGTGAGCCTCGTCATCCCAACGTCTTCCTCATTTCCTGTTATAAATGCACGTCTCGCCATGTGCTGCACATGTGGGCTGTGTGGTGTGAGGAGAGAGTGGTTGGAAAGCAGAGTCAAGTTATAGTCAGAGGATCGGAATCACCGCTGTCTCACAGTATTGTAATGTTATCTGGACCTGAGGACCCTCAACACACACACACACACACACACACACACACACACACACACACACACACACAGAGAAAACTACAGTATAACTACAGGCACAAGCTCTGGTGTGCACACTAATATAATATCTGTATATGTGTTAAACAATGTATGCACACCCCATAACCAATGGGTTCACTGTTAGAACGCAACTGTGTATAAGTACCGAAACACACACACACATACGCACACTCTTATCACTAGAGGAGAGAGACATTTCCTGCCTCTTGACGCTGGCGCTGACAACACAGCAGGAATGACTTCGCTGTTAGTAAGTGCTCATTAGGAAGCACTATTAGATTAAGTGACCTGAATGTATCTGTGTGTGTCAGTGTGTGTCAGTGTGTGTGTGTGTGTGTGTGTGTGTGTGTGTGTGTGTGTGTGTGCGTGTGTGAGCTTTCCATTCCTCTAAATTTGAACCGGTACAATGTGTGTGCTGTGCAGAGCCATTAAGGGAAACCTTTGTTTAGAGGCCCTAAATAAGACTGTTTACCAAAATAGGAATGCACAGAAACTGGTGCTGATGTCAGACACCGGGGGAAATGAGTTCGAAGCTTCATTCATAACGTTGACATTCAGATTGTAAAATAAACACTTGAATGCTGCACCGCCAAATCTTTTTAAGTCAGATTGTATGATGCACTTATCTTTAGTAAGTGTGTTACCTACAGTAGATGTCACATCACTTAGTTTGGAGAGGCAGACTGGAGTCTGACACAGAAGCAAAGCAATGTACTGCTGTGGATGGGGGCAGCAGCAAAACATATTTCAGCCACATGAAAAGTCCTATTGGATAAACATTAGTATCAAGTGTACACTACATTTACACTATTTTCACTACTAACCTTAATGTCAGACAGCGATTCCCAACAGGACACTGAAGCCATTATCACCCTCTTCAAAGCCAGACTCCATTGAGAAAAGCAGTGATTTAACATCGCTGAATACAGGAGCTGCTGGTCTGTCGCTGCCACAATCAGATAGTTTGTCTGTGTTATTGTGCGACTTTGGCATCTAAAAGCGTAAGTTCAGGTTCACCAAAGTCACACAATAGCACAATTAATTAAGAGATCGAGGAAGCAGTAGAAAAGCAGCTCCTGTGTTCAGCGAGCTAAAATGACTGTTTTTGTCAATGGTGTCTGGCTTTGACGAGAGCGTAGCTGGAGAAAACAGCTTCCCCATCTGAAAGGGCTGTCTGCAGCAAGGTAAAGCAATGAAAATACTTTCCACATAACATACTTTAGAACTGATATCAAAAAAATTTCTTGACTAAAATACACTGCCCTATCTACAGAAGTACATTGCTTAGCTTCTGTGTCAGCACCCCTGTCTGCTTCTCCAAACCGTGGGGCATGCCAGCTGACATCTACTGTTGGTAATACACTGACTGGATAAATATCTCATACAATTTGACATCAAAAGATCTGAACTATTCCTTTAAACCAGTTTTTTTCTGCACAGTTGCAAATAAAGATGTAGCTAAACTTTGTCTTTGAGTTACCTGAAGTCACTTCCTGGTTGGATTTTGGGCAAAAGCTGGGGCTGAGGGCGGAGCCTGGTTTTATGCAGAAGGTATTCCCACGGACCAAACCAAGAGCTGTGACATCATGGGGGGGATTAAGTGTTTCTTTATGTTAGTTTTAGTTACTGAATATGTTACTTGGTCTGATCAGCCCATTTATTTGATGCCCCAGTGTCTCATTCTGTTAAGTCTGTTTGTTGAGTTAACGTATAGTTTTATTAGCCTTATTTTCCAGTTATAGTTATATTTTATTGACCTCTTTTAAGGGTCCTGTAACTCTAATTATGTTACTTTCAGTCAATTGCTTTGTAAAATGTGTTTTTGGGAATATAAACCCAGCTTTTTTATAAAACTTTAAACCTTTGTTCTTTGTGCTTTGACTGCTTGGTCCACGACAACATCAGAAAATATGACGACAGATACTAAAACTTCATTCAGCAGCTACCATTTAACATGTAACATGTCACACAGAAATGTCTCTCTCATAGACAGAGCCATCCTCGATCTACAGCATTAATTAATGTCAATCTCATTCCAATAAAGTGAATGAGATCAATGTGAGCTCATTACTGGCGGGTAAACAAAGGTCAGCACTCAGAAACGGTCCCGTCAGTGAAAAAGAGGTGTCAATGAATCTCCGGTGCCAAACATATTTGACTGGCCAGATATAAACAGTAGCGAGCGGTGTGTGGTTTCACATTCACACCGGACCAGACATGACATAATGCTGCAGACCTTTTTAAAAACACCACATCTCTGCGGTCACTGTGTGGTAAGTGGGTTTCAAATAGGAGGCTCGACATTCAAAAGATTCTTAGTATGGCAGAGCACACACACACACACACACACACACACGCACACAGGGGGCTGAGGAAGCAGATTACTCTAGCTGAGTGAGGATGGTGCCAGAGGCGGAAACAGACAGGTGTAATTATAGAAGGCGAGCAGCGTCCTCTGGGCACCACGACTTCCACTGAGAACAGCAAACACATACACACACTACAGAGTATTCCTTCACACACTTCGTTCCTCCGAGCTTTGTGTGTGCATGTAGGTGTATCATATATTGTGCAAGCTTGTGTATGAGGTAGCCTTTAGCTTTAATCCTTTATTTAAGAAGAACTCACCCCCAAAAGATCATGCGTATATCAATTATTCACCTTGTATTACACTGAGTTTGAGAAGCAAACTTTGTTTTTCTCGTATGCTTCCACAGTGATGAAGAATTCAAAAACACAGACAATGGATAAGCAAAGCAGGTGCACTACTTATCAGTGCGTGAGTGGAAGTATTTTAAACATTACAGTTTTAGCAAAACAGCACGTTTGGGAATTACTGAGGATACAACTGGATAAATGAGACATACTATGCTTAACACACTCTCAGAACAGTAGTGTGTATCTTTTACGATGCACTGAGCTATAAGTACCACGCCACTTCCTGGGAGCTTCCTTACCGGTTGGAGACGCATAACTACGGTAACCCCTGCTAACCTCAGCACCACCACTATCTTTAAGCATGATGAACCTCTGGAGTTTTGTGTTTCATCACATCTGGAGAAGTAACGTTACTTTATGTCAACAGGCATCTTTGTCATCAGATGATGGTTATATTAGCTAAATGCTATCATTATCATGCTAAGAAGCTGGTGTTTAGCAGGTATAATGTTAATTTGTGGCTTTCATGGCAGCCATCAAAAGGTTTTTTGATATATTTCAGTGAGGATGAAAGAGGTGGAGTGACCGATCATCATCCCCGGAGCCACTCCACTCGCATGGCTAACAAAATGCCTTATTATGTCCTCCATCTGTAATAGTACCCGTTCCATTTTCATCTGCTTATCCACGGCTGGATCGCGGGGGCCATAGGCCAAGCAAAGCACCCCAAACATACCTCTCCTCAGCAAAGCTTTCCAGCTCCTCCTGGGGGACCTCCAAAGTGTTCCCAGGCCAGATGAGATATATAATCCCTCCAGCGTGTTCTGGGTCTGCCCAGAGCCTCCTACCAGTGGGACGTGCTTGAAACACCTTTAATGGGAGGCGCCCAGGAGGCATCCTGATCAAAAGCCCGAACCACGTCAACAGACCCGTTTCAACACAAAGGAGCAGCGGCTCTACTTCGAGCTCCCTCCAGATGTCCAAGCTCCTTACCCTATCTCTAAGGCTGCACCCAGCCACCCTACGGAGGAAACTAATTTGGGCCACTTGTATTCGCAATCCCATTCTTTCGGTCACCACGCAAAGTTTAGGGCCATAGGTGAAGGTTGGGACGTAGATGGATCAGTAAATGCTGGTGTTGAAAGAGGTGTTGTTTTACTTACTGATGTTACAGAGCTGCCTTGGTCACTGTCCGCTTTTCTGAGAATTGTCGCTACCACACTGCATTAAGCAGTGAATTGGGTGAGAGTTTGTAAATAGATATTTTGATAAAGGTTTGTTGATTTTAAACGCAGCCCCCTTTCAATACTATTAATCAAGAATTTTCTCTGTATTTGGATTCTTTATTCACCATGGAGGCATTCAAGAAAGAGTCTTCTTCCTGAATATAGTGTAAAACCAGGTGAGTAACTGATACGCAAACGGCCATTTGGGAGGTGAAATACTGAATGAATAAGTAACAGTCACATGGGTTCTGTCTCTTTAAGGGATAAACTTCATGCTTCATGAGGCAACATGTCTGTGGATGCAGCACACTCTGAATCTGTGTGTCACCAACTCTTGTGACTGTGTGTGTGTGTGTGTGTGAGAATGTGGACGTGCTCATCCTCATGTGAAGGGTCAAGCTGTCTTGTTCTCTGGGGGGGTTCTCCCTATAGACACATATGCATCTGTACAGAACATTCCAGATGTGTTTCTCTTTTAAAAATAAGTAATACAACCGATCAGGAAATGGCTGAGACCTCCTCCATAATCATCATAAATCTTTACACACACACAGTATGGTCGACAGCAGCAACAGAATAAACAGCCCAAACAGGTTCACACACAGAAGCAACACCTTGACATTGTGTTAGCGCTATGTGACCATTCACCAAAGCTGTAGACTTGAGACTTGTACTCCCTGCAGCCATGCACATGATTCTGACACACACATCATTTACCTTTGTGCAAAGTCGCTGCTTTAAGTTAAAGAAAGAGGTCCTTTTGTTAATAGTAAACACTTAACATTATTATCTAGTAATATTTTGTCTATTGTATTGAATTGTATTACAGAAATAACTTCTCTTTTATGTCACCTTCCCTGTTTGAAACAAGACGTTGGCGGTGGCTGCCGCCTACTGTGCCAGGAATTTGTGATAAAAATACCTACAGCAATAAAATGTTTTGTCAACGCTCTTACAGCTTTAAGGAATACTTCACCTGCCAAATGGCCATGTGTATATCAATCAACCACCCTGTGTTATGTTGAATTCAGGAGGGAATTTCTTGAAAGCCTCCACGGTGAATGAATCCAAAAACTGAGAAAATTCTTGATGAATTAGAGTACAAGGCGGCCATGTCTAACAACAGCTAAACTACAAACTCTCACACAACTTGAGCAGTTTATTCAGAGTCTCATTTATTCAGCTGTATGCTCAGTACTTCCCAAACGGACAGACCTCTCTGACAGAGAACTTAACTTTACTCTCTTTAATGCCAGACTTCATTTACATAAGCAGTAATTCTACTTCGCTGAACACAGGAGCTGTTGGGCTACTGCTGCCTCCATTAGTTAATTTGTTTGTGTTTTTGTGTAATGTTTGTGTTTCAAAGAGTGTGGATACAGCAGTTGTACAATTTTTCTGCATGAATTCAACAAAGCACAGGGCGAGTAATTAATATACAAATGGTCATTCTGAGATCTTAACTGCTGACAAGGACCGAACTGAGTTTGAAATAACTGAAGCCGACCTGTCACACGTGTAACGGTTCATGCCTTGTAAACAACCAGGACACTTTTCTTAATAATCCTCAGAGTGTGATGTGCTTCCCGAATAATCTCACCTTGCCTATATTTATGTACCTGCCTTTACATAAAAATAGAGATGACGCTAAATTAATTTGGCAAGGTGCTGCAAAATTTAATTCTAACATCTCTATAGGGGAAACTGTGATCGAGGTGTTAAGTTTCTGTGTGATTGTGTCCACACCGTGACAGACACACAGACAGACAGACGCCACCACGGCGACATAATGTCAAGCATACCACCGACCATTATAAATGACTTGTGTGTGTGTGTGTGTGTGTGTGTGTGTGTGTGTGTGTGTGTGTGTGTGTGTGTGTGTGTGTGTGTGTGTTGTCTGTCTATGTCTGTCACCTTGCTCATCCAGGACTTGCGCTTGCACATGGCTTTCCTCCTTTTCACGGCCTCCCACAGTCGTCTCTGTCCTTTATGACAAAGAGAAAGTGACAAGACAAAGAGAAACACACGGATGGTCAGCGGAAAACACAAAACAGATTGCAACTTGCATCTGTAAGACCCACAGGATCAGTTAAGATTTGAGTTACAGAAGCTATACTATCTTGAATTTCAAGGTTGTCTCCCATAATTAAAAGAGAACTCAGAGCTGAGGATAAAGAAAAAAAAAACAGAGTGGACGATAAAGGGGGTAGAAAAGATGGAGGACACACATATACTACATGTGAGAAGAGATTGGAGATAAAGCAGATTCAAGAAAGAAAAGATGGAGAGCACAGAGAACAGTGAGATGAGAGGAGGAAAGATGTGAGGAATATATAACCAGGAGAAGTGGGTGTAATTAGTCTTAAGCGGCTCGGTAGCAATACCCTGAGGGCCTCAGTAACTGGATTTAGAACATTACTGCTGCCATCCTCTTCACACACACACACACACAAAAGACTTGGCACATAAGTGTCCCTTCCCATTGTTCCTAATTACCAGTTGTGGTTTTTAAATGATATTAGGGGTGTTAGCGATGGAGGATTTGCTCCAGCGATGCTGACAGTGAGCCAAATGACACACTGCCATTACTGCAGACAAAAGTAACATTTCAGGCTATATATAGACGCAGAATATCCCCTTATATAGTCGTACAAAAGCACAGAGAAAATTGGATAGGACACTACTCATTAATTTGTCTGAAGAGTATAATTAGTCAGTGACATTGACACATATGAGACGGAGAGTACACTACTCTGGAGATACACTTGAAGACATCTAATTAGAGAAAAGAGAGGAGATGCATTTTTAGAGATAAGCGCTTTACAATTTGCCTCTCATTCACCCATTTACACACACATTCATACACCAATGGCGACACGGTGAGGCAGTGGTTAGCATAGCACAGCAAGAGGGTTCCTGGTCCGAACCCCAAGGTGGGGGAGCTCTTCTGTGTGGAGTTTGCATGTTCTCCCTGTGTCAGCGCAGGTCTTCTCCAGGTACTCCAGCTTCCTCCCACAGTTCAAAGACATGCAGGTTAATTGGTGACTCTAGTCTGGCGACTTGTCCAGGGTGTACCCTGCCTCTCGCCCAATGTCAGCTGGGATAGGCTCCAGCCACCTCATGTGTGCTGCTGCGTTCCAAAACTCTGTTTACCTCAGGGCGCAGCCATCGAGCCCTGAAAAACAGGCGCTCAGGAACGTGTGTGTACCACAACATCATCATTCTAGCGTTTGAGCACGCCTGCCACGCATCTACATTGAAAACAACAAATGTGAGGGTGCAAAAAACGCAGCATGTGTACGGCTCCTGTTCAAGGGATGATCATCAGAGTCCAATCAAATAGTTTGTGTGACCCTGCCATCGCTGGAGCCATGATGCTAGTGTGGCTAAAAATTAAACAGGCAATAGGCAGAAAGAAAAAGAAAATGTGAGGGTGTTTGAAGGCCTTGAATCATGGACAATATCACAACAAACTCAGATTAAAGTCCATCAGGGAGTTTTTCAGTTGGGTCAAGAACCGAACTCAACAGCTACACTGCACCTGCTCACATTCACTGTGTTCAGTCTAATGTCATGTCATTCGTTTACCCCCTAAGTGCGGTTCGTTTAGGCAGATGTGAACATCGCAATCGCACTCCGGTGTGCATCAAAACAACAGGACATAGACCTTCTTGAAGAGGTGGTCTTGGTCTGGTTACAAACGAACAACTCTAGGTCTGAAAGCAACCTAAGACAATTTTCAGGATCCCAGCAAGACAGAAGTAGAATCTGGTCTTTGGGTAGACTAAACACAAATGTTTAAAAACATATACTGCGCGAACTTTCTCTTTAATAACAACACCTACCAACAAACACACACACACACACACACACACACACACAGACACACACACAGACACACACACACACACACACACAGAGTTTCTCACCAGGTCGACCCATGCCGATCTTCTCCAGGTCTTCATTCTTGACGTAGTCGAAGTGCGACAGCCGCGTGACGTTAAGGTCATCTCGTATCCGCAGGAAGTACTGCTGCAACTGCACCTCCATCAGCAGCTCTAGCAGCCATTCTGTACCTTCCTCACACTGCATGCTACTGCCCAGTTTCTGCAAAACACACATTAAGAATACAGAAAACTGAGTTCAATATTCATTCAACCGTTTGGTCTTCAAATAGAGCCTGAGAGAAAGTCACTGAGCAACAATCAAACTGTTCTGTTCTGTTAGAAAAAGAGAGGAAATCATTTGCAGCACACTGAAATACCTGCTTGAATGCTTAGACATTTACATCACAGGCCACGATTAGTCTTGAATATACACACACATATGGGCACACTCACACTGCAGGCTGGGTTGCCCAAATTTACATCACATAAACAAGGACATGGAGAGCAAGGGGCCAAACGTCCAAACATAGCATTAGCTGCTTGTCAGTGGACCAAAACTGACTGGACACTAATTTTACTTTCAAAGTATCAAATACGCATTGATTACACAGATCCTGTGTCATTGTGGCGCTAATATACCACTTAGTCAGCGATTTCATGGCATCTAAATATGTTAATAACTACTGAGGAAAGAGGAGGCAGCACTTTGAGCAGAAAATCACAGTCATACAACAGACAGACATACATGAGATGAATGATGCACATCTGGTGTCCATAAGTGTCGGTGAAGACAAACGGGAGGCCCCTAAACAACCTGACCACAATATATACACTGTACTACATCGCTCCATAAGAAATTGAGTCAGACCATCAATCTTAGACGTCAAAACACAACACCCGAGCTTAAAACATCATCCATCACTGTCTACTTAATGTGACAATCTTAAACGAGCACATGTAGCTGAAACTCATCTTTAATCCTCATGGGCTTCTTTATAGAGCCCAGGGATGTACCGAAATAAACGAGGTGGGAACAGATAGGTTTTTCATTTTACAAAACAGTCATTTTTACTGCACATTATTGAAAAGTGATCGCTGTATTCTGTAGTTGCCCCCGTCAAGTCAGCACACAGCAGGCAGCGGACAGAGCCGAGTGCTCCTCACACATGGGGGAAGCGTTATGTTTAGGAGTAGTGAAACAAAAGCCTGGTGTGACAACTGGATTTCTTTCAAACCCACACAAGTTATACATCAAACTGAAGATTAGAAACTGTCATTTTTATAATTAAGAGAAAAAAAAAAAAAAAGTATATATATATATATATATACATATATATATATATATATATATGAATAAAAGGATTCACATCAAAAATGTCCTTTATTAAAAACAAGAAAACTATTTATTTATTTATTTATTTTCATTTTATTTTTCATTGCTATGTTGATTCAATTTTATATTCACATTATTTATGTTCATGTATTATTTCCTCATTTAATTATTTTATGATTTATTTAAAATGAATATTTCTTTTTTATTTATTGCACTCCATTGATACATTTGCATATTTACATTTATTCATATGTTTATGTATTTATGACATTTATTTGTTTCAGAATGTGTTTCATAGGCAAATTACTTGATTATTTATTTAATTTTTGAACTATACTGTTTTATTTATATATTTATATTCACATTTATTTGTGTTTATGTATTTATTTCCTCATTAATTCATTTAAAAAAATATTTAATTATTTTTAATTATTTATGACTCATTTATAAATTCATATTAACAATTATCTATATATTTATGTATTTATTTCCTTATTTTTTTATATTCAAGATTTATGTAAAAGGCATATTTATCTATTAATTTATGTATCTATTTAATTGTATTGACTCACTTATATAATTGCATTTATTTATATGTTATATTTATATGTATATATATGTTCATTTTTTCATTTATTTTATGATTTATTTCACAGGCATATAACTATTAAATTATATTAACTAATTTATTTATTTAAATTTATTTCAGGATTAATTTCACTAGCATATTTACTCATTTTTTATTTATCTAATATTCACCTAAACTATACTGACTCATTTATAAATTTATATTTACATTCATTTCTATATTCATGTATTATTTTCTTCATTTTTTTTTATTTTAGGATTTATTTCATTGGCATATCTACTTGTTTTTTATTCATTCAATGTTGATTTAAATGGCATTTTATAGTAGTGGGGTTCAGACAGTTCAAAATAACTTCAGGTACAAATAAAAAATAAGAGAGAGATGAAATATTCAGTACGAGCATGTGGATAATTATTTGCCATTAGAAAATTAAATTTGAGTCTTTGAAGACAAAACAATTTCATTGCCAATGACACCTCTGATAGGGTCAATAATCAAGACTAATGAGTTCAATAGAGGAGGTCAGCGAGGTCAGTTCAGAACTTTACACCTGCTCACACTGGTCCTCAGTATTACTTCCAGTCTCAGTGAGGAAGTGAAGTGACCTAATCAACACAAAACAATGACAGACATTCCAAATCTGCAGAGACTGACGGGGAGACCTTTAGGTTGGACGCTCGGGGGCGAAGGAGTCGCTCCACTGAGCAGTAATTAGACTCTGTGAATGAGGAACTTCCTGTGCTGCCTGAGCCAAGGTTACAAGGTCCAGAGGAAAGTGTCAGAGGTCACAGCTTCCTTTCTGTCATTTAAACTTCCTAATGGGCTTGGGTAAAGGTCACTTCCTATTGCTTAATGACTGTGGCGTCTTTCTCTCACACACACACCTAACGTCGGGCCATAAAAATAAAGCTGGCATGTGACCAACCCTCCTAAACCTGAAAATATGCATCAACTGTGCCTTTTCAGTAGAAAGTGAGTGGTCCTGTGTTTTCCATGAATTATTAATGTGAGGTCTGACCTGGGAGGGCTCAATCCCCAATAGCTATGCCAGATGTCGGTATCCTGATATAAATCCATTGCAATGCACATAAAAGTGGGTCAGGTGATATCTCTTTAGCAAAGTCCAAACATGCAGCTTTGGCTCTCCGAGTCTGCAGGAAGCTCCGTCCACCACCGAAAATAGTTCCAGCTTTCTCTGTCAAAATACACACTGAGAACTTTCTCTGATGTTTGCCTGAAGGGAAATCCTCTGGTTTGAGCCCATTACTAATTTCACCCAACAATATAATAACCTGCAAGATCCGCTTTATAGAGATGCAGGCTGCACCGAATGCCTGCAGTGCCTGTGGCTTCAGGATTAACTACAGCTGCAGTCATTTGAATCCGTCTCCATATTTTGCATTTTGCTGCATCATGCCTGACCCCTACCCTGAGAAAGACGATACAGCGTTCTGTTTGGCTGGCTCACTACCGTGCTAAGCTATGCCAAATGCTCTCCTACCATGTGGCATGTTTATGCGATCTGCAGTTCACGCTATTGAGATTTAAAAGAAAAGCTTTCCCTGATAACATCGAACCTACCTTTTCTTTTTCAACCACGACAGAAACACTGTTGCATATAGCATAAAATAGTCCTGTGTGGATCATTCATCATGAGATATTACACCCTTTATTTTCCACAGTGCAGCCCTGAGAGTAATCTTCCCTGGCAGTCAACATGTAAGTGTTATTTCACTTGACGATGCCAAAGACGCAAGTCAGCTTCCTCTTGGGCCTCTTTCCATGACAGTGTCACATCTGAGGCATGGGGGGTCAAAATCAAGGTGCTTAAGCCCTTCTATCGTATTTCTCTGTCAACTTGCTAACCAATTTACAAAACTCATTAAACAGGATATTATGTTTTAAACTTTTTGGAGACAGGTGCTGCACAGAAATTAGCTGCCATACATTTACTTATAGAGAAGGTTAGGATAGGTTGTGTTTGAGCTGACGGAGATCATTATTTGTTTCACAATTTCACAAATGACACATAAATTAAATCACATTTTGAGAAGGTGAGCTGCTCTTTCTTCCTTTATGATGTCATATGTAAAACATTAGGGATGTACAATATTGGATTTTTTGCCAATTATCTCATATGCCGATATGTAACGACTCATTTGACTGATAAGCGATAGCGATACATCCACTTTTTTTCCCCCACCTAATTGTCATCAAGTCTCTTCGTTAGTGGAATAAACAACATATTATGCATGCATACTCTTATCATGATAGCCCACCAGCAGATGGAAACATGAAATACAATGCTTTTCAATGTATGTAATATTAATTTATTGTGCAAATTAAGAAAAAGTATGTTGGTCGATTCTTAAAGACGATATTGGCCGATATCAGTGACATGCCGATATTATCTTGCATCCCTATAAACCATCTTAAAAGAATACTTCACCCATATCAATTACTCACCCCATGTTATGTTCAATTCTAGAAGAAAGCTTGTTTTTCCTGCATACCTGGAGTGAATAAGGAATCCAAAAGCAGGAAACTGATGAATTGAAGTCATAGGGGTCCTCATTTAACAAGAGCAAAGCTATATAAAAACATGTCTTTATAAACTTTCACGTTACTCGTGCAGTACAATCCAAGTCTCATTTATCCACTTGTGTGCTCAGTGCTTCCCAAATACAGTGCTTTCTGACAGGGAACTGAACAAAAGGTAAAACTTATCTATGCTCTCTTCAAATCCAGACTCCAGTCATTGTACCTCACAACACAGGCGCTGCTGGTCTACCACTGTCTGTATCAGTTAAATTGTTTGACTTAACCCTTTTAAAGTCACACAGTGATAACTAACTGATCAAGACAGTGGCAGATGAGCAGCTCCTGTGTTCAACAAAGTAAAATGACGGTGTCTGTCAATGGAGTCTGGCTTTTAAGAAAGCTTAGACAGATTTCACTTCTAGTTCAATTCCCCTTTAGAGAGCACTGAGCATACGACTGGATAAATGAAGGTGCTTTCAGACCTAGAGTTGGTTCGTGTTCTCACGGCAATATTTACAAGCGGACCAGATAAAATGCCTTGCACAAGAAAGCTGCTCTTGATTGGTCAGAATTTCCGAGTGCAACTGCTGTGTTCACACCGGCCCAAACGAACCGCACTTAGGGTCGTACACACTTGAGTTTCACTGAACCGAACCAAACGGGGCAGGTGTGAAAGAACCCTGAGACTTGGATTACACTGCACAAGTTGTGTGAGAGTTTGAGTTTGTCATCAGACCTTATGATATAGTTTTGCTGTTGTGAAACATGGACCCCTTTTACTGCAATTCATCAAGAATCTTCTCAGTTTTTGGATTCTTCATTCACTGTAGAGACATGCAAGAAAAACAAGTTTTCTTCACAGATTCAATGCAACATGAGGTGAGTAACTGATAGACAATTCTTCATTTGGGGGGGGGGGGGGTGTATCCTTTTAGGTGTTTATCTTGTCTGCCTCTTTAATAGAGTAAAGAGGAAGATGCACATTGTGGAGGTGTGAGGTCAGCAGGAGGAACGCTACGTTCAAACTTCGTTAAGTGTGACATGTGGCAGGACTCTGAGGAATCCAACCAGGGCAATAAGTCCAGTATTACAGCTCTGCAAAGTGTTGTTTCTTCCCCTCCCCACGTTTATTTTTTTCCTAAAAGAACATGAAATGTGACGACATCAGACACACAGGCCAACTGGTTTTCAGTTTCACATGAAAAGTAAAAAAGAAGGAGGCAGAAACAACAAGTCTGACACAGAGAGGGCAGAGAGGGATGTAGGAATTCAGATGCAGAGAAACAACATGATGTCCCTGCTGAGAAATGCCTCTGGCCTGAACTCATTCCTCATGGTGGTGGAGAAATGCACGCTAACACTCGCTCGCACACACATATACACAACTCCTGGCCAAAGCCATGTCCTGTATCAGATCTGTTCTGCTCTAACATACTGCTGCAATAACAACAACCCTCCCAGAGGACGGCCTCAATCCAGCTGGAGAGTCCACACACACACACACACACACACACACACACACACACACACACACACACACACACACACACACACACACACACACACACACAGAGACCCCTGACCTCCACCATATTCATGATACAAATGTTATATTCACACATCTGGGTAGAGCACATGATTCTGACTATAGTTACTGATATATTATGTCATATTTCTAAATAATAAGCTGAGCAGGGAGAGCAGACACCAGACTTACTCGATATACGTGAAAGTGTGCCAGGAAGGGGAATGACTTTTTCAGCTTGTCAAAGCGTCGCATCCTGAATTCCTTCGTCTGGATGACTGTAGGTGCAAAAAATGTGCGCTTGCGTTTAAATGGCCAGAGGTGGCTGCTTGTCTCTTAAACCAATACCGGAGCCACAGTCCTCCCAGTTTGACGTTCCCAGTCTCTGAGGGAATTCTAAGAAGCGCAGGCGCTCCTCGGATCCAGACTCACAGCCCCGAACCCGAGAGGGGGAAGAAAAACTTCCTAAGATCCTGTACGCAGATCTACAACATTCCATGGCGGGGCAATCGTCCAGTAAGCCCCTTCTTTAGCTTCAGCTCCCTCGGGAAGGCACAGAGGCATCCATGTAGCACGTCAGCGTGCAAAAGAGAACTTAAACTGTCTTCCAATATATGAGGGGGAAAAGAGCTGTAGAGTGATTAAGAGCTAGCAGAGAAAGCCTCTCAGCTCGGCCCTGTGCCCAGTCCGGCCATGTGTGCTCCTCAAACAGCAGTGAGCCAGTGATCCAAAGTTGCAGAACTTCACAAATAAGTCACTCCTCCTTCCTCCCTTCCTTTCACTGCCTCTCTGACACACACACAAATACACACACACACAGACTCCCTCTCTCTCCTTCTGTCTTTGCGCGTGCAGCTACTGTCTGTTTGCTTTTCCATCGAGCGTGGGGCTAAAAATAGGAGCGACTTCTCCCCGATTGAATCTCTTGCCAGCCGGGCAGCGGGGACATGAGAGTGAGTGACTGTCTCTGGTTTCACATTTTAGGGTGCACCAAGATGTGTGTCTGGTTGCTTTCAGAGAACAGTAATGTGTTTATATCATCTTCCCTCTGACTCGATCTTTGCTCCGTTGCTGTCTCTTCCCTTCTTCACCCACTCCCCTTTTTTGGACTACTTTCCCCCTCTCCACTCCTCACCCAGTCCTTCTGACAACCCCTCTCCTCCCCACCTCCTCCTCCTCTCCCTCCTGCAGTCAGTCAGACGGTCCGTGCAGTGCAGAGCAGTGCGTGGTGCAGAGGACAGAGGCTTCATGGTATTCAGCCCAGAGGAGCATTTGATCCAGGGCCAAAGGGTCACATTCAACTGCAGGATGGAGAGCTTGTTTCCTGTGATGCAACCCCCCAAACACACACACACACACACACACACACACACACAATCACGACCGACCACTTCTTCCCCTTCTCCACTGCTCGATCTCTTCAATTATCCCTGCCTGCTTAATTTAAAATTCACTGCAGTGGAGAAATTCCACTTTGGGGGTTTTCAGTTAGAGTTTGTCACTGAAACCACTGGTTTGGAGTGAACCTGTGACACTCTTGTGGTGCACACTCTGGGGACAAGGAGAGTGAGCGGTCCCAAAATAATAGACTGATCATGAATTATGTATGGAATTATTCATGAAGATATTCCTCCTTTTTCTAAATTTCTTGCAAAACACAACAAAATCATCAGTATGCGTCACTTTGTCATATGACTTTGCCGACGAGTATGTGCTTACTTTACTTTATGCCTTTTACCTGTAATGCTATTTATCAGTCTGGATCTTTTTGGTGTGAGTTGCAGAGTGTTGGCGATATGTCTGTCTTCTCTTCAATATAAAACTAGACGGCACTCACAAATTTAAAAAACTCAACATCAATGTCTCTTTCCAGAAATCATTATCAGTTTACTCAAGATAATCCACAGACCTTGTTGTGAGCAGTTTCATGTCGGAACTATTTTCTTTCTACCAAATTACACCTGCCAACCGTATCACAGCGCAGAAGGAAGGGTGCATCTACTGCTAGCTCACATAACACCAATAAACTAGCTAACTTTACAGCTCAGCCAAGGAGGACACCAGCTGTGTGACATGGGGCATTGTCCTGTTGGTAGTTAATGTCGGAAATCCAAAGTGTGGGATCATTTTGAGAAGGTGAAGGACGAACCCAAGGTGATATGTAAACTCATCTTCATTGGTCGACTACAAACATGACGTATCATCTGAAACATGTCAGTAGCTACATGCCCATTAGCCACTTAGCACAATGCTTTGCCAACAGCGTCATTAACAGGCGGCTCGCTCAGTGTGTAACGTGCACTTGTAGATAAAATATAGGCCTATATTAATGAAGGTTCATTAGTACGGTTTTGTATTTCTCTGTAATGTAGCACAGTGTTAACAATGTTATTGATACTATTCTTTCTCACAGTTGGAACTCAAACCATTGTGTTGCTCCGCCCAAAATATCTAATATAATAATTAAATTAATATCGTAAACATGCGGACGACTAGTCGACTAATGGCTCTAAATGACAACTATTGGTCGACAAGGAAAATTCTTAGTCAGGGGCAGTCATTTTAGTCATTTTAAACCTAAATGGCATGTTTAAAAAGCAGCAGTAGCACCATGGCACAGGAGCAGCAGACACTTACCCTTATAAACAATCACATCAACGACACTAAATGCTTTTACATCAACAGAGAAGACAAAGGCAGCAGATGTCTGTCAGTGGGTGACTAATACTTTGAGTTACAGCTCAAAATACAAACCAATTATCTTAACAAGACCTGCCCAGGCCACCCAACTTCACTCAGCTCCCCCCGACTCCTCCTGTCTCACTGACGTCTCTTGCACTGCAGCAGAAAAAGTCCTAACCTCACCCATCTCCTCCCTATGCTTCACTCCTTCATTAATCCCTTCTCTTTCACTCTGCTCCCCTCTCTCAGCCTCCCCTCCCTCCCTGGGGTCTGGCCAACCCGTTGCATTTTCTTCTTTATTTGGTGCTGCCTTTTATTTCCTGCCTCTAATCCTGCAAAAATGTTATCTCTCTCCCCCTCTGCTGACTATAAACAAACCCTTACCAGCTGCTTTTCAGACCCTCAGTAGCAGAAAGCCCCCTCTCACTCTCCGTTTCTTGCCAGAGACTATTTAGCTTTTGCTTTTGTGTTTTGTCATATCTCAGTTTTTTTTTTGTTCTCTCCACTCTTTGTTGCTCTTTGTTCTTTTCTAGTTAATCCACCTATTCAACATTTGACTTCTTGCTTTTGACTTTGGATATTTCTCTCTTTGTGTCCCCCTTTTTCACCACCACTCTCCTCTGCTTTTAATTAGGATGTTTTGTGTTTACTAGCGGAAGGAAAGGGAGGTGAGCCGACGGTGGAGTCGCAGAGGGGAAGGAAAGAGAAAAGAACAACAAAATAGGGATGTTGTCATAAAAAGTCTGGCTTTGATTAAAGGCAGGACAGCAGACATATCTGAAGAGCATCTGGTGCTGTGCACTGGGTTTTTGTTCATGAGTATGCTGGTGTGTTGGTTTGTGTCTATGTGTCTCCATTCACAACAGGGCGAGACATATTGTGTTTGTTATCTGATTTACTGTGAAGTGAGCTGATAAAGGAACTGTCATTCAGAAAAAGAGCTCTGGTGTGCAGTAAGATCGTAGGCCAGTATTTCTCTGAATATCTCTAAGATCAGTTTATACTTATGATCTCAGAATATTGCATACACTCTGTCTTAATGACACAGTTTAATCAAAATATCATTAGAAACATGACAGCAACAGTCACTAACATTAATTTATTTATCTCTTTTTCACTTTGCATGGACATGGACATGGTCAAGACGACCTGCTGAAGTTCAAACTGAGCATCAGAATGGTGAAGAAAGGTGGTTTAAGTGACTTTGAACGTAGCATGGTTGTTGGTGCCAGACGGGCTGGTCCGTCAGAAACTGACGATCTGCTGGGATTTTCACACACAACCATCTCTAGGGTTTACAGAATTTAATGTGAACAACATGAAAGCATGGATCCATCCTGCCTTGTATCAACAGTTCAGGCTGATGGCTACTTCCAGCAGGATAACGCACCATGTCACAAAGCTCAGATCATCTCAAACTGGTGTCTTGAACATGACAATGAGGTCACTGTACTCCAATGGCCTCCACAGTCACCAGATCTCAATCCAATAGAGCACCTTTGGGATGTGGTGGAACACAATTTAATCTAAAACAACAGACAGGTCCAAACATTGTGGCTCCCTTTAGTGCAATTTATTAGCAATACACTGCACGTAACAGAGCTACAGTGTACTTGTGGATGTCCTAATAAATTGCACGTAGGGGAGCTACAGTGTGCTGACCTTTCTTTGTGTTTTGTTGCTTTTTTTTTTTCATTTTGGTCCTGCATCTTTGATTTAGTTTCAACCACAGGAGTTAGGGTGAGAAAGAAAGATTATAACATTACATGTAATTTGTTAAGCTATAAGTAGTGAAATGAAAAGATTTCTTCCAGAAAGGTCGTTTATACCTGGTGCTCTAACCCTCCCTCACAAACAGTACAGTGTGTGTCAGTGCCGGTAAAACCTCCTGAAGGTCCACAGCCTCCGGAGTACCTTTTATTTTTCATGTGCTCTCACAAATGTTTTATGAGGAATAGCTGAGTGGGCTAGCTGGCTCCACTGTCCATTATTTTCAGAGTTTAGGTGTGGACTTCTTCAGCCATCAGTTGTCTCATTCACACAGTCACTCAGACGCAGAGGTGACGTCATGAATCTGGCTCTAAGTCAACAAGCACACAGGATGTGACAGGACAGGAGGAGGAAAAATAGCAAAGACCCTTCCCTGCCCTTGCTTTCCTTTTATAACCACACACACACACACACACACACACACACACACACACACACACACACACACACACACACACACACACACACACACACACATTTCAACAGAGTCTGGAAACACAACTCCCTGAAGTGAATTATGCCATTTATGGCACACAAATTCCCTTAAGTCCACATGATCTCGGCTAACTCTTATTAAATATAAGTTGGTGAATGTTCTTCACTCACACCCACAGTAAAATCAACTTAATTACTGTGACAAGTAGGAAAATAATGTTTACCTGAGTATATAGGAACAGTTACATAAGTCTCATGACTGTGAAACAGACAATATAAAATTATTTCTCAGGTACACAGGAAGCTGGGCAAGGCAGCGCATAAATCCAAATGAGGAAACATGATGTGGAGGAGGTGGAAGGTGCTGTATGTTTGGTGAAGTCCTGAGCTGAATGTGAGACACTGCAGTGTTTACTGTACAGTGTAAGTAAAGCATCAGATGTCCACGTTACACTGATGTAAATCAATGGAAGGAATGTGTCACGGTGCCGTCAGCTGCCTCCTCACTAAGCAGATTAGACCAATACGATTAATGGCCAGTAAGTCCACCTGCAGCTCCACCGTGACACCACTAGGTAGCACCAATCCTATGATGGAGTATTCAGTGGGGTGGTTGCTTTCATCTTTGCATTAGGTCACTTAATGCTGACTGCTGTGTAGATTTCACTGCATTCATGGTGGCACGAGGAGAGTCAGGATTAAAGCAGTCAGCTTAACAATGAACTATCAGCTTTGATTCATACTGATTCTGGTTATATTTTTAATATTGAATGAGTTATTAAAGAGGACTGCAAAGCACAAACTCTTTCAAAATATATCTGAAATCTTACAAGTCTGCTGTTAAACTCACTAAAAGGCCCAGTCACACAAGAGAAGCTTCCTCTTCCTCCTCTTATTTAGCATTAGTTACAAGTTCTTCCTGACTGCCTTAGTTTTCATGATCATCATCAGGATTCACGAGGAAGCTCAACACTTAGGTCGAAACTTACAGTGTGCTGTTCAACAAGAATTATGTTGATAATACAGACTGGGGAGCTATCTACAGATAGTGTTCATCACCCTAGAACAAAAATTATGATGGTATATCATCTAATGATGATCAACAAGCTGGGAAAAAGGGTCTACAATAACGGTCTCAGAGAATATTTTTATATTACAGAAGTCATATTGACCACAAATTGTAATTGTACCACAATTCCAATACAGAAGTACTGTCATGTACTGACACCTGAATACTGTTGTGATCATGTCTTGAAGACATGAAAAAAACTGGAAGCTCGTGCCCCATGTGAAAGCCATACCCCTAAGATGATCAATTAATATGAAGCTAGAAATAGCTGCATTATTTTGCCCTGTAAGTTATTAAATATGCTCATAATCAATTAGTTCGTCTCTTATGGACACTGAAATGTGAGTAAATAAAACTCTCCAGTTGTGCCAGACTAGCTCGGTCCCTCACACTCACAAAGGAGCAGCTACTGTATGTCTCTCCAGCTGCTCCTATCTGGCCTCCATCTCCCTCCCTCTTTATTTCCATCTCTTTCTCCTGTGTACACACAAACACACACAGTAGTATGACTCAATGGCTGTCCAACTGGTATATGAAAGGATGCTAAGCCCAAGTTAAACGTCTGATCGTGTAGACTGTATTATCATGAACAGACATCAAATTAGTGGCTTGCTGGCTAATGAGATTATGAAGAACAAAGCGCTGTGTGAGGTCTGCATTATGTCCGGGTACTGCGACGCACACACACATTAAGCTTGAATCTGTAATATGATGCTCACTGTACACAGACACAGGCACGCAGAGGCATGCACTCCCATCGGCTGGATTCACACTGACGTACAGTGTTGGGAATTAAGATAGCTTAGTGGATACGGGTGGACACGCTGCCAGCGCATTTCTAAAATAAGTCGCAACCTTTTGGTGGCAAAGCATCAATCTGCGGTTTGGTGGCGGGTGCCAAAAACCAGCAGAGCAGAGTGAAGGAGTAGTAGAACAAACATCATTAATCCCTTTTACAACTGTGCAAGAAAAATATCTCCACATGCACACATACATACACGGTGCTTCTGACGGCCTGCACGCACAGACACACAGAGATGCGTCATTCCTGATCTCACAGATTGTAACGCTCTGTCAGATTCTGGCTTTAACGCTCTCCTTAAATCCCTTCACTGTCTGCAGCACCTCATCATTCACAGAGTCAGGAGAGGAGAGGCGTCATGTGGTGGTGGGCGTCAACGTTGAGAAGAACAGACTGTGGGAATGAGGAAAGTTTGGGACACAAACAGACTGCTTCCAGGCGAACACAGAACATATGTGTCCCCTTTTGGTAGCTTGGCCTAATATGCATAATGCCAGACTACCAAAACAACCCCCACTAATACTTCCTAACGTCGCCTCCACCCTGAAAATACACCCATCCTGAGCGATCTCTCCTTTGATCCCCCTAAAGCTTGTTAAGAGTGGAAAGGAGGGTGTTAGAGAAAAATGTCGGTCAGTGATGATTGACCTCCGACGGACAGTCAACAGTGTGTGAAACAAACATGTAGCACTGTATGTGCTATAATGAGATAAATGGAGAGGATTTATTATTCCAAATTACAAAAAGACAGCAGATGCTCAACAATGTAGTGCTTTATGAAGCTCACTAATCCCCTCATGCTCTGAAGCATAAAACTACATCTGTGTTAAGCATAAAAGGATTCCTGTGATAAACAATGTACATAAGGGAGTCGCTGGATTCTAACCTCTCTCCCATCTCTTTCCTTGTTTGAACCGCTCTCCTCTCTCTTAGCGCCTTGTTTCATCTGTTCTGACGTATCTTTCTGATGGAGATGGCTGCATGCAGTGTGTTAAAACTAGAAAACCGCTGTATACTCAGCACAAAGCTGCAGCTGTAGAAAGAGAGTGATCTGATTCAGCCCACAGAAACCAGGACAGCTGCAGGGTCCACCGGCTTAACTGTGCTGAACTAGCACACAGACCCTAAACACCCGCACTCAGTCTACATTCATGATATTTAAACTGTTGCACAGATCGACACATTCATCCATCCATCCATTTTTTAATACACGCTTATCCTGTGCAGGGTCGTGGAGGGCTGGAGTCAATCCCAGTGCAGACTGGGTGTTGTTAGCAAAAACTTGTAAGCTATAAAGAGGCAAAGTCGCTCCAGTCTCCAGAGGAAAATGTCTGCATTGTACATTTCTGCAAACCACAGATATGTCACTTGTGTACATTTGATACAAATCATATCAGCGTTCTGACTTTGTGATCTAGAGGTAGAGGGGGTGGTGGATGTGACACCAAGGTGAGATGGCTGCCAATCTGCAGACCACTGCTCGAGACCAACAGCCAACAAAGCTGGTTGTTTTTTAGTGAGTCATTGCGGCTTTTCCAGATGAGATTGTGCCACCAAAACCGGGTATTTTAAGCCAAAACACGATCTCCTCCTCACCATAACCAAATGGTTTTTGTGCTTTTACCTGACCATGTTAACCACAGTGTAATATTAATTAATAATTAATATGTAACCTCAGTTACATATTAATGTCCAAATGTTACGTATATGTGGTGTGCAGAAAGGTACAATGCTAATACCTTGTCTGGCAATTGGGTTGCTCCCAGTGGACCTTGAATTGAGCCATGACTCACATGTATGATGCTTGTCAATTTAAAAGATAATTTTGCAAGTCAAGAAAGTTGTCGTCTGTCATAGAACGACAACACCCAAAAGTCACCCGAGTAACGTGATAGCATTCTCTCTCTCTGAGGCTGTGATGCCTTTATGTTTCCTACTGATATGTACTCACACGAGCAACGGGTCTTACTCGTTCTTTTCTGGAACACGGCTAAGTTACCTAGCTAGCAAGCTAGCTGGTGTTGGTGACGCATAGTGTGCGGGACGTGGCAGCGGTTTCACACAAAACTAAGGGTACTTTCACACCTGCCCTGTTTGGTTTGGTTTAATTTGGGCAGATATAAACACAGCAATCGCACTCAGATGTGCACCAAAACAACCGCACCGAGACCTTCTTGAAGACGTGGTCTTGGTGCAGTTACAAACAAACTCTGATGCAGTTCGTTTGTGGTGAGAACATGTTCCGACCTTGATACTCCGAGCACCAAGCACCCTGAATGATACTATGGAAAACTGCGACCGTCTTCGCCTGAGAAATTCTTTTAATTTGAAAAACGTGTAATTCATGGCACAATTCAAACGGGATCGAAAAATGATTAGTGTCTCACTGTTAACTAACGTACATGTTTATTTTATGAAATAAGATCCCATGGAGGACACTGGAAGGGGAGGGACTTTGCCTCTCTATACATCTGCAACAACTTAATATCGGTCTGGCAAATTCACTGTAGTGTTGAGCCCTTTTCAAATCCCACTAGGAACCTTTCTTCATGTCATCCCCCTCTCCATCTGCCTCCCAACAGTAAGCTACCAATAAAGATTTGAAAAAGGCAAGAACACTGACAGCACAGTGGCAATGGCACTGCTGGCCCCACTCAAGCCAAAAGAACAGCGAGGCCTGTCCGTACATCACAGGGTTTGTGAAAGGACGTGGGGGTTTGCGGAAGAGGTGGGAGGCTATAAAATGTCATAGTTTGCCTGTCACCGAGCTCATTCGGCAGCACCTCATCAGTGACCTCATGGTTCTGCATTCAATAACTCGGCACACACACGGGCTGGCCTTGTGTGTGGGCGAGAAGTGCTGCTGTGTGGTGAGCGTGAGTATGTGGTGGGTGAGGAGAGTGACGGTGACATACGAGGGTAAACGAGCTGGCTCTGTGCGACAGATATATGAGAAGTTATATAGATTTCTATGATACTGAATTGTATTTACACAGCAGGTCTTTTACCACACTGCACTTTTTTTTTGCTGTGGTAGAAAAATCACAGGTGTTATTTGTTAACATTAACAATGGCTCTGTTCTATGTAAGTGTCTCAGTAGGTCAGGACAGTGTGACACTGAGCCAGCATGCACAAAACCAGGGCCATTAAACTGAAGCAGCTAAATAGAATACAGCCAACATTTGTTTTATTATGTATTTTCCTACAATGACATGTCAAAAAGTGTCCTCTGAAAAAGACCTATCTTTCTGACACAATAAATTACTGAAAATAATACTATATCTCCCTGACTGCCACTTGGTCAGGTACCATTTACACTAGTATTAATCTGCAAACTGACCTTAAAGGACACCATTACTTGCCATGCCATGCCATTTGGTAATGACCCTAGACTGCCACAGTGACGTCCTCTACTGGTTTGTGAACTACTGTTTCAAAGCCTCCAGTTTGACATTTTGGCCATTTGGATTTTTGTATGGCCACATTTGGACGAGAGAGTGGTGCTAACCGCAATGCTAGCTGCTAGCTTGGTTTGCACTGTGCATTTATAGCGATGGTTAACTGTTATAATATTAATACTAAAGCAAATTTTGACAACAGGTCAACAGGCTTAAAACCATTAAAACAAAATGTACTTAACAGAAAAACAAAACACACTTTTAGAGGGTTAGTACAACCAAATACTGAAGAAGGTAAATGCCTTGCACAAGAAAGCTGCCCTTGATTGGTCAGAATTTCCATGTGGGAAAAATCCAGGAAGTAAACCAAACGTTGAAGAAGAATACACTTGCAAGATAAATGCGACACTTTCTAATGTCACAATGGAGGGACAACTACACAAGTTGATTTTAGCGCTGCTCATCGTGGGCTATATTGCTGTCATTGTTCATTTTAGTCAAACCATACAGTTTGAAAACGAGGCGCGGCTCCAACTAGAAAACAATGTTTTGATGCATTGGATGTGCTGAATGTGCATATTAAGGCAGTACAGGAGGAGGTGCACATTAATAATCCTCCAGGACTGTAACATGCTCATGTTTAACCCAAACAATGTGTCATGTGACTGCTGTTGGTTCATTTCGAGGTCGGAACACCTTCTCACCACAAACTGCACCAGAGTTCGTTTGTAATCAGACCAAGACCACCTCCTTCAGAAGGTCTCGGTCCGGTTGTTTTGGTGCACACCTGAGTGCGACTGTTGTGTTCACACCTGCCCAAATGAACCGCATTTAGGGGGCAAATGTACTTGAGTTCGGTTGAACTGAACCAAACAGGGCAGGTGTGAAAGCACCTTAAAAGAGCTGCATGATTAAATTATTTTATCCCCATTCAAGGTAGAAGATGGCTTAACCAGAAGTTTAGTGAAAGTTAGCCACTCGATAGACAATGTCTCTGGTGTGCTTGCTCTATGGGCCTAATGATGCAGATGATCAAGGTAATTTTGCTCCCACAAAATCAAGATTTTTTGGCTTCTACTGAGCACCTTTCATAGCAATGAACGAGACCATTGCTGTATCCAGTCCTCATATGTTCCTACTTGTTAGTAATGACAGAAACACAAATGTTGCCCATCCAAATTCACATCTGCAGGCACGATTAAGTTGCAATGCTATTGCATCAGTTGCTGCCACAAAAAGACAGAGAACCATAATTTACTGATAACCTGATTGCTTTTATTGCAATCCAAAATTAATTTTCCTTTGAGAGAGAAATACGCCTCGCTCGGAAAACACCACAACAAAGCCTTCCATCATCTCACACCCTTTAATTTTCCTTTAACAGGACCTGCTGAATTTGCTCAGTTTACCCGTCATCCAGGTTTGCCTAAAATCAGTGGCAGGATCACTACTATATTCAAGAAAACTGTAGAGGTCTACCTCTTCATCATCGCTGGGCAGGTGTTGGTAGTCAGACTCTGACGTCTCCTGCAGCCTCTGGTATTCTGCCGTCTCCCCCATGATGGGGCTCCAACACCCGGCAGTTACCTGCCCGGGGCTACGTGTCCTCAAAGTCCTCAAATAGCCACCGCTCCAGTCGGTGAGCAACCCACGCGCTTAGTCAGTCAGTTGGTCAGTCAGCTCGCTTCGAGGTCTGAGCTGTCATTTGGAAGACAAGTACAGTATTCTGCATGTCATTCACAGTACAGCACTATATTATATTCCACTAACTATACTGCCACTGTATACCTCCAGTACTCCCACCTTCATTGTCCTCCTCAGTTAGGTTGAGTCAGCTTTCCTTGAAAATGGCCGGACAATGAGTTCGTCATGTTCACACAGTGATGGCAGGGCTGTGTGCACTGACTGAGCAGTCTGTAAAAACACAGGTGCTTATCTTTATGGAAGCAGCTTTTGGTAACGCATTCCTCTGGCACGCTGCGGACAGTAATTCTTGATGCAGAATGAACATAATCCCTATTTTTGCATTGTTGTGGGCGGGCTTCCTCTCCTGAAGAAAAACAGAAGACAGCCTTCTTTAAAAGACAGTACAGTTTGTCCTCTTCGCAGGCCAGTGGCGTGAATGTTCAGAGGTGTCAAACTGATCGTTCCAAATTAATCTACTGGTTGTAGTTGTCCTCCCAAACAAGGAAATCCCACGTGGAGAAGCTGCTGCAGCCGGGATGGAGCTCTGGGGATGATGCAGCCAAGGTGTGGCACTGGAGGTGACAAATCCAGCAGGGTCTATTTCTGTCGTCCCTACTCACGCCATGATAATAACCTCTACCCTCAATCTGTCTGTCGCTCTACCTCGCTCATCTCTGCTGTCTCTCTGGGTCGCCCTGCCTTAGTGCTGACGCATGCTCTTCATATCCAGCAGTGTCCCTGCTCCCTCTCTGTGTTTCTATTCCTGTGCCCCAGGCATCACAGCGGCCAGCTCACCTCCTCTCATTCACCGACAGCAGTGAAATATCACAGCAGCGAAGGGCAGAGATCGTGCAGGAGCTGTTTTTCATTTTTCACCTGTCTTATTTATATCATCCCTCCTTTGTGTGCTTCTATTTTTTTCCTCCCCACAGATCTCCAGCAGCTGTCCAATCGGACTGGCAGCTCAGCTCTGACGATCACGGCTAAAGTCTGGGAGGATTTTTAACGCTGCTTTGTCCTAAATGGACTTCCTGATTGCTCGGCCGATGCCTAATCCCTCGCTGTTGTTGTTATTGTTTTTCCCCCTCCTCTCCTCCCCTCACCCTCTAACACCCCTCCACTTGATGTTTTTTTCCATTTCAGCCCCGGCTCGATGATTTGGTGAGTGGTCGCCTCCTCTATTACCGTGGCAACATCAACCCATCCCACCTCCTCCCTGCTCTCCTGTGTCCTGTAGTCACGGCGATCCAGTCAGCGGTGGTCCTGATAGAAGCAGCCAATGACGGCGAGGCAGGCCGACAGGGGAGGGAGGGGGAGGAGAGATGATGGCGAGAGGCGGGGGAGCCCTAATGAGGAGAGTTAATCCTCCCTCTGAGAGGGAGAAAAACACGGCCATGCTGCTTTGTGTGTGTGTGTGTGTGTGTGTGTGTGTGTGTGTGTGTGTGTGTGTGTGTGTGTGTGTGTGTGTGTGTTTGTGTGTGCGTCAAAAAGCACCTCTCCACTATAGAGAGGGTAACCAGGCCATCTGGATCCTTGCTGAGTGGACATCTGGATGGAGGGGAAAATAGAATAAAAGAACAATGTGTGTGTGTGTGTGTGTGTGTGTGTGTGTGTGTGTGTGTGTGTGTGTGTGTGTGTGTGTGTGTGTGTGTGTGTGTGTGACTACCTCCTGGTCTTTCCCAAGTTTCAGTGCGACAACACTGCAGTCCGAGCACTGATGTCAAATCTTTAACACATCTAAACGACAGCAGTACACACAGAGCTCGTTGACTCATACGTCTTCCTCTCCATGCCTCAGTCCATGTCACTCTTAATTCTTCCCTCTTTCCATCCTAAACACTTGTTGTCTTTCCTTTTTCCCTCCTCTTATCTCGTTCGTGCCTCTCCTCTCGTCCCCCATCACCCCTTCCCTCCCTCCATCCCTCTGTCCCTCCGTGACTCCATTCCAGCCCTGTTGATGTCCTCAGGCCGGTTATTCGCAGCCCGCTGAGCAACACTCGCCTTTTGCTCCCATTCCTCTGCCTCTCCTCTGCTCTGTTGTTGAATTGGCTCCTCTGGAGGCCGGCTGTCACACATTTGAGCGGCACGCAATATTGCACAATAAATACACAAACATGCACGCACCTCTACAGAAAGGCACACACATCAGCGAACAAGTATTTCTACAAAATGGAAACACAGAAACGCCGCAGGCATAAAGACACAATGCACAGTGACACAGAGGCCTGTACGTCTGTATTTACCACAGGACATTATACTGATTATATATCTGTTTTTATAGACATTGAGCGGTGTCAGAGGGTGCTTATGCAGGGCTTGACGCTAACTTTTTTCCCAAGGAGCACATGTACTCCTACGTTGAACAAGTATTGCAATTTAATTTTGTCTCAAATGTTATTATCTTATATATATTATCTTTGCAATATGATTATCTTACATAATGTTATTACTATCCTAAAACATTCTCCAGGTCCTCTGAAACTCTGCAGGACTTATTTCCACCCTGCCCAGCAGCGGTACAATGGTGAACGGTCCCTAACTGCGGGGAGAACAGAGCAGGCTTCCCTGGAGGTCCGCCGCTTTTCCCGGTCCCTCTTCGCCACCACACTTTGACTTGTTCCCACCCAGCCGACAGCCTGGCCGTAAAGAACGGTCCCTAACTGCAGGGAGAATAGAGCAGACTTCCCCGGAGGTCCGTCGCTTTTCCCGGTCCCTCGTCTCCGCCACACTTTGACTTATTTCCACCCAGCCGACAGCCTGGCCGTGGAGAACGGTCCCTAACTGCGGGGAGAACGGAGCAGACTTCCCCGGAGGTCCGGCGCTTAACCCAGTCCGTCTCCTCCACTCTGACTTATTTCCACGCTGCCGACAGTGGGACTTATACTCATTGTGCCGACAGTGGCTTGGAAAACCACCCATAACCGTGTCACGCGGGGAAGAGGGAAGAGGGAATGTTTGAGTTCCTCCAACATTTGCGGTTAGATTATTATATTTTTTTATTGACAAAAATATAGGCTGCTTCGGCTGATTTTTTTACGCACACGTGCCCCTAAATGTTTTTTACAGTTTGCACACACCTATTTTTATTCGCAAATGCAAGTGAAACACTCGCACTGTCGAGCGCTGCTATGGCTTTCATTTTTATTGCCAGTGACTTCTTTACTATAATTATTGTGCACATGAAAAGCATAAAGAACTTTATACATTTTGAGGGCATCGCCAGCAATTACAATCAACTTCCCTCTGCCATATATCAAACAGATGACCCCAAGTATTGGGCATATCATTTCCATATTAAGTGAAAATAAGTTCCCAACTCTTTCTTAAATTTTTTACACATGGGAGATATATTGGAGCTGCATTTATTGAGAAACTGGGGTGTACGTTGTAGCCTGTGATATATTCGGAATTGGCTCTCATTTAACCGATTACATAAGAATATTTTACTTGACAATGAGAATATCTTAGACCACTCTTCCTGGATAAATTGGATTCCTAGGTCCTTCTCCCATGTACTAACAATTTTATCATCGAGAGTGCTCCTAACGTACTTATCATCAGGAAATTTGCAGGCAGAGAATATAAAATGTCTGATTTGTAAATAAAAATGGCAGCTACTTTTATTTCACACAATTGTTTCTTATAAATTAACCAGTTAGTTACCAGTTAATACATGTCAGGCTATGGAAAGCAAAATTAGCTGAAACCGACATCCCTAAAATGCGCCTTATTCTTATTGGTCAGGCCTGTCTATCAGATGGAGCAGCCTTTCAGATCTCTGAGTGCAAAACTCAAAGATTTACAACCTCACTGTGCCAGCTTCACCAACACCTCCTACAACACCAACCTCTCTGACACTCCCATTCCCTGCTCGAGGCCAACAACCAACAAAAGTGAGCATTTTTTAGAGAGACACTGGTGGCATCTCTAGCCGTGAGTGTGCCACCAACAGCAGCTGTTTTCAGCCATAACATGATCTTTTCCTAACCATAACCAAGTGGCTTTTGTGTCAAAACATAACCACACATTAACCACAACAACTTAAAGAAACAAAGTTTCAACATATCCAGTATGTCATAAAATCTTAGATGTCCATGGTTTCCATAAATGTACAAAGCCAACATTCATTCTGGCTACACCGTTGATAGTAGAGAAGAGGAGCAGTAGGAGAGAGACAGGAAGACAGCGAAGGGACCTCCCGGCCAATCGAGGCCATGAAAAATGGAGCAGGGCTGAACTGTGGTGTCATGTGGGGTTACTGCTACCCACCGCCTCCCCCTGATGAACTTAACACACTCCATTACAGACTGTATGGCAGTTTGGTAAAACTAGAGGGCAACGCTGAATAGTGTAAGTCATATTCATGTGATCACACAATTGTTTTCCATTGCAATGTCATTTTTAAACAGTAAGGAAAAGTAAAACAATACAATGAGAGCTGGGTGCCCTTTTCTTTGGAATAGAGGATCTACAGTTACTATAAAGGAGGAAACTGCTGAATATGACGTTTAGGATTCACAAGAAAAGTGTCGACATGATCCAGTGAGCTATTTAGTAAATCCCGCATACAGAGTTGTCTGCACTGTATTTCTGCTCAGATTGACACATGTCAGAATAAACTCACAACCCAAGTGGATGCCACAGTTTAACTTAAGTGGAAATATTTTCTATTATTTGGCTAGAAATTTTACTTACTTATCAATGCATTAAGTAGGGCTGCCCTCTAATAGCTGACCAAAAATTAGTGGACCAGAAAGGTCATTTGTTGGCAAGATTTCATTGGTCGCTTAGTTGCAGAAAATTAAATAAAACAAATGTGAAACTCTACTAGGAGCTGCGCCTTATCAAAATAAAGTTAGAGGAGTCACGTTACAAATCAATCACAGCCGACAGATATCTTTCCCTTCTTCTGTAAATATTCAGTCTGATGGATAAGGAAAAGTTGATCATGTTAGTGCAGGGCTACCCAGAGCTTTACATCTGTCCCACGGACGATAGGCCTACACACTTATTAACAGCACCTGGAAGAAGATCAGCTCTGCACAGGTAAATAAGCTATACAATGCTTATAAAGGTTGTTTAACAACCTCAGACACAACCTGCCGCCATGCTCTTAAAAGCTGACACAAAAAAGAGTAGCACCCAGCAATTGACTTTGTATTTTCCAGGAGGTTAAAGATGCACCATGTGTACAGTCCCTAATTTCCAGGGCTGGTACCTGCAGTCATCACACAGGCTAGTTAATAACATGTCGGGCAGGAAATCCAAAGTGTGGGATCATTTTGAGAAGGTGAAGAACGAACCCAAGGTGATATGTAAACTCATCTTCATTGGTCGACTACAAACATGACGTATCATCTGAAACATGTCAGTAGCTACATGCCCATTAGCCACTTAGCACAATCATTACTGCTTTGCTGACAGCGTCATTAACAGGCGGCTCGCTCAGTGTGTGACGTGCACTTGTAGATAAAATACAGGCCTATATTAATGAAGGTTCATTAGTACGGTTTTGTATTTTTTTGCAGCCCTATTTATATTATGCATGTATACTCTTATCATGATTTTCAATATATGTAATATTCATTTATTGTTTAAAGTATGAAAAAAGCATGTTAGCTGATTCTGAGAGTTTATTTTAAGTCAATATTGGCCGATACTGATGATGTACCAATATTATCAGCATGTTGGCTGATTGCGATAGTTCATTTTAAGGTTAATATCAGCCAATATCGATGACGTGCCGATATTTACGTGCATTCCTTGTTTTTACCGGGAGCTGAATTATCTGCAGAGGTCTCTTCCTCTCCAAAACAAACAGACCCAGTGATATAAATTGGTAAAAACACTGGATAAAGCAGTTTCACATTAAAAAAATCAGTCGTTCTTTGGGAAGCTCCTGTCATGGACAGGCTGCTAACCACGACGGCCGACACGAAAACATGTCTCAACATAGTTTTTTCTCTGTTTATTTAGCCTAGATGCTGTGAAAACACATACGCACTGCACCCAAATCTCACTATGGTGGGGGAAAACCCTCCGACTTATTTGGGCATCATGTTGGTGACATTCTTAAACAAACACATGTCAGCACAACGGGCAATGTCATTCGATATACGGACATGACCTTGATCATTTTTGCTGACCTTAATATGATGATAACGTGATTACTGTGACAGGCTGTGATATAATATTGTTAAGGTTGCTCCAAAAAAATGTTCTACTTTCTTTGGAGGCATGACACTCACGTGTGCGAACACACACACACACACACACACACACACACACACACACACACACAGCTGCTGTACTGTCCAGTTCCTCCCCTGATTATATTTCCACCCTGTCCGCCCCACACCAGCAGCAGACATCAGGGGTTTCATCCAGCTCCTGTTCAAGAGCTTACTGCTGCCCCCAGAGCCTGCGGTCTGCCCACCAACAGTCGTAAAGAGACAGGAGGGACCCACGAGTCACAGTCCTTTAAGTCTTTAAAGACTCTAATCAGTCTCCTAAAGGGAGGGTTTAAACAGCCTGCGATGTTTCGTGCTGGGAACACTGAACTGTTACACCCACAACATGTCTGCTCTGCTTCTCTTCGCCCTCCATCACGGGGACGGAGAAGGCGTTCACATGTTTTAACAGACTCTGCTCTACCTTCCCCTGACAAAAGATGACTGACAAATGAAGCTTCTGGGGTCAAAGGTTGACGCCACAGCGTTTGGTCTTTAAAGGTTTCCCAGGTCGCTTGGAGAGTTTGAGAATTGTGGCGGATAGTGGAGGCAGAGAGGTCAGAGGTGTAGCATGGTGCTTTTTTAGTAATTGATATCACTGGGAAAATTTGATGCCATGTTTTAAGGCATATGCGCAGGTTCCCACGGTCATGGAAAACCTTGAAAGTCATGGAATTTCACAGTCACATTTTCCAGTAAAAATCATGGAAGGATTTAGAAAAATAGAGAAGTCCCCCGTGTTCCATCTTTCCCTTCAGATATGCCCGCTACCTCAAATCCAGCATTTGAATCTCACACATTTGAAAAATGCCAGGCAAGAAAAAACAATATATGATGGCTTCTTCGAAAGTCATAGAACAGTTTTGAAATTCTGTCGATTAAAATGTGGGGGAACCCTGTATGGAAAAATAACAAAACAAAAAAAACCAAACACATACAAATATGAGGTAGGAAAAAGTGTGCTCACATTTTTAAAATGAGGTCCGTAAAAAAATACAAAATTAGCATTAAGTTATCAGAGAAAATAGATGAGCACACATTAGCAGATGCTATGCTAGCAGCCCGTCTCAACCAGGCCAAACAGCCTGGGAAAAACACTGATTTGTGACATGAAACTGCTATTCTTCAGTATTTATATCTGTAATCTGCAGTTCTCACCACTAGATGCCACTAAATCTCTAAATCTTACAAACTGTTCCTTTAAATTCTGAAGCTGATCCACAACACATAAAATTTAAATTCTAAAAGGGAAAAACAAGACTCATATCACCTTGATACATTTTTTTTAAAGATACCCCTCATGTCCACTGTGTACTGTACACAATCCTGTAATCCTGCCTAATAATGTTTCTGGTGGTGACGGAAAACTAACTATTCTGATAATAAAACCATCACCTACAGCAGTCTGACGTTTACATATCAAAAGTCTATTTCTTCAGCTATAGCTAAACTTAAAATGGATAACAGACCTGTTTCTGGTCAGGCTCCAAATGAATCCTTTTGACAACTAATTTTGGTCCCTGATACTTAGAGGCACCCATGTGCATGAAATATTTCTCCTTACAGGTCATGGTAGCAACGCCCACCCACAACTTCTGGTCCGAGATCAGATCTTGTTGACTTAGGCGATGACTTCACCTCACTCAGGGTGAAAGACGCCACACATGCCGCCAGATGATTCATTACTCTGAGATATGAAAAGAGACGTTAAGATTGACCAATGACTCGAGCTACTGTGCTGAGGTCAGGTCTCCTGGGAACGTGTTTACACAGTAAAAACGTCACTCCCACTGTGAGCGAGCTGATGCAACTGTGGTCAGGGTGGGGACTGTGGAGGAAAGATACAGCAGCTCTTTCAGTCTTTCTGTTCTGCTCACATTTTCACCTTTATCTTCCGACACCAGTGGGGTAAAACCTGACTGTTGATCCACGTGCTGTCAGTCAAAATTAAACCTCTTTTCTCTCCCTAAATCCTCACTGTACGCTGAAAAACCTTAATAAGATTTCAAAGGACGGATGTGATGTTGCTGAAAATACTGTTTAATCAAAAATCTTCATTGTCTTCGTGAAAAAAGAGGAGACACGTATCTCAATCCACGGCCAAGATCATCTTGGACAATATGTTCCCAAAAGTTTAAGCTGCTTCACCTTTTTAATATGGACTTCCAAAATGTTCATGTCATTACAAATGTGATTAATCGCAATTAACTATTGAAATTCAGCGATTAATCATGATTTAAAAATAATCGTTTGACAGCACATTGTAGAGCTGCGTGCAGCGCATTGATTCGCTCAGGCCCTCATCCTGCTCTCACTACTCTCTGTATATCAGAACACAAATGAGACAAGAATTAGCTAGCTAGTGCACGCCATTGTCCATCCACATTTCACAGGTAGGCCTATCATATCAACATTTCTAAGATGATGTAGTATGTGAGCTGACTTTGTCATAGCGAGGTGGAGGGGATGGTGGATGGTTTGTCACCTTGGCGAGACAACTCCCAAGCTGCAGACTGCTGTTCAAGACCAAAAGATGACAAAACCGGTTGTGATTTAGCGAGTCATTGCTGTGCTTCCAGTGGATTTTTAGGCACCAAATGTGTGTTTTGCTGCGAATTGTCACTGTTTTCCCAGCCGGGATAGAGGCACAAAAAGCAGTTGTTTCATACACTTGTTTTAGACATCGCTGCATTTCTAGTTGGGATAGCATCACCAAAACCAGATATTTAAAGCAAAATCATGATGTTTTTCTAACCATAACCAAGTGGTTTTTGTGCCTAAACCTAACCACACGTTAGCCACTACATAATAATGTGCAAATGTAATGTATCCGTGGTACAAAGCCAACATTTTTTCTGAAAGGTAGCTCGTCCTCCAGCAGGCTCAGTTGGGATCATTCATGGTTGGGCACAATCAACCAGTCAAACACCGTAATGACTTCCATTAAATTTGGACAGCACAATATTTCATACCGAGTTGTCAGGAGAAACATTATCCTAAACAAATCCTCTCTCATCACCCCTTTCCCAGAAAGATTTTCACTTCGCCTGAATCAGAGGCGGACAGGCACGCTGAGCAAATCCACTGTGGACAGAGGTGTGTGTGAGAGGGATGAAAAAGAGAATACATGTGTGTGTTTGTGTGAATGTGACAGCGAGTGAGAGACTTATAGACCCCCATGCCATATAATCCCCAGCTCTCATGCTGTCTTTCTAGGAAGTGTCCAAGGGGCACGTGAGCGTGTGTGGTGTTGGCTTTCCTCTGTCCCTGCAGGCTAAACAGGTGGGATTTAAGAGAGTGATCTAAAGCCTGCGGGGCAACACTGGGCCATGCAGGCGAGCGGAGCACAGGATTAGGGGGGACGGGAGGCCGGGACGAGGGTCCCGCTGTCTCACATAATCTGCGTGTGCGTTCGTTGGTGCCAAGGTCACAGGTGATGAGGTATGCAAATCATCAGGAGCTAAAGCTCTCTGTGTTTTACTGCCATCTGGGTGCCTGGTCATGCATCATGCCAGGGGCTTTGGGTGTGTGTGTGTGTGTGTGTGTGTGTGTGTGTGTGTGTGTGTGTGTGTGTGTGTGTGTGTGTGGTGACATTGAAGTGACACCGAACATACTGACTCATTCACACCCTCAGCTCACATGCCAACCCTGCTGCCCCAGAATCAAGGCACATCACACATCCTTCACTTTGACCACTATGCAGGGCTGCTATCTGCTACAACAATAATTTTATTGTCAATTAATCTGCAGATTATTTTCTCCTTTAACTGATCAGTTGTTTGGTCTATGAAATGTCAGAAAAATGTCGATCAGTGTCTGCCAAAGCCCAAAGAGACGTCCTAAAATGTCTTGTTTTGTCCAAAACTTGCATTCAGTTCACTGTCACAGAGGAACAAAGAAACCAGAAAATATTCACATATAACAAGCTGGAATCAGAGGATTTGAACGTTCTTTCTTTAATAGATTAGTTAAACTGCTTAATCATTTATCAATTTATTTGGCGATTAATTAAATAGTTGACATTAATCGATCGATCATTGCAGCTCTAGATCTACTCAACTCAAATTTATTTGTAAAGCACATTTAAAAACACTACAACTGATCAAAGTGCCACGCAAAAGGAATGAGGTGCACAGCAACAGTCAGAGACACAACACACACAGGCACACATCAGAGAAAGATCTAGTACAAGGCAACAGTATCAGAGCCAATCAATATTATCAAATATCAGCTTTCAATATGACTGTTCTTGGTTAAACAGAGGTTAATAAAAAAGTATAGGGTCTACAATGAACACCCAAGCTAAGATGAGGGTAGGTTTAGCCTTAACCTTTCTGAGCTGCAGACTGTAGAGATTATCTATGATACATAAGGGTAATGTTACATATTTTGCACTGCACATTCACCTTGTTTATTTTGTCAAAATACTTTCAAATCACTCTCATGCCTGGTCCCCACTCTGCCTGCAAGGTTAGATGGAGTGATGTCTGACTGAAAATGGTGAACCTTATCTGAGGCTGCCCTGATCATTTTTGCAATATGGAACGATGCAGATGGGCGCAGATTGATCACTGAACCTGTCCAAAAAATAATAACCTTTAATACAGAGTAAGTTCAATTAAGATGTACACACACACACACACACACACACACACACACACACACACACACACATATATATATATATATATATATATATATATATATATATATGTATGTATATATATTCTAAAATATTTATTACAAAGCAAAAAAGAAACATGATTGTTCTATTTACGATGCAATGTATACAATGAACAAACATTGACGTCCAAATCGAGTACTTGAGTATTCGTGCCCATTCCGGATATCAATGTGAAAAATTCTTTAACTGCTTAAAATACTTTAATAACATGATATTGATTTCACTCTTGTTGTCCAGCCCTACAAACATCTGATTCACCATCTCTGACTGCAAACTGCATTAAAACTGATCAAACTGTATGAAGAAGTAGTGCTGTCCTGATAAGCATATTGTCAGACACAGTGCAAACTCTTTTCTGGTCCACACCTGCAACACACAGAATCAATCTGGCTAATTGAGGAAAGTACAAAGCCACAGTTCTCAACTGAAACTGTACTCTAAGAATAATACATTGTTTTAGTTGTATGCGAAACTATCTGCTGTTGTCATGTCTCCATCTGGCCACATGGGGGCAGCCTGAGGCAGTGAGAAGACGAAGTCTGAGAGCAGTTTTCATTCATGTTTATTCACGAGGCAGGTGCAAGTAGTGAAGCCCAAATCAGATTTTATCCTTCATATGTAACTCAGATTTGTTTCTTTAAAGACACTGTGAGCAAAATATTTCACATATTTTTAACTTTGACTTCACCTGATTTCACAGTATCTGGTCCGAAATGTGTCTGAGGAGTCGGACAGCTAGAAGCCACATTAAATACAGCAAAGACTAAATGAAGAGTTGCCATTAATCCACAGTGATACTTGAGGAAAGGTGGAGGACAGCTGTAATGGAGATGGTCGGTGGAGACATTTTAAACCACACTATTATTTGCTTCAATGAAATCAAAAGTCATTGACATAACCAGTGTTTGAAATCACATGAAAACCAGGGATGTGGGCAATTACTCGACCAGTCTAGTGTGTCAATACACGTGCACAGTCATGCTTGAGAGAGTAACTGCGTGACTCTGTGTGTGCTTTTACATGGACATGAGTCAGTGCATTAAATCCACTGTAAGTAGATGTTCTTTGTTGACTTTTATTTAACAAGTTGTCATGTTTTGCAGTGTTCACAACACATCTAAGCTCTTTTAATCTACACAATATTGTTTTCAGACTATGCTTAACTTTGTAGATAAAACTGTGCTTAATTATGACTGTTTCCTGTGAGTTTTTATACTTCAAGACAAGTCGACTAAATTTAAACCTCCCTATAAACGTCAGGGAACTGAGTCGTTAGGGACAGTTGAGAAAAGGCTGCAGGCGGCTGCTCACACTGATGCCAGGTTAGATGTCAATAATTCTCTGTAACGTCTGTCTGCAGCTTCGACGGACGTAATCTCTTCTATTTTTGGAAAAAGCAGATATCCCTCCCTGGGACTGATATCAGCATGCAGAAGTGCTATGTTTACACTTTAGCTGGACAAAGTGAAAAAGTGAAATGCGAGCTTAACGACCACTGTGATGAGTTCCATAACTTGTCCCATCATGATATTCAGATAACGCTTCAATACAAACATCAAATTGAAGCATTACTAAAAAAACAAACTTTTAATGCACATGCCTTGAACTTAAAAAAAAAAAAAAAGCTGACTGTTTTTTTGTGTGTAAAGCAGAGTGACAGTAAGTGTGGGTGTGTGCAAATATGTGTGTGTGTGTGTGTGTGTGTGTGTGTGTGTGTGGGTGTGGGCGTGTGGGCGGTGATGTGAGCTCTGTCACAGACCTGCAAGAAAGACTGCAAAATTGCATCATAGCTGTCTACAGTGGTGTACAGGTATGTTTGTGTGTGTGTGTGTGTGTGGGTGTGTGTGTGTCTGGTCAATGTGTAAGCTGCTCTTCCGGTCCCATCGACCCAGAGGGAGTGAGTGATTGAGCAGAGTAACAACAGATAAGAGTGACAACAACAGACACTTTACCCTGTGGCCATGAGTGAATGTAAGTGTGTGTGTAACACAGAGACTAAAAACATAAGGAGTGAAAATACGCCTTGTCAACAAACTGAAGTGAACTTTTACTACAGAAAAACACACATTGACAATAAGATTATCGTGGCGGAAAACAACAACTGCACTGAATTCAATCTTTCCCCTCAGACATCGTTGATAAACAGGAGCTATCAGTGAGAGCGATCTGTCTCCATCCCAGCGAGCGTTTCTCAACATTATCAAGCAAACTCAGCCTGTAACCCAGAAATGTGACTGTGCTGCGCTGTCGTAAACTGTGTGTGAAGCCTGAACTTGTGGGTCACTCATCATTCATGATGCTATGTTATGTTTTGATCAGTTATTTTTATTCTAAGAGAAACAACATTAGACTACCTACATCATATGGCTATATAAAAACTGAAAAATAGGCTACAAGGACTGATGAGGTTACACAGCTGTGCAGTTAGACAGAAGACAATGCTGAGACAAACTGATCACAAGAAAATGAACAATACTAAATCACAAAAATAATCATTGGCAGACATGTAAATTACTGACTGTTGCATGACACAATTTTAAAGGGTTCAAGACAGTGTGTTCTGTGGTTTAGGTAGAGCGTGTAGTGTACTAATCAAGAAATCAGCGGTTCGATCCCCGGCTCCTCTAGTCTGCATTTCGAAGTATCCTTGACCAAGATACTGAACCCCAAATTGCTCCCGATGGCTGCTCCATCAGTGTATGAGTGAGTTAAAAACTAAGTAGCAGGTGGTACCTTGTACAGTAGCCTCAGCCACCTGTGTGTGAATGTGACTTGTAGGGTAAAAAAAAGTGCTTTGAGTGGGGAGAAGACTAGACAGGTGCTATACAAGTGCAGGTCCATAGTTGCATCTGGGACCTTCCTCTACCTGATTGATGAGCCTAACGGAGAGGCCATCATACGTAGCCACAACACCCAGTTGAGAAAACGACACAGCACTATATTTTTTATTAGTTTTTATTCTATTTTCAATTTTTGTTTTTAATTCAGTTTTAATGTCAGCTAGTTTCCAGAGTGGGTTTTCCCATTTCAATGTAGTTTTGTGTTGTTTAAAATGTCTGGTTTTTCGTTGAGTTTTTATTAGTTTCAGTTAGTGCTGCACGATTAATCTAATCGCAATCGCGATGTCAGGCTGTGCGATTACATAACCGCCTAAAAGGCTGCGATTTGCAATTTAATGTAAATAAATGAGCATGACCAAGAACAGGCTGAGTTGGTGGCGGAAAAAACGCAACGTCTATTATATGGCGATACTTTGGATTCAGGTACGGCGACGTTTAACAGAAAGACGTGCTGTGTAAAAGATTAAAAGTTTAAGTCGCCACGTCCTGCGGCAACATGACCAATCTATGTCAGCGCTTGAGACAGCACAGAGAAAAGTACGAAGCATGCGTGTGAGAGAAAGCCGAGCCGTGTAACGTTAAAGACAAAAAGGCAATTGATATTGTCCATTCACATCTCAATCGCACAGACTAGTACTAGTTTCAAAGGGCCACAAGCCGGATTCGAACAGCCCTGTACATGGGGCACCTGCTCTACCACTAAGCCACCGACGCCCCATCATCAAGTGTCTTCTGAAGTGAAATTAACATCATATTATGCACGCATACTCTTGGACACATGAAATACAATACTTTACAACGCATGTAATATTCATTCATTGTGCACGTACATGAAGAATGGTCAGTAATCTGAGGTTTATCTTTCAGATGTAAAAGCAGGGCTTGAATTTAAAACTTTGTGAAGCTCTAGTCCTCTAGCCTCTGGCTGAGTTGCCAGTGTCACAAGGTGATCTATTACAGGGTCACTTAATCAGGAAATCTGATGCGTTGACAACAAGGCTAACATACAATACACCAGGAAGCGACAGACAGCACGCCAGTCCTCAGGGGGGCTGGTAATGTAAAACCTGTGAGTCTGTGTGGATGGTCAGAAAAAAGAGAGAGGATAACAGAGCACAGAAACAGCTATAGGTGAAAAGAGAGGGAAGCTAGAGAAGGAGTGAGATCGACAGTGAGGCATGTGACAACTGGTCGGCAGGTAGATTGATTGAGGAGTCAGCAGACTGGAGCAGCAGGGGGTGGAGGGGGGTGGAGGCGTGGGTATGGTGTGACAGCCGGATGTAAGTTCAGGGTTAAAATAACACTGTCCTCTCTCTCTCTCTCTCACACCCACACACACACTCATACACGTTAACTCCCAGAGGCTCCCTTTCCTCCAACTTCTCCTCTGTCAGTCTGGGCCCCCGAGGCCCTCCAAGCATTCAGAGACACTCTCCACAAAAAGCACACTCACTGCTCGCTGCTGCTATTCTGGGAGCTTCCTCTCTGCTTTCTCTTTCAGTCCCTTGGCCTCCATCCTCATACTTCACTGTCAACCTTTTTCCCCACTATCCCTTTTTCCATTCAAACCCAGAGTAACAAGTCAAAGTGCAGATTCATTTGTGTAGCATCACGCTCCGTAATGCTCTTTGACAAATGCAGGGACACGTTGGGTCATATAACAGACAGTGAACCTAAAAGTCTCTGTACTGTTTTACCAGTCGTGTAGATTTCCAGGAACTGAATCGTGGGCAGATGACTTCCAGTATGAATGGTAAATTAGTAAACCGTACAGGACACCTATTCAACGTCAACTTGACTTTACTGCAAAGTCTACTGCGCCTACTTGGGGCAACAAAAAAGTTTGTCTTGGGTGCATCAGTATGGTGGACAAACAATGAAGGACAGCAAAGGAGATACCCACGTGTGGTGTGATAACGTAACAGGACGAATGAAAAAAGGGCCAGCAAAGGCAGAGAGAGACAGATGGGGAAAACAAGCATCACAGACAGTTTTGGTGAATTTTATTTTGTTTCTGTTGAGTTTGAATTAAGTGAGCTTTGTGAGTTAACAACGCAAAAAAGCTTAGCTCAGTGATGAACACTGTGTTTAAATTCAATAAAGTCAAAGCAGAGGTGCCAACTCAGAGCTCCAGGGATAGAAAAAAGCACAGAATTTATGACTGCATTCTGCTGCACTCTAGATAACATTTATCAAACAAGCCTGAGCTGTATGTGGCTTTAAGTGGCTCACCAAAGCACACAGGAAACCAAAACAAGACTGATTTTATCTTTTCTTCTCATATAAACACTCATCACTTCCTGTGCAGCATGCTATCTCATGAAAAGAATCATTCATAAAAACACAACATTACAACAGGAATGACTCAACAAGCTGATTAACATCATCTCAGTAGCAAGATGATGCATTCAGAATTTTACATACGTAAAATTACAATAATATAATTGTAAAAGTGTGATTCAAAGTATTCAGGCAGCAGAATGGCACTTGTTATACTATATAGTTAAATTATTGTTACTATAAGCACTACTCTGTAACATTTTAGTGACGTAACGGGTCAAGGTGAATACAGTAAATAATTTAATTATTTGGCAATGTGTATGTAATCCAGGCCCCCAGGAAGTGTGCCGGGCTTTGAAGCCAATTTTTGTAGTGGCCAAACAACGGTGCTGTAGTTTCCAGGGTATGTCACATGATGCCATGGGATACATGTTTTAGGAAGTCACAGCAGTTTCAGGATTTAATCCATTCTGTCCAATATTATTTGCGATCTCTACTAGGGCTGCTTGACTATGGAAAAAATCATAATCACAATTATGCAAACGATTATGTGGCACACGTGATGACTTATATTGTTTACATGACGGCATGTCATTTTTGTCTTCACATAGTCGCCCGTTTACAATTCTCCTCTGCTCTATCGCACACGGCGGAGTTCGGCCAAGCACACATGCACGCACGTGCACGCACACACAGACACACAGACACACACACACACACACACACACACACACACACACCTCTCTCGCTCTCCCTCTGCCATTTTCCGCTCGCTGTTTTTGAAATCTTCCGTGATCACCTGCTCCTTGCATTATTCGTAGTTCACCTACTTGACTGGCTCGTGGAGTGAAGAGAGGAGAGGAGAGGAGAGGAGAGGAGAGGAGGGGAGGGGAGGGGCGGGGGCAGTATTGCGCATGCACGGCTTCTGTAGAAGACAAAATAACATCTCCAGGCGTCCGTGACCAAAAATCTATACCCTCGATTTCATTCATTTTGAAATCGTTTGACCTCAAAATCATAATCGTGATCAACAGACGATTAATTGCACAGCCTTAATCTCTACAAGAGCAGCAAAATGAAATTATTTTATCCCCAGTCAAGATAGCGAAGCGCTAAACTGGAAATAAGCCCCTCAGCTGGCAGAACTTTGCCGCTCGGCTGTGCTCGGCCGCAATAAGTCTCTAGTGCATTTCCTCTATTGGCCTAATGATGCGTGAGCAGCACAGACGATCTGGAGAATTTTATATCTCGGAAATCAAGCTTTTTTGGCTTCATGCGCTACTGTGCAACTTTCAAAGCTGCCAATGCTGTATCAAGGTCTCTTAATACATCCATGACGTAAACATCTTTATCTGAACAATAACCAGGAAGTGCAGCTGTTAAATAAACGTAGTGGAATAAAAAGTTAGGTATTTCTCTCTGAAACATAATGAAGTATAAGGTAGCAGAATATTGAAATACTCAGAGTGCATGTAGAACCTAAAATTACAGCTGAGGGCAGCAGTACTTGTTTGTCCACCACTGTTCTTCACCTTCATTACAGAGGAAACTGACAGGCTTTTCGCTTTACCTAATCATTATGCAGTAAATGGTGATTGCACAATGGAATAGTTTTACAATAATGACCCACTGGTGATTCGATATGTCCCCCATAAGCCTTACTTTCACTATGAAGTTCTGTCTGCTCATAGGTACGACCTCCTGGGAAATGAAGGCTCAATTCAAGAAACAAAGGAAGTGTGTCAACCATTGCACAACCAAAACTGCAAGAGGTTAACGCTTTGTTTTCCCTGGCTGCTATCGGTAACTTTCTCCAGTTACCAAAGAGTATCAATGTGAGTTCATTGCAGTTACTTTCCCCAGTAGCAGAAATGGTAGTAAGAACTTTTCTCTGAAGCTCAGAGAAAAGTATTCTGGTTGTCTTCGCAACAGCGGCATCGACACCAGAGGGTGAGTTGAAAAGGTGTCTGTTTCCAATTTAACAAATCTTTTATTGGTCAAACTACAAACGCCATGATTCAGTCAGACGTCAGCCCCTTGTTGAGTAGAGTAACCCCTCTGGCAGAGGAAGGAGGCCTGACCTCAACAGTACTGTGAGATAAGCATCTTTAACGCTCCACCTGCTCCACTTATAGAGCCATTTGCAGACCTAAACACTGATGGTCTGCCTCTGATAAGTAAACAAGCGGCCTGGCAGCAGCATTCGGTCATTCGCGTGGTGTTTCACAAAACAAAAGCATATAGAAAGTGTCAGTGAGTGCACCCACTCACACAAAGGCATGCTGGCACAGTTCCACCATTCACAGGCACGCATACACTCCACACTCACATAGTCTGTTCCTCTCACTTTGCCTCATTCTCTCAAACACACACTCGATTATTATTTCTCTTTGTACTGAGGCTCGCAGACGACACCTGTTTGGGAGTGTCTGGCTGGCCGGTATCCTGTGCGTGGGTCTGTTTGTGCCCAAGTAACAGAGGGGTTTCTATCAAAAGCCACCAGTGTGACTCGAACTTCCTCCTACTCTACCTCATCAGCTAAGAATTGTTATTCTGTGACTGTGTCCCGCAAATAGAAAACAAACAAATCTGGGACATGACAGATCCTCCTTTGGATACACAAACACAAGCCTGATGAAACAGGAAGTGGTCAACCACATCCCCCTCCTATTTGTATCTGCAAGACGACCATAAAATCTTGTAAGATGTGAAGAATTTTTGTTTTTCTTCATCACATGAAAAACCAACAGTGAGACCCAAGATGACATCATCCTTGGTATTTGCTTCCCCGCATTTCAAAAGGTGAATAGTTCCCATTCAGACACAGAATGAGCTGAGGAAAACACAGTCACTGTTTGGCATGATCTCATGTCTGCATAGCTCACACACACCGAGACAGAACAGCAAACCAAACCTGTGTGTGTTTAAACAGTGCACACTACAGCAAAAACATGCACGGCACACAGTCACACCCAGCTGCAGTGAGTTCAGACAACAGAACAGCATTGATACAGTGCTGCTGTATCGGACACACTGCACACTATCTCCTTACCTGCAATATTTGAGCCATAGAAACCAGGTTGTTCTTTCCTGGTCTGTGTCCAGCGTCTGTTCTGACACCGTTAGATACTCCCCTCAGGTTGATGACAGAAGGTCAAACACGTGCACACGAGGCCCCCAGTCCATTGAGGTGAGATTCTGCCCAGCTACAAGTCCATGGCACCGCGAGGCACGCTCACATGATTTCATCCTCATCCATTGGTCAGCACAAACCCAGGAGTAGTGTCAGGACCGGCCTGAGGGGAAAAAAAATTGTCACATTACAGTCTGTAGATATGAGGCAGATAAACACCTCTACAAACACTGTGTCTCCCCTGTCCTGAGTGATTGAAAGTGAGCACCCATGGGCCTTTGTGCACCCACAGAGACCTAATACTGTGATGAGGGAGTGACTCAGGGCCTGGACGCTGGAGAGGTTTATAGAGTTTCAACAGAAAAGGACTTGACTGCCCTGGAGGGCTCCCTGCAGACACACACTCAGTTTGAACTCACAGACTCATAATAAGCACAGTTTGTTCTATGGAAACAGGGCAGCAGTTCCTACAAGTTAAAACCTGAAGAGTAGCCACCTTGTAGTAAAACATATCAATATATGCTCATTTAAACCTATTAGTAATATTTACAGGCTAACTAAGACTTAATAGGCTGTGTTACTTATATTATAAGGCTTAAATATGTTTTATGGCTTATCTATTTCTTTATTCCTTTAAGAATACCCCACCTTCCATGATGATCTCCACAGTGAACAATGAATCAAAAAGCAGAGAAAATTCTTGATGAATTGAAGTCATGGGGGTCCACGATTAAAACTATATCAAAACATCCATTTACAAACTGTTACAAAACTTGTGCAGTATAATCCAAGTCTCATTTATCCTGTTGTATGCTCATTACTCCCCAAACAGACAGCGCTTTCCAACAGCTAACTGAACAAATCCCCTCTCTCTTTCAAAGAAAATTAAACCATACATCTGTAAAGATGTAGCGGAAGCCAAGGTTTGAGCAACAACCATCCGCCCACTCACACTTTGCACATGACCAAACACAGTGCTGCTGGTAACACCTGTGTAAACAACACAGATGAGTAATTTTCTAACATTGTAAAACTGAAAAGTGAAACTATATTTTTGGTTCAATCTACAGTATAATCACCTCGAAGCACAACGCCAAAGTTCACATGACACTCTATTTCACTGTCGCCTGCTGAATCAATAACTTACAGTAAGCTACAACCGGAAGCAACGTCCAATGCCTGATGTGAATCGACTTGACGTTGTTCCAACCAGGTCTGGGGGCTGTGGTAGGAATGCCTGAGGGGCCCAGTGCAGGAGAGGGCAGTATGAATGAATCAATGCAATTCTCACGGACACACGAGGACACAGTCCACCCACCACCTAGTGAAGTAGCTGACTGGAGCCTACAGTGTCAGAGGGGAAGCTCACAACAAGGAGAAACACCAAGCTATTCTTCCTCCCTGCACACGCAACACAAATGACTCCTTTGTCTGTGAGAAAAGAAAGACTTCGTATATAACTGTGCGCGGAGACACACGAGCACGCCGGACAGTAACACACACCAATCACATACAAGCTCATGGGCGTGAACCATAAACAAATGACCACAACAGTCTGGCAGCATTTAAGTGACAAACAGCCACTGGGGTGTCATTCAGTTATTGATACATGCGCTGGTCACACATTAGTGGCTGCATGTTTTTCTATTGACAACAATCTGTAACATGCCAGAGGGTGACATCACACGACCCTAGCAGATTTAACATTTTTGTTACGCAACTCTGTGAGTGGGCAGGGCAGGGAGGAGAAGGTAGTTTGTGGTTGCAGCCCCCACCCTGGCACATAAAGACACACAAACACCACCCTGTCACTAGAGAGTGTAAGAAAGGCCCAAAATAAACTGCACAAACACGGTCAAGCACAGAGGCCACTTAAAAGACTGCAAATATACAAGAAAAACAGCTCTCTTGCCCAACTGAGGTCAAATAAAAAACCACAGTGACAACCAGCGTCAGTAATAGAGCAGTGTTTACTGTCTATTTACGAGCATGCACTCTGACTGGATTTAATGTGATTTAAGTTATGCTAACCACTTTAGTCCACACTGAAATATCTCTGGATGGATTGCAATGAATTTTTGTTCGTGGTCCTCAGAGGATGAATCCTGACAACTTTAATTATCCTCTGACTTTTTCTCTTGCACCACCAGAAGGTTCACATTTGTGGTTTCAGGCGAAATGTCTTGACAGCTGTTGGATGGGGAGTCATGACCTGTAGCAACTTTGGTGAGCCCTTAATGTTTCCCTCGCGGCACTGATTTCACTCCTAAAAATTAATCTCTATTCATCATATTTCGCCATGAAAAAATGGCTTATATGTAACTTATATGTATCACCAGTGTGATCAAAGAAAAAAGATCCAGTAAATCTGGGTAACTTTATTAAAATAATGACTTATCTCAAAATAAAGATAAATCAGTATTTTGAGAAAGTTTCTCATTATTTAAAGTTACTAAATCATTATTTTGAGAAAAATTCTTTCTACAATGACTAACAGGATCTTTGTTTTATCATCACACGACTGGCGGAAATTGTTACATCCCTCCCATCGCTCACCTGCAGCTCAAGCATACCTACTCTTCTTTGACTTTGCTCATCAAACTCACAAACCTCTCATGGTTTAATGGGTAATAGATAGCATGACTACTTTGCAGCTCACATGCTAATAATGTTTTACAAAGATTAAATAAACCATGTACCCCATCGCCAGCTCTGACAAGTTGAAGTGAATGTGAAACTTAGCTTGCAAAATACCGATACGTAGCCTGGCTTTTCCTCTGATAACCTTTGTTTCCCCATGGCGTTATGTCATTGGTTTCTTAGCTATGTGAAACCCTGGTCGTCAGGATCACTGTTTTTGGGACTGTGATTGGTAACTGCAGTTTCAAGGTGAGAATGCTCAGCCATGGTCTCAACTGCTTATTTTGCTCATATTTGCTGACATTTGATATATCTTGCAGTATGAAGAACACCACATGGACATATTAACAGGGTTAATAACTTGATTTTCATATTTTCATCTTGCAGTATGAGGCCAAAACGAATATGCAATTACTTTGGTTTATGACCTCATTTGTGAAAAACTAATGATGTTCCTTTTCAATTTTGTTTTTAATGCAAATTAGCAAATGTAGGCAAGCTAGCATTACAGATAGGGGAAAAGGTTAACATTACCTGCTAACCATGCATGTTAGCATTGTCATTATGAGCATGTTAGCATTTAGCTCAAAGCACCACTGTGTCCAAATACGGCCTCACTGAGCCGCTAGCATGGCTGTGGACACCTTAACTTGTTTTATACATTAGTGTGTGTATTTCCTTTATCATGCTGGTTCACTTCTGATATGTCTGTCCTTGTTAGTTACAGTATGACCAGTCAAAGCTCCACTGGTGTTCAAGCGCCTTGCTTGTTGGCACCTCATCAGTGGTCAGCAACTAACATCTTGAGATCAACTGACTTGCACTCAGTATTTTCATACCAAGTTTACATGATGCAAATTCAGTCAGAAACAAAGCTAAATTTGTTCCCACAGTCCAGCTGCATGGAACTTAGTACGATGATACCAGTTTACCACAAAATGAAACACGATCATCTGTACATGTTACAGCATTACTGAAACAATATTAGCACATGAAGCTCGTCATCCCGTCTGCTGACTCTTTGTCTTTGTAAATAAGCTTTTAATTAAGCAGGATTGGTCAGGCTGAATAGAAAGCCTGCCTCTCCTGTCTTTTCCATTGCAGAGTCACTGCTGATTCATGCACTCCACTGTCAACAGAAAAGCCTTTCATTCATGCTGCCTCCCCCCACTGATGAAGTCAACATGGCACCACTCACCAAAAAAAAGTGTTTTGAATTGCATCATCTTCAGTTTACCAGGACCTCTTGAACACTGACAATGGCCTTTGTCTTAGACTGTGCTGTATTTTAAACTCGTCTGTTAACCATTTATACAGTAAATCATTTTCAGACCAACAACATTTTGTCATATACTGTGTGACAGCATACTAGGTTCTACATAAAGAATAAAATAAATTACAGCGCTGGGGTAGAGGGGTAATATGCCGACAAAAAAAAAAAAATTCCGAGATTAAAATTGTAAATTTACAAGAAAAAAATGTAAATAATTTCTCAGAAGTTTGCCTTTTGGGTTTTCTGTCAGAGTCAGATGACAGAGTATAAAGAGCATCAAAGTCCATAAAGGGAGGACGTTGTGGTGGATAAATGGATAAATAAAGAGAATGTCTTTATTGGGCATTTAAGCAACGTTCACTCAACATCTCAATCTTTGCTAGGATTCCTGATTTACTGATGAAGTTGATCCAACCTGGCAAGGTAAAGAAGCAATGTGGTCCCTTGACAAAACAATTAAAAGAATGAAATACTGTTTTTCCGAGTTTATTTCTTGTAAATCTGTGTCTTTATCATCCCAGTGAATATCCAAGCTTTTCCTCAAAGATTTGGGGGGGGGGGTTTTCTCTTAAATTCACCACTTAAATCTTGCTGAATATATATAAGTTTTTTTCTCATAAATTTGTGAGTTTTTCACATAAAATTACAAAATTATAAGGAAAAAATGTGGATATTCCCTGAGAACAAAATGGTAATTTTTCACTTAATTCTTACAAAATAATTTTTCTCATAAACTTATTACTTAAATTTTAAAGAATATTCAAGTGTTTTTAGCGTAAATTTGATCAAATTTAACACTTAAATCTTATTAAATAACCAAGTTTTTTCTCCTAAATTTGTGTTTTTCACGTAAAATACATGTGTTTTCTTGTAAATTTACCACTTAAATCTTACAGAATATCCCAGTTTTCTTTCTCATAAAATTACCACTTTAATCTCAAAGAATATCCAAGTTTTTCATTGTAAATTTGTGACTTTTCTTCTTAGAAATTCGTCACTTCATTTTTAAAGAATATCCCAGTTTTTTCCTCATAATTATGTACATTTTTTCCACATAAAATTACCACTTTAATCTCTGAGAATATGCAAGTGTTTTCTCGTGAATTTGTGTTTTCTTTTTCTTATAAATTTGTCACTTAAATTTCAAAGAATATCTGAGTTTTTTTTCCTTTAAATTTGTGATATTTTTCTTGCAAATCTACCACTTAAATCTTACAGAACATCCAATATGTTTTTTCTCATAAAATTACCACTTTAATCTCAAAGAATATCCAATTTTTTCCTCGTAAATTTGTGAGTTTTTTTCCACATAAAATTACCCCTTTAATATCCAAGTGTTTTTAGCATTAATTTGCGATTTATTTTATCTCAGAAATTTAACACTTATATCTTACAGAAAATTCACATTTTCTTGTAAAATTGTTTTTTCTCTGAATACTTCCCCATCCCTTGCTCTTTTTTTTAACCTGCAATGGCCCTACTACATCATCATACTTATGACACTTACTTAACCATAGAATTAAAACTTGACATGGTATATGTGTAATATATTAACTTCTGATTTACTTTGGTAACAGAACTCTTGTTTTGCTGATGTTTCTATAGACACTAAATGACAATACTTCCATGATCAGGCTACTATGGTAATAAGAGATGAACTAGTTGGCCAGGCCAACTCTGTTCTCTCCGAGGACAAAGCAAAGCTGCAACGAGGAAGACGAGACATCATGAAGAGGTGAGAGGAGTGAAACATAATCTTCTCCCACCAACAGAGGAGACAGTCCAGGAAAGCCAGGACTCTCTCTACCGCTGTGTCTCACACTCACACATCTATAGTGTGTATGTATGTGTGTAAGTACTGTAACACAGTGGACAGAAAAGAAGAATAAACCACAGTGTAACATTGTCAATTGACTTTCACTAACAACTCGTCATGTTAGACATTACTGCAAACTTTAAACTTGATAAATTAGAGTCTTGTTCATTAAATCAGTTGTTAGTTACTATATCAGATGGGCACCATGACTACATTAACGTGCACACTAATATTCCATTATTATTTCCAATATGACAATATTTTGAATTTGATGAGGGTCATGATAACAGCATATTCTGTTCAGATATCCTGAATTAGGCCTCATTCCAAATGTAGCATTTTCCAATTAAGACCTGTGGTGTATATCAGGATTTTTCACTTTTTAGGATCATTCTCTGGACACATACACGGCATATTCAGAACATGAGTTTTTAACAGGGTTTTTTCCACAGTTTGTGACACACGAGAAACCCACCTACATTAAACATTATAAAAAGACTTGGATATCAATACGTTTTCTGATGTGCACAAATATCGTTATGCTGACCTTTTTCTAGAGGGTGACAGAAGCAATTAAAGAGGGAGGCTGCGTTCATGCAGTCCAACAAGTCAGCCACTGGGGTAAACTGTTAAAAAATCCTATTTTAAGGTAAAGAAACAAAATGGTACAAGTGGCTCCAGCCGTGCGACTTTTCCATATTTTGAAGTGATAAATGACAGATAAGGGCACGTTAATCAGAGTATGCACAGCTGCATGTAAGCAGGAGCATTAGTGAAATATTCATTTTCAGCATCCATGTAGACAGCGTTGTGGGCATATTGTCTCTTCTAGAGTAAGGGCAAAAACTGGAATGTCTGGTGCAAGTAAATTTGGTCAACAAATCTTACAGTTGCTAGTAGTGCCAGCTCAACAGCTACAATTAATCTTTATTTATCTTATTGTCAACAAACCTCACGAGAAGACCAACATTTGTAGTGCTACACCCGATTCTGCATTTAGTCACGCAAATCAGAAACTGTTCAATACGAAATATTTGACTATTCATTCCCAAAACTAGTGCTAGAGCTATATTGTATTAAGTGGCTGTGAGCTTTTAATTCATCCTTTCTTAACACAAGGCAGAATTTAACATTATCTAAGAGCCTGACTGGGCAAATTATGTCATCCCTCTGCCCTCTCGGGACAGCTGCCTCAGTCTTACTCAGCTTCAGCCTGGGTCTGGGTCTGCTGCCTGTACCGGAGAGCAGAGCAGCATGAACATGGGGAGCGCTAACTCTCCCAAGAAGTATACTCACTGACCAAAAAAAAGAAATGCAACTGCTCGACTTGAAAAAAATCTCATTCGACTGAGGGGTCTCTGACTGATGATTTCGAATCTTCAACTTTAAGGGGGCAGCCTTTAAAATTAGACCCTACTGTGTCTGTAGCAAGACAATTTAAAAAAGAAAGGTAACATTCATTCGTTTTGTAACGTTCATTTGTTTTAAGAATTCTTTTAAAGACACTGTACGCTGTAATTTTTGGAAATCAAACGTAACTCAAAACAGGAGTAAATAGTGCATTTGTTGGGGACTATTTTCAGCTGCGGATTAATACAGGTTTGGTGCTCTAGTGAGTATTTACAGCCCCAGGATGGGGTATGCAAGATGGACTCAAAAAAAACACTGCTTGTGATTATCACAATGATCAAACATTGCAACAGTACTGTTCGCTGATTAGTATTCAATAGGTTTTTTCACAAAACAAACAGTATAAAAGCTAGTTAATCGCTAAATTTGGTACACTTCCTCTGTTTTAAGAGATGTATGATCTTTGTACATGGTCTCCAATGAGTCAAACGGCTTCCAGTCTTCATATCATATTACTGTTCATTCTCTGCAGCACTGTAAAACTTGCACACTGACATTGTATCCCCCGGCTGTCATTCTTAATTACCATTTTGGACTTGCAGTATAAACTACAGCTTGAATTGCTCTGAGTCATCAAGTGTTTAACTCCTGCAGGAAGGTGGTGTAACACTGCTGTTAACGGTCACATCCTGTTGGGGAGTTGCCCTCATTTGACAATATTCCTGTATTTCTAACTGCTTGCTGGGCATCGAGCCAGCGCTGACAGATAGTTTCCTCTCAATAGATCTCATATGTCCAATCACCTGTAATTATACTGTCTCAGGGCAGTAATAACAGTTTTAATGCTACCATCTTTAAAGGGCTGTGTTTGAACATGTCTGGTTCCTTTCATTTTCAAACACCCTTACTAGGAATTACAATGCAGGAGGAAGCACCTTGACGTCCACTATGACAGACACACACAGCCTTACAACAACACAGGAGTGGTGGCTGTACAGATTTCAGCTCTTTCATTTCAAAAATTGTGACATACTGTAATTACTGTAACCCACCCTCTTTTTTGGCGTCTTACGTACCCACACAGATCTGTTTCCCTGTGCCCAACAAACTATTTTACTGACAGCCTCTCACCCTCAACCAGAGCTACAGCAAGTGCCCTCTGCCTTAATATTTTAGTAACTAGCTGCTAATTACTGTGAAATAAAATAAAATACAGTAAAAAATGGTAGACTGATTACAGAAAAAAGGCACAGACAGTGATCTGCTTCATGTGTCTCGACCTTAAAAGTCAGCTGAGGCCTTTCAAATTTGCAGCATTTTTGTCTAATTAGTAAAAAGCCATAAATCACAGCTCATAAAACGGCCCACATAAAAAACACGTGGGAAACCAACTAGGGATGGGAATTGATCGGATTTTACTGATATCAATACCATTATTGATTCTGCTTATCGATCCGATTCTTTATCGATTCCATTATCGATTCCTCCTGTGAGTTAATGATATTACCTCCTGTTGTTTGTAACCCAAGACATCTGCTTTCATAACGTTTTATTGTTAACCTTAAAGCCATGGTCTAGTTTAGAAAGACGATGAGAAAGACTTGCAGCACGCTGTCTAAACACACAAAAAACTAACGGCAGCTTTCACAGTCATAAGCCAGCATTGGCATACGGTTATCTATGTCACAACAACAGCCACAATGACTTGTCATTAATGTTACTGCTAGCTGGTGATCTAGAGATAAATCCCGGCCCACAGCCTGAGTGTGTCAACACTACGCAGCCAGTGCAGCAAACTCAGGTGAGGCAGCTAACGCAGCTAGCCTAGCATATTATAACAACAAATGGCGTGCAAATCAACTCAACTGCCCTCATCTTACCATCCTTGGTGTTCCCATGAAATCCGACAACAGCGTCTTGGCCACTGTCTACCTGGAGTTCTTAACAGGGACCGGTTCTCGATTCCCATCCCTAAAACCAACTGTCAACCCTTCATGTAAATGTAAACATCAGTGAGAGTCATACAACTGTGGCCTGTGTGTCTGCCACTGAATTAGTCTTCAGTGAGGAGAGCATGACTGACACGGTGTCAGTAAATGTGTTTAACTGCATTTATGTCATATGACTGTCAGCCTCACCCTACTAGTTTAGTGGTTAATTGAACATCCTGCGAGGAATAACATCAGAGCTGGATTTTTGAGCAGCAATCAAAACAGAGTAGTTTACAAAATATAACAGAAGACTAAGAGAAAACAAACCATTTTTTTTAAAGGATGAATATATATAAAAATGTGTTAATCTGATGGTTTTACAAGTTTCTGGTGTTTCAAAGGGTTAGTTCAGATTAGACTACTAAAATACTTAACTACTAAATTAGGCCGGTCACGATAGCAAATTTTTCTGGGCGATTAATTGCATCAGAAATTATTGCGATAAGCAATAATATTGCGTAATATTGTGCTTTTAAGACGATTTTTATTTTTGTTGTAATTTTGCTGTTTTTAAGCCATTTTTTAAACGTATATAATGATCATAAAGGCATATTGATGTAAGTACAGCCTTTTAAAGAGAAATAAACATTTATTTAACAAGAATATTTACAAATGCAAAAAAGAAAATTTAAATATCCGAAATAACACATAAAAATATCTAAATAAATAAATAAATACAAAAAAATAGACTGTCAGTCTCTCACTCTCAGGTGTGCAGTTAAGTTGGTCGTATTCACTCTTTTTGTTGAGATGATTTTAGTACAAACCCGGCACACCGGCTCGTCCAAATTACTGGGCTGCCCTGTCATTTGGTTTAAATCCAAAACACTCCCACACAGGGGCCGTGGCATTTGGTTTAGGAACAAGTTCCCTGTCTTTCTCTTACGCTCAACTCTGTTTTTTTCTCCGCCTCGTCTCCCCCTCATGAAGATCGCACTGTGTCTGTAGCCCATAGCCCCGCTTCCCCCACAGAGACAAAGACACTCGATGACAAGAGCTTTCCCTCCATTCATTACGCTAATGAACCAACTCACCTGGCTGCCAGACGATGCACGGAAGTGAACGCTCTTGTCCAGTCTCTTTGGTGGAGAGAGACGAGGAAAACAAACATGCATGAATATGGCAATTAATCGCGGCCAGAAAAGTTATCGTCTCCATTTCAATTTACTGTGCAATTAACTGACTTATCGCATATCGCGACAGGCCTATACTAAATAAACTACCGTTAAAAATAATGTTTAAAAAAGTTCTGTTAAATATTTTTGTGATGAAACAAATCAAAGCGGTACCACTGGTGCTTTTATTCTGAAGTATCCGGTTCGTTTCATGCTTGACGTGTTTGCTGTTAACTTAAAGCTTTCCGTTAACAGTTAGGGGAAAGTTAAACCATAAAGCGACACTGTTAAACGTGAGGATTCATTCACTGTGAGCTGAAAACAAACTAACAGCTCTCAAGTTCATGTACTGATAATATTTTGAAGTCGCACTGGTGCTCCATGGTTGCAAAATGAGACAAAACAGTTGCAGTCTAGAGCCCTACACGCATCACCTGCTCACACACCATCGTCCAGGAAAAAGTGGTCTGAATGGGTGATGGAGTGCGTGTGACGTATCATGTTTGTGAGTCCTTTTTTTGTGTGTCTGTGAGAAGGAGAGTTGAAAGGAGAGAGCAGGAGGACCGAAATGCCGAGGCAAGTCTCATGCCTATAGCTTAAAAAAGATGATGTGACAATTTATATTCAACGTTCGTAATAAAGTCATTTTATATATCTCATGTGGAACAAGCTACGGAACATCGAGTATAATTGATATATCGCTCCCCCCTTGATGGATTTAACTGCTTCAGTTCCCCGTAGGAAAGAGCTATCTGACAGCAAGGTAAAGCAGTGAAAATATTAGAAATATAGAACTTTAAACTGACACCGAATTGATTTAGGAAGCTAAAATAGGTTTTGCTGCTGCTGCTCCCATCCAGTCCAAAGTTGGAAGTTCAATTTTCCCCTCAAAGACACTTTCGCAGTTCAGGACATGTGGGCTGCACAATATCAAGCCCCTCTGATGACTAGATGACATCACGAGCACTTCACAGGAAGTCTGGAAATACCTCAACAAGAAACAGCATCAGTATTTATGAGAGCACTCCCACTACGACCAAAGACAGTGTGTCATATTCAGTCGAAAACTGGATCATGTCCACCTGAAACACGGAGTACACCTGCAGAGATGTTTACAAGGTACAGCAGGTGAAAAGTGGAAGTAGTTACAGCCATATCTGGGCGTGTGACAATGTGAAGGGTCAAGGTAGGGGCAGGAGATAAAGGAAATCATACTCTTCCCCTATTGATACAATCACGGCATGCACCCCTGATAGTAGAAACCAAGACCAGACATCATAGTGGCGACAAAACTCTAGTGCCGAATTTAAATAAATTTGTATTTAGAACATAAAAATGGCCTTATAACTTGTGTTCAGATGACTCTACAGTATTGGAAGGAAGCTCAAACTTCTCACTAAATGTGTGAATAATTCCAATGATGCATGTGAAAACATGCTGGGAAGATTAAATTGGAAAAATTATATGGTTAATGAACAACGGAACATTTCAGCAGATGAATGTCTTGAGGGAACTATTTGATCATGTAAAGACACTGATAATGCCGTGTGATACACTTGTAAGTGACACGTTGCACTAATGATTAGCTGCCTTTCCTGTACTAATGTCTGTCAATATTTACTGGGCTCCCTGCAAGTCTGTTTTTGTTTTTGAATGTCATGCAATTTTGTTAATGATTTCCATGTTTAAATGCAATAAAATGTTAATAACAAAAAAAATAATAAATAAATAAAAAAATCATTAAAAATGACTCAAATTCATGTTGTATTGATGGATGTGGTATTATTTGTATTTCCACTAAGAAAAAGATTAGTGCACTTTTGCTGTCATTTTTACACTCCACAACAGTTATGTATTGAATTTGGGAGCTTTCACATCTAATGAAATCATACAACTTCCTGCTACAATACCAGACCCAAAAAGTGCTGTGCAAGCCATGCAGCCTGTGTGCTGAAGCTTGTGTTTAATAACAGCCTTTGCATGACACTTCAACCACATCAAAGCTTCAACATGGTGGCAGGAACATCACATCAGACATTTCCTCTAGCAATCATTTTCTGTCTTTGTCTATCGTCCAAAGTGTGCAACAGACCCATGTATATAACACTGACTTATCCTGCATTAAATCAGCAAGTGAGGTAACATTATTACCGTTATTGCAAAAAACCACACATTCGGTATTCAGTGGAATAAGTTAAAAGCAAGGCCGAATAATAGCGGCATGTTTTGATAACGCAATCAAACAGCGTGCCGTGACGGGCGGAGTAAAATGTCGGCAGTGTGGCGATCCGTCTGTCACCGCACTCGCATTTGCGACTAAAAATAGTTTTGAGCGAGCAAAATAGGCTTAAATCATTCAGCATGCTGTGTGAGTACAGATTTCAACCACCAGCAGAAACGATAGGCGAATCCCACCGGCTGTGGGTTGAACGGGCGTCACAGACACACACAGTAATGTATTCCTGTCAAATACCGCGATGATGGAGAAGTCGGCTCCAGTAATATCCTCTTCTTGGTGTCATGACTGCCCAGTAGTACCTCAACAGCCGAGCCAGCTGAACACAGGTATGTGGCGTGTCAGAGGAGAAACGAGCCGTTCACAATTTCTGTCATTGTGGCAGGTAACAGCCCACAAACCTCACCGCACTTTAGGGACTGTTCTTTACATATGAAGGGACTTGTCAGGGGAGGAGGGCCCTAAAATAATATCACAATATTTCATGGTATTTTTTTGAAAACGATACTCCTGGCGATACAACAAATTAGTTTAAAATTCATCTTTTTATTTATAATTTAGGAACACAAATTTGAAACAAAATAGGTGATATCGTTTTACAGGTTTTTTCCTATCATATTTTCCTATCACATATCATTTATAAAAATTATAGACAATATGTTATGGCAACACCCCTACATCACACTACAAGCTTTTTAAAGTCAGACACTCAAATGTGTATCGACTGACTGCGCCAAGCTAAATTCATGCAAGTTAGACATTCTTATACTTTACTCAACGACTACCTGATTCATCAACGGTCTACTGTACCAGAGTAACCTGGACTTTACCCTGTCGGACGACAGTGGGTCAGTCGGATTTTATAGTCAAACACTGGCAACATTAAGGTTAATAGTACCAATAAAAACAGTAATGGGCAAAAGGGTTACATAATGCTGAGCATAAAACTATGAGCATTACTCACAGATCTACAGATAATGACAGCTGTTAGTACAGGAAGCCGATAGTGTGTGTGTGTGTGTGTGTGTGTGTGTGTGTGTGTGTGTGTGTGTGTGTGTGTGTGTGTGTGTGTGTGTGTGTGTGTGTGTGTGTGTGGAGCAAAGACAGAGAGATGGATAGAGTGTTTTTTCTAAGAGTGCAACTGATGATTGCTCATGCTTGTTATAACTTCTCTATTAGGATGAGTTTGTGTGTGTGTGTGTGTGTGTGTGTGTGTGTGTGTGTGTGTGTGTGTGTGTGTGTGCGCGCGTGTGTGTTTTGTGGGATTTAGAGAGGCTGGGCCCAGCTGAGGTGGTTAATCTGCAGAGTAGGCGTAGAAACTTTGTTCTGACACCCTCAGGCCTCGTATCTGACACCAGGTGTGTCAGGTGTGTGTGTGTGTCAGGGAGAGAGAGAAAGAAAGAGAAAAAGGAAGAGAAGAAGAAGTATTTTGTCTTTCTAACGTCTAACACGTGCAGGTATTTTATTCATCCTGTGTGATTTGATTTTTTGGATAAGATACTTTTTATATACTTTCATAATAGCTTCACAGAAATGGTATTTTTTGAGTTTTCTGAGTTTTTTTTCCTGTAAAGTCCCCGTGGAGTTCATCCACATTTAACCCTTAGATTTTCAGTCCTTTAAGGGTCATTCAGACAGACAATAATATAATTTCAAGGAATGCACAATAATATCAGCACGTCATCGGTATTGACTGATATTGGCTTTAAAATGAATCGACAAACGCGCTTTTTCTTAATTTGCACAATGAATGAATATTACATACATTGAAACAATTTCATGTCTCCATCAGCTATTGGGCAATCACGATAAGAGCATGCATGCATAATATGAAGTTAACGCCAATACAGAAGAAACCTAATTATCACTAAAATTAGGTGGGGAAAAAAGTGGATATATTGATATCCGTACTGGTTATCAGCCAAATGAGTTGTGATATAATGGCCTATCAGTTATCATTAAAAAAAAAAATCCAATATTGTGCATTCTTAATGAATTCTGTAATACTGTGACACCATGAAACCGTGATATCTTCTGAGGCATTTATCATACTGTGAAAATCCCAGACCACTGCAACACTATTACCAATAAAATAAGGGGCGTTTCCTTCACAGTCAGACAGAAATATTATCCTGCAAGCCATCATCTACTTAGATTTGAGAAAGACATTTTTGTTAACTGTTCATTTTGTTTAATGTATCCAGAGACAATGCTTAATCTGTTTTGGCAATGTCTTAGCAATTTTCGAAAGATGTATTTTGCTGATAACACTGACTCTGAGTTTTCTCTTTACTGGGAAAATGTACTGTTTAGCATATGCAATAACAATAATAAACGTAGATATAATCAGTTTGCAAATTTATTCTGAACCTTTATATTTAGTATTTAAAAAATTAAACTAAACAGTACATCAAGACAATTTTTTACTCAATAAATAAGAAAGCTATAAAAGTTTGTTTGCGTATTTTCTGAACTGACTACAAAGATTTAATATAAAAACAGAGTTAGCATTTATTTAATTTGTGCTTTTCTTAGAGTGACATGTCAAAACTGTCTTCATGAAAAGGGCATGTTAATCAATTAAAGCACAGTAGGTCCGTTTCCACCGCAGGAACTTTGGGGTAATTTTACGGGGCCGGGGCCTTTGGTGCATGTCTCCACTGCAGGAACCACCCCCGAAGGACAGAGTCCCTGCCTCGGAGTAGATACTCAGAACGGCCCCGAGAAACTCCTGGCTGGGGCTTGGAGGTTACTTGGTGCTGATTGGATATACTCAAGACGGGATGTGACATCAACAGAAAGCGGCAAAATAGCCGGCATTTTTAAAACTCAGTAGACGAGGGTTAGCTTGTTCATAGTTTCAGTAACTCAATAAACGGTATGTGAAAAAAATATTTTTTCCAGCGGATGTCTTAGTTACAACATGATTGAGCTAGCAAAGCAGTCTTGTGTTGCTATGTGTGGTATTTATTCAGTTTTAGGAAAACACAATGTCTAGAAAGCATCAGTGGCTGCAGCTGACAGGGACAGCTCACAGCAGCAGCAAAGCTAACATCAGGACGTCATCCGTTAAAAGCCTCCCGTTGTTGGATACGACATGAAACTACTCCAGTTTGTAACAAAAAAAATTTCACGGACCATTTTTTGAGTTACTGAGTATTACAGGCACCGCTAAGGACTAACAGCTAACGGCGTCCCTACGCCCCTACATCGGTCAAAATGGTCGCGCAACGATTACGTCACATCCAGAGCCCGGTAACTTCACAGGAACCTTTCTCCTGCTCTGCTCTATCAGTGGAGACACGGCAGTTGAGAGGGCCGAGTGAGAGGATGTTCCTGTAGTAGTTCCTGCCCCCCAAATAGTACCAGGGCTGCATTCCAAGTCTCTTAATTGTATACTGCTAACTCCTAACTCCTCACCTGAACCGGAAGTCGTTCAGGGTCCGCCATCTTTAAGGCTGTCTCATGTCTCTTATTCCTGTCGGTAAGGAGTTAGCATTGGGAGTTAGGAGGAATCTGTTAGGTGCGATGAGTAAGGTAACACAAGAGGTTCCTAACAGGAAGTCTTTTTCAGCTTGTGACCCTAACCTATAAATACCCGCCCCTACATCTGGCTGATTTGAACAAGATGGTGGAGAAACAGCTCAAGTGTACCCGTTACATGCATTCTTTGAAATGAAACGCTGTAATCCACATGCCCGCATGACTACAAAGAGTAACGTTAATAATATTTCGTGCAAGACTGTCATGTTGTAATTAAGTTTATTTCATTCACAACCCGTTGTGTTGTTCAGCAGACTGTCGGTGATGTGTGGCTGTTAAATGTGCAGCTGCTCATGTCCAGAGCCACACGTGTTGACACAACACCAGGCACGCACACACGCACGCACACACACACAAACACATTTGCCCATCATTAATTGTCCTGCATGTCATGTGAGTGGAATAATGTTTAATAGTATGTAGGTAATATTAATTATCAATATTAATATTAGTTAATATTATTATTTTCAATAATGTAGTTGTAAGCTACTGTCATTACATCTGTCCTGCATCTCTCTCTCTCTCTCTCTGTCTCATTGTGTCATACGGATTACTGTTAATTTATCATGTTGATCTGTTCTGTACAACATCTCTGTCTGTCCTGGAAGAGGGATCCCTCCTCAGTTGCTCTTCCTGAGGTTTCTACCGGTTTTTTTCCCCGTTAAAGGGTTTTTTGAGGAGTTTTCCTGATCAGCTGTGAGGGTCCTAAGGACAGAGAGATGTCATATGCTGTAAAGCCCTGTGAGGCAAATTGTGATTTGTGATAATTGGGCTTTATGAATAAAATTGAATTGATTGAAGCAAACTGATAGGTCTGATATGTCTTATTCACTTAGCAGCTGACTTGTTGAATGATGGCGAGTGGATTTAACAATAGTGATACTAACGTAACTCTGGTTTAACAGACCTGACGGCTCGATTTCACCTCTCATCCTTTCATTACTTGCATAAATTAGTTTTAAATAAATAATTAAGCAATACAAAGATCTCAGAATCACTGCTGATTAAAATTAAGCCAAGCTGTAACCGGCATTTCTAAAAACAGCGCTTCATCTGTAAATCGTCACGCGATTGGCTCTTATTTTGCGCAGACGGAAGTAAACAAGGAATCTGATTGGACAATTGAACACCAACGCCCACAATGAACGTGATTGGACAAACGAACTGTCCATTTTGTTTACACTCAGAGTGGATTTAAAGTGTCCTCTTGCCTCTGTGTTTACATGTAGAGGAGGTTACTTTTTAACTTCTGTACATATATATATATATATATCAATCAATTCAATTTCAATCAATTTTATTTATAAAGCCCAATATCAAAAATACAATTTGCCTCACAGGGCTTTACAGCATACGACATCCCTCTGTCTGTATATATATATATATATATATATATATATATACTGCCAATATATTATTAACATTATTTTTATGTTATTACTAAAACTATTGTTATTGCAGCTATTGTCATTACTGCCATGCCTCTCTGTCTGTCTCTGTCAACTCAATTCAATAAGCTTCATTGGCATAACATTTCTTATGTGTTACTAAAGCACAATTACAATTTAGGACAGTGAAAATTCAAAATTAACGGACAACAATTTTATCTTATTTCATATTTAATTTTTGAAAAGAACTTTGTTGTGATGTCTTCATATGTGCTACACTGTGGCAGAACATGTTGCTGTGTCTCCACCTGTCTCTGAGGACAGGGCTGACACAGCCTGTCTTCTCAGGTCTGCCTGTGTCTGCTGGTCTCTATGTCCAGGCTGTGATCACGACATAGTCAGTATCTTTCTTAGTGTCTGATCTATCACAGTGGTCAGATAGTTTGTCATCGTGTACTGTCTCTTTCGGGCCAAATAGCATTGAAGTATATTTTGGATTTTTGTGGTAGATGTCCAATAGATGATGGAGTTTTCTTTTTCTTTAGCTATAATTTGGTCGGGCTGGATTGCGTGAGGGTTGTCTGTCTCTCCCTCTCTATCATTTTGTCATATGGATCACTGCACATTTATTATGTTGATGTGATTTGTACACACTACATCTATTTCAAGAGGGATCCCTACTCAGTTGCTCTTCCTGAAGTTTCTACCATTTTTTTCCCTGTTAAATGTTTTTTTTGGGGGGATGTTTTCCCTTATCCGCTGTGAGGGTCCTAAGGACAGAGGGATGTCACATGCTGTAAATCCCTCTGAGGCAAACTGTGATTTGTGATATTGGGCTTTATAAATAAAATAGAATTCAAATCAAAACTTAACAAGAGGATGTGGTGTCGCAGCACTGTCATTTCAATTTAAAATCTCTCTTTCACTGCAAGCTGCACCTCGTCTCCCCCATGGCTTGTATAAAGACATGTATACAGGCTGTTTTTACCATTTGGTTTGAAGGTACAGGTGTGTGAGTCAGGCATGTAAATGGCTGACTGTTAAAATCCACTGGGACAAATCACTTTAAACTAAACGCCACCATTTTCAAGGCACACAACTGTAATATTATGCCTTTTTGTTTGTTTGTTTGTTTGTTTGTTTTTCCTCCACTTGATCTCTTTGTTTTGGCTGTTGTTAGTTTCCAGTATCCCTTTTTTGCACATAACTGCAACTTGAGATGACAACCTATGTAAATGTTTTGTACATTAATGAAAAATCTCCATCAGTAAAGTGTTTACAAAACCTCTTTCCATGCATTAGATTTAGTGCTTCTCCGTTGAAATGCACAGATATGTTGCCATTATTCATCTGTTATTGACAGGTCTCCTTCCTTTTTCCATCTGACCTTTATATATTTTGTCGAATAAACTTTTAGACTGTGGGGAGATTTACAGAGTCGGGAGATGACCCCTCTGTTAGTGTCTGATTTATATGCATTTATAAATAGTTAAATAAAGGGTTCACTGGCTTCTCTGATATCTTCTTTTTGATTTTTTGGTTGTAATAATTTCTTAGTTAGAAGTATATAAAATGCTTTTATGAGAATTAACTGCACCAAACATCCACTTTTGATCTGTTTAAATCAGGTCACCAGTGCATTTTCTTCTTCTTATCATTATTATTATCATTATTACCATTTTATTTATTCATCTATTTATAAATTTTCAAATGTTTTATTTCAGCAATTTTTATCATCGTAGTGTTTGTGTTTGGTGCAGACGATGCACCAAACACCCATTTTTTTTCCAAATCGATTTAAGACAGACAACCAGTGCATCTTATTATTATCATCATTATTATTATTATTATTATTATTATTATTATCATCACCATCACCATCATTTTATCTTATTTTAATATATTTATTTATCTAAGAGACAAATCCTAACCAGTGCATCTTAATATTATTATCATTATTTTTTTATTTTATTTAAAAGATAATTCCTAAGTCTGAAGAACCACTGAAACTTTTTTCCTGTTTCATTTCAGCAATTTCATCATCATTATATTTTAATTAGACTTTCCTTTTTCGTTTCCTCCTGTTATTAACTCTTTCAGTGTCATCAGCACAGTGTCAGCATGGAGCCATAAAAGTTGTCTCGCGACACTGTGTCAAAAAAAGAAAAGTTTTGTGGCTCACGAGCCAAAGTTTCCCCGCAAACACTGCAAACAAACCAACAACCTGCCTGCTGACACTACAAGACTCTGACAAGTGGTCATATTCCAAAGCAGCATCCTCTGTCCTGTCTTAACGTCGCATAGTTCACACTTTACAGCGGAAATGATTAACAAAGCTCTGCTTGTGTTTGCCTCCCAGTGAGTGCGCCTACCTGTCAATCTCAGCTCCTGTCACTTGCTGTCACCTCCTGTTCCGGTGTGTCCTGGCACGCCAACAAACCGGCTACAGGTCCACAAGTCCCGACATCTGCGAGTCTGTACAGGGCCTGGGCCGTGGAGTGGAGGAGGCTGGCTGAAGTTTGCAGCGGTCGGTGCTGAATGGTTCACTGACACTGCAGCCCTGTCCGCAAACACAGCCCGGGTCTGAGCTCAGGCTGCTGGCGTCACTTCTTTGCTGTCTTTGTACAACACAAAGATCGTCTGTGTGTCTCAAGATGGATCACTACACTCACAGAGACTTATCTTTCTCTTTTGGGTGGCTTGATGCCTGAGCTTTAAAGGGATAGTTCAACCCCAAATTTAAAAAACAAACAAAAAAAAAATAGTGCCGTTTATCAGTCTAGATAGTTTTGGTGTGAGTTGCAGAGTGTTGGAGATATCAGCTGTAGAGATGTCTGCCTTCTCTCCAGTATAATGGATCTAGATGGCACTCAGCTTGTGGTGCTCAAAGTGCCAAAAAAAAAAACATTTGAAAAACTCAACATCAATGTCTCTTTCCAGAAATCATGACCTGGTTACTCAAGATAACCCACAGACCTTGTTGTGAGCAGTTTCATGTAGGAACTGTTCTCTGTTTCTGGCAAACTACACTCGCCAACTGTATCACAGTGCAGAAGGAAGCGTGCATCTACTCATGGACAAGAGGCTCATGTCAGCGTGACATGTAAACATTAATGGCGTCCACTTCAGGTGAGAGGGAGCTGTTCCTTTAACGTATAGTTTTGTTAAAATTCCCCTTTTTATTTTGTGATATTTTCCCACTGGAAATTCTAATGAATAAATCCAGTTAATATCCTTGCAGCCTCCTGTCAGGAAACCAGGTTTTTTTAGTTTAAACTAAAGCTTTGTCGCACATTGTCGTTATATATTTCCTGTGACACTACAGGAAGATTTCTCTGTAGATTTTGGATGTTGCTTCTGTGTCCATGTACATGTCCTCACTGCTCATAGCAGTGAGAGGCTTTGTTTATCTGTCTTAGCCCTGTTATTGTCTGGTGACAACTGGGAACATTTACACATTTCCCTTTGTTCTATTTTTATCTGCTGTCTCTTTCATTTCATTTAATCTGAGACTGTGTTTTGCATTTCTTGCGCCCCTCTTTGTGATAATATTTTCTGCACCGAGTGAGAGCTCTTCGTGTTTCTGTCATCTCTGGTCAACATTCAGGCTGTCAGCCCACTCTTAAAGGAACATGACACAATTTTGCAATATTGTTCCACAGTGTGGCTGCAACTCTCCACAACAAACAAGTTTAGTGCTTTGGTTTGTCAAATGTATTTAGACATATGATTTTAAATCATGGCTGCTGTTTCACTCACAGGCAGTAAAAACTTGGCTTCACAGCAGACAGAATTTGTAAAGTTATTAAGAGTTTCTTTCATTCAAGCTGAAGTCTAACAACTGATGGGAACTTATGGTAAATAATTATTCTCAAAAAATGTTTTGGACCCTTCACCTGGACTATTCACTTCACCAATAACAACACTGAAGATGGTGTGCCTGTTAAAAACAGTTGAATAAAAAATATATGGTTTAATTTGTCTCCATCATCTGGTCAAACATTGTCACTACAGCTGTTTATTCTGGGTTGTGCCTGTCAGGTCCTTCAGCAGAAGGGTCTTCACTGAGTGGACAGGAATCACCAATGAAAAAAGAAAAAATATAAGACCTTGCTCTGCTTTGAACAATAATTTACGAGTTAAGAATTCTTGAAATGACGTCTTCTACTTCTTTCTCATTGAAAAATCCATAATGTGAGCACATGCAAATATTCTTCATTTCAAAAGTTTAACTAATACATACAAGATGTCTCCACTTCACTGAGACGTCCACCCGTTACATATTGGACCATGACTGGACTCGAAGCTATTTGTGATTTCACATAATCATGTTGTACATACATGGCTTAAAGGGACAGTTCACCCCAAAATCAAAAATACATATTTTTCCTCTTACCTGTAGTGCTGTTTATCAGTCTAGATTGTTTTGGTGTGAGTTACAGAGTGTTGGAGATATCAGCTGTAGAGATGTCTGCCTTCTCTCCAGTATAATGGAACTAGATGGCACTCAGCTTGTGGTGCTCAAAGTGCCAAAAACTACATTTTTAAAACTCAACATCAATGTCTCTTTCCAGAAATTATGACCTGGTTACTCAAGATAATCCACAGACCTTGTTGTGAGCAGGTTCATGTAGGAACTATTTTCTTTCTACCAAATTACACCTGCCAACTGTATCACTGCGCAGAGGGAAGTGTGCATCAACTGCTAGCTCACCTAGCACCACTAAGCCAGCTAACATTACAGCTCAGCCGAAGAGGACACCATTAATGTTTACATCTCAAGCTGACACAAGCGAGAGCACACTTCCTTTACTACTCAAACTCTGTCTGTGTGTTGTAGACTCATAAAGGCCAAGGCCTTCAATGTGGCGCTGGAAGAGAAGCTGAAAGTTGTGACTCAGACTGGAGGGACCAGTGAAAGTCAGCAGAACCATCAGGCTCCACCCCTACACTGAAGACCCCACAGTTGTTCCCCACCACCTACAAACTGTGGAACACATAGTGACCAGCTGCCCGAACACCAGCCATCGAATGCAAGCGTGGTCTTACTGACCTGGACGCTGAGACACTGGACTGGCGTAACTCAGATGAAGTGTTTGGTACTTTGAGAGCCACAAGCTGAGTGCCATCTGGTTCCAATATATCAGAGAGAAGGCAGACATCTCCAACACTCTGCAACTCACACCAAAACAATCTAGACTGATAACAGCACTACAGGTAAGAGGAAAAATATGTTTTGATTTGGGGGGAACTGTCCCTTTAATGCTTTATGTAACTCTAAAAGAAAATTAAAAAGTAACAACTGATAGCAGATAGATAATTTAGACGAATAATCAAACCATGACTCGACAGTTGTGATGTGATCGTTTATTGCAGCAACAAAAAAGTGAAGCTAAGCATATCTGTATACAGAAAAAAATGCATTGTTATTTTAACAATCTCCAAATATCTTTATCCACGTTGTCATTGTCAAACATGAACCAATACTGTAAATCAACTCTTACGTGTGCATGTAGAACATACCTCATTATATCCCAGCACATCAGTTCAATCACTCAAACCATGGATGTAGGAATGGTAAACACATCATTTTAACATTGTTACTGATTCAGGGTTTTCTGCTGAGACATGGTGGTTTTCATACAATAAAATAAACTAAATTTGAGTGACCAGATTTAGCAGATTAGCTAAAGGACTGTAACATTAAATATGTAATTTTTAAATCCCATTTACATTGATTTTTTACTTTCTATTTCACAAATTCTCATACTTTATCTAAAGCTTCTGTAGCATCACAGGCCTTTAAACCAGTAACTTGATTCTAGCCAGCAACAGGGGGGAAAAAATACAGAAATGTCAAAACTAAACAAAACAAGCCAAATACACATCCTCCAAAACTTCCGTAAGTACTGTACTGTAGAAACTCAGCTCTAAAATGCAGTCGTGAAACATAAAGGCACAAGGAAAAATCTCTGAATGAAAAAACACATCAAAACAGCAGGAAGAACTTTCAAAACACAAATTTGTAGAGTGGTGATCTTCTCTGGAAGTATGGACCACGCCGCTGTAACCAGTGGTCCCAACATGTCTGTAACATTTTCTTTCTTTAAAGCAAAGACCCTCCAAATCATGAAGCCCAAAGAAAAGACAACACATTATCAGCGTTTGATTAAAATGAGCTCACAAAGGAAGCCCAGACAAAGCAAAGACGGCCTCTTCACCTCGCTAATGAGACGGACGGGAGATGCTTTCATAAGAGCTGATGTTAAAACTTTTCCTCGGAGGAAACTACACAAGCATGGAAAGTGATCTAAAGATGCGGAGAACATGTAGCAATGTACTGTATATACACACATTATGGGAAACACTGTTCCCGATAATAAAAACATCCACTCCTACAGTGAAATATGGAGGGCACTGCCTCCGATACGAACGCACACTGGTAGGCAAAAACTACCTTCTTCTTTTTCTTCACATTATGGAAGACACTGCTCCCGATAATGTTGTCAGGACGAGAGGCGTACGTGTACCAAGGGACCACTACTGACACCCAGAGGTGTTCGGTAATACTTTCCAAGGTGTGATATGTGAGCTGGTCTTGTTTTAAAGACCAATCCAGTGTCAGTTATTAAAAAAAATGACCTCAGAGTTGTGCAGTGATTGTTCGGTGCTCTGTACCGGCCGTCGGTCAACACGTACGCTTCCGTTAGCAGATGCTGCTTTTGTCATTTCGACAGTATAACTGTCATAATTATGGAAGGCACTGCTCCCGATAATTATACACTATTATTATTTTTTCTTATAAAAGGCAATAAAAAACTATTTATAGTGAACCCTGCCACTGATAAATAAATAACACAATAAATAGACGTACGGTTTGTTTCAGTGCCACATGGTTGGAGACCTTCTCCCTCTGTTTTTTGAAAGGCCTACAGAGAATTAATGTCAGGAGGCGACCGATTGAGGTAATTATCAAATTCAGATTTCTTTTTTTAAATTGTTGCATGAAGTTAGGACTTTTAAAGCAATAGTTCACCCACAAAATGACTCTTTGTGTATCAGTTACTCACCACGTTAGGTTGAATTCATGAAGAAAACTTTGAATTTCTTGCATGCCTTCACTGTGAACGAAGAATCCAAAAAAATGCGAACATGCCTCATGAATTTAAGTAAACGAGGACAGCGTTCAACAACAGCAAAACTATATTAAAGGAGTTGTTTACAAACTCACACAGCTGGTGCGGTATAATCCAAGTCTCATTTATCCAGTTGTAAACACACGCACTTTTGCTAGAACCTTACAATTCCCAACACGTCAGTACCAACAGTCTCATGTATGGATGAGTAGCGTGGATGGTTAGCATTGTCCCCTCAAAGCAAGACGGTCCCTGGTTTGAACCCAGGGTGGGGGAGCCCTTCTGTGTGGAACTTGCATGTTTCCCCCCGTGTCAGTGTGGGTTTTACTCTGGCTTCCTCCCACAGTACAAAGACATGGAGGTTAATTGATGACTCCAAATTGTCCGTAGGTGTGAATGTGAATGGTTGTCTTTCTCTATGTGTCAGCCCTGTGATAGTCTGGTGACCTGTCCAGGGTGTACCCTGCCTCTAGCACATCTTCCTAAACATTCAAACAGTGCTAACGGCCTAGCTGCAGGCAGACAATGAAGAGCAGCCCAGAAAGAGACAATGAAAATATTCATCTCAAATCGATCGCAGATTAAAATCGTATCAGATTTGTGATTGTTCTCTAACACAGAAACAGGGCTGCAGTCCACTGCAATCCATTTTGCAACAGAGTTAGTTAGTCGATCACAGGCAGACTTACTCAGCTTGTGTCTGAACGCCTGGTCGAGTGTGGCTTGACAAGTCTGGCTGCTAGTGCTAACATCAGAGGCTGTGCTAGCTCAGACCTCCTGGTTCACTGCTAAATGCTTTGTGTTGAGGTGATATTTCAGACTTTAAGTGCTCGGGTGGTACGATATTCCTTACTCCAGAAACTGCAGAGAACAGTGCTCCTATCAACTGTTCCATTTGGGCATTTTTTTTAATTTAAATGTTCCATTCACGGGTCCAAGCAGCGTCGCCTCGTCTGCCTCCATTATAGGAAAAAGCCACTGTGGCCTCAATGACACACCAGGTCAAAGGGCACCATGGACCAGTATTTCGACAGCCTTAGTTTTAACAAAAGTGCATGTGTTTGGGAAGTACTGAGCATATGACTGGATTAATGAGACTTGGATTATACTATACGAGTTGTTTGTAAACAGATGTTTTGATAAAATTTTGCTGTTTTTAAATGCCGCCCCCTTTTAACTTTAATTCATGAAGGATATTTGCCATTTTGGATTCTTCGTTGACTGTGGAGGCAATCAAGAAAATCAAAGTTTCCTTCACGAACTCAAGGTGACATGGTGAGTAACTGATAAACAAAAGCTCATTTTGAAGGTGAAGAACTCTTTTAAAAGATAAATGCAGCACAGGTGTAAAACGGTGCCAAGTAACATCAGCTGATTGTCCAAAATCTATTCCTAGTTGTGTTCTGTGAAAAACACTGCTGCTGTGTTCTTGTTAATTAATCTGCGGTCCTTTTCAGCAACTTGTGAATCTCTGACGATGAGTCGAGTAGTAGATTTCGGCACAGTACGAAATTAGAGCTACCAACAGAAACCAGCTCAGGTGTGAACACAAGAATTCGGCAGCACCAGCGGGTTTAATACCAGCAGTTTAGATTTGTATTAATTATGGTAAACAGGTGGACATTAGCTTATAATGTTTTACTGGCCTTTTGAATTTCATTCATCTCTGAGCTGGAGAACACAGCCTCTCCTGTGTTAATGACCTGATACTGTGCTGAAAAAGCCTCAATGTCACTACATTCAACTCATTCGCTGGGTAACACCAATTCAATAAGTGCTGCCACATGACGTGGCGATGTGAAGGTAGATGTTAGTAGCACCAAAGTATTCAGAATGCGGCAATTATTGAAGTATTTTTCTTTCCAAAGTGAAAAAAAAAGAAAATGACCCTCTAAACTTTTTTGTTAAGGCGTAAGGCTTAAGTACATTTTTATCATTAATGTTTGGCTTCATGGAAATAAAATTAGCTCATCACTCGAGTGTTGAAATTATGGAACGGAGGTGATTCTCATTTAGCAACGGCTTTAAAAAGCTGTGCATCTGTGACTGTTAATGATCACAGCCGACTGTCAGTTGTAATAAGAGGGTCAAATTATTAACAGAGGAGACTGGGGGGAAACTACTTTTTTAGATTGCATTATCCATAGCCCAGATGTCCCCTGCCAGCGAGTTGGCACAGCCCTGAATGGTCCAGGTCGCCAGGGCAAACTGGTTACGGAACAGGTCGGCGTCTGCGTCAGGGTGGTCGGTCCTGAGAGCATCAAGGTGGTTGGACAGAGCCTTGAGAGTGTGAGGTCCGGAGCCGAGCAGGATGTGGCGGAAAGGACTCTCTCTGGGAGACACGTAGGGGGACAGGAAGTTCCTTTCCACCTACAGAAACAAAAGCAGGAAAATGAGATGATGGTCAGAAGGAAAACCATGATGGTTTCCAAAAGTCATTGTTTGTCATTAATTATATCTAGTCTAAAAAAAAAGGAGTTATAGGTACTCAAGATAACACATAGACCCTATCACTTCCTGGACTGTGTACATGAGGTTTGATCAGGTTTGACTGACCTCTAGTGGCCTGGCAACATAAGCAACCAACTTCATTAACGTAATCATATTTTCTGATTCTGCTAAGTGTGAGGAAGTAGGTGACATCACTTTTTCCCAACTGCCCCATCAACGTCAAACCAGTGAAAACAAAACGACACAAAAACCCCAGAACCCCTGTTCCAACCTTGTCTTACTATGAGCAATGACTGTCCTACATGAACACACTACTTCCTGCCAGCAGCAAGAGTGCAGAACAGTAAAGTACATACAACTTGGATTATTCATATCTCATACCTCACACTTGAGGCACATTAAGGGTTGAACATGAGTGCATAACCACAGAATATACAGCAATAATTTTGTTTTTGCACTTATCTAATCTTCGTCTTACCGTCATTATGCGGTCATTGATGACACGGCACATCTCAATGTCCTCCAGGTCACTGTTCTGGATGTCTGACGCCAGGCTGCGAGAGGCGCGGCTGTAGGAGCCGGAGGCCGAGATCAACCACTGCATTGTCAGGGCCTTGGGCAACAGCTGGGGCTGCAACTGGAAGCACACGGAGCATCCACACGGGCTATTTAGTGTTCTGAATAAACAAAACTAAATGGATGTGCATCTGGGCACGTTGGGGTTACATAATCAAAGCAGCAATTAAAGGAGCACTTCACTCACCAAATGATGATTGGTATATCAATTATTGACCACGCGTTATGTTGATTTTCAAACAAAAAAAATGTTGTTTTTCTCGCATGCCACCACAGTGAACGAAGAATCCAAAAACAGAAAATTCTTGATTAAATGGAACTAAAGGGGAGCTGCATTTAAGAACAGCAACACTATATAAAACAAATCAGCTTACAAACTCTCACAAAACTCGTGCCGTATAATTCCCTCTCCTCTCTCACACTCCGCACAGAGTCGGTATCGTCAAGTGATTTCTATTAATATTGTACACAGAATCTGAATCTCACTCTGAGTTACTGTTGTTGTTTACAAGCTAAAGAAATTAGATCATTTTTGTTTAGTTTTTACTGAATATTTGAAGCAAACTGTAAAACTATATCACTTATTTTGTTGAAATTCTGTTTTGTTTTATTTATTTATTTATTTTTTTGCTAATTTGTCATATTGTTAAGAATATTGTTATCGCAAGAATACCCTCATATTGCCTACCCTTAGTTTTGATATAGTTTTGCTGTTGTTAAACACGGTCTCCTTTTATTTAAAGTCATCAAGAATTTTCCCCATTTTTTTTTGGATTCTTTGCTCACTGTGGAGGCAAACAATGTTCTTTATGAATTCAACACAACAGAGGGTGAGTAATATATATATATACAAATCATTATCATTCAGGGGGTGAAGTATTCCTTTAAGACAAAAAACAGCAACAAAATCAATTAAAACGCATCAAAGCAGTTAAACTGTTTCCTTTACAAAGCTTGTATTTAAAATGGGGAGTTATATATACCAAATTTATCTAACTATCTCTATGCAGACAGACACGGCATGCACATACTGAGTCTTTGAGGTAACAACGATAACAGTCAACTGTTGGGAGAGTTCAATCAGGGTCAGCAAGAAGACAACGGAACACTCACCCTCTGAACAGCCTTGACCTTCCCATTGATCTGAGCCATGTGAGTACGTATGATCTTGTCGTACTTCATCAGGTCCATCCGCAGCAGATGATCATGGACCAGCCTGAGCACCATGTGACCTGCAAACTGGGTCGATAATTTAGCCAGCTGAGGAACCTGGTTGCCCGTAGCCATGTTCAGTCTGTCCCGGGTGTCCAGCTTCGTGCCAAAGAACTTGTAGTCCTGAGAGGGACAAGGAAGATGTGTTGAGAGTTACAGTGAGGAAAAATAAATTCCAAGATGAACCAAACAGCTCAGTGTACAAGGATGTTCTGGACTATGGGTATTGACTTAAAAGGATTTATTTTAAGGGTAATTTCAACATTTTCAACCTGGACTGTGTTTTCCCATGTTTATGTGTCTAAGGCGATTTCATGGCTGTTTCTGGTTGAACAAAATGCATCTCAGTCTCTACGAAAAAGTCTCTCTGTTGGGATCCTTTCCATAATGTTATCAGACACTTAGAATAATAATCTGAGCCCGTCAGTGGCATAAACAAACACTTTTTGCAGCCTGTTTTTGAAGCTCTTTCGCTCAGTACTGGACAAGTTTCAAAGAAACCTTGTCTTCATTAGTCACTTAGACACAAAAACACGGGAAGATGGTCCAAGTTGAAAAATACCAAAATTATTTTTTAAATAATAGTAGTAAAAGAGGATGACTTACTGAGTTGCCAGCGGTAAAACCAAAAGAGACTGAGGGAATGCCAGAAAAGGCAAGGAAAGGATAGGCAGCACTATCCGACTTCAGAGGCTCCAACCTGGAAAATAAATGCATGCAAGATGAAGCTTTCGCTGCCCTTTCTCCCAGTGTAGGTAAATATTTGGATAAAGAAGATTAGGTTGCAAACATTTGCCAAGCATGTGAATGACAGCTATTCTACACATTCCAGCTGTGGATGTGATACTAGTGAGAACAGCTTGGATGTCATGGTGATGTATAAACAGTGTGGACGTGACTGGACCAACAGCCTGGTCAGACTTACACATTTGATTCCCAGTTTCCCTTTCCATATTGAGAAGAGAGAGTCCCTGTCATGGCATTCACCTAAGGAGGAGACAATTATATGTATTTAATATTCACAAACAAACTGAAAGTACTGCTGGCTTGTATTAAATGTGCTTCAATAATCCAGATGTGGCTTTACCTCGGTCAGAGTGCTCTCGATCAGGCTGTACATCAAAGGACTGGCCGCCACTTTAAATCCTTTCTGACCTGGAAAAGAAGACTTATAATCAGTCTTTCTGAAAATCACACAAATTGACATATTGAAGGAAGTGTTGTCGCTTTACTGGAATTTCTTACTTCGATACAGTACCACTAACAGGATAAGCGATTACCGAAAGATTGAATAATGTTCCGATAAATAAATATTTAACAAATGTTGGTATAGGAGCCTGTTAAATACTTAAAAGCCTTAAGAAGAAGAAGAAGTAAATACCTGTTACAACTCCATCCAGATCGATGTAGGCGAATGCTTTCATGCTCAGAGAGGATAGATAACCCTGGATATATATGTAAAAAAGATAAATGCAGTAACAGAATTAAGGAAGAGTACTAACACTTATCAGAACTACTATTGCAAAAAAAAGATGCTGACTGAGAAATTCAGCTGGGAAACTAAGTAAAAGAAATCCTTGTGCAGTTCTCACCTCCAGCCACTCTGTGGCGCCAACACTCCCATATTCTCCAGCGCTCCAGCTCGCAAACACAATGCTTCTCCGCGGTTTGAATCCATCTGAAAAGGAGACAAGACATGCACGTTAACAGAAGAGCAGTGCCCTCACTAAACAGGACATGCTCATTTTGATAAAATATTTCTTCAGTTGCTCAGAGACTCATGTTGACTCAAGCGATCCATCAGTAATATCTCAAAATCTAGCACTGTCTGACATTACACACTAAACACCAGCTGCCACTGAGACTCACCATTGTTCTTCATTTCTGAGATGGAACGTGCCAGTTCAACGAGGACGCTGGTGCCAACTGTCGACGTGGCAAAACCTGGACCCCATGCGTCCCTCCGGGCGCCGACAACAACATATCGATCTATAAAAACCAGACAGGGTACATTCATCACTCAAACTGTTTATTTAACAACCGAGACAAAACGATCGGTGAACTGAAAATGAATATCTCGTTGTACCTGCATCCACATAGCCTTTGATGACGCCAAAGACGTTGTTAATCTTTTTCTCAGCGAGGACATTCCTGACCTCCACGGTGATAACATCGCTCAAGTCTCCCAGTCTGTGGAGACCGCTCCACCCATCCGGCATATTCTGACCCCCCAGCTGGCTGCAGGATGCAGACATTAAAAATGAATACTATGTAAGATCCTGCAGGCAACTGTAGATAATCAGAGTACATACATACATTGTTTTAAATGGTACACAGTGCATATGAATCATACCTCAGAATTCTGGTGGCCATGGCTGTTGTGATGGTCTGGGCCAAGATTTTCGGAAGACCTGAAGACTGGACAGGTGGAAACTGGGTGTGGTTGAAGGAGGGGAAGCCTGGGGTGTAGGGATCACCTGAACCCATGTGGACCTGTGGGAGACCGAAAGAAGACAGTTAGTTGAAAAATATAGAAGTTTTACCAAGTTTGCCAACATGATTTGACAGTGACATTTTTAATGCTTTTGTGTTTGTGAGCCTGGAGTCTCAACCTCATACAATTTAAAATTAGGAAAATTACATGAAAACTGGAATTACCGCCTCGCAGTTGTTTGCCTCCAGGAACCTGTTCGGTTGCAGTTAAAGTGTGCATCTATGTCTGTGAATTGAATGGTTCACACACACATCTTCCCTCCCGACAGTACAGCGATCTATACTATCAGCTCAGTTTCAGAAATTTGACATAATTAGCCTGTGCCTGTCGCAATGATCTTTGACCACCAAATTCTATTCACTTCATTGGAGTCCAAGTGGATGTTTGTGCCGAATTAGAAGTAATTCCCTCAAGGTGTTCTTGAGATATCACGTTCACTAGAATGAGAATGATGCAAGGTCACAGTGGCTTTGACATTTGACCACTGACCAAAATCTAATCAGATCATCCTAAACTCAAAGCAGACAAAAGGTTACCTTTGACCACCAAATTCTATTCACTTCATTCTTGAGTACAAGTGGACGTTTGTGCCAAATTTGGAGAAACTCCTTCATGTGTTCTTGAGATATAGATGTAGAGGCCACAGTAGCCTTGATATTGGACCTTTGACCACCAAAATCTAATCACATCATCCTTGACTGAAAGTGGACGTTTGTGCCAAATTTGATGGGCAGAGATGATTCGTTTACGAGAATGAAACAGACAGGTCACAGTGACCTTTGATCACCACAATCTGATTAGTTCATTGTTGAGCCCAAGTGGATGTTTGTGCCAAAGGTATTCTTGAGATATCGCGTTCATGAGAATGTAACACACAGACAGATAACCCAAAAAATATGTCTCTACAGACAATTTACACATTGGCTGTTAAACTCTACTGTGTGGACTTTTTAGGTTAAAAAAACAAAAACAAAAAACTATTAGCATGGCTCTAAAAACGGATTTAAAACTGATGGACTGATAAAACTACTGATGCATTTCACCTCCACCAGATTTTGAGTTGCTCCAATGATGGCTTTGTTTGAAAATGCAAGGCTTAAGACTTTTGTTTGTGGCTGCATTTTATTAGATCAAATAATTATTTATTTGTTAAACTGCACTGTACCTTTTATACTTGTCTTTTTCTATTTTAGCTTGTTTTCATTTTTTCTTTTCTTTAATTGCCGTCATTTTGTCAGTCTCAGCATGTCTACGGGTATCAGACACTTTAATTCAATGCTTTTTCAGACATTTTCTAGATGACTTTTAACCAAATTTAAAACTGATTTTTAGACAAATCACTTTATTTCTATTAAAACACTGCAGGTAAGTATGAAGGTGAGTAGTATATGTGGTCCTGCGTAGAGGCAGGTTTTATGTAGGAATATGGTTATTAGAGTGAGTAAGGTTATGCCACATTTGACCAAAACATTCATACAAGTATAAAGTAAAAAGACAGTATTTGGTTCAGTGGTAGGTTTAAAGATCTGTAACATCAAATATGTGGAATTTCACGCAAAAGAGCTGGACTGATTTTGACACAAAGTCATTAAAAGATGGATAAATTAAATTAGTTTGTGTCAATTAAACTCAGAAATTCAATTTAATCTGAGAACATTTATTGACCTTTAAGGACTAATAGTTAAAAAAAAAAAAAAAGGACATTCTGAGACTTTTTCATGACTTGTAGACACCTTTATGGTTTTGATGTTTTACATGGAGCACTTTGCCTTGTTGCTGAAATGTGTTACATAAATAAAATCTCCTTGGCGTGCTGGAAAAGGACACCTGTTTTCTCTCATGGACTGTTTTGCTTACATTCAGTGGTCACAGTGTATGAACTGTCCTTGAGTTCAAACAAGCATGTCAAATACATTTTCTTCCTCACAAAACATTGGCAAAGCTTATCTTTTTTAATACTTGCAAACCTGCATTGTAAACTTCCATGTTTACAATGACAAGTCATCCCTTCTTCCCTGCTTTTTGCTCCCTAGAATTCTACACAAATGACCACCACCACTAATGGACTAATGTGGAACCATTAGCAGTTTCCTACCGTGCTCATTTTTTAATGGACTTCCTTACAGTCAGAAGAAAAAGCCATCTCATATTACCACAGTACATGTTTCATAACCACTTAATCTTAGATATCTTGCATGTCCCAACTAATATCTTGCATGTCCCAACTAGTCCCAGGTGCTACACACCTTTACCTTTCTTTACCTGGAATGAGCTGCTCTCAAACTTGAGTCTCACGTTCCGTGATTTAAAAGTTTAAGTCTCCAATGTTGAATTTTATTTGTAGTATTGAAACTGTTATTGTAGCTGTGTTGTTTCTGTTTTGCTGATTATGTTCTTAAGTTGTTGTTTTTGTTCTGAGGTCTTAACCTCAATGTGACTGTCCACACTCACATGTCCAAAGAGCGGAGTGCTGTCTCCGATAAGGAAATCCTCGGGGTCTGGGTAGATCAAAACAGCAGAGGCACCCATTTTGGCAGCATTGGCCACCTGAAAATAAAAAGAAAAACAGGTCATGGAAATTACTATTATCAATGATCTGGACAAAAATCACACGCTGATGAAGGAAAAAATAAGTAGTTTAAAGTGATATTAAAGGTCATACTACACGCGATCACATCACTCAAGTTTTAGCCTCTTTAAGCAGAATTTATACTTGCGTGACAGACCCTACGCTGTAGCCTATGACATCACCTTCACTGTTGTGAGCATTTATACTTGTGTGGTGGTGTGTCTGTGTCACTCTGCAGTTACACCTCCAAAACACTAGTCGGCAGTGGGCTTTCTGTGAAGTGCTGTTAAGTTCACAAATCAGCTTCACTATAACTCACAGCATTCACAGACAAAGCATTTGTCTTTTGTTGGACACATTTTTCCCCACAAACACAACATGCTGATGTTATTAGCACAAACCTATGGCATTTTACATTGTACAAATTTGTCTAGCAGCTAGCGGAGATTTCCCCTACTCATGAGCTTCATTTCCATGGAGGGAAACGATTTTAGCTAGCTTTTAAGAGGAGGTCTGCAATGCTGCGACGTGTAGTTACATTCTGGCTGAAAACTAAAGGGGATTGAGCGTTTGCTATAAGGGCCCCGAGGCTCTGAAACAGTCTGCCTGAGGAAATCAGGTCGGCCGAGTCAGTGATCTCTTTTAAATCCCTTCTAAAAACATACTTTATTGGAGATTTTACCTGATTTTCATGTTCATTTAAACCGTCTTTTATGTTCTCAGTTTTTATACATATAAGTGTTTTATCAGTTCTTTTAAAAAAGTGCTTGATAAAGAAAGATTATTATAATTATAACTATATATTTGTTTTTTAACCAAAACCACTCACCTTCTCAGCAAAGCTGATCCGACCAGCTCTGACCAGCAGCACCCTGCCGGTCATGTTGATGCTCTTGTCCCGCAGCAACTTCAATTCATTTTCCTGCCCGTAAAATCCATACAAGACGGCACCCTGGAGCAAATACAAATACATTTACTGCCTTTTTCTCTACTTAATTTTCAAAAACCCTCTCTACTTAATTTAGCTCATATTTTACCGTTACTACTCCGTTGGCACTGTAGGACAAGAATCCCTCTAGGCGCTCATCGCTCCCATTCTTGAAACTAAATTTGTTGTAGCCAGTAGCTGGGGGGTCCTGAACCTTAACAAAGTGCTCATCGGTCCAGGTTTTCATGTCGTACTCTTTAAACTTCTTGAGCACCTTGTTTGCCAGGAACTCGTCACCCGAAGAACCAGCCCGGTGTTCCTTATGGGACAACTCACTAGGATTGGTAGAAACAAGAACTCACGTTTAAAAACTGTAAGACAAGTAAAGACATTTTGCCTCAATGCAGTGTGGGCTTCATATTTACTTGAAGACAGATTCAAATTTCTCTGCAGAGACTTTCTGAGCGAGGAGCTTTTTGACATCATCCCAGTCCATCAGGGCAGCAGCACCTGTCTCATGGGGAATGGGCCCCTCGACATAGACCGCGGAGGTTGAGCCAATGGGAGCCGCATCCTTCTTCCGATGAACCAGGTAGCCAATTAAGTACCCTGTAAGTGGCATAGGTTTTAAATGAGGAACCAGGGAATGAGGGGAGCACACCGACAGAAAGGACAGTACACAACCAAGGACAGACTAAAGGCATCAAGTTACAAGCCTAAAGGGCACAGTCAGCATTTTGAAATGCTATACCACCAGCTGACTACAACAGCACTGTACAATATGTACAACTGAAACCGCCCAAGAACGTTCCTACATACACACCCAGTAAATGACATTTCATTGAATCAACTGCTCAGTATAAAAGCTTACCTCAGTCTCTGTGTTGCTCAAAGAGAGACATGGTCACACTTACACTACAGATTTTAGATGACAAGGAGCAAACACTCTTTCTGAGACTTAGAACATTAACTAATTACCTTTTTTTTCTGGTTTCAGTGTAAAAAGAGTTATATCTAAAATGCAGTTTAAAGCGCAAAGCTGTGTGTCATCAATAAGGCCAAAGACATCCTGCGTTTCCTGGTGACACCATCAATACATATTGAAAGTAGTGGCCCTAAGATTGATCCTTGAGGAACACCAAGTCATTTTAGAGTGATGCAAACTTAATATGACAGTGACAGTCTCTCTCATGTTATGGCAATGAGTCCAAATCTGAGGTCCTTGGTTTTGGACCGCCAAACCTGTCCTCTGACTTATAAAAGAACCTTGGAAACCTGTCCTCCAATGTAAAGCATTCTGCCCGCAATTTGGATGTCATCTTTGACTCTGAGCTCTGTTTCGACATACAAATAACCAAGGTCGTGCAATCATGCTGTCATCAAATTAGAAACACTGCAAAAGTAAAACTTTTTTTTTTTTTTTTTTTTTTTAATCTCAAGCAGACCTTGAAAAAGTCATCCAATGCTTTCATCTCGTCATGTCTGGATTACTGCAACCCCCTGTATTCAGGGCTCAGCCAAGGGGCATTTCCTGTCTCCAGCTCATTCAAAACTTGTCTGCCAGGCTCTCAACTAATTCCAAGAGACAAAACCACATCACTCCCAACCTTGCAACACTACACTGGCTACATGCCCTGGCTTCAACATGCATTATAGATTTACTTAAGGCCCTATGGGCCTAGCTGCTGTCTGTGCTCCTCAGGTAGGACCCTCCTAACTGTTCATATAGCCCACCTCGCTACAAAAGGAAACCGGGCAATTTCTGTTAGAGCCCCGCAGCTATGGTGTGTGTCTAGTTTCTATCCTTCTTTTATTAATTTTATTATTAATATATTTTTATTACACACTCTGATTTATCTAGTCTTACCCTATGTTCAATGTTTTTATTGCTGTTTTGATCTTAATGGTGTACACTGTTTTATTTGTCTCATAAAGCACTTTGTAACTGTGTTCTGATAAGTGCTATACAAATTAAGTTTATCATTTTTATTATTACTATTATTATTATTATTATTATTATTAATAACATAAATGCAGCATCTTCAATAATGACTCCCTCTTACCGATGATAAAGATGAGGAGGGTGGCTGCTGCCATGAAGCAGAGGTTCTTCGGTGTGCGTCCAAGCTTTTGAGCCACGTAGGGTTTGCGGATGGAATTGTGATTGAGATGCTCTCCCACGCCATTTTCTCCGACCTCTTCATCCACTTCTGACGCCAGCTTCATCTCCACCTGGCTGTTATCGCCTTCCATGTTCTGGGTCAGGTTGAAACGGGTGTAGGAGTGGGGCTCCCCGTTAAACTGTAATGACAGATGCGGATATGAGGAGAAAATACGGTTTATAAATTTAGCTAAGAACGTATATTTTTTGAAGATGGAACCTTTGATAGCAGGATATTCAACTGGAATCTCTGACCAATAGGAATTTGCATAAAGTGTTTTTGTAAAATTATGACTTGATATAATGAATTAATGAATGAATGAAAGAATGTATAAAAGATCATCCTTGTATGTTTCAACATCAGCACTCAAGTCTTTGGTACCACTTTCTGATGAGCCCTTCTCTAAATAAATGGGTATAAAAGTTGTAGCTAATGACTTAAAAGGTGCAGTGTCCTACCGGCGACATAGTCTGTAGCAGCAAGAATTAGGCGGAGGACACACTACGATTAGAGGAACTAGCTGACGTTAGCTACATAAATATGAACTTGAAGCCACAGCCATGAGCTTTAAGCTTCAGTTAGCAGAAGACTAAACTATTAGCAACATTTTCTCTCCACCTCTGCTGTCTGCTGTCCTCCCGGTGGCATGGTCTGTAGTGCCAGAGTTTGGCAGAGGACACACTGCGATTCGAGGAACTAACTAACGTTAGCTATATAAACATGAACTTGAAGCCACACCATGAGCCTTTAAAACATGTTTTTTATAGTAATTGCCACACTCTGTTAGACTCTCTTGTAGACTGGCTGTCTTCCTTTTTGTTTTGCAGTGTAGGAAGTTGTTACCGACACGGAAATAGCAACTTTTCTGTAAGGCTTTCGCCATCTGAATAGACATGCATGCACATGTGATTGGCCAAAGTCTCCAGTGATGGGCTAGATTTTCTAAGGCCTGAAAACAGAGCCAAGAGTAGGTGTAGTTTTCTTTTCTTTCACTTCACCTGAATAGAAATATGCTCAAAGTTTGATATGAGACGTTTAACCCCCAAAAATAAAACTGCCTACTAATTGTAATAAAATCCTTATTAATGTTTATTTGGGCTACCAGGTCACGACAACTAGAGTTAATTGTTATTTATAAAGTAAAAAACAGTAAAATACTTAAAAAAAAAAAAAAGAACCAAAAGAGCTCAGTTTCTGTTTTGACTCACTTTTGTGATCGCCCACTCTTTCTAGCTGTTTTTTATTCTCTGTCTTTCTTTTTAAAAAAAGTATGGTAATTCACCAATCCCTCAGTGTGCGTTCACTATTTTGATCAGAACGTCTTGCACTCGGTGAACAGGCTATGGTTTCTGACAAACCACAGAAAGGCTTTTGGGCCTAAGCACATGGCAGATAATCCTCAAAGCACAACTTCATCACGTGCCAATAATCAAAAACCTCTCGACTAAATAATAAGCAAAGACATAGAATGTCAAACAAATGGATAACATTTGGAAAATTAACTTACATCAGTTGCTTTCTGAGGGCTCTTAAAGAAGGATGGTATATGACTAAGTGTGAGCACCATGTAGCAGACCTTCGACCGTGATCCGTCAAAGGGGAAATGGGAACTACACTGTTTCCGTTACAGTCTCCGTGTCTACTACTTATTTCAATGTATATGTAATTTCAAAAATATTGTAACAAATCAACACAAACAGCTTGTGCTGGGTAAATGCAAATGTAAAAGTAAATAAATAAAAATATACATTTAAATGGTAAATAATGTTTATTTTGCCATTTGTGTTTAAGTCTGACAGGAAGTAGTTCGCCATTGGTTGAACCAGGACTGCGTGATGTTCATTTTCAGTCTCCTTAAACTTTCTGTGACAGCTGTCAAAATCTCAGGGATTATTTATTTTATTTATATTTATATTATATATTTCATTTTTTGTTGTATTTATTTTTGTTGTTATTTTGTTGTTGTAATTTATTCACCCATTTGAGCCAGGGAAATAATCTTCTTCAAAAAGCTTCAAATGTGCACAAATTTAATTATACAAATTTATGAAACATTTGACATAACCTTCAGGCTTTTAAAGCCTTTACTACATTTAATGTATCATATCCCATCTTCCCATCTCTAAAGTTTGATATTGCTGAGAAAACAACAAATTTCTCCTTCAAACAACTACTTATTCAAGGTTTCTCGCCAAAAACTAAAATTTACAAGATTACATTTGAACATATTATGTTATAATTTACCTTTGTTTAATATTTTTTATTGAATATAGCTTAAAGCATCAATCCGGTGCAACCTCAGTTAGCAGCTAGCATTAACTAGCTCTCCTGCCGATTTCAACAAGGATTTGTTATTCCCTTTTTAGAATTATCAGGGAAACAATAGGGCACATCATCTGACATGTCCACAGTGAGTTCACAGCGTTCTTTCGTCCTGAAGACGTCCCCCGGAAGATCTGTCGCCCCAATGCGTTTTCTATGGTCCCTGGGATGACGGGGTGCTGTTAAACTCAAGCCGTGTATTTGAGCCTGAGCAAAATTGATTTGACACAACAGAAAAACATCGGCCACTGCCATCGGTGAAGATCATTTTAACTGCCAACAGTCTGATGGTAGCCAACAAGGCAAATACAAGCCAATGGGACTATCATGAAATTGTTCCATTCTGTTTTTATTGAGTCAGTTCATTCTTTTAACATCATCTGTTGGTTTGGTAATCTGAGCCTTGAAACAAGAACAAGTTGGAAAAAGTGATCGAGTTGTTCTGTAAGATCACCAGTGTTACTTTGAATAACCTACAGCGTCTGTATGAAGAGAGGGTCACCTCTAAAGCTCAGTCTCTTGCCTCAGACTCTCAACAACCCCTCCGTGTTGAGTTTCAGATCTATCCATCAGGGCGGAGGGTTTGCCTCCTTAAATGCAGCACTAAGCATTACAGATCGTCCTTTGTCCCATCTGCTATCGCTCATCTTAACCAACAGTGACACTGATTGTCCATGATTTACCCCCGACAGTGTGTGATACTGGATTCTGTGTGTAATGTATTGTACCGTCCGTTTTGTTTTATTAATGACTGTCTGTATCTCAAATTGCCCCTCTGGGACAATTAAGTTTTACCTTGCCTTATCTTAATGCAGATGTTCAGCTGATAACTCAGTGCATCTCTATTCAACGATGCATGATACTTAACTATTACATGGTTGTTTTTCGAGAGCCAAAGAAATAAACAAATGTTTTATAAAATACAACTCATTTAAAAAAAGTGGTATGACACTTGTAGTGATTAGAAAATAATCTCATCACTATCAAGAGGAATTTACAGCACTTAATTTTCAACTTAACTGCAGTAAAAATATTTTCAAGTCACTTTGCCTAATAATCATTCAGCATGCTGTTGATAAAAGTCATAATTAATTGTTCACAAGATGGAAAAAATATTCAATAATGCAACACAGGCAGTTACAATAATACTAATTTCATTAGTGGTGATAAGGGGAGGAGAATTCTTTGGAGCAAAGCTTGTTATTTTCGGATTTAGGATGTTATACTCACAATTTTGGATATCGTTGACCTTGCCTGGTCCATTGCTGCTTCAATCTAAAAAGGGAAACAAACAGGAGAAGTCTGTTAATAAATCGTCTCACCTAGAGACAAAATGATTGTCGTCTTTTTAAAAATGTCACTCCAACCAATCTGCACCTTGAGTATTAAACACTCATCCCCTGCAGACTTGATGGCTATAAATAAAATGTCTCTTTTCCACAGCCCTTTTTCCGATGAGTGTTTCAGCCTCACATGGTAGATTTTAGGTGGAATTTTGTGGAGTGTGGTCTTATTTCTGTACAGTGTGTTACTGTCTCACTTCTAGGAATAATGGGGTGTCCACAGAACACGTCCCACCTCTTGTCCAAACATCCATGGGGTTTCCTCTGCTGCTAACTTGAAAGGCAGCACTGTTCCTGGGCACAAAAGACCAGTGTCCAGCACAGGTCAACACAGACTCGATGCCTCCATGTGAACTCTTTCGCCAGAAGAGTACAATAACAGAATAACTAGCTTCCCACTAGCTTCAATTCAAAAGAGGAGCCAAACAAAGCAGGGTTTCAAATTAACAGGGGAACAAGACCCGAAATACAAGTCTTTTGTATATTGTTTTAAAGTATTGTCATATACTATCAGTGGAATAAGAGCTATGTATGTGATCGCCCTCAGAAGAGATGCCCGTTATGTAAGGTGCATCAGCTATGGATGGTCAGATAGGTCAAATCCTGCATCTCTTAACACAGAGTTTATCAAAATTTAGTGTATAACAAGGGTGGGAATCACCGGAGGCCACACGATAAGATATCATCACAATACTCAACTCATGATACAATGTTATTGCCTTTTTTTCAACTGTAGATTATGTCCCCAAAGGAAAACTTTGTCAATGTCTGTTTTAGCTGATAAGATAGTTTTCAGTCTGTCCATGTCACTTCAGTCATTTCTAATTGCAGCAAACTGAATCTAGTGGACTGAAAAAGCAGATTTTTTTTATTCTACTAGCCAACCAAAAGTATAATTTGCTTTTCTAATATTCATAATCTCAACAATTAAAAAAAAAAAAAAAAAAAAATCGCACTGTTGCACTGCCATGTTTGTATGGTAGCCCAGAATGGACAAACCAAACATTGGCTTTAGATACGGCCATTTGCGTTTTCACATCGGCCACCTTCAGTGATGAGGGTGTTGGAAAAACGTGAAACTGCTTTATTCAGTGGTCTTACTGGTTTAGGGTTCTCATTTATAAAACAACGCGTAGGATCCTTACTAAAAATGTACGCGTGCACAAAACGCCAAAAAATGTTCAACAGTTCCTACAATCATGTTTCCGCCTCACCATCTGTGTCGCTAATTTCCTGTCTCCATAATGTTCGGAAAAGTTGTGATCTATAAAAACAGACTGATGGGAGAAACACTGACCCATGCTTAGACAGGAAATAGCGTACGCCTCTCTCAGGCCTCGTTTTGTGCATATGCAAAGAAAGATGGCAAATGGACCTGCACTTGTATAGCGCCTTTCTAGTCATCCGAGCATTCAAAGCACAATTTACACTACGAGTCATATTCGCCCGTTCACAGACATTCGTACTACCACACAATTGCACACAATATTGCTCAAGGATACTTCGGCATGCCTGGAGGTGCCAGGGATCGAACTACTGATCTTCCGAATTGTGGACAACCCCTTCTACCTCTGAGCTACAGCCGCCTCCAAAGACTGCAGAGGATAATGCAGCTCCCGGTAAAAATCTCCTTAATAAACACTGAAGGAATCCTAGGAGAAGTTTCAGCTGGTTGCAATCTGCAGATGACACTGCATTTACTGCAAAACAAGTGTTTGACAATGTCTAATCATAAACCAAATTTGCTTTCATACCTCATTCTTCTCTGCACATTTCTTGTACAGATTATACACGCATCAAAAGAATCATCATTTCTGTTAAAAATGCAGATTAAGGAGTGAGACAAACGATGCTACAGTATACAATTTCTGACCACTCAGTGAGATTTCTATTGATTCACTGATATCTGACACTGCACAGTCACTTCATGCCCTTCTGCAGCTGTGTTCCTTTTGAGTCACAATAGTGACCATCCAACTGACAACACGGCCTGAGCCACAATATAAGCCAATACCTACAGTAACCAAATAAAAAGTAATTATTATTTAACTTAAAAAGGTGACACAGGTCAGTAACGTCAGTGAGAAACACAGGATTTAGCCGTGGCTTGGTAGAAGACACTGTCTGCAAGTACAGCAGTCAACAAGCCTAAACAAGGCTCATCACACCAACAAACATCCCTTTGTGATCACAGGAATAACAGCACATGTAGCAACACATGCACTGAGAGAATTAAATTAATTTCACAATAACAGTCAAAGGTGTGAGAAAAGGAAGAGTAAACATGTTCAGGCTCGCCATACTTCAGAAGCTTCACTGGAAACATACTTGTTGAGTGACAGGTCTGATGTCTTTCTGCCCTTTCGGGTAGTTACCCAACGAACAACACAAACGCTGCACAACAATCGCAGTGGCATCACTTCCTCGTTCACCATAAAAGAACAAGGTTGGGGTTTCATAATGTGGCCCATACAACAAGGGATGCAGACAATAGAAGCAAGGCAAAGTTACACCATGTTTCTATGACAATACACACGGACAACAATGCAGATGTTGACAACACACATGGGGTTAGAGGAAGGCCGTCTGACAGTTAACGCGGAAACATTACAGACAACAAAAGGCCACGTAACCAGGTTAGAAAACCGTGACCTTTTGTCTCCATCTCTCTGGCTACACGGGGCTCTTTTTAAAACTTCTTTAAAAAAGTATTCTTAAATACACATTTGAGAGAGGAAACCAGTGACGGCTGCACAACAACTTTATTTTCCAGTTCCAGGGATTCTTTTCACCAGAACAAGACCTCCATGTTCAATACATCTGCAAGATCCCTCAGTAGGTGACATACCCAGAGTTCCCACAACAAGATTTCAAAACTGTTGCATGACTTTTAATAAAGCTAGATTTAAAATTCTGTTGGAGCAGCACCTTTGACTTAGACTTAGATTATCCATAAAACAAACAAAAGTCGAGTTGTCAAAGCCTAATCAATTGATATCAGAGGTAAGTGACTGTGTCATGTGTCTCAGGAAGTGATGGGTCTGTCTTTCTTTGTGGTGCAGGGACATTTAGCTAGTAATGATTTCTGTTAGTATGCTAATCTCATTTTCATGTTTTCCAAATGTGACTAAAAGAAAAGGTGACCTATATAATATGATTTGTATTTCGTACACTGTAGTGAACTTCATGCATGGTAAAAATATAGTTTTTCCTGGGAACTATTCCTTTTAATGCACATGTAATGTGTGTCTTATGTAATTACTTGGTCTAATATTACAACTCAGAGCAAAATTTAGCCCTGAACTGGAGGTTACTTACCAAATGAAATCATAAAAAAGTAAGTGTTATATGCAAGTTGTTTTTGTGCACTGTCACACATGCAAAGCTGTTGTGGACCACAGGAAGAAAAGCTGCTGCAACACAGTGCAGAAGGGGGATCCGAATAAACCAAACTATACATTTCGAGGACCAATAACAATTTTATTTCTTCTTGTCCCACTTGCCCACCGCTTTTCAAACAGATTGAAACTTTACTTAAACTGGATGGAAAACATGAAGGGAGAGAAGGAACATGGGGATAAAATGAAGTAACTTTCGTGACGTTTGTCACACAGACGCATATTAGAGCTACTTTACGTCGACAGCTACAGAAAATACATTTATGTCACATTATGTGGAAGGTTATCCACGCAAGATTACTGTAAAAATTTCATTACACACAACAAAATTCAATGACTTTACCAAAACATTCAAGGATTTTTATTAATTCCATGACGTTTCTGGGCCTAGAAAATGTGACTCAAATCTCATGGCTATTTCAGTTTTTCCATGACCTTGGAAACCCTGCATATAAGGGTCATGACACACCAATCCAGCCGGCCGTTGGTCAATGTCAGGTCGTCGCCGAGTGTCTGTCACCATAGTTTTTGCAATGCATCTGTTGGCACTAGTCGGTCCTTGTCAGCTGTTTTTCAGCCAATTCAGTGTTTTGGAATTAGCACTGGACGGAGCCCGTCAGTGAATGAAATCACTAACCGACAGTTCATCTTAGTGCACGAGACGGAAAACGAAAGTGATGAAAGCAAACAAACTTCATCCTTTGCTTCAGGTTGTGTTGTTAATGTCCTAACTGGCTAACTAGCGTCTTGAATCTGTCCTATCAGTCGTCTGGTTTCCCCTTTTTGAATGTCGAATACACACTACCGCCACCCGATGGCATGGAGAGTTATCTCCTCTTGCAGGCACAGAAAGTACTATGACTACAGTTGGTTGTAGTCCTTGCGATGTGTAAGATGATGAGACACATGCAATTTGAGATGACACAATAGTCAGCCTTTGTCACCACAAGTTCTTTGATGTCGCTTTGGTGTGTCTGGGCCTCATTATTAAAAACCCCTTTTAACAAAAGGCGTTTCCATGAAAAAGTTGCAGTATTTTACACATCTCCACCTTAAACCATCCAGCTAACTTCTTCAGACACAAGCAAGGCAACTCATACCCAACCCTACAGGATGATGTGACTGAGAGCGCTGTCTGACCTTAAAAGAAGAACATAACAGATCAAAACTTGTCAAACAACCCTGGTCTTATCAAGCTCTGAAGTAGGTTTATCAGAAGCTTTTCACAATTGACTTATATGTAAGAATTATATGAACTCAGGGGTTAAAGCTTTACCACACTTGCCGAACTTTGGACTGAATTAAACACTGCTTTGTTGACAGTGGGCTCATGCACAAACTGCATACTCCAAGCATAGTGAAATTTGGCTCACAACTTTATTTGTGCACCCTCTGTTCAGTGTATTCTGTGATGAAACAGAATTAAAGCTAAAACTGAAAACATCGAGCTCGTCTGTACTGACTATGATCTGTGCTATGCCATCACACAGCAGAGAAGGAAACTCTTAATGATCCCTTCGGGCCAACTCACAAGCTCCACTGGAAGGAGATCCCAAACTAGGGGTTTGCGTGAGGAGAGCCTATGTGCGCCAATGCCAAGGGGACACAAACGATCAAGCAGGCCTGCACTAATTCGCAGAACCAAAGCATGGTCCTTGCTCCTCCCTGACAGCATGCTCCCATGCCAGCATAGATAAAACACTCAACATGCACTCTCAAGTGTGTATCAATCAAGCAAATGAGGACCCAGTCATGTTGGAACCCAGCCATATAATAACTTAGCTTGGAAAACACTTTGGCTATGACAGGCATTATGAAGTACAGCTAACTTTAGAACCTGGCTCGGCCTCATTTAACCCCAGGACTTCCTCCAGCTTGACAACCTTGAGGGTCGGTACAACCAAGTGCATTAGACTTAAAGGTCACAAACTAAAGGTCTCAAACTAAAAGGAATGAGTACCCTGCTTTGCAACACAACTTAAAGACACTTGGGTAATATGGACTTGTAAAAGGTATCAGACTAGGCTTAGCTGCTTTGTAAAGCTAATAGCTCTCTAAGGTGGGCAGAGCTATGTCTATAATCTTACATACCAAACATACCGGGCCTTAATACTTTAATCTGATTAGCTACTCTTTCAGTTGAGAGACCTATGGATATGAGCAACATAAAACAGAACACAAATCAAGAATAAATAGCAGTGCACACAACATATGAACAACTTTTAACACCGCACTGACAACTCCACTAGAAGGTGATAGCATGTGCTTCATGTCCTTGGCGGGGTCAACGAGTAAGAGGCTCGACTTCTATCTCCATTGAATAATTTTTAGCCAAGTGTGTGCAGGAGAGAGATAGTAAGAGTAAACTTGAGTCACACCCTTCTCACACTCACACTCTTAAACCTGTTAGGCAGTTGAGCTGAATGACAGCAGGACCGCACAGTTCCCTGAACCTAGCAAAAGTTGGACAGAGTTCATCTGCACTCCGAGCATTCATTCAGTCAAGGCCAAAACAATAAGACGTGGAGCAGCCTGCCATTCTCACCTGTTATCAGGACTTGTTTTCCTCAACATAATGCCAACTGAATGGGGAAAAAAACTAAACTTAAAAATCATGAGACACTGGAAAAAGTAAGAAGTCAAACTTTAACAAATTTTTACCCTAGTGTCTTAATTTTTTGTCTAAAATGTATGAAATTTTACAGTTCATACCTTAAAGCCATTTTCTCCAAATTAGTTTTTTCTCATATTCTGGGCCAAAAAACTCAACTTCAGTGGCGCTAACATATACCAAACTAGTCCAGTTTTATTTCTATCTATATTCTTAAGGTTTTCGCTGAGGGTTTATTCATATATTATTCATAGTCTGGTTTATGTAACATTTTATTCCTAAAAACATTGTGAAAAATGATTTTTTTTAAATGGTTGTCAACATTTTTTTCTAATTTATGCGGTGATAAAGAGATATCCAAAATTCCTTCTGTAAAAACCTTTGACTCTAATTTGTTGACAAAATGAAACAAGAATTTTGAACCTGCTTTCATTAAATTTTCAGATTTTTGTTCTGGAAATTAATGCAAACTATGCATTTAATTAGATAATGTATCCTTTGCCTAGTTGTACATAAAACTTTAAAACAACTAGGGAAGTTTCATGGTGATATCTAGTAGTTAAAATTTTACCTTATTCACCTGAGGTGTCCCCTTAAGAAAAAGGTTAAAATTCTCTGATTCCCACTTCTTGAATGTGACTATTTTCTGGTTCCTTTACTCCTTGGTAACAGGAAACTGAATATCTTTGGGTCGTGGATCAAGCGAGAAATTTGAGGAAGTCATCTGTTACTTTGGAAAATACTGATCAATATTTTTCACCATTTTCTGACATTTTATAGACCAAACAACTAATCGAAAAATAATCATCAATAAAAATAATCATTAGTTGAAGCGCTACTGTCAGTGTTTGACAAGTGAATTTGTCTCTGGTTTCCACGGTCAAACATGTTGCAAAAGTACCTTCCTCATAGCATTCTTAGTAACTTAACAAATCCCTTTGAAAAAAAAAAGAAACAGTTATTGCTTCATAAATAGGTTACTGAAGCTGTAGCAAGACGACCATTGTTCAAACATTACAACAGAACTATTGTGAAGTCAGTGAAGGGTCGCTGAGAGGGGGCGAAGAAGTCGGAGGTGAACACACCCTCCCTACAATAACTGAGTGAATCACACTCATTCACTAATTAACTTAACTGAACATGCATGTGACAGAACTGAACATGCCAAGTGTAAATGTTTGCCCAACATGCCCAGTGTAGATGTTTTATAATGCTGAAGTGATCACTACACTCAAACAACAAGCAAAGTTATACCTTACACACCATAATTATTATTGCTTATCAGTGCAAACATACATTTGCCACAACGATGAAAACATATCATTATATGTTAAAGACCGAGCCAAGTTGTTTACAGGGCTCTGCCTTTAGCAAATGATCAGGTTCCTAATGCACCGTCTTTAAGTGGAAAGTCAGGACCTGGTGCAGAAGGCAAACTGCATCCTAACCCAGTATGGTGTGAGCAATTCAGCTCATCCAAGAATAATCTGTTATCAGATTTCATTAAATGGTAACACAGGATTTTATCAGATGTTCTCAACCAAAAGGAAAAGCCATATCGACTTCTTCCTGTTAGAGTAAAAGCCTTAAGGGATTCCTGGAGCCATGCAATTAAGTGAAAACCCTGTCTAACTAGTGGTTGAGCTTTAACTGGAAACATGCACAAAGCATCAGGAAATAGCAGCGTTGCTGTGGGGAAGCACTGGACTTGACTTAATAGTTTTAAACCGATGTTATTTTGAGCATTGTATGTGCCTGTGTGTAGCTTATTTGAGAAATCGTACGTGCTACAGGAGAGCAATCCCAACTACACGGCACTGTATATATCTGTATAGGGTGGAGCAGGAATAATTCCTAATCCAGGAAATTAGTTGCATTTTTGCGCTCGCAGTTTCCTTGTCTCGATGTCAGAGGATTTTTTGAGTGGTTTTCCGTTAGACGCCTTAAATAAAGTCTGTGGTTAACAAAGGTTCAGAGACTTTCACATTTTGTTCTACGACAAATGTACGACATTTTGAAGCCTTTACATGTCTTTAAAAAAGACAGTTGCTAACAAGTGGCTAATGAGACTACAGAGGGTCATCCTGCTAAACACAGCGTTACAGTCTCTTTGCGGTGACAACATTGAAGCTATGCCACAGTAGTGCAGTTCATTTATAGCATGACATTAGTTTTCTACTTCGGGTGATTGGACTTATGCTTCAAAAAAAAAAAAAAAAAAAATCACAGAAGTGATGTTCATTTGTGGAGATTATCTTGCTAAAGAAAACATTCAGGTATCAAGCACACAGAGCTTATTTTCTGCAATAATCCAAATCCAATGGAAGAATACTTTTGGCATTTTGACGAGGCCACCAGGGCAAAGCTAACTTTGATGTCGCCCTAGAAAAATGTGTCATCTCTGAAGCACTCTATATGTAGATATAAATCATTACTTCAGTTAAATTATTATCACATAGTGTACCCTTTCATGATCATCATCAGAGACAACAGAACAACCTGCAGCTCACTGAAGTCCATCGTATCGCCAATAAGCTGGTTTACTTTGTAAATAAACACTTGGAAAACTGACAATTATACGGTTTAGCAAAGGTTATTATAGACATGTACAAAGCAGCATAAGATATTTTCTAAGACTTGATTGATTAGATAATTCCTTAAATTAAGAAATTTAAGGTCAAATGTTTCTCTCTGATTAAAATCCTCATGAACGTGATAATGGTGGCAAAAACTTTTTTTTTTAACATTCAAGGCTTAGTCAGAGGGATCGTCCGATTGCCTGGAGGAGCAACAAAACCATGCTGGACTAGTAATTCCAACATCTCAAATGCCTGTGGTAAATCAGAATTTAACAGCTTTAGTTCTGTAGTGCTGATAATGAAAGTAGACAAAGACTGAGTCATCTTGCTTTCGTGTCATTTCAGTTGGAAGCTGCACATGTGCAGTACTGATCGGATAGTCCCTAGAAAATAGCAGCCGGTAACAACAATTTCGAAACTGAGGTGTCCTAGAAACAGGAGTTAGTTGGGTGATGTTAGAGGATGTGGGTGAAGCTACGTGTTGTGCAATGTACTGTAAGTTTGAGAGCAAAAAGGATGAAACGGTTGTTTTAAAGGCACATCAAGATGAGGATTAAACATGACAATTAACTAGTTTTGTTGTTTGAGAACTGCTAATAAGTAAAACAATTTGGGCATGTAAAAGTTGACTTTGGGCAACCAATTTGCCCGATCAGGCAAGTGACAAAAGAGACTGATGTTGACACTGACACTAAATCACACATTGGTCTAATCCTGCAGGCGTCTTGCAACATAACTATTTCCACCCCATTTTGTCCAGTTTTGCAGACTGAACTCAGGCACCAAGAGACAGACGGACAGACAGACTTAGGAAACGCTGTCGAGGGGGGAAATCTTAGGTGTGGTGGACAAATAGCAGCGGTGAGAAAAGGGAACAAAGATAGGGGCAGCAGGAGAGGAGAAGGGGAGAGGGGTCAGGGGTGCGGAGGAGTCATTGTGCCGTGGGGGAATCATGTGAGAGTCACATTGGGGAAAAGCTCCAAGTAGCTCATGGGAAAAAAAGACCAAGAAGTAGAACAGTGAGGCAGACAAATCCCATTTATTAGGGCCTGCACAAGTATTTCTAAAACAGCAGCACATTCTGAATTACAGACCTGAGCTGCAACACAGAGGAGACAATGACAACTTGTCAGCTTTAGGTAGATTTTCTTCTGTAGTGCATGTTCTGGTGGTCACTTTAGTGGGTCCTACCTTTATATGCAGGGGATCCACCAAGCAGCACCACACTGTGTGCAAGCCACACAGCCTTTGTGGCAGTATGGAGACAGAGTTGTCTCAACGTTTTTTATGTGAACACATCAACAGTCTGTGTGTTAATGTGTTATCTGTAAATATAAAACAACTTCGACAAATAAAAGATTTGTTAACTTAAAAAATAATTTTGCAAATATGAAACTGATCGGCAACAAATACCCAAATTCCCAAACTAAAAAAAATAAAGATTCAGTGTGAATGAAATAAAAAGCTGCGGGCACAGAATTGAGATTCACAAATATCTTTTTGCCAGCTGAAAATGCTAGAAAGATACTCAAATACTTCTCGTGTATTCGTAAATGAACTGAATGTATTCACAGATATTTTAATTTGTTTCTGGAATTTGTTTATTTGCAGCTGTGTTTTTGTACTTTTGTTTTATATTTACAGATGGCACAGACTGTCGGTCTGTTCTCACAAATAATACAAAGACAAATCTATCTCTAGTCAAGAGTTAAGGCGGTAAAAGCTACTTTCAGATGATTAACACCACTGCAGATGTGATTAAAATTGCAAGCAGGTCTTTCTTTATTACTGCTGTAATAAAAAACAAGTCATACCTCTTTTACTGTGTACGTGACCTTACATGCAACAGTAATTTATTGCGCTTTTCGAGACAATGAAAGGCATCAGTTCACCTGCTGCTAGTCTGAACAGCATGTTGAATGTTTAAGTGATGACTAATGGCACACTATTCCCCTTAGGGACAGCTCATCCATAAACAAATATAGCTCTGCTCCTACTACATATTCACATAACGTCTAAGAGAGACATTTTCAGCATCAAATCAAAACCATTTTGTCCACCTGCCACTGTGCCAGATGGATTGTGCGCTTGTGAGTGAAGCAAATCAAGCAGTTACTTTCATATTTCACCAGCATTTGCCTGGTGTTTATATCCAATCTCTTTATAGCTGCATCTAAATGAGCACAAGGAGGTTGGTTTATTTAAAAAGCAGTCTAGACTGAAGGATCCAGCTATGAATATTGTGGTAAAGATAGCTTATCTGTGCAGCAGCCCTATTGCTGCCTGTCAAGGTCAGTAAACAGGGCCAGTGTCATGTCTACCCACTGACACGGTTACCTCTGAGCAGGAAGGGTCACTCAGGGGAGGCTAGCTGTGTTTAACACAGTGCGGATCACTCAGCAGATCAGCAGGACCTGCTAACGTGACTACTGGCTACCCTCGTTATGGCGCCGTTGTTGCATTGGCAACGTGACAGCGATGTGGATACAGACTCATATCGGCAGTACGATGAAGAGGAAACGTGTCCTAACACAAGTGACAGGTGGTGTGACTGCCCCCGCAACATGCCACAACGCGCCAACGTTAGCGTTACATTCACGAGGGGAGCAAACTTAAAGCTCCTTAAAAGGAGTTAGTAACATATATAATATGTTGGGCATTAGTTAACATGTTCTCCAAAGACAAAGGAGGGGTTTCTGTCTTTCAGCAGAGCAGTCTTAGCACAGTGGTTGAAGATAAATCTGTCCAATAAGCATTAACACCTCTCAGTTTGAACCCCTGTAGCTAAGTAACCGTTAGCTTCGTTAGCTTCGTTAGTCGCGGATAAACGCCTCACCTTCTCTTCACCACAGCTTCTCTGTCAGCCTTTGACACGAGGTTCCTCTGCTTGCTGCTTCCTCGCTATCTGCTCTGGTTCAGCCGGTGTCCTTGACCACGCTGCTTCCAGTTATACCTATCACATTGGACCAACCAGCGTACTACTTTAACGTCACTTCCTTGTAGCGTGCGCCAAATTACACACAGAACTATCGCGAGATCTCGGTGGTGGCTCCACGTGCTGTTTGACATTGGTGTGTCAAGGAAGTGGTTGAGGATAAAGGGTAAGAGGTTTCTGCAGTCTTATTATGGAAGAAGTATGATGAAAAACAAGATCTGTGAGTTAATATAGTAAGAAACTTTATCACAATAATAACTTAGTATCTTAAAATGATGAGTTAGTAACTCAAAATAATAAGAAACTTTATCAAAATAACGAGTTATATCTCAAAATAATGACTTACTCATCTCAAAAAATGACTGTATCTCAGAATAAGAAGAAGTTTCATCAAAATAATGAGAAACTTTATCAAAATAATGACTTAGTACCTAAAAATCATTAAAACTAAAAAAAAATACTGACTTGTTATCTCGATATATGGAGTTGTTATCTTAAAATTATGACTTGCTATACCAAAATAATATGAGTTAGTAACTCAAAATAATGACTTAGCATCTCAAAATCAATAAAAGTGTCTCAAAATTAAGACTTACTATCTCGAAATACTGTTGGTCTCTGAAAACTATGACTTGGTATCTCAAAATAATAAGAAGTGTTCTCGAAATAATGACTTGATATCTCGAAATACTGAGTTGGTATCTCAAAAGAATGAGAAACTTTTTGAGATAATAAAAAAATGTTTGGAAAAATAATGAGTTAATATCCCCAAATAATGAGAAAGATTCTCAAAATAATGACTTACTCATCTGAAGAACTGACGCAGTATCTCAAAGTGATGAGTTAGTGTCTCAAAATCACTAAAACTGTCTCAAAATAATGATTTACTATCTCGAAATACTGAGTTGGTATCTCAAAATAATAAGAAGCTTTCGGAAAAATAATAAGAAATGTTCTCGAAATACTGAGTTGATATCTCAAAAATATGAGAATCTTTCTGAAATAATAAAAATGATATCTCAAAATAAATTATTCTCAAAATAATGTGTTACATCTCAAAATAATGACTTACTCATCTAAAAAATTGACATAGCATCTCAAAGTAATAAGCTAGTATCTCAAAATCACTAAAACTGTCTCAAATAATGACTCGCTATCTCGAAATACTGAGTTGGTATCTCAAAATAAAAATGAGGCTTTCTCAAAATAATCAGAAGTTTTCTTAAAATAACGATTAAGCATCTCAAAATAATGAGTTAATATGTCAACGTTCTCGTTCAGTAAGCCATATCTAAAAAATAATGACTTACTCATCTCAAAAAAATGACTTTGTATCTCAAAATTGTTAAAACAGACTCAAAATAATGAGTTACTAACTAGAAATACTGAGTTGGTGACATGTTATTCATGACATTTGTGACATGGTATCTCAAAATAATGAAAGATATTTTATTTAAAAAAAAAAGAGTTAATATCTTAAACTAATGAGAAACATTCTCGAAATAGTGAGTTTTATCTAAAAAAAAAAAAAGACTTTTCTCAAAGTAGTGAGTTAGTGACTCAGAATAATGAGAAACTTTCTGAAAATGATTATTTTCTCAAAATAATGAAAACATTAAAAAAAATTAAAAAATGACTTATCTCAAAAGAATTAGAAACATTAATAAGTCAATATTTTTGAAAGCATTTGCCATTATTTCAAGATATTACATCATTATTTTCGGAAAGTTTGTCTTGGGCTTCCATACTAATTCAATGAAGAAGTTGTAAGGTAATTACTTATTATAGCAGATCACTTCAAACTTTAAAACTGTAATTAAAACAAGACAGCTCTTTTAGATAGTAAACAGAAAACTATAATATTAAAATAAGGTCATTGTCAGTTGTGAAAAGTTATTACATTCAGTTTTGAGGTCCTTGTTAAGTATCTCCATTACATGCCACTTAATTCTTCTACTTCCTTACATTCCTTAGAGAAACTGGACTTTTGACTCCACTTTCTATAACTGTCTGGGAGTAATAGGGAAGTCAAATCAGTTCATTTATATAGTCCCATGTCACAAATCACAGTTTGCTTTACAATCTGTGCAGCACACAACTCCCTCTGTTCTCAGACCCTCACGGTGGAGACGGAAAAATTCCCTCCAATGGAAGAAGGATGGAAAAAACCTCAGGAAGAGCGACTGAGGAAGGATCCCTCCCTAGGACGAACAGAGGTGCAACAGATGTGCAGAATAACCAGCACGATAAAATTACAATATGGGCAATAAATATGACATGATGACAGTATAAAGACGAGTCTATATTTATGAAAACACCACACCAGTAGAGATAAATTGAGTAAAGTTTATGTCGCTTAATAAACTTTTTGGGTTCCTGTATAGTATTTTGCGTCGGGGAGAAGTCACCTCAGTCATGGATTACCTTGAATGACCCCCTGTGTGTCACAGACAAGTTGGCGACTTCCATGTGCAGCTCACCTTGAAATGAGAACAAGCACAACACCATCGTGCCAAGCGTTAGTACCTTTCAGACCCACAGTCCAGCTGTGAAAACACCAGCTCTGGTAAAGGAAAGTGAGTGCAGGCCTATTTAGTTTGGTCATCAGCGTGCTGACTAAGTCAGACACACAGATTTTTTTCCAGTTAAGATGTCTGGGACCTTTTGGGCTCCTTCTTTTCTAATATCCACAAGTAATGCCGTTTTATACAACTTCGGTTAAACGTGCAGGATTTGGAAGCCAACTAAATTATTTAGTCAAAGTTAAAGTAAGTGGTTTGATTGACCTTTACTCATCAGAAGAACAACACGTCTGTTCCAGCAGCTTGAAACCCAGACAATATCAATAATTGGGTTATTATACCACCATATGTTATGTCCACACAGACAGGGCTGATACATCTACAGCTCCTGGGATTGGGCATTTGTGGTGGGCAGCAGCAGAGCAGACGCCAGTGGTGGTAAATTATTAGTCTTTGTAAACAGGTGGCTCTTTCTATTTTTTGAAGGGTGGTTTTGCAATCTCATTACACCCCGATTCCAAAGAAGCTGGGACACTGTGTAAAAATGTAAATAAAAACAGAATGCAGTGATTTGCAAATCTTTTTGGGGCTTTCTCCAGGGGAAAGTTGTGACATGCTCACAAAAGTCTGGAACATGTTACACGTAAACAGGAACTGGTAAAAGATTAATGTATCATGACTGGGTTGAAAAGAGGCATCGTCAAAAGGCTCATCTGTTTGCTGCGTGGGATTTGTAATGAAATTAAAGATTTCATCATCTACAATCCATGATATCGTCAAAAGATTTAGAGAATCCTGAGAAATCTTTGCATTCAAGGAGCAAGGCTGAAAACAAACACTCAGAGTCTGTGACCTTGATGGTGGTATAAAGGATATGACTACATAGGCTCAGGAACACTTAAGAAATCCATTGTCAGTAAACACAGCTCATCTCTGAAGCTACCAATGCATGTTCAGACTCTGCCATGCAAAGTGAAAGCCATTTGTCAACAACATCCAGAGACACCGCCGACTTCTCTGGAATCTCACCTGAGATGGACTTATAGGAGGAAAGTGTGCTGTGGTCTGACGAGTCCATCATAGACGCTGTGTCCTCCAAACTACAGAGGAAAAAGACCATACAAATTGTTACCAGCATAAAGTTCAAAGCCAGCATCTGAGATGGTATGGGGGTGTGTTAGTGCCCATGGCATCATGGGAAACCTCGCATCTGTGAAGGCACCATGAAAGGTACATATAGGTTTTGGAGCAACATATGCGTCTGTTTCAGGGACGTCCCCGAGTGTCCCAGCAAGACAATGAGACACATTCTGCTTTTAAGTAACCGCCCAGGTACTATAACAGACCGGTGTCAGAAGTTGTCAAAAACTAACACTCAGTGACTTTCAGGTCAAAAAGCTGTTCTTTCATGTTGGTATGATGCGCTGCCGGTTGCCGGTCTCTCGGGTGAAAGCCGATGGTTGTTGGACATGACCACACCACCTTAGTTGGACTTTTTGCCCCATTAACATTAGTTGTTGTCCCAACACATTACCCCCTGATGTTGCACGACGCCTTTAAACAATAATGGCCGGTATTGACTTCCTGTTTGAATGTAAAGCCTTATGACGCACAGAATAAGACAAAGGAGGAAACTATGGTCACATTTCAAGCGAGAATGGGAAAGAATTTCACATTCAAAACTTCAACAGTTACTGTCCTCAGCGCTCAAACACTTACTGAGTGTTGTTAAAAGAAAAGGTGATGTCACACGGTGGTAAACATGCTCCTGTCCCAACTTTTTTGGAACGTGTTGCAGGTATCAACAATAAACTTCATCAGTTTGAACATTAAATATCTTGTCTTTGTGCTGAATATAGGTCAGAAAGGATTTACAAACCATCACATTCTGTTTGTATTTGCAGTGTCCCAGCTCTTGTTGAATCGGGGTTGTGTTTACCGTCACTTTTAATTATTGATTCTTGAACCCAAACAGCCTCTGTAAGGTTGTGTTACTGTCCCTCTAATTGCTCTTTTGGGTGTCTTCAGTAATTACATGTTTATGCCCAGTGCAGGCTGCTAATGTATATTTTGTGCAAACCAGTCTTTGGGAGGTCTGAGCTCAGGTTTAATAATTTTCCCACAGCGTAATGTTCCCACATTTTGGGCCAAGGTCCATCAAGTGACATAAAATTATATTATGATACTATATTTTTTTCAGGTAGCTGTATTCAACAACCACCCCTTGTTTTCAGACACTTAAAGCAACTGTATATCTCCTGCTGAACAAAACAGTCGACTCCATGGGAAGATATTTCTGTCCTTCCCTATAAGGAGCCGTCTCACAGTCAAGGATTTAGAGTTCTGAAAGTTCAACAGCATTTTTCACAGCGAGTCGTCGTTGTAGTTTCATGCAGTCGCAGGCCAAGAATGTAAAGTCGCCATAGAGACTGTCGGCAGATTGAACTGCCTCTTTTTTTCTGTGTAATCATTACATGACACTCTGATGTGGCTGTTGTCGAGCAACAGGTAATAATGCCTCAGCCTGTGTTGTTTGGTTGAATTGTTAACTCTGAGGCAAATATGTTGGACGTGAACAGCACAGCAAGCTTTCCACATTACAGTACATGAAACTGCCACCCCGGCACCTCTCAGAATGAATATTGATGCAATGTGGAGGTGGCTCTTTGCTTTCACTGGAAATGTCTGACCTCTTTTTTAAGCAACTAATAAACACATGACACAGACTCAGGAGGCTGCGAGACTAAACAACAGTGGTGAAAAGATTAAGAAACACCTCATGCAACACCTTAGTTCCTTCCTACATGTGAAAACATCCTCTTTGGTGAATGAATATAGGAACAGGCTTTTAGATTAGCACTAAATCTTGTTTTACTTTAAGTGCTGAGACAAAAAGTGTGGAAGCTACCTTTCAGTCTGTGATTGATTATGTTGACATATACTCATTGGAAAAACGTTGCCTGGTCTGATGAGTCTGGATTTCTGCTGCCACATTCAGATGGTAGGGTCAGAATTTGGTGTAAACAACATGAAAGCATGGATCCATCCTGCCTTGTATCAACGGTTCAGGCTGCTGCTGGTGGTGTAATGGTGTGGGGATATTTTCTTGGCACACTTTGGGCCCCTTAGTACCAACTGAGCATGGTTTAAACACCACAGCCTACCTGAGTATTGTTGCTGACCGTGTCCATCCCTTTATGACCACAGTGTACCCATCTTCTGATGAGTCTGATGAGTCCCTCACTCATCACTGCGTTCTTTATGAGTTGGCAGGTTGGACGTCATTGACCACCCACAGACAACAGCACTGGTATATTTTTATCTATAAGAATTATTGGGCAAACTTCCAGCCTACCTCTGCACCTTCTGTGTGTCAACTGTGGTAGTTTCCAGCTACGCTCCTCCAAGCGGTTGCCCATCAATGAACCCTGTGTTTTAACAGATCAGGGGAAAACCACATTTTCCTATTGTGCGCAGGAGATGGAACAATCTTCAGAAAGCTCTAAAATCAGAAACTCTTATTTCCATTGATGAATTAAAAGAATGTGGTGACAGAGACGTGTGCTTGTTTCTCTTGAGAGGCCACTATGTTTGAATAGTTGTTTTATTGTGGATTTTTGTATCATATGTTGTATTCATTGCATTTCAATTGATTTTGATCCGTCTCAATGGGACTTCCTTGTTAAAAAAAACGTAAAAGTACATATTTCTAAACAATAAACTGTTTGTTGAAGTCCAAAGCAATAGCACAAGACATCAATGGGTAATCGACTAAGGAAGCTCATAAACCAGACGTTAGATAAGAGATTCTGTGCAGTATACGTTAACGATTAACATCATTGAGGAAACACAGACGAGTTCCTGACTGTCTGAGTTGTAAAATGTCTGCAAATAAAAGTGATTTGAGAAATTGATTTGTTCCACACACACAATGCCGACATTTTGGTTCACAGTGAAATGCACTCAGTGCTCTCTTTACACACCCACAGTCCAATATGACATCTTTACAAAACACATAACAGCCTGTGTGTGTGACTGAGCTCATAGCTGAAGGTGGTGTTGCTGTCCTACATTATACTGAGAGTTGTCCTCTTCATTTACGTACAGTAGGGATGCAGCACCTCTAAATATAATGCAGTGACACACAACACCACCACTGACGATGACCTCAGTGACAAAACATATAATTTTAATAACACCTTCATGACAGTGACGACAAAAATAGAACATCACCGGCATCATGAAGATAGACAATATGGCAGGACAGTTGTAGTGGACCGTATGTGTACCTAATAAAGTGGACACTGAGTGTAAATTGACAACTGCTTAATGGATTAAATTTCCTACAGCTATTCAGGGTCCCCAGAGGATGTGTTACCTGCCAGATTAATTCCCATCAGCCTCAGCTGTACTTTGTGTTAAAGGTCCAATGTGTCCGATTTTTTGCCATCTAGTGGTGAGGTTGCAGATTGCAACCAACCGAATACGACTCGCTCATCCCTACTTTTCCAAGCATGTAGGGCAACACATCCTCACTCCGACCTCGTCACATATCAACGTTTGGGTCATGGGCTTTCCACGTCGAAATCCAACAAGGTACCCTAAGTGCGTTGGTTGTTGATGTCAAGTTCTGCCTGTTACATGAATTGTCTTCTTTCAAGATACACTCCCGTTTTCACAGGACGTGTACAGTTTGCACACAAAGTGAATGCACTTTGTCTGTACGACACCACAAATTTATGTTTTTTTTGTCCTTCAACCACAAATGCTCGTGATTATATTTAGCCAACTCACACACGTGGTTGGGTTCAGGAAAAAAGTACAGGGTTTGGTTTTACATTCATACGGGAAGTGAAGTGAGCACCGGCCTCCATGTGTGAAAGTCGGTGGTTGTTGGAGTGATGTTCGCACTATAAGACATCAACAATACACTTTCACTATCGGGATGATCATGAATATCGTGTCCAGCAGCACTCAAAGAGACTGCTGGGCAAAAGAGACTCTGCAAAAACAAGCTGCATAGGCACCAACATGAAAAATGCATAAGATCTTAATCATGCATTGGCATTTTTCATATCAAAAGATACAGTTTAATGCCATTTTATGTACTTAAAAATCCTGGGTTTTAAGATTGTTTGCTTCTCACTAAAAAGGATATGTTTACTAAAAAAAAGTTAACAACTGTGCTGCTGCTGCTGCTACAGAAACCCACTCTCATCTTAGAGAAAGCTTCAGTTTCTTTGAGGAGCACTATGAGTCGAGAAGAAGCATTTTCCGTTTCCCTTAATGCTACTAAATCCTATTAAAAACCTCTTTGGTGTCGTCTTCAGAAACAATGAACACTCTGATCTGTTTGTTTATGACGTGAAGTCAATAGTGAGATTGGATTTTTCAGGATGTAAACTCAGTGACGGGGATCCTTTCTTTGAGAGAAGCACACGAGGGTGGTCTCACTGCATCCACAGCTGGACTTATAATCTACTTCGGATAAAGTCCTACGCTGCAGGATCTGACAAAACAAGCCTGTTAATGATACCTTACACTGTGTACACAGTCTCTTACAGGACACCGTTAATTAGATGATTCCTTAACGCCAGGTGAAAGAGATTTGTTTTTATTCTTTGTCTTCCTGCAATAAAGGTTTGCAAGTATTCATACGTATGAAACTGCAGGTGATTTACCGTGTTGATGACAGAGGAAGTGTAAATACATGAACCCCTGAACACCTGCGTTCTAGTTGTGTAAAATCACAATAAAAAGAGGGGAAGAAGTCAGTGAAAGTCTCTTCTCTGTTTCTGCTTTCTGTTACTGCTAGTACATCTTTGTGACATTCATCTGATAACATTCCACGCACAGCAGATATTCTCCGTGTAATAACTGACAAGGCTCAGTTCAGAGTGGCTCAAAACGAGGACTCACCCTGTGGTTTTAGTCAGCTCGGAAAACAGAGCTCATGTGAAATTTAGATTTGGTGTTTGGCCTTGGGAGAGGTACTTTTTTCCAACAGGAAACCATGAAGGTGCTGACACAGACAGTTGCAACCACAGTGCACACCTGCAAGACAAGGCAGAGGTGGACCAACTCAAACCAAGATCTCTTCTGAAACCCATTATGAGCTTATATAACCCTGCACAGACGAAACTAGCTTCGGCCAGCATGTTTGGAGTCACGCTACACCGGCAAAACAATCGATTAATGTCGGATGAATAATTAGGCAACACAAAATGCCATAGAAGAAGAAAAAAATGTCACAACCACATGATCAGAAAACGTTCACATATATTAGGTGGCAAACAAGGTCATTTTAAATGTCTAATTTCCTGTCTCTTCAAGCCTGCAACCACCCGACATCTGCTGTATCATTCATAAGAACAAACCTCACACACTCTCTTTTACACGCTCTCTTCCATCCCGCCTTTTTCACTTGAATATTATCAGCTGTCGCCGTCCAGCAGCCTAACAGTCAATGCATCACTTTCGCGGAAAAGATATCGTTATCGCTGACCCACCCATGAGCTCTGCAGGGGGGAGACTCACAGATGGTACAATCTACAGTACAGTACAATCAGCCTGTAGCAGTACCCACTGTACGCTTGTGAGAGACAATGTGAGGTGACAGCTGGAAAGATCTGAGACTTGATGTTAAACAAATTACAGCTGCACGACTGTAAGACGTCACTGGGCCATATGCATGAAAAGTATTATCAAGCAAAGTGTCCTGCACTCTGTCCTAATTGCAGTTTAAAGATACATCACCGAGAACCTTAATAAAAACTGCAAAAAAACACTGATAAAATAGGATTTTGGCCTGTCCCCACTCGCTAACACTACACTTTGGACTTTTACAATTTGGACACAAAATATGTTTTTTCTTATTGAAATTTCATAATATTTTAGGTCAAATAGTCGTGTCCAGGTTTCCACACTACTGTTACCCTACACATTCCCCCCTCCAAAAGTCCAAAAGATCTGGGACGTTACACAAGTCAAATGATCAACAGAGAGAAGCATCATTTGAGTCCTGAAGGCCATGGGAAGACCAAAGGCTAGTTCTCTTACTTTCATTTCTTTCTTTTGGATGATATTTTTAAGTATGGGTGAGAATGTCAGTCCCAACATACAGTCCTGTTCAGAGGCGTCAAAGTGGGACAGATTACCGAAGGCCCCAAAGGGGGTGGGGCTCCAAAAGCTCGGAGCCTCTGTTGGCCCTATGCCCTTGATCCATGTCTCTCTCAGGCACCTTTTGAATTTTTTTTTTTTTTTTTTTTACAAAGTCAGTTTGTGTTCTTTCCCTTTCCATTCTGTCTTTTCACTTTTGGAGCCTTGATTTCCCTGCACATTGCTGTTCTTCAGCTTCACAATTCAGTAGCAACACTAAAGCTTCGGTCTTCCCGGACCTTCGTCAAGAGTGTTGAACACTCTCGATCGAAACGTTAGTGTTACAAATAAATTGTGAAGCTGGGCAGGAGCAGTGTGCAGGATTGTCTGTTCAAAGACTCAACTGATTTATTCAGCAAATAATTAGAAATAAAAAAACAAACTTTTTATTCCAGGCTTTTAGAGGGCCGCCCTCCAACTGCTGCACAGGGTAATCGGTCCAACTCCCCCCCCCCCACTATAATGCCCTGTTTCTAAGTAAACAGTGCTATAACTAAATTAAAATTTGATGAAATGAAATTTTTGGGGTTTTTTCCTTTCAAATATAGTTTGGGTAAACCCCTTGAAGGTGCCAGTGTCATCATGCTGTCATCACTGATGTCACCTGGCTATGTTTCACGTATTTTCGAATGCCATGCTAAAACCTCAGTCCTGTTAAAAAAATACAAATGAAAAGGCCTCAGGTTGACCACTACACATTCCAGTTAATTGAAATGTGTGTTTTAGATACAGTGCTGAAAAAAAGATAAAACATGAAGTTTGATTCTAGTTACAACATGCAAATGGCACCGATTTGGCTGAATGTACTAATAGAATAGATAAGGAAGTAGTGACTGCTAAGTATGGCCACATGTCTCAGTGTGTTATTTCCTTCTCAGCACACGTAGACCACACAATAAAGATTATGAGGAAGTGAGGTGAGATACAGAGGGATGTACACACGTCATGCGTGTCCATTAGATCCCCAAAACCTAACTGTTGATACAAAATCTGTAATTTGCATCTGTTCTAATGCGCAATTTACTTAAATGTTGAAGCAGTCACAGACGCTGTGCAGAGACCACCATGGATGATGCAATTCTGACCCTGGATGAGAGCAGCCAGGGTCCTTGAGGGGGGGGCGGGGTGCACATCTTTTTTTTGGCGAGCTGCAGAGGAATGATATGCTATCTGTCTAATAACACTGCCAAGCTTATGTACACAGGGCTTGGCTCCAGAAGGCTCTCTGTTACGTAATGACCCTGGTTGGTTTGGGATAGAGGTGAACAGTCTACCTTTGGGGTCTCTTGTTCTCAACACCATGTCACGCAGCCTCTGATGGTGTGTACGCCTGAATTTACATGGGTCAAATTATACTGTAGGCGTTTCTGTATCTCCTCTTATTCCATTTTATCTTCTTTAAATGCAGGAGTCCTGCTTGGTGCTGATTATAAAAGGAGTTTAGTCTATTCTAAACATGACTCTTGCTCTGTACCGTAAAATGAAACCAGCAAGTACATTTTGCATTACGCATAATTACAGCTTCTCTTTCCATCTTGTACTTTGCAAAAATTCAAATGAAGCCCCAACGTGCATGACATTTGAAAGCTGGTGTGCAGTGTGTGCAGCTGTGACAACAGTGACCACAAGTGGTCGGTACAAAGAACAACACCCAGAGTGAGGTAAAAAAAATATTTATTGGACAAACACGGTCGCCTCAGAGACTTTCAGCAGAAACAGATCTGCTCATTAACACCATAACACATCACTCACACACGAATTCATTCAACAAACACACACCAACACTCATTATCTAACACACACACATACATAAACACACAACTTCACATCTGCAAACAGGTTGGACATTATTTTTTTAGTGGCTGGGTCTGAAGGGGAACGGCATCCCCGTCATGAAAGGCTGAGCAGGGTACTGAGGGTGGGAGGAGGGGTGGGTGGCCAGAGGTGTGTGTGGGGTGTGTGCTGGATGTGCAGGGTGTGCGGGGTGTGTCGGGTGCGAGGCGATGGGGGAATGAGCTGCGTGCGGGCTGAAGGCCAGTGGAGGGGTGTGGATGTTGTTGTAGTACATCACTGGGCCTGACAACACCAGCTGGAGCAAACTGTGGGGACAGAGGACGCACAGAGACGACAAAGAGGAGAGGACAGAGAAGAAATGTTGAGATGGGAAAAACAAGAAACATTTTGTTCAGCGCAATTAAAGTCGTTGAGAGTTGAGACACATCAGCAGTGCAAAGGACCCTCACGGGGATGACTACTTGTCTGGCTTCAACATTGGATTTCTGTCCTAAACTTGCCACTTCATATATTTTCTTTTACCTGACTAAAATGTACACAAACTTATGTGGGTGTGGAATTAACCTGACGCTCTTTGGCAGGGTGTTTACTGAAATTGTGCTGATTGTCCTAAAACTGATCCCACTGTGTTGTCAGTATACCTAAACACACAGCAGGGCGAGGCAGCAGAAATGATGTGTACATGTCTTTAAGGCTGTCCTGAGAGCAAAATTGTGAATCCTAGGATGACGAAGGAATGACCTGCCGTACTCTCCCTATGATTGGCTAGTACTTGTTGCCTTTGTTGGTTAGGTTTCGGCAAGAGGAGTAGGACTGCTTAAGGTTAGGGTAAGAATGTCAGGGTAAATCCCTGATCATAAAGAAAATGTTTTAGCAGCTGAGAATGAGAGTGAAGCTTTTTGCTTGCTGGTTTTATGTTGCGACGTGTCTCGCATTTCTGCGCTCTAGGTGCCTGGCATTTTTGCCAAAACACTCTGAACTCCTCGAGTTTAAAAAAACTTCAACTCAGAGCAGAAAAGCGCCCCATGTCATCTCTTAATTTATCATCTTTTTTCCCCATGGGATGAATCGAGAGGCGGGCCTTTTGTGGTGGTCACAACAACTTTATAGGTGGTAAACAATGGAGGAGAAACTGGTGGTAGCAGTTGCGGGATACCCAGAGCTATACGGCCCGACAATAAACAGCAGGTTGTCAAACTGCTCCTAAGTCATCCTAAAATATGCCTGGAAACATCCATCATGGAGGAGAAGCTCCTGGACCAACTGGTGGTACTCCCCATGATCCACCCTCTTTTTTAGGGTCTCATGGACCCACACAGATCTCTGTTTACCTATGCCCAACAAACTACTTATTTCCACCTCTTGAGCAAAAGCATAATGCCACAGTCCCTTTTCTCTGATTTCTACGGTTATGTAGCACCAACCTCAAAGGTAGTTGCATCTTTCTACTGCACTGACAGCCTAGTTTTATAAAAAGACCATCTTTCCAGCACTGAAATACTTCTCTAACATGGGGGCACTGATTATAACCACAGAACTACAACGGAATATAACACTAAACTTCTACTCTTTAGTTCTAGCTGAAACCAGGTGACCACTGAAATGACTGTAAGGTAAATGGTTAATAGGCAGTAAATGGTTCTTACTTGTTGTGTGGCAGGCGGGAACAGATGGCTCTCAGGTCCTCTGTAGAGACAAAGCAGCATGAAATAAGTACTCGAACATCACCACAGCATGATTACATAATCCATACGACAAGCAATCAAACCAGACAGTCAGTTACGTGTTTAGTCAGCACTTAAAGCTCAAATCTGTGTCTCTTCGCACACTGTCGCCTTCTGCAGGTCTACAGCAGAGGAGGTGGAGATGCTGAAAGGTTATGCGGAAGCCTGATTTTTTTTTGAGTTTGAGTCCCTATAAAAACTGAAAATTTCACGGAAGTAAACATTTCCAACGTAGCAAAGCACCTCGAAGGCAGACATCCAGAGTTATTCCAAGAATTCAAAGTTTAAGGCATTTTTAAGCCCATGGCAATTATTTTTTTTGTTTTTTTACAGTGGTATCAAATTGGGTATCTAGAATAGTGGAATTTCACTGGTGTTGGTATTGAATTCCTGGTATCGTGACATGTCCTCTCACTGTTCTACATTACCATAGAAAGAGCAGGAACTCTCCACCTATTGTAAAACTGGCTATTTGTACTCCACCACACAGATGATTTAACGTATCACAAGACACTTCCTGGATAAATACAGGGTTCCTGAAGCTTGAAAGAAATCAGATTTAAGACTTTTTAAGATTTTTTTAATGAAATAACGAAACATCACAATGAAATATAAAACTGAATTATTAAAGGTTTGGAAAAATTGAGTTTAATTTTTATTTAATCTAAAAACATGACTTTTGTCTCGTGGCGAAGACAAGGGTTAAACTATTTTTAAAAAATAGATGTCATCAACTATTTTAAGATTTTAAAATGCAATGTCAGAAATAAATCATTCAGAAAAACCTACTTCCTCTGTCTGAGCATTTTTAAGACTTCTGGAATACTGATGTGAGACATTTCTATACAATTTAAAGCCTTATCTTTAGATTAAATGCAATGCTCTTTAAGATTGTTAAGAATCTGTGGGGAACGTGAAATAAAAGCTGAATAAATAAATTGACAATTTGTAATTTAAAAATTACAAATTGGCCAGAAAAATAAATTAAAAATTTGTCTGGGGCATATTTGACCCTTACAATGTCAGTAACAGCCTATTAAGTCTAATTTGGTACTTTAACTTTGCAGCATTAGCGGTGAAAGCAAATGAATCTGTCGACACACTATTAAATTCTCTATTTTCCTTCAAGACTTCAGTTTTATGGAGGGATTTGGAATCCAAAGCTTGTCTAGCTACGAAAAACTTAGGACAAGCCACTGCTGTTTACGGTCAGCAAAATTCATAGGAAAAGGAAGGAATTCCAAAATAAAGATGTTAAAATAAAATGAAAAACCCCAACTGTGATTAATGTAATATCATTTTTTGTCAAACCCCCAGGAAGAGCACAGTGGAAACTGACAGTACAGAGAGAAACAGAGCTCACACACTGAGCTGGATTTGAATATGTCAAGTTAATTTCCAGTCTCAGGCCCATTAATGCAGCGACCTTTTCCTTTAAGGCGACCTATGACAAGACAAGAATCTGTAATGTAAATCTAATCCCCCTCCTTTATTCACTTTTCTAGCCTCTAACTCCTGAACCACTTTATCTTTTCCCATCTCACCTCTCGAGCAGAGCAGAGCTCCGTTGGCCATGGCGACCTGCAGGGCCTGTGCCAGCCGGTCCAGGGCCAGCTGAGACTGTGCACGTGTATCTGTGGATGACGTGTGTGTGTGTTTGTCGGCCTGGTCCAACAGCCTGGAGAGGTCTGAGGTCAGGGCAGCCAGGGACTCCAACTGGAGCAGCGCCAGGCGACCAAAGAGCCCCTTCTCATTGAGTATGTTCGGCAACAGCATGAGCACCTGAAAGTGACAGGAGACGGAAAATTGAGTGTTGGAGGTGTTTATTTATATGCATGTAAATGTGTTCTGTAGGTGACTTAATCTAAACAGACCACACACCTGTAGGACGCTCAGATGGAGAGCGGAGAAAAGAGGCCCGACGTCTGGCTCACTCTCAGTGGTGCCGTTGGTTAATGCCTGCTTCTTGTCTCTCCTGTAGGCCAGAGGGGCTTTGACACACCAGCGCACCAGCCCCCCTAAAGGTGTGACATCAAGCGAGCTGATTGGCTGGTTGCCAGAGAGGGGCGTGTTCAGGAAGGTGATGAGGACTAGACGAGGGTCGTCTTGGATCCACGACACGATCATCTGGAGGAGTTCTAAAGGAGGGGTGAGCTCCTCTGAAAACACACACACACACAAAGATGGTGTCAAGGATGAAAACACTCCAGGGTATTTTATATTTTCAGCCATGTAACAAAAAGATGCTGATATAACTCGCCCTCTCCGCTAAATTACTTTTTTAGAGAGGTCAAATCTCTATGTTTTTTTACAGCCACTTCAGGATGTTGCAGTCACAACAATTAACATTAAATTTAACCAATCCCTATGAATCCTTTCCCTGTGGTCCTAGTTTTTACATGTTTTTGTACTATTGTGTTCTCCCACCTGTGTTGAGGTCGTAGAGGGTGGTGACAGCAGTGATAAACTGGCAGCAGAAGCGTGGGCTGGCGCTGTGGATGTTCTGCAGGGTGGGCCCCGAGCCTGGCACCATACTGCAGTAGTCATCCACCAGCACCTGGGCCAGGCGCACACAGTAGACCCGGTGTGTTCTCTGCAGGACACAAACACAACCAGAGGCACATAAGTTCAGTACGTCCACAAACATATATCCACACATGTAGACACTAAGGAGTTGAAATCAGGACTTTATCTACTCAAGGGTCTAAAACTCAAATTGAACAGAAGTATAAAAACACACACAGAACTGTTAAATGCACATGTACGTATGTAAGTTTCTACACGTCTTGGCACTGGGTTATACAGATACCCCGCCCTAGGTTGAGTCCTCACCTGTAACCACGTCGCAGCACACTCCAAGATCGGAACCCTGCCCACAGCGATTGCCATGGAGACCAGCTTGCCTAACAGCGCCATGCGACTTTCATCCGCCTGGTTGCCTTGGAGACTGAAGAGGGCGGAGAACATGAGCTGACGGACCGTATCACGGCTCTGCTCCTGGAAACAGCTGCACATTATCTCCAACAGCTGAAGCTCCTGGAGCGCACTCATCCTCTGAGAGAAACACATAGATCAGATTTATTTGCTGTTCATGTATGTGTGTGTTAATATAATGTAAATTGGTGCACAAGCGTTTGAGGGTCACTTCTTACCCTGGCGGGAGTGTTTCTGTCTTTAGGTGCATGCAGAATGAACTCCTCCACCAGCTCCTGGGTTTTGGAGTCGACCTGAGGAGGCTGCCTCCCAGACTGCACCAGGTTACAGATGTAGATGTCCAGGTGATACAGCAGCTCCTTGGCTGCACTCAGCACATCGCGAGGCAGCAACGACTGACGGATGTCACCCATCACCACCTAACACACACCCGCACAGAACGTGACACTATATATGTATACTATCTATATTCAGAAATATAGTTTTTATATATTATATATTTTTTCCTTCTTGGAAATCAGAAAGTGAGACTTGAGGTTATAGCTAACCCCTTTTATGCCTGACTAAATGATGTGTTTGTAGAAATAGTTTTATTTATTTCTTGTCTGGGACAAGACTGTTTTCTGGCACAGGGCAGGCTTAGAAGTTTAAAAATGAAAGCAGCATCAAAATATTTCATAAATCAATATTGTTTTCATATAAATACATAATTTCACATGAACTTTTCACCCCAAAAACACAAGAAGTGTGTTGATAAGTTATCATTTCAAGCTTTCTTTGGAGGACATGATTGTCCCAGTTCTCAAAAAATGGGTGAATTAATGAATTATTTGTGATTTGAAACATTTACTTTATGCAACGTAAGCATGGAGTTGTCGACTTGTCTTATAACAGTGTTGAATTAATTTGTTGAAGATGTGTCTGCTCAGAAAAGCTACAATAAACATAACACATCTAACTGTAACGCAATGCTCTGATCCTAAAGCTGTGTGTACTTATTCATGTACTAAAGAACAAAAAAGACTGTACAATGAACATCGTTACAAGAGTAATAACAGAAAAGTCAAGTTTTAACGTTTCATTCTTCTCTATATGTGTAGTAAACGGTATGTTCACAGCTGTGAACAACTCAACTCTTCTCAGGTGGAGCAGCTCCACAGTCAGTCCGTCTCCTCCATCCTGCTACAGCTAGCTAACGTTAGCATGGTTAGCTAACATGGCGTGTCTCTGCTCCACAACAAATCTTACGTGTGTTAATTATCGTCAGGGCCCTTTGAAGAAAACACATGTATGTAGTGAAGGTCTTACCTGAGCTAAAAGCTCTTAATATCCTTGATAAATCTGCCGACGATGAGACTACTGACTGGTCTCAGAACAACGACGGGATCACTTCCTGTTTCTACGGAAGCCTGCCAGGGACAAAACACTACAGCCGTTGACGTTTTCAGCGGAGTTAGTGCACGTGCTGTTTATTAAATGTAAATAAAGACAGTTTCCATCTATTAAAAAAAAAGGCGCAACTTTAAGTTACTGTGAGTTATTTTACCCAGAAAAGACCGTAATGTTTAAAGATATTAAAATGTATTTTGTTATCTCACACAGGATTACACGAGAGGAAGAAAAGTTACATGTTATAAGTTCGCCTATTTCAGTTTACAAAGATAGGCATATATCATCTCAAACATATATACATAAAATTTACAGAAAATAGAATAAATAAAACTAACCTAACCTAGAAATATAAAATATAAAACAGACGGAGCTATGGGATAAAGAAAATAGTAAGCAAAGTAGGCCTATCAACAGAACACTTTGTAGCCTACAATATGCACCTTAGGCTATAAATATACATGGGTTGTATTGTACTTATTTAAATTGCGAATTGGCTTGTTTTATCCAACAAGACTTTGTCTTTGTCATTAGTCAAACGTAAGACTCTTTTAATAGGACTATCTGACACAGGCCTGTATATGTTGCAGCTATTGCTATTCCACATATTTTTGATATGATTGTTCTGCCTTTTCCCTTTTTTGTGTGATTTTCTGTTCTTTTTTCTTTATTATAGTATATTTGTTTTTCTCTTTTTTTATGATTTTTTTGTTTGCTTTTTAGATGATTTTTTGTCTTTTTTCTATATTTTTTTTTCTTTTTGTATGATTTTTGTATCCTTGTCACATAAAGTATATTCCACGTGATAGTTTTATTTTTGAGAAGTTGTTGATATTTAGTTCCATTTTCGTGGGTTTAAATTGTTCAATTTATCAGTGAAACAGACATAAACAAGTTGTTTTTCGCCTCTGTGCATAAATCATATATCATATTGAAAATCACTTAGCTCACTGTAATCCTTTCTAATCTACACGGGGGCGCGCCCGCAGGCACTGGAGCGGCTGATGGGATAAAAAAAAAAAAGAGAAACGGAAACGGTGGTGCACGCTCTGCCGCGCGCTCCCGACACCACTTCGGTCTTGCACTTTACACCGTCCCGTCGAGTGATCCGGAGCATCCCGCAACATGACCATCAACACCCTGGCTAAAGGAGGCTGGCAACGGGAGCAAATGACATGCTTTCGAAAGGTGAGACTGAAACACACTCTGCTGTACTTTGACTTTATTATGTGACATAGTGTGGATTTATTAAAATCATGTGCTGTGTGGATCCGAAACATACAACACCAGGATGAGGACAAGTTGTGAGAGGGTGGAGCTTTTAATGTGTGTGTTGTTAATGTGAATGTATGACTGATCTGTGTGTGTGTTTTGACTGTTTTTATATGTTGTGTGTATCTGCATGTGTGTGCTGCCCTGACAGATGGAGAAAGTGATAGTGGCCATGCAGGACCCCGACATGGGCATGAAGATGAGGAACCAGAGGCTCCTCATCACTGTCATCCCACACGCCATGACAGGTGTGTGTGTAGCCTATATATATGTGTGTATGTCCCTTTATGTCAGTGTGCATTAGCATCTGTGTGTGTGGACATGCACGGTGCAGCTTGTGTTTGTCCCAGCAGTCATGCATAATGCAGCAGTGAATTTGGGAGAATGCTGTGTGCTTTTTGCAGAGTACATGGAGGAAGTTTGTCCTCTTTTTCTTCTCTCCTCTATTTCTGCCTCCCTCTTTTTTTTCCTCCTCCAGGCCGTGACATAATTGCCTGGCTGATCCAGAAATATACCATCTGTGAGGAGGGTAGGTAGCTGTGTTAATACATACATAGTGTTAGTGGTTTGCTGTGATTCTGTGTTTCCACTTTCCCCGCTTGTTGTGTGTCATTGCTAGCGTGTTGCCAGGATATGGTGTTTTCTCTCAAGCTGACGTGGTAGTGATGTGCAATGTGGGGGGGATGCTGTTTCCAGTAAACAGGAATGGTGTGAGCCCCAGAGGATCCAAGTTTGATTAACTCACCTGATGATCTGGGTTTGATTAGCGTCCCTGTGGAGGCCTTCACCTCAGGAGACTTCACCCGGCCTGAAGTAAATTAGAGGTTGGGGAAAATAAAGAGTAGCCCGCTGGTCTCTTTTGCCTCAGAGCAGACTAGAGGAGGAAAGAGAGGAGCCAGTCAGCGAGGGAGGGAGACAGAGTGCTAAGAGCTGATTAAAATGCATCGCACAGCTTTTTTTGGTCGCTGTCAGTCATAAAAGTAGGGCTCTTTAACAAATGAGGAGAGACTGAAGATTGATGACGCAGTTCATCACAGGGACAAGGCTTGATTTGAGACAGATTGCTGACAGGGTGCAGGAGGTCAATAAAAAAAAGACAAGTGTGATGAATTAGATCCACAGCATTGTTTAATAATTAACTTCCTTCTGGCAAATTGATTAATTACTGATTTTTTTTCACATTCAGTTTGTTCACTTTGAGAGCTTTATCATGACTGAAACAGCCTTTTCAAGTTCTATCAAATAATATATGAGTGTTTTCTATATCCTCCTGGGACATGAACTTTTGTTTGGTATGAATTTTAATTTCCCCTAGATATTTGGGATCAGTAGGACCTGATGAATATAAAAAAACATAACATTATCAACGATTATTAAGTCACAATGGCCTCTAACATGAGATAATAAAGCCCCAATGTCAAACCAGCACTCTTTTCTTTTTGACTTTTTCTCTTTCATTTCTTTTTTCCTGTGATTTTTTTCCTTTTGGTATTATTTTTTAATATTTGTATGATGTTTTTGTCTTTTTTCTACAACTTTGACATCTTTTTTCTATAAAATGTTGTCTTTTTCTTTTTTGTATTATTTTTTAATATCTTTTTTATGTTTTTTTCTCTTATCTATTTTTGTATGACTTTTTCTGTCTTTTTTGTATGATTTTTTTTAAATTTATGCACGAAAAACAAAGTTTTCTTTATAATTTCAACACAACACGGGGTGAGTCGTTAATATGCAAATGGTCATTTGAGGGGTGAAGTATCCTCTAAAGGTGTGCAAGCTTAAAGCAGGTAAACTACTTTACAGCCCCATCAGTTACCTAAATAAAGTGTAACACTACAGTGATTATTTTTTCTGTGGTGTTTCACAGAGGCACTGCACGTCAGTGCCATGCTGGTGAAATATGGGTACATTTACCCTCTCAAGGAGCCGAGATCTCTCGTGTTGAAGCCTGATGAGTCACCCTACCGCTTCCAGGTAAGTTCGTCATCCTCCTTGCAGAAGGTTCATTTTGAGTGCCTGTAAAAACCCACGCCTCACCTCTCCTTGTTTCTATGCTGTACCACATTTGGCTAAACCGTCTCATTCTCCCCGTCACTGGTTATCTCCCTTTCCCCCTCTCTTTCTCCATTAGCCCACTTTCTAATCCCCCATCCATCTGCCACTCTCCACCGCCACTTTTTCATCGCACGCTTCAGTTTCAGCCTTGGTCAAAATGTAAAAAATGTCACTTGTTTTTCTCAGACTCCATACTTCTGGACTAGTACTCGGTGGCCTGCTTCAGAGCTCGACTATGGTGAGATAATGGCAAAAACAATCTCAGTAATGCCCATTTATATATTATACATTTCATTGTGAGGCAAAACAGGCATTTTCCATCCATCATCACACTACAAAATGTAACAAACTACCAATAATTCAAAGAATGTAACTTCTTAGATTTCTGCTAAGCATTTGCAGGAGCTTTGGGCAAAACATACATATGTGCAGCAGATCAGGGCTCAAATCTATTAACTTCTGTTTTAATTTCTCTCTGGACTGTTTTTGTATCCTTCCTTTATGCCATCAGCGATCTATTTGGCTAAAAAGAACATAAGAAAACAAGGAGAACTGATGGAATATGAAAAGGTGAGGAAAGTGTGTGTCTGTGTGTGTCAGTAAGTGTCTTTTATGAATTATTCAGTAGTCTGGGGTACCAGGCCTACGTCGTTATGACTTTTCTAAATTCTAGTCCTCTTTCTTTCTTTCTTTCCTCGTCCCTCATCTTTTTTTCCTTCTCCATTTTAGGAGAGGTACAGTGTGTTACATAAGAGAATCAACCACACTTGGGACTTTGTGGTGATGCAAGCCAGAGAGCAACTCAGGTACACACACACACACACACACAGACGCAAACACAAACACAAACACAGATATTAACTTACAGTGTGATTTATGTTCAGAGCATCCAAACAGAGGCGGAAGGCTGACCGCATTGTTCTAGAATGTCAGGAGCAGGCCTACTGGCTCATCAACAGACCCCCGGTATGTTCACTCCTATTCTACTCCACTGTGTTGATGTCAGATTATGTACTTTATTATAGTATACTATACTACGGGAAAAGGAAGAGGGTATACTATACCATACCATGCCATGCCATGCCATGCTATGCTATGCCATGCTATGCTATACTATACGAAGAAGAAGAAAAAGGTAACTATACTATACTATACTATACTGCAATACTTACTATACTGTAATAATAATCATGAGAATGTATGCCATATCACACTATACTACACTATACTATAATATAATAATAATAATAATAAGAAAAATACTATATTACACTTTACTATAATATAATAATAATAAGAAAAGTACTATACTATACTGTACTTTATTACTCTATACTATACTGCATGATACTATATTAAGCTATACTACACTATACAATACTGTACTACACTAAACCTCAATATACTTTACTATACTATAGAAGAAGAAAAGGGTATACCGTACTGTGCTATGCTATACTATATAATATCTAACTATATCTAAGCACTAAAATATACTATAATGTTCTCAAGAATATATACTACACTACACTGTTCTCTACTGACTAGAATGTAGACTATACTACACTACACTATCTTGTACTACTCTATTCAATTCAATACTGTACCATACTGTACTGTTCTACACCACAGTGTTCTGAACTGTGTTGGACTGGAATATACTACACTATTCTATTCTACACTGTACTATACAATACTTTATTACTCTATACTGTACTACACCAAACCTCAATGTACTACACTACACAATACTCTTTTATACTGTTCTACAATATAAGGTTCTTTACTGTGTTGGATGAGAATATTATGATATCTCATGCTACTCTGTATGGTACAGTACTGTTATATACTCTGCTGTTCTACATTATAGTGTTCTCTACTATACCATGCTATATTATTTATATGGCTCTACACTATACTGTACTACAGTTTTATTCTACTATACTATAGCGTTCTCTAGTGTGTTGGATTATAATAAAATACTATACTTTACTAAACAACGATAGAAACATGTAGGTATTACAGTATCTACAACAGTCAGAGGTCCCCCTAATGTTCACTCACAGTCCCTTCTGCCTCCTACATGAAATATTCAACCCATCTGTTAAAAGCCTGAGCTGACAACAGGAAAACATAGAGACAGAGAGACAGCAAGGAAGAGAAACAGTTATCATCATATTCCACTTTCTTTATGTTGCCTTCACATCACAGCAGCCCATTTGTTTCTCAGACAGACAGAGGTAGAGAGCAATAGGGACTAAGTAGGGGGAAACAGGAAGAGACAGAGGAAAGGGGTCAAGGGAAGAGTGGAGGTACTGTGGGGGAGAGGAGAGGGTGAAGCAGAGGACAAGGGTTTGGAGGAAGGAGGCCATCTTGTCTTGCCCTTATGAATTAGGGACGAGGACATGGAGAAAAAGAAAGAGAAACTTGAGAATAAAAATCAGAGCCAGTGGAGTGGAAAGCTCAGGGAAGGATAAGTGCTCACACATGTGCACACACACACACACACACACACACACACACACACACACACACACACACACACAAAACACTTAGTTATTATTTTGTGCGTGTGTGTATTTTCAGCCTGGGGCACATAATGTGTTGGACATGGGTCTGGACAGGCCAAATAACTTCAGCGTACGAGTAACACTGGTCAGTGACATCATTCTTCACTTCCTGTTTTACTGTTTATTCGCTTCTAAAAAAAAATAAATGTCATAACACGTCTGCTATCTGTCTCTTCTCTCTTTTGTTTAATTGTTTTTTCTCTTTCTTGCTGCTCGGATTGTTTCAAAGTAAGTGTCCAAGTGTGCTATACTATGGGCAATTACAGTTCGTCACAATATTTTTATATTTATCAATTCTAACTAACTTTCTAACTGCACTCCCTGAGGAAATATCATATTTCTGGAAAAATGAAACACTGATTCCAGAGAGAAGCAGACAGAGGGGTCTACAGTCTGTGTTTGAAGGATATATCCAGGATGTCAAACTGACTCAGCAGCAACAACAGGTTAAAAAAACAAAGATAGTTAGAAGCTAAACTATAGGCTACAGATCACAATACAATCCTATTGCAATACCCATAATATCACAAAAAACATATAAATTTGCAATAATGGTGGAAGATACGACTAATTAGAACAATTCCTAATAAGCAACAGCCCAGAAAAATATCCATCTTTGACAATAATTAAATATATATTATATCATGACCAGTATATAATCTCACACTGTGCACTCCTCAGTTGTCAGAATATATCCTGCTTTAATATTCAAAGCCGTTGTTTGTATGGTTGGACACATATAAACACCTGAAAGCTGCCTTTTACTACTGATATGACTGTATACATGTATGATGCAGTTATAATGTGACCCAGAGTGATGTCACTGTGTTTCTCTCAACAGCACTAGAACAGCGAGTACTACAAAAGTGAGGTAAACATCATGTATAATTTAAATACCCTTACATTGGGTGCATGTAATCACTCTGTTTGTTTGTGTTTACATCATGCTTTTTGCCTTTGTTTACAGATTGATACCTGTCAAAGGGCCCTTGGAAGAAACCGTGTAAAGTCATCCATCTGCCTAGAGGGGTATGTGTCAGTTTTATGATGTGGCAGACACACACACACACATGCACATGCACACAAACATACACACAAGGACTAACAGACACACAGTGCCTGGACCGAACTCTGCGTCCCCAGCACACACACACGCACACATGCACGTAAGGCTTAGTGCTCCCACTGTAAGAGCCACTAATGGACGCTTCCTGAGGCAAGTTGGAATTAGTGGCCATTAACTCTTATGATCTGCTGCACTAATACAATAATGCTGTGTGTGTTTTTGTGTGTGTATGCAACTGCCTTTGTGTGTGTATGTGCAGTTTTGTGAAATACAGCGAGCAGTACCAGAACCATGACCCCATTATGCAAGGCTGCCTTCCCAGTAACCCCTGGATCTCTGATGACACGGCACACTGGACAATGAACTCTGAAATGTGAGGAAGTCATTTAGTTCAGCTGGTTTCAGATTTTCTTGTAGCATCTCTTAACATGTCTGTTAATTGTTTGTGTGTGCAGGGTGCCTACACCGACACGTCTTCGAGTGGAACGTTGGAGCTTCAGCTTCATGGAGCTTCTCAATGACGCCATGGGGAGGCGGGAGTTCATGACCTACCTGGAGAAAGAATTTAGTGGTAAAGAAGAGTGACAGCAATGTTGGAATATGTGCAAAATATAAATGCTAAAGGACAGTTCACCCCAAATGGTGCTCAAAGCGCCAAAAATACATTTGAAAAACTCAACATCAATGTCTCTTTCCAGAAATCATCACCTGGTTACTCAAGATAATCCACAGACCATGTAAAGTCAATGTAAAGACACAATTAGATGCGAATTCCCAGCTGGCGGCACAGTGGATGCGACACAAATGACGCAAAATACGGGAATTAAGCGGCATGAATGAAGCTAAGTTTGTGATTTCACGTCATACATACAGAAAAACTTCAGTGACTAATTTGATAGCCAACCCGCATTGAGATCCTCCAGGAACGTACGACGCCGAGGACGTACAGGCAGAAGTTCATTTATCGATTCAGAGATTTCACGTATGTATGACGTGAGTTGTTCGTGCTTATCAAGTGAGTCAACTCAAAATATTCTAGCGTTCAAACTTGCATGAGTGACGTGAAATTCAAACTGCATTTGGTGTGAACACATTAGATTCTCCACAATTCAATCGTTAAGCTCAATTTATGGAAACAGTGAGCAACAAAGTGCAATGCATTGAGATTTACCGGCATGGTAAACAAGAGAGGCGTAAAAAAAAAAAAAAAGTGTTCCTTAAGTCTGAATATCCGTCCAATCCTCAGTTGTCTTAATTCCTTTAGTCTGTAAGGGTCCGCCGATCAAAAGAATCAAGAGTTCTTCATAAATTAATCCAAGTTCTCTATACTGTCCGTTGCTAACTATGTATGCTAACTTTCTTCGTCAAAGGGACTGCAGTTCTTCTGACATATTATTCTTGTCCTCTTGCACAGTGTAGGTGGGTATGCTTGTTTTTGTTCTCTCATTGGCTACAAAATAAAAGTGTCCCCAAGCTTTTCCGTGTATTTCTCACTCTGGACAGCATGTGCTCCCAGTTTAGAAGGCCAATGGGCTCTGTCATGTATCCTTGTGGCCACTGTACAATAACCTCTAAAGGCTTCAAATTCATGGCTCGGCGACAGTCATTATGTAATGTGACATTAATGTTTACATCTCAAACTGTCAAGAGCACGAGCCTCGCGTCCATGAGTAGATGCACTCTTCCTTCTGCGTGGAGATACGGTTGGTGGGTGCAGTTTGGTAGAAAGAAAATAGAAAACATATGTGTTTTTAATTTGGGGGTGAAATGTCCCTTTAAAACATTTGATGAGACCTTGTTATGAGCAGTTTCATGTAGGAACTATTTTCTTTCTACAAAACTAGGGTTTGCTAATCGGACCCAACTTGGTGAGAGGAATTCAGACGGGTTGAATCACAATCACGTGGTATAAATTGGTAATTAGATTCTGCAAACAGAATTATATAAGCGTATTAAGATCATAAAGAGAGAGACATGAATTTAATTATCATTGGACAATCATCTTAAATTGATTCTTACTCTTATTAGCATTCAGAATTCCATTACCTGCTCTAATGACACTCTCTAATCCCAGCGGTGAGAGATGGAGGGACTGAGGTAGTGGAACAAAGATTAATTTAATGTTATGGTTGGTTGAGAGGATGGAAAGAGGAGATAAGGAAGGAGAACAGAGACATAAAGCAGGAGGGAGATTTGTTCATCCATGTGGACATATGAAGTATTGCCAGGGGCCAAGGTTTTCCACAGAGGCCAGCCATGCTATAAAAAGTCTGTAATTGTTTGTGGTGTTATTTGTCTCCATTCATACCCAACACCTCATTTTCCATCTCTCTCTGCCAGCGGAGAACCTGTGTTTCTGGCAGGCCTGTGAGGAGGTTAGACACGGAGAAAGTTCCAGGATCATTGAGAAAGTTGAAGAGATCTACAAGTAAGTGTACAACAAGCACACATACACTCTTATATTTTCTGTCAGGTGATTGACACTCTTTTGCGTGTGTGGTTCAGAAACTTCCTGGCTCCTGGAGCTGCCCGCTGGGTCAACATCGACAGTAAGACGATGGATAAAACTCTGGAGGGGATCAGACACCCACATCGTTTTGTCATGGACGACGCACAAATGCACATCTACTTTCTCATGAAGAAGGTTTGACCTCTGACACACTGATATTTAAACGTTTGGATGTGGAAAGACAAGACAATCCTCATAACAATTCTTGAGCCCTGATCACACAGGAAGTGTTCTGCAGGTTGCAAAAAGCGCTGCCTTTTTTTAAAAAAAAAAATTGAATGCCACCAGTAAAATAACGCTTGCTGCCCATTTTTATTGTTGAGGGCACTTGCTGTAGCAAGTAGTCAGCAGATAGTTTGTTGGTCACAGGGAAACAGAGATCTGTGTGGGTACGAGACCCTAAAAAAGAGGGTGGATCATGGGGAGTACCACCAGTTGGTCCAGGAGCGTCTCCTCCATGATGGCCGTGTCCAGGCATGGTCTAGCATGACTCGGGGGCAATTTGACAACCTGCTGTCTATTGTTGGGCCGTATAGTTACATATAAGTTTCTCCTCCATTACTGACCACCACAGAAGGCTTGCCTCTCAATCATCGGAAAAAGACGACACAAAAAGAGGTGACATGGGGCATTTTCTACTCTGAGTTTTCAGCTCAAGGAGTTCAGAGTGCTACGGCAAAAATGCCAGGCACCTGGAGTGAAGAAACGTGAGGCATGTCGCGATGCAAAAACAGCGAGCAAAAAGCTTCATTCTCATTAAAAACAATTACAAAAAGGTGACTGCGACATTCTTCTCTGACCTCTGGCATCAACCATGCCACATTCAAAGTCACTTAAATCACATTTCTTCCCCATTCTGATGCTCAATTTGGACTTCAACAGGTTGTCTTCACCATGTCTACATGTCTAAATGCAGTGAGTTGCGGCCACATGATTGGCTAATTAGCTATTTGCATGAACAAGCAGCTGAGCAGGTGTACCTAATAAAGTGGCTGGTGAGTGTCGATTCTAAATCTGTGGCAAACACTGGTAATGGTGTATTTGTGTGTGTGTGTGTGTTTGCATTTACAGGACTCCTATCCAAGATACCTCAAGTCTGATCTATACAAGAACATGCTGGCCAAAGCTGTCGTCCCCCAGGAGACAAAGAAGAGGTACCATTTCACTTTAATCACCACTTTTACTTTCCTTTTACTTCACCAAGTCATCCTCTGACACTCTTCCTTTCCTTCTCTCCTTCCTCTCAGTGTGTTCCCCTTCATGAGACGCCAGCGGCACTCTAGCCCCTCCCCCGCTCAGGCTGTCACCCATGCGCCGGAGGAAGACGGGCATGCCAAGGGGGCCGGGCAAGCAGGTACCAACTCTGCAGCCGGCTCCCATGTCTGATGCGTGTCTGAGTCTCTATTGTCTCTGTTGGTCACCATAGCAACCACCCAAGGTGCTCTCCTCTGCTTTTTCTTTCGAGTCAGTCCACAGCTAGGATTTCAACGTTAGGACTTCTTCTCAGAGCACAGGCGTTACTGCAAACCTCAGCAGCAGCACATTTTATTCCCTAAGCACAGAACAGAAACTGCATCGAAGTAGAGCTTTTGGTGCTCCTGTTAGAGCCTTCCTTAGCATTTCTATAGAATCTACTCTGAGACAAAAGGATTGTTTATAGAATAATAGGATGTGAAATATGTATGTAGTCAAAACTTTAGCTCAGCATGTCCGTGATTATCGTACAGTTTGCTTGTTTTGTTCATTCCATGCCGGAGCTTCACATCGTGCGATGGTTGTCGCTGTTAATTTTTGCTCGAGCATGTTTTCATCCTAATAAAATGTCACAACAGCGTTCGGTGTTGTGTTGTGCTCTCAGCTCTGCATGCTGTGGTAAACTGTGAGTGGATCCGTGATCAGGCTTTGATTATTTTACTCCTTTTATTTTGACTTCCTGTCATTTCTATCACATGTTCTTTTTCTTTGTGGCCTTTGGGTTTATTCTAAACACTCATATGGTTTGTTTTAGCATTTATTAAACTCCAGATGTGAAGGTTTTGGAGTATAATATACAGCTACTCCCAGGAGCTTAAAAACCAGACGATATTTGCACAAGACGTCGGCTAAGGCTTGTTTCCCGCAGTGACATCTGTCTGCACATGCTCTTCTCTTTCACTTCCTCTACTGCGTCTGAACATAGTAACTTCTTTTCACACCTTCATTATCTTAATAACCTTGCAGGTTTTACTTCCCTCCATTCCTTCCTCCTGTAGGAGCTGCAGTCTCTCCTACTGGACTGGCTCCCTCTACTGGCTGCATGTGGTCAAAGTAACTCAAGATTTAACACTCCCTGTAAATTAGTGGGTCCGGACCTTTAAGGCTTTTGACCCCCCGAAAACTAACAGTACCATTCATTACAGCCATGAGCTGAACACTAGTTCATTCTCAGACCATTTTATTTAAAGGAAAACCTCAATATTTTCCAACACGAACACTTTTTCTCATATTTTTATGTCAAAGTGACAAATGTGTACAACAATTTTTTTAACTGGTCCAGTATTGAAAGAGAGCGTGATGGCTGCGGGCAGCAATGTAACCACTCTTGGCATGTGTGCACTGTCAATTCATGTCCTCTAAAAGTGCTTGTTTTTGTCACTGACAGACTCAGTGTCTGACAACACAAAGGATCCCTACAGAGATCTTTTTGTTAAAGAGTAAGATCCTTTTTGTTTAACCAGAAACAGCCCTGAAATCTCCATCACCAAACCCACCAGACTCCATTTAAATAAACATTTTATAATCGAGAGTGGACAGAAACAAAATAAAACTCACAAAATCCATCTTAGTTCGTCTTTCCACTGTTCCAACAATCACCAACTCTGGTTTGGTTGAAAAAAAAAACGTACTGTAATTCACCCAGTTAGATGTGAAAGCATGCTGGCTCTATACACGCTAAACTTACAATTTATTTAAATGGAGTCTGGTGGATTTGGCAATGCCAATTCTGTAGCTTTTTTTGGTTACACAAAAAGGATCTTACTCTTTAACAAAAGGCTCTATCTCTGTAGGGATCCTTTCCATAATGTTGCCAAACACTTAAAAAAATAATCAGAGCCTGTCAGTGATAAAATTTAGCGGATGTGAATTGACGGTGCGAACATGCCCTGAGCGGTTACATTGCAGCCAGTTTTGCCTGACAGTTTAGGTTAACTGTTTGAAATCAGAATCAGCTTGATTTCTTTTAAAACGTGGGAAGAAAGCATTGAGCAAAAATATTTGCAAAAAAAAGAAGAGGAGAAAATTAAAAACAAGAAAATTTGTAAAAAAAAATTAAATAAATATATGTATGTATAATAAAAGACATGAAAAGGGTGCTTAGAAATTCTAATAATTATGTAACACACCTTTTAAATACAATAATAATAATAATAATTATAAATATAGTTTGTCCCTAGCTTTTTTCTATTTTCCCTAGTTTTTGTTTTAAATAATAATAATAATAATAATAATAATAATAATAATAATAATGAATAATAATAATAATTTTCTCGCAATTTGTGGGACATTTCTTACCAAGTTGCTCAGTGCCTTTAATTCCATATTTTGAAAGAAATCGCACCAACTTGCTCAGCGTTGAAAGGATTAAATACTTCTGAAAGGTGTCTGAAAGCAGCACAGGAAAAGTGATGTCACATTTTTCATGCACCAATTAGTCAAACATAATTCCAGGTCGCTGGTATACAAAGAGGAAGAGACAGAATGTCGGGAGAAAATCAAGAAATGTGTGCGATTGCAAACAAAACGTCACGCATCAACGCATATTAGACCAACGTTAGGTCAACGGCCACAGAAAATAGATTCACCGTTATGTTACATTACATGGAAGATTACTGTAACAATTTCATTACACTCAACAATATTCCACGACTTTTCCAAACGTTTAAAGACTTTTTAAGACCTGGAAAACAAGACCTTGATCTTAGGAACCCTGACTATCAGACACACAATGAGCAGTTAGGCTTGATGCTGTTGCACTGATCTGTGGCAGCTTTGCAGGATCTGAGAGCCCATCAAATTTACTAATGGAGGTAAGCCATAAACTGTGTATACACACACACACACACACACACACACACACACACACACACACACACACACACACACACACACACACAAAACTGTGAACTGTGTGTCTCAACACTCCAAACAAACACTTTATATATTTCTGAGGATTATGATAATCCGCTTCCCTCCATGGTCCCATCTACTCGAGAGTATGTGAGTGTGTGTATGTGTGAGTGCCTGAGGAAAGAAAAACAGTATGAGAGTGTGTCCATGTGAAGAGCAAAAATAGATAAATAAATAAATAAATACATCATGAAACTGTTCTCTTTATACAACAGATTTATTTTTGGTGGCTAAATGCTGTTTGATTTTTTCAAGGATTGAAAAGTATGTGTCCAGTACAAGGAAGTAAAATCCAGTTTTACATTGAACGTTACATTTCTTTATGTTTACACACAATGGGAGCTACAGTGTGTTAAAGTGGTAGAACGCCTTTCATACTTTCTTCTTAAATGTGACGACTAAACAAAGTGATTCACACTCTCACACAAACATTTCAAAAATGAGAGGAAGGCTATGAGAGTTACAGTTCAATCTGAATCTGTGCAAAACCACAATGAGAAAAGAACATCGAAGGACGCTGAGAAATAAACACATGGACTTTGTGTCTAATTTTAAATAAAATACGGAAAGTGCTCAGTAGCTTCGCTGGTGCAAGAGACAAAATACACACACACACACACACACACGTACAGTACATAGAGTTCACTCATTCACAGAGAGATGACGACAAGAGGAGGCACTGGACACAGTAATCTGAATATACATTCATAAAGTGCCCGTTCATACACACATGGGCTATGTACATGTACATTACACAGAGGAACCAGCTTCTTAATAATCAAAGTGCTTCAGAATGAGTGGTGGTGAAAGGTAAAGGACTGGTCAGGTTTTGGAGAGGGGAGACGAGACGAGACAATAAAAGAAAGGACACTGAGTCATTCACTTTCAATACAATCTGTGCGTGAACATAACTTCCTGTTATGAACAGTACAGGATGTAAAGATGTGGATTATGGGAAGGCATTATCAAGGTGGTGAGAGGAAAGCGTAATTAACTGGTTTAAAATCATTTCAGTTATACAAGAGTGGAGAGTGGCCGTGTGTGCAATTTTTTTTTATTTTTTTTTTTAATATATATTTTTTGAGCTTTTTGCCTTTATTTGATAGGACAGCTACAGTGTGAGAGGGGGAATGACATGCAGCAAAGGGGTTGGAATTAAGCCCATGGCCACTGCGGCCATCCCCTCTATCCCCCCCATTTCACGCTGTATCTGTCCTATAAAATAACGGCAAGAAGCACCAAAAAATATCTCTAAAAAATGAAATCAATAAAATGAACCAGACACTCATTTAAGTTATTCAAACTTATTCCGGATCTCAGAAAAACAAAAGTTGTTTTCTCGTGATAAATTATCTCGATATCTTGAGAATTTGGACTTTTGTTTTCTTGTGGTAACAAGATGATTACAGGGCTGAGCCGAACATGAAACACGTATCCTGTACAGATGAAACAAGTATCCTGTACAAATGATGTACTTTTTCATACGAGTAAAATGTGTCAATATCTGTACTTGTGAAGAAGGAAAATCCTCGCTAGTGTTCCAACTCTTACTCTTGGGATCAAACTTTTCTGAAGCTCAATTCTGAGATTGTTCTGCAAATACTTTTATAATAAACAATGAACATAGCAACTTCCGATCGAGCCCTATCAATCTCAGTTTTCAAACAACTTCTGATTAGACTCCGCCCACTCCAGATTGAAACCACACTCACTTTCAGTTTAAACCCCGCCCATTCAGAGTACAGATACAGCTGTACTCTCTCATCTCTAAATGATTATCTTGTTTTCAAGAAAACAAAGCTTGTTTTTCTCTAGAAAACAAAATAATTTATATGTGATCTCGAGATAAAGGGAGCACGACTGTTCTCAGCTTCTGCACCATTTCTATGTTTTTGATAACTTTTCTGCTCTGCAATGACACATCTCAAAGATAAAAAGCTAATGTCATCGTCTGATGAGGACCAAGTCATATGGTTGAAAGTTCCAGAACAAAGCTGAAAAGCCAAACTCTTTCAAAGGTTGTTAAAATACCTGTCAGTTAATAATCAAGCACATTTAAAATGGATCAAAAACTATTTTCAGACTTTGCCCTGGCCTGCGTAGAAAACAGAAATACAAGAGGAAACGAGAATGAGGAGTGTTTACATAAATATATAGTATACTTTTTCAGCAACGACAGGCTGAATATAAAGATTTAAAAGAGCCCCACAAAGTGCTATTCCTTATAAATATTTCAAACATTGATTTCCTAGCCTATAGGTACATACACAATATGTACAAACTCCTGGTCATGAGGTCAAAGGTCAGGTGGTCTGCTACCTGAAGGTTTTGCTGTTCAGAGTGAAGCTTGGACCACCTCGGAGGTTTCAGCAGGTTCGATTTGGGTTAAAGTGTGTGTGTGTCTGTGTGTGTGTGTTTGTGTGTGTGTGTGTGTGTGTGTGTGTGTGTGTGTGTGTGTGTGTGTGTGTGTGTAATTAAGACTTTTACAGATCATGTTTCATTTAATTTCAGAAGAGTTTTAAACCATCTGTGAGTGTGACTCTAAAATATCAGACCTATGAGAATATAGGAATAAATTTGAATTTAAATTGCTTTATTCAAGTTATTAAGAAACTTTGAAGAGTCACAATCTTAAAGGGACAGTTCACCCCAAAATCAAAAATACATATTTCCCCTCTCACCTGTAGTGCTGTTTATCAGTCTAGGTTGTTTTGGTGTGAGCTGCAGTGTTGGAGATATCAGCTGTAGAGATGTCTGCCTTCTCTCCAATATGATGGAACTAAATGGCACTCAGCTTTTGGTGCTCAAAGCGCCAAAAATACATTTCAAAAACTCAACAGCAATGTCTCTTTACAGAAATCAGGCTGATAAACAGTATTACAGGTAAGAGGAAACATGTGTATTTTTGGTTAAAGGGGTGAACTGTCCCTTTAAGGATTCTGTGAGGTTCTGACACCCTGTGTGTCGTCTTACCTGTTGTGTGAATGTTTGCAGTTCTGTTTAACAATCAATGCCTGGTCACTTTGCTCCCTTACAGCATGTCCTGTCCCACTATGTAACAGTGTAGAGTTCATCCTTGCCGCTCTGACAGAGCGTGTACCCACAAACCCGGGGTCTCCAGCTCCAGCTCCAGCTCCAGCCGCGGCTCCAGCCCATTGCCTCCCTGTCCTTCTCCTTCGGCGGCAGCAGGAAGACCACGCAGCTGGCCACCAGGATGTGCCACAGCGAGTGCGTGTAATAGTAGTTGTCCTCTGTCTCAGCAAAAATGTATAAACATACCCCGATCAGGGCACAGAGTGCTCCTGGGAGGAGGAAGAAGACCCAGCGTCTCCAAGAAGGCGGGTAGCACTGTCGTCGCTTTGCCCCGCGGTACACCTGTAAACCAAACAGAGCTAGATTCAGAAAAACTCAGCAGCGGCAACTAAGACGTCAGCAGCAGATTCCAATCAGGTAGTGTCTTATAAATTTCCTATGTCTTACCCAGGCAATGACCATGAACAGTATGGCACACAGGACGGGGCCAAGCAGGTTCCACAGGCCTTTGCGGTCCAGCTGCATTGACATGGCTATCAGCAGAGCCCCGAGCATGAACAGAGTCTGCACACACAAGGTGATCATATAAAGACATTTTTAAACAAATCTTAGCACTGAAAATATCATATTAAAGGAATACTTCACCCCCAAAATGCCCATGTTACACTGAATTCAAGTTCAACGTGGACCCCTATGACTTCAACTCATCAAGAATGTTCGCTTTTTTTGGATTTCATGTGGACGCATGCAAGAAAAACTAATTCTTCCTCACAAATTTAACGTATCATAGGGTGAGTCATCGATATACAAATGATTATTTTGCCAGCGAAGTGTTCCTTTAATCCTAAGTTCAGTGTTTTAATAGTATTACAGGCCATAGTCAGTGTCTTACATATTTGAAAGTGTCTCTGATGCGAGCCATGCACAGGATGGTGACCCAGATGGAGCAGACCGACCCCAGGAAGTCACAGTATTGTAGGGTATCATAGTCCATTATACACAGTACAGCTACTCCGGGCTGGTCACACGCGTGGTAGAACTGGAATATGAAAAGAATAGACATGGAAAAGATGAATCACTCTGAAAGCTACAAAACTGTCTGCCCCCTCCAGTGTAAGCAGGAGTTAATGCTCTTGTTCCCCACAGCACTTATGACACATGACACACACACATGGTATAGAATATATAATTAAAGGAAAAATTCACCACCTTTTAAAGCCCAGTCAGTGTTGATGGTAAATGGAGTCAAGTGAAGCAATAATTTCCTCAGTGTGTATACTGACAGAGAAAGCTGAGTTCCAGCAGTGCCTACGTGTGCCTGGGTGCCTTGTACATGAGCTTCTGACGCCCATAGCTATCACTAGCCTGCTAGCATGTAGCCCTCTGTTACCTACACTGATGGCTAAAACATGGTGTAGCTGAGGTCTATAAATAGAGCCTATTCTTCTGCAGGTGACAAAACAAAAGATGGAGGCTCTGTAGTCTGCAGCAGCGTGAACCAACACAGCAACACTGGTCGCAAGTATTTTTCACATTGTCCACGGCGGTGCTTCACTTCTTCTGTTTTTTACCTTTCAATTGAAATGAATCAGAGCATTTTTGTAGAGAGGCAAATCAACAAAATTAGGTGACAAAATTACTCACTCACTGGTCAATTGGTTGTCTTTTCCAGTTTATCTTCAGGATTCTCAAGGTCTCCAGCACACCTTCGCCGATGTGAGCAGTAAAACCGTCATGCATATTAACATAACGCACATGTGGTCTCTCTCGGCATCAACAACAACACCCAACAGAGCCCCACGCTGGAATTCACTGTGGAAGAATGATTCTGTTTCTGTTGGCATCGGTGGGCAACTGGAGTAAAAGCACCACCGGTTGCCGTTTGCTCTCGGCAGCTCAGGTTCAGGAGGGTCCCCGCCATTCGTATCCTCTCACAAGGCAACCTGGCCTCAGCCGTTCGCCACTGCATTTCTTCAGGTATATACTCTGGCTCGAATAAATATGGCCGCATGTCCAAGTCTGCTAAAACACTCTGAAATGTATCCTCATCCATAACATCCTGTGAACTCATATTTTATGATGACATTTCCACTGTTTGAGACATAGCTAGTTTGCAATGCAAGCGAAGAGAACAAGGAGGTTTTGCTTTTGAGTGGCGTCTAGAGCACGCTCCCTGGCTACCTGGAGGACAAAACCAGCTTGTAGTTTTTCCTGTGTCTAACTATATTACTGTTGGCGCTGGAAGCAGGAAGAACAGATTTTGCTTGTGAACTCAGCTTTCTTGGTCACTATGGATCACACTGAGCATTTTATTGCTTTAATCAACTACATTTACCATCAACACTGATTGGATATACATGTAAAAGGTGGAAAATTTTCCCTTAAAGTCCTAAAAATATTAGCAGGTGTAAAAGGTACACTTTGTGCCTTAACTGTACATGATCAGAATATAAAACTGTAGATGGCAGTCTTCACTGTCTTGTAAGGAGGATCAGTTTTTGTTTAGGTCTCCTGGGCTCCTTGAAAGTATAATGACTCAAGTAAAAACTTGCTAAGCTTGAACTAACAAGTTTTCACACTCCGTCGTAAACTCCGACAAAATTCTTACTTTGATTTCTCGAAACATCCCTCTTACGCAGAATTACACCGCAATGACAATACTCAAGGAATAAATGTAATAAGTATTCCCACATGTATGCACGAGTGTGTGTGTTACCGTGGAGAAGAACATCGTGAAGAGGTAGACAGAGGCCTCAGTGATGTAGCAGCGTTTGATGGCCACCACCATGGCAGGCAGGAAGGAGAGATTACTGAGCGTGAGCAGAAGAGTTGCTGCCAGCTGGCGGCGGTAGGACTGAGCTGTCGAATCATCGGTGCAGCCCCAACCGCTCCAGCCTGCAAACACACACACACACACACACACACACACACACACACACACACACACACACACACACACACACACCAAATAAATACATAACTGAATGAATCAGTAAACAGCAGGAAAGTATACAGTGAGGACACTTATTAATTTTGTATGAGTAGCAACCTAATTGCCAGAAGAAAATGTTGGCATTGCACGTTTCTGCAAACCATGGATACGTTATGTAGCAGATATGTTGAAACTTTCACAACGCTGCGGTTAATGTGCGATCATGTTTAGGGACAAAAATCACCTGGTTATGGTTAGGAAAAGATCGAGTTTTGGCTTAAGATATCCAGTTTTAAGGGCATGGTACCCCCTGGAAAAGAAGCATATGTCTGTAAAAAACAACCGCTTTTCATGCCACTATTCCCACTGAAAAAAAAATAAACAAGACAAAAAAAACAGCTATGGGTTGCTAAAAAACACCCACGTTTGGGGGCTAAAAAAAGCTGGAAACAGCAATGATTCACTCAAAAACAACTGTTTTTTTTTTTTTTTTTGGTCTTGAACAATGGTCTGCAGAGCATAGGTGTTGTTGAAAATGCATTAATGTCTCCAAAAAAACAGCCGCTTTTTGTGACACTATCTTTGCTAGAAAAACAGCTACAGGTCTCTGAATAACACCCATGTTTGGTGCCTAAAAAGCTGCTGGAAACACAGCAACCACTTGCTCATAAACAACCGGTTTGTCGCCTGTTGATCTAAAACAGGGGTCTGCAGCTTGGCGTCTCACCTAAATGTCACACCATCCACCATCCCATCAACCTCCCGATGAGAAAGTCAGCTCATATACTATGTCGCTCTAGAAACGTTGATACGTATGAATCATGCAAATGTAGCGCATCAGTGCTTTGCAGAAGTGTGCAACACCACTGAGCTGTAGACTAGTTATTCAGCTTATTTAAGTGAAAGCAAAGTACCTTTATGTTTGTGTGTGTGTGTGTGTGAGAGTCGTACCAGCCTTGCAGACACAGGCAGCGTACAGGTAGCTGTAGGATCTCAGCAGTCTACATTCACCATATGTCCCGCAGTCCTCTACACAGGCACTGATGAACACCTCTGGGAGCACAGACACCAATGATGTATTACCACAGTCGCTGCTGCAAGAAAAACACACACATTTTACATTTTAACCATGAGACCAGCCCATAACACTATCAAAACACAATCTAGTAAAGGAAAACAGCAAACATCTACTGTGTGTTGAGAGTAGTGTGATCCCTATCTGAGGGAGGATGCACATACAATAAAAGATAGACACATAATATTTGCATGTGTCTGTGTTACCTGTTGCATGTTAGCTGCAGGGTGAGGTACCATGTTGTCGACTGGGGAAAAGGCAGCCTGACCACAGCTTTAGGAACGCTGACATTCACATGAACACCGTATCCTCCAAACAAAGCTGCAGATACACACACAACAAAGTCAAGCTCCCATCTGCTACTTTTAATCAGCTGGACTATTTTCTGCCGTTCTATTAAAGGGACAGCGTGAATGTTTTAAAGTGAGGTTGTATGAAGCATCGAGTAGATGGCAGTTGGCATGTCCCCAAGTTTGGAAAAGCAGGTAGGAGTACCAACACTGAAGCTAAGCAATGGTAAATGGTGAGTCCAAATTTACCCTTTTAAACACCAAAGTCACACAAACAAACTAACCGATAGAGGCAGCAGTAGACCAGCAACTCCTGTGTTCAGCGAGGTTAAAGTACTGCTTTTGTCAAAGGAGTCTGGAGGTTTTGAAGACAGTGTAGGAGCTAAGTCTATAACTTGCAGCTACATGGATGTTTCACCCGGCCTGACCTGGCCGACGTGCTTTGCACGGTCGATGCCACAGCTTCCTTTGTTGTGTTAGGTTCAGACAGTAAACGGTCGGCTCCAGTTGCAGAGCAATCAAACCACGAAACATACGTTGAATAAAAGGCTATTTGTTTACCTTTTATCCAAACTGAACACACAGCACGTTGCACACTATCCTTTTTTTTTGGCCTGCCAGTGCTGACTTGCTGCGTGCTGTTTCTGGCTTCTGTGGTAGATTATGTAGAGTCCACGGAAGACAGAGTGCAGCAAGCAGTGTGGCTGCCAGTCAGTCAGTTGCAGCTGCTGCTACAATAGTTCTCAGAGTCCGTAGTCCATAAAATGGACAATAAAGCAGCAAGAATTTCAGCCAGTGCCATCTTCATTGAAGGTGAGCGTTGTGGTGCACTTTCGATTCCACAATCTCCCACAGAAGAGGCAGCTTGACATGACTCATTCAATATGCAAGGTTTGCAAAATGAAAGTCACATACTTCAGGAACAATGAAGTGACCCGGAGATGAAAGCGTAAGGTTTGCCTTTGTGTGTTTACATTGTTGCATCAGTTGAGATCTAACTATTTCAAATATAAAAACTATGATATACAAACTTTACTCTTTCTTCATACCATCATTTCATTCATTTTAGCCCTTTAACTGGCAAGATGCAATGATGTGCCACTACAAAATACCGTCCATGTCCGCCCAAGCAGCCCTCAAACATCGTTCAAAATTAATCTTCGCCGAGTTAGAAAGAGAGACTGAATAATTATACAAAAAGAAGCAGCCACTGTAAAGTTTTCAAAGGCCTCCATGCTGCTTTCGGCTGTTTATCGACCTGTTTTCTAGCCTGTCCATCAAGTGGAACATGACACACCAAAGCTGAGAACATGGCTCTGGTCTACTAGCAATGCAAAAGGAGTCCGTCGCCTATTTTTAGCAGGTTTACCCATGTTTAAAAAAACCTGTGTGCACACACTTATGTTGGTAGAAAAGGGGTATATGTTTAACTACATCACACAACCCAACTTTAAAAAAAACAAAACAAACTATCCCTTTAAGCCATGGTTGTTCTTTCCAGGTGTTTATCATGCATCATTCATCATTTCCTCAGTACGAATATAAATAACTCAGGTTATCTGTGTTACCTGTGCGACAGGGTTGAGAGTGGTTGAGTTCGAGGACTGGAGCCCATGGAGAGAGACAGGCCACCACACTGCTGCCGTTCCCCAGGGTTACATTAGTCTAAACACACACACACACACATCAAAGTAAAACAGCATGAAAGCTCAACTCTCTCAAATCTAACAGGCTTCATCAGATGTTCAGTGACTCAGTCGTACTCACAGTGTTGAGTGTGAGCTGTAGGTTGAGTGTGCCACCGGTGGCCTGTGGGTGCAGGGGGTAAGTGAGCAGCGTAGGGTGTGTATCAGTGACGCTGACGTTAGGTCCGTTGACAGGTGTGAATCGGAGCGACAGTACGTCCACCTCCTCGTAGAGCACGGGGATGTTCCACACACACGCCGATGGCAACAGAGGTGTTAACAGTGATACTGATTCGTTGTATAAGGCGGCTGCGTCTGTGACCACTGAGCTGTTGCCTGCTGATGTTGAGTTGGCATAGCTGCTGTTGCCGCGGAGCTTGGTGATGTCATCATCCACTTTAAGGCCTACGCTTTTTGGCTTACACCCCACTGAGGCACACACACAGGTGGTAAATTAGAACAGAATATAATGTGTTTAAACTCATGCTGATTGGACGTGTGTGTGTCTGTGATCACCTGTGTAGTTTGAGACGATACTAAAGGTCACAGTGCGGTTGTCGAGGCTGCTCTCCACGACAACTCGTAACCAGGTATCCCATGGTGGGTTGGAAAGAGCTGCGGAGCAGGTAATCCCTGAGCAGTTCACTGTTACTGGGCGCTGCTGCAGAGAGGTGGAGCCGAGCCTGAGGAGCAGTGAACAGTTTTCACCGTCTGCTCCCTCCCCAGACGAACAGTCAGCCACAGAGACAGAGAGAGAGGAGGCAAACTCTGGAACATACAACCTGAGATAGACACAAAGATTACATTAGGTGGAGTTATATAGACTGATAAGAAAATAAGGATAATGTATTGTAATTTTAGAACATGTGCACATGAAGCATTTAAATTAGGTCCCGTGCAGGTAAAGAAAGACAAGTCTACACCATAACCAGGAGCCAGATAGATCACTGCACCGCTGTGCACCACCAGCAAATATAAAACAGATCACAGGATGGAAACATAGTAAATAAAATTCCTCCACATGCACACACAGACAGTTTTACTTACTTAAGGCGTGCAGGTTTGTCAGGTGCTGCAGTCTGCTGGAGGAATGTGCCCTGCTGTAAAATGGGTGTGTCCACCGCTCTCCTGATTGACAGCTGAGGCTGGAAGAAGTAGGAGCAGGACGGAAAGCCCTAACAGATAAAGACAAAAGATAAATACATATACACACACAGGCTCATAATTCTCTTCAGTCAATCGGCCCTGTCAAGCACCTCTCATAAAGGCCGTTCAAAGTTTGTCAGATGACTAATAAACTGATAAGATTAATAAATCAGGAGGAAGATAAACAGAAAAAACAGTGGGGGACTAATGGAGATATAATGTTAAAGCCTTAGTTTTCAAATTTTAATTATTGGATTTTACATCTTTTTGTACCTCTATGGTTTATTTAATTTATTCTACTGACTTTAGTTTATTGATTTTTTTTTAAATTTTATTGTTTTATCTGTGTTATTTTTAGTCTTTGGTCTGTGTTGCTTCAAGTTTGCTAAATGAAGCATTTTGTGCTGCAAGTTTGTGTGAAATAATTAAGTGGAGTGGAGTTGAAATAAGCTGATAAGACAAAATACAAAAGAGGTTTTCTTTCAAGGCCAGCCCTTGGTAAACAAGACTGCACTACGAGCTGTAATTCTCAAATATGGACAGAGGCCAAGAAAAGGAATAAGAGGAAGAATGTGGTTTAGCTACTTTGCGTAATGATCAATCCACCTACCCCCTGCTCTGGTGGAACAGATCAGGGTAAAAGGGAAAGAGGAATACTGAGACTTTACCTTGGCATTTCAATGCAAAACAACGTTCTCATTCAGACAAATATGATGAACACAAAGTCCATTAATGCGACAACAAATCCTAGAAAATCAGGACCCAGAATGACAAGCACATGCTGTGAATATGTCTCTACACAAACCTTCTGCTCAATGCGCCCATCATCTTCAGGCAAGTGGGCACCAACGTACCAATCACCAGGAGCAGGATTGGAGAGGTTAAAGGTTGTGGAGCTGTGTGATGTCACCGGTAGGATCAGAGACAGACAGGGGCTCCATAGTGTTGCATTTGGAAACTTTGTCCCTGTTGGGTTTATAACTGGCGGGGCGCCATATTGAATATGGCTGCAAAAGACAGAATAAAAAAACAAAAAGGCAGAAAATTCAGCAGAGAAACTAAGACGAGGATGAACAGAAATAAAAAGGAGTTACAAGGTGACTAAAACAAACAGCAGAGACAATGTCTTTATGATGCAGAGCTCAGTGTGTCTCACATGGTGACGTTGTGCTGTCCACAGTGGAAGCTGTGGCCCTTGGTGACGGTGAACAGCCAGCGAGCGACGGCACTTTCCTCTGGAATATGAAACCTCTGCAGCCTCACATTGCCGTACCAACCGTACTTTGACAACTTCTGGGCCGGTTTGGACGAGAGCTCGGATACAAATGTCACCTGTCCATCTGTAGAAAAGAAAGAGGCCTCGTTATCAAGATGATCTGTAAACGTTTGGTCGTTCCTGGTGTGGGTAGTTCATTTGGTATATGTGGGGCTTTTTGTGTTGTTTTTGATTTGCGTTTCTTTTGTTTGTTTTCAGTTCCACATTTTAGTTTGTACATGCAAGACCAGAAGATGGTTGTGAAATAACAGTGTTGTGTAATCCCATGTTCTCCCCGTGTCAGCGTGGGTTTACTCCAGGTAATCCAGCTTCCTCCTACAGTCCAAAGACATGCAGGTTAATTGGTGACTCTAAATTGTCCATAGGTGTGAATGTGAGTGTGAATGGTTGTCTGTCTCTATGTGTCAGCCCTGTCATAGTCTGGTGACCTGTCCAGGATGTACCCCGCCTCTCACCCAATGTCAGCTGGGATAGACTCGAGCTCCCTACGACTCCCAACAGGATAAGCGGTCACAGGAAATGAATGAATTTGATACCATAGATGATGACATAATACTCAACAAAATGGAAAGGTATGGACTCAGAGAGGTTGTGCTAAACTGGTTAAAAAGCTATATGGGAAGCCAGCAATAGCATGTGCAGATTGGTAATTACAAATCAAAATGTGTGGATATTACTTGTGGAGTTCCACAGGGGTCTGTACTAGGTCCTAAACTGTTCGTGCTGAATATAAATGACATAAAGTATTAAAGATATTGAAATTTGTTTTATTTGCAGACAACACTGTACCAAAACAAGCCACTTATGAGCTGTAGGACTGGTAACTTCAGTCTGACAGGAATGACAGGAGATGTTATCCAGTTAAACACGTTAACTGAAAACATTTAAATTACATTTAGTAGCACAGTAAAAAGATTACTACAACTGTTTCCTATTTTTATACAATGTCTGGAAATAAATTCGGTATGAAATTTAAATGAACTTATATTGACTCTTACAAACACTACTATTTTCTGTTTCTGGGGAGGAAATAAAACCTTGCAGCAGGTTTTGAAGGTAGTCACAGCAGAAATTAACAAGTTCAAAATGTGGTTACAAACAAACAAACAAACTTAGGGATGCATGATAATATTGGCACATCATCACATCACATCAGTATCTGCTGCTATTGGCTTTAAAATTAAATATCAGAATCAGCCAACATTGTGTCAGGTGCTCATGGAGATCGGTAAATTACAGGATACACAGTAAGGCAACCCAGGCACTCCAAAAATATAGAAAACGAGCAAGTTAGTATTAAAAAGCCTTTGTTGTAGTGGCTAAATCAGTAAAAGAGCCAACTTGTTTAGACCACTGCAGGTCTTCCTAAGGGCTTTAAAAATACGTTTTTACATCTGTTTTACAAATTCCTTAAACCACCACAACCTCAAACAACTCTTGTAAAAAACAAAAGGCTGTGAGTTATTATTTTCCTCCTGGCGTTTACTTTTATCTTTCTATTTTTATGTATGACTGATGTTATTTAATAGGGGCAGTATCTTCATCAGCCATTTTTGGCTTCTTACCTCTCCTGCACAATCTTTTAGCTTTTAATTTCTTTTATCCTGTCTTTTCTATACAAGTGTGTGCAAATAAATAAACTAAAACAATGGGACAAATAACTAGAAATATTTATTTTAAAAATCATACACTGGGGAAATTTAACCAGAGAGATGAAGAGATGCAAATACATGCATTTAAAAGGACAAATCTGACACTCAGTGAGGAACACAAAACAAACCCAGCAATCAGAAGTCTGAACCTTGTTGCACATGCAGCAGATACAGTCCACTGGCTTTAAGCGTTATAGTGTTACAGAGCCAAATAGCAGCACGGTTTACTGAGCGATACAATAAAGAAACACATTGTCACCTTCATATAATTTGTAAGGCTGATTTCACGCTAACAATGTCCATGTGAATGTTACAGTAGTTTGAGACCATTTAGCAGAGCGCAGATTATACGAAACGTCCCTGTATCCAGGTGAACGCGCACATCGAGACAGTTAGCAAACATGCTAACACCAGTTTCCTCTGACTTCGGCTCTTTCAGTGAAAACACTCACCGTCTGCTAACGTCCAGGCCCACACGACGACCAACAGGAGCCCACGGAGAAAACAAACTTCCATGTTTCCGTTGCCAGTGTCTGAAACATTACATCGTCCTTTATCCACCTGTAATGTCACACCAGTCCATCGCTACTGAGAAATCACCCTTCCCGCACGGCACTTCCTGAATTCCATGTAAATATCGACGTCACTAAAGCCGTCGGGTGCTGCCTTTGGGGTCTGTCGGAAAGATGAAAATTATTCGCATTGACGAAGCAGAGAGGTGGCAGTTCGGTTAGAATTCGTGTCATTTTAAAAAAAGATGATGTTTAAATGTTATAAAAGCAACATAAATACCTTATTCAACATTATTTTGTTATAAGACAAAACATAATGCCAAAATATAAATCAGATAGTTCACAAATACAGCGCGTGTGTTAACTATAATGTGAACTCTTGAAAGTACAAACTAGGGATTATCCAGGAAGGCAACACTTGCATGATAAACTGTATAGCTGAGTTGAACTTAATAATGTTTGATCAATCTCTGCATGCTAAATATGATATACATAAATCTGTGTTGACCAAGTCACTGCCCTGTTAAAAAGTTTTTGGGGATAGATTTTATTATTTCAATGCAGTCTCTAGAACAGTGGTTCCCAACTGCTGGGTCCTGGTCCAAAAGTGGGCCCCAGAGTCCATTCTGAATGGACCACAAGTGACTCACAAATGTGTCGTTTGTAAAAAAAAAAAAAAAAACAACAACAACCCACACACGTTATTTTGAAGTACAATGAATTTCTCGCACAAAGCTTTTACTTTGAAGTGCTGTTTCCTGCCATAGAGTGAGTGACAGTGACAGTAGCAGACAGCTATAGGATGGAGACAGCAAACTAGCCCAAGGACATGGTCAAACACAAGTATCACATTGAATGTGTCAACTGGACCTGGAACAAATGACTAAGGAGAAATCTGGACCTCGTGGCTGGACCAGTTTGGAATCAGTGCTCTAGAACATAATAAACCAAACACAGTTTTTTAACAACTGTGGTTACTTTCCCGGTTCTTTAAGATATTGAAAAAGCTCTTTATTGCCAGGTTATACAATTTCATAGAAAAGCACAAATGTTCATTGGACAGTCAGTACGGATTTAGAACAAACAGATCAACATCCATGGCCTTAATTGAGTAAACAGAAGAAACAACCAGTTGTATAGATAACAAAACATATGCAGTGGGAATATTTATAGATTTTTAAAAAAGAATTTGGTACCATACATCACGAAACTGGCTAAAAAGCTATATCCAAATGTCTGAATATTACTTGTGGGGTTCCACAGGGGTCTGTACTAGGTCCTTAGCTGTTTGGTTTGAATATAAATGAAATATGTAAAGTATGAAGTATTTATCAAGTATTTCTAGATCAGTGGTTTTCAAACTTTTTGTGCCCAAAGCACGCCATAGGACAAGCCAAATTCTCAAGGCATACCTGTACCTATATCTGTGCACAACAACCTCTATAACACGTGTTATCACTCTTACTGTGACGTAAATGTTTGATTTTATTTACTTATATCAAATAACAATCAACAACCAACCATTTTACTCATGGAATATTTATTAACAAAATGATTCGAGAACTCATTTTAAACCTTTTTTAAAATTGCATCAAAGAACCAATAACAGAGCCATTTAAACAAGAAATACTGTACTGTCAGATAATGTAGGAGAGAACATATGAGAAATAAGCACAGGAGAGAAGTGACAGCTGTTCTTGTCTAATGAATGAGATTAGACATTTAAATAAAATTCAGTGCAATCGTATAAAAAAGACAGAAAGACAGACTTCATGATAGATATCTCTATAATTCCAGTCCCAACTGTGTAAAACATTTACTGGACATAACATTTCTACACATCTTCTAAAAGAGCTTCTTCATATTTGTGGTTTCCTTAATTTTAAATAAAGGTTTTGTGTCATGCGGAACTCCTTAAATAGGCAGAATAAACTCTGAACATCTTAATCAAAAGCAGAAGAGTAGTGAATAAGAGACTGTGACACATTCATCATTAAGCATCATTCATAATTCATCCATCAAAGTGCATGTAAATCCCACTGCATTACAGGCAGTAACTGTTGAAGAGCTTAAAGATAATGTATTTAAACTGTGCTCAAAGATCATAGAAACGTCACATCATCCTGAGACTCCACCCAGCACCACTGAGCATCATAGCCCAGCAAAGATGTCTCACTATCAGGTGCATGCTCCTCCTCTTTTGTCATACTGTTCTGAGAGGCTCTGAAACTCTCCTGAGTTTGTTGCTCTGTCTGTTTCTCCCCCGACTCTTTAGTGAGGGATAAACTACCATTATTTGCTCTCACTTCTCTTCTTGCCCTGTTCGATCTGAGGAGAGCTCTCCTGATGGTGTCAGCACCGCCTTTGATGTCATGCAATGGAACTACATCCGAGTCCTTTTGTAAGTTGGTACTAACCAAACCATCGGCGGGGCTAGATGAGGCCTGGCCATGACTGGAAGGACTCAGAGGTCTTGCTTCGGTAGACTCGGGGATCAGCATGTCAAAGTAGCTCTTGTGGTTTGAAACGCCATTTTCAGTGTGTGCTGGCGGGTCTGCTGATTCCTCACCAGAGGTTTCAATCAAGTCTGGAGTTGGACTCAGGCTCTCTCTGTGGGAGCGGTAGTAGAAATAGTCAGACACATACTGTCGTTTTATTTACTCCTTCGCTTAATGAGTTCTTTCTTTTAATTTATGTCTATGATTTTGTATAATATTAATAACATTGTTGTTCATTGTTTCTTTAATAATCTAATTACCTATTATATTCCAGTCCCGTTCATTGAATTCACTGTCTTAAACTGTAATTGTGCTTTGGCAACACATATGAAATGTCATGCTATTAAAGCTTATTGAATTGTACTGAATTGAAATTGAAGCCTGAGCTCTCAAACTGATTATGCTCTAAATCTACAGTCAGCTTGATGCAACTATTAAAAACGTCTCTGGGTTTTTACTGAAATTCTGAGTCACTGGTTTACTCACAAGGTACAGCAGTGACGTGAATTTGCATGGAAGTGAATCAGGCAAAATGTGGGACTTGTAAATACAGTTGTAACATGCAAACTACCCTCAGAATCTGGATACATTTACACATTTGCTAGGATGTTAAAGTATTGTCAGTTCAAGTCCAAGAGTTTGATGATATCCTATATAAGTATACATTTATCATATTGTGTCTTGAAAATTCACTGTCATACACTACGGTGATCTCCACGCCCTAGGGATCAGCACGCCCTGGGCCCAGCCCCTGCCTGCAGCCCAAGGATACTTTTGATAAATATATAATGGGAAAATACCAGCATGTAGACATTTTATATCCTACATATAAAAATAATATTACAAAATGATCTAGTGAAGCGGCCATTGTATATACATGTAAAAAACACGTCTTGATATGTCACAGTTGCTGCTCACAGCTTTTTGTCATATTTGTGGAAAGTGTCATGATGACGTAGCTAACTTTCATCTAACACAGCTGTCAATCATGTCAGTCACTGTTCGTGAACTTCGGTCAAGCTGTCAAACTCAACAGCGCTGATCAAATATGAATCAACATTCTGTTACTGCATTGCATATTTCTCACCTCTGATGTTTTCAAAGACATATTTCAGTGAGTGTTTAAGATTATTTTTCGGCATTGTTGCGTTTATTAGATAAGAGAGTTTTGTGTGAAACAGGGAGAAAGAGACAAGATGACATGAAGCAAAGTGCCAAAGTTGGAATTGAACCAGCAGCTGCTGAGGCAAGGACATTGTGCATGCGGCACCCATGCTACCAGGTAAGCTAGTGGGCACCTGCCACCAGCTCTGACTGGTGGTTGGAAACACAGGGAAGAGGAGGAGGGACATGATTTGTTGCTTTTACAAATTATCTGTTTCATGTAATACTGCATGGATGTGACAGTGTCAACCAATACAACAAAAACATATTGTCAAAGTTACTAACTGTAGCTTTAATGCATGTCTTAGTACATTTAACCTGATTTTAGTTTGCCTAAAAATAACTGCACATTTTCAATGAGAATATCGTCCTGTACACCTGTTAAACTAAACACGTTAGGTCAGTGGTTTCCAACTGGTGGGTCGGGGTCCAAAAGTGGGTCACTAGTCCATTCTGAATGGACTGCAACATGTCAAGGTGTCAGGTTTGTAAAAAAACACACTTTATTTTAGTGCAGTTTCCTGCTGTAGAGTGAGTGACTAATGGACAGCTACTTGACAGAGACAGCAAAGTAGATGGACGACATGGCCAAATGCAAGTATGACACTGAATATATCAAACTGTGTGGACCTTGAACTAATGACTGAGGAGAAATCTGGACCCTGTGGCTGGACCAGTTAGGAACCACTGCTGTAGACTGTACCTGCAGGGGGACATGGAGGGCCCATGCTCTTCCACAGTCACCAGGCTGCTCAGGCTGCCTGTCAAGCTGCTGCCGTGGCTGGCTAAGGCGCCCCGCTCCTCCATCAGCCAACGCATGGCCTCAATACCCTCGTGCACGGCTACCAGCTGGCGCAGAATCCTCACATCGGCAGAACGCAGCCACCTCTACACAGGTAGTGAGGAGTTAGATAAGCGTGATGTACCGTAGGTGTGAATATGGGAAGTGGTTTGTGTGTGTGCACGGCAGGTATGTAGGTGGGAGAGCTGAGAGATGTGTGTGCATTTAACATCACTCAGGGGCCCCTTGATGTAAATAACATGCACCCCCCCACCCCACCCCCCCACTAATGAGGCCCTGCTTGTGTGCTCATTTGACTACAACACATGAAGCAAAACAACAGAGCAAAAGAATGGAAAAGAATGAGCTGAGGAGCAGAGACTGAGCAGAGGAATGCAATCAATGTGTGAAATGAATGGAGGTGAATGAGAGAGGAGCAGGTGAGGGGTGTGGCAGAGAGACAGGTGACACAGTCTGTCATTAGATATTACACATGAGCAGGTGAAGAGGCTGAGAGTGGAGCTCAGATGTTTTGACATGTCTGCAGTTCACTGAAAAACATGCGGTTTGAATAAACAAAGCAGTGATGGCTGAAACAAGTTGTGCCAGTTGTGGCAGTGCCAAATACGCAAAGAGGCAAAGAGTAAATATAGTCATGCTGATTCACTATAAAATAGGTTTTGTTCATTTACAAACATGCATAACCATAAAGTAGTTATATAATGTGATGTATTTATTGCTGAGAACATATTTACCATCTCTTGTTTTAAGTTGCTTATCTTGTCAGAAAAGCTGTCGCTGAAGGCAGAGCCGCGGTCTCCTCTGTCCACCGCATCAGACCTCCAACCATCCTCACAGTCCGCAGCATCCCTCATCCAAATCAGAAGACTCTCCGGTGTTTTCCTGCCAACCTTATTTTCCACTTCTCTCAGATCTGGGAAGGAATCGTTAAGGATTTCCTCTGCCATCCCACCGCGCAGTAATCTCCCCAAGTCTTCGGATGGAGCTTGTGCGTAAAGTCACCTCACCCCACTGTGAGAAGTGACACCCCTCCAGCGGGTGAATCACGCACCCATAAACTTCACTTTCTCGACTTACAACACAGTCCCACACGTTGTATTCCCGAACAGTCCAAAATAAACCACGATCACAAACGACCGAGCTGCCACAGAGGCGCAGAACGAGCCGTGAAAACGCTGGAAGTGTGACCGCGCATATCACCTGTCCCGCTGCCTGCTGTCACCATTCATGCTCCAGAGGTATTGATGGTATGCGGCCCAGAATGTGATGCTGGAAAGTGGAAATGTTCTTTGTGTTGCTCTCAAACAATGGTGGGAGTTTCAAACCGGCTGTCACATGGAGAGGCTTCAGTTAACACCTGTGCGCACTGAGCTGTAGAGAGCGCACATTAAATCTGTGAAATCACATCACGATTGACTGTTTTTATTAGCATCACTTAACCCTGAGGCACCACATAAAGACAAACAAGAATTTCATACAGAGTATATTTAATCTAACCTGTGATTAAGGCCTCTATGTGATTGAATGTAATCCTGGGATGAACGCCTACATTAAAGGGAAAGTTCTGATTTTTTATAGTGGGGTTGTGTGAGGTTCTAATTCACAGAGTATTACACACAGTAGATGTTTGCCTCCAGTTTGGAGAAGCAGCAGGAGCACCGTCACAAAAAGCAATGTAGCCTACTGATGTGGATGGGGCAAAGCAATACTATTCTAGCCACCTAAAAAAAACACATAAAAAGAAAATCTGGGGTGCCATTTGTAAAGTGGCTCTGAAATTAACAGCAACATTTTGTCACATTTAGCTTCAAACAACATTAAAAAAAATTATGTGATTTTTTGTAAAGTCACTTTTTTTTTTACCACATTTACAGCAATGTTTGAAATATGTTAAATATAATATCACAGTTAAATCTAAATATTAAACGTTGAACCTAAATGTCAAATCTAAATCTAAATGTTCGATAGAAATCAAAATGTTACATTTAAATGTCAAATCTAAATCTAAATGTTAGATAGAAATCCAAATGTTACATTTAAATGTCAAATCTAAATGTGCTTGGTGAAAGTTGATATTTAGCTAATATGCAATACGCACTGCTGGTCAACGGAAGTACCAAAAAAAAAAGCCCGGGTGGTCAGACTGTGTTTATAGCATCAAATAACGAATTAAAACCAAAGTAATGGGAGAAATGAACACTTGAACAGACATAGTTGTGATAAGAACTACCTAAAATGACAGAACCAATGTTTGGGGAAATTTTATTTGATGTGTACTTTGAGTTTTTAGTTCAGTTGTATGTAGTATGACGTCTTCACTGTCATCACGTAAAGTCTGCCAGGGCAGAGGCAGCAAACGGCTGATAGACAGCCCTCGGACTGTTTTATGCGACAGGTTTTTGCCAAGGACATGCTCCTGGCTCAACATCTCTCAGTTTTTAAACGAGATATTTTGTTCCAAGGAAGTAGCTTTGCTAATGATAATGCTAGCTAACATTAGCCATTTCAGTAAGCTAACATTTACTGAATAGCTAGCCTACATGACTAAATGAAGTGTATTCAGTTAATGCTGGTTAAAAACAACACGTGAAATTATAGGCAATTGTAAGTAGAAGAAGAAGAAGAAGAATTAGAAGAAGAAGAAGAAGTAATTTTGTGTCATTAAAACATGTTTAATTTGTACTTTGCTGCTTGGAAGCCCCTGAAACTTTCCAAAGTTACTCTATAAGAGAAACAGGTCTGTATGGTTGCACAACCCACTTTTAGACACAGAGACGGGGCCAAATAAGCAGCGAGGAGGCTAACATCTGCCACCCTCTCAAATAGATGATTTATTTTTATTCATCTGTCATCTTGTCCCCTTTCAAAACCAGGGCAACGGTAATGGGAGCTTCCTGCTTCCTCGTGATTGAGGTTACGACCAGTTGTTGTGCATTAAATGCATTGTTAAGGCGTCTGTGCAGCACAGTGGAGCCTGAATAAAAAGTAGAGCAACTTGCAGAATGCACGGCTGAAAATAAGTTTAAGATGCTTCACCAGCTTATAGAAAACTCAGCTGAGACCTCGGGAGGAGAAAGTTATTTTCATCACTGGAACTATAAGACCCATCATTGTGATTTGTATGCTAAGGTTGGGTGGCCCTCTCTCTGTGTCAGACGTGAAAGACACTGGGTTCAATTTATTTATAAAGCTCTTATCGGTCTGTTACCTTCTTATATCAGTTCAATGCTGTCTTTTAATGCGGGCTCTTACCAAACTCAGTCTTGTGATTGGATTTCACTCCAGGTGTCAGCTTGGAAAATCCAGTTTTTCATATTGTTGTCAACATAAAGCTTTCCACATGTTTATCCATAAGGCAAATTTAATCTTTAACTGTGTCATATTTTACTTCTAGGTGTTCCTGTTTTACCGTATTAATGTGTTCTACATTTTAACAGTTTTTATTTATCACTGATGCTTTTATTCATTTATTTTTATTTTTTTTTTTTTATCTTTATTTCTATTTTTATTTTCTATTTTATTTATTTTTTCATTTATTTTTTATTATTCATTTTTTTATTTCTATTTTTATTCATTTATTTTTATTATTTATATTTTATTATTTATTTATATTTTAATTTAATTAATTAATTTATTTATTTTTGCATTTTTAATTGTGGTTTTGATTTTATTGTTTTTTACTTCTTGTTGCCACTTTTATGTAAGTTTCTCTTTGCATTTTTTTTTATCTGTGTCTAAGTACTTTTATTTTATATTGTTTGACTCAGCTACATTGTAAAGGAGGTCTCTACCTCAATGAATGTCTGAGTTAAAATAAGGGTTGAATGAATGAATGAATTTTAATGTGGAAAAAAAAAAGTCAGACAGTGGGAGGAAACTTTGAGGAGTGTTTTACCACTGGCTGCTGTTAGAGGGAGACAAACCCTGCTGCATCCAACACAGACCTGGAGAGAAGTTAGGACCAATAAGAGCCAGCAATACATTACAACAAACTATAAGTAGGGTAGGATCATGTTTTAAATAATGAATCTTGATCTCGCACGTGATTTAAAAGATGAGATTTTACTAGCCTCCCTCCGTGGGTCGCTCCACAGTTTAGAGCCTCATAAAGTTCACTCACCTCTCCTCTTAAATCTCAACAGTGGAACAGAATCCTCTTTTACTGGAGCTGCTCTGTAGAGACCTGTATATCACCGTAGTTACAGCGTCCCAGGTGAAAAAATGAATATGAATACAAGGTAGCATTGTGTTGAAAATTTATAGCGTATCATCCCCTGAACTCTTAGATGAAGCAGAGAGCAAAGACACACACCGAGAACCTTCAGGGGGATTAAACATTTGGTTTAAAGGGACAGTTCACCTATGAATCAGAAATACTTATTATTCCTCTTACCTGTAGTGCTGTTTATCAGTCTAGATTGTTTTGGTGTGAGTTGCAGAGTGTTGGAGATATCAGCTGTAGAGATGTCTGTTGTCTCTCCAGTATAATGGAACTAGATGGCACTCAGCTTGTGGTGCTCAAAGACATTTATGAAAACTTAACATCAATGTCTCTTTCCAGAAATTATGACCTGGTTTCTCAAGATAATCCAAAGACCTTGTTGTGAACAGTTTCATGTAGGAACTATTTTCTTTCTACCAAACTACACCTGCCAACTGTATCACTGCGCAGGAGGAAGCGTGCATCTACTCATGGATGAGAAGCTCATATTTGTGACATTATATTTGACTGAAGGCAGACGACAAAGTCGTTGTTTGGCCCATCACAAGCAAATCTCCGCACGTCAAGTCCCAAGTTCCAAATAAATCATAATGCGCTCTACACAAAATGTAATGCCATTTTAACAACGTAAAAATACATTATATTTACAAAAATCATGGATGTATCTTGAAATTTGTATTTTACTGCTAAATTTAAGTTTGCTGAAGGTTGTTGCAACATGAGGCAATGCAACAGTTGGCGTTTATTACCACTAGTTCTTTGAAGGTGTTCTAGTGTGTCTAGGCCTTTAGACCCGATTTGACAGCTCAATTTGGACTTTGACACCAGTTACTCATGTCTTCACTTGGACTTGAGCCTTTTGACTTGAAAGCACTTGATACCTTTCGCCAAGGACAAAGATTAAAAAGTATGTCATTTAAAACATTTGCAAGATATCAGTTCATTTTCGAATCCACTGTGTGTCAAATTTGTGACTCGGCAGCTCGCACCAAAAAAAACTAGGCCGATAAACAGCACCACAGGCAAGAGGGAAAATATGTATTTTTGATTGTGGGGTGAACTGTCCCTTTACGATAATAAATGTTAGTACAGATATGAAACTGTTAGTCACTGCACTGTTACAGCTGTCGATTATGCTCATGATTTAAAAGCTTTAAATTGATTTCCATTTGGTTGTAATGGACATAATACGAAACATTAATATTCCCTCCACAGTTGCTGTCTGCTGCAGCAAGAGAGGGGACATCTGCTCAGCCACACTCTCTCCGACTTTTGGTCATAACATACAGCTTCTCCTGACGTGATCTGATAATTGATGTGTTCTGGAGAATCGTCTAACATGATTCAAACAGCTAGTTTCCCCTGAAACGGCCTGCAGATGGCAGCAGACATTCAATATTTCCAAGCACTCAGGTGTTTGATGACATTCTCAGAGGCTGAACAATCAAGTCTGATTCCTGCACCTCTGGGATTTCATTCATCAGCTCTGTTTACTCAAGAGTACGGATCAAGTTTCGCAGATGAGGCTGTCGAAACCACAGCAACCCTGAAAACTGAGCCTGAGTCAACACTCTGAGGTCATCCCATCTACTTAGCAATCATAAAGAATATGTTTTCTGTAATCTTATATGAGAGTCTCGGCCATTAATTCTCCATGTTTCCTGACAAATATGCTGCAAACACATTCCATGATTTCATCAGAGAGGCATAACACTGACAGCAAATATGTCATACTCGACACAACATACTTGTCATTTCCTTGGAATGAGAAAGCGAGTGGGAAGTTGGAATCAAGTGGATAAAAACTCTGGTTACGGTGACCCCAGGGGCGGCTGTAAAACATTACCCACGTATAAGCAAGTGTTTTCAGGGCAGTTTGCAGTGACCCGGAGGTTGGCGTTACATGGGGTAGAGGGTGAGCATAAAAACGTTACACACAGAAAGAGTTATGTTTTTTACGAGTCGGGCCTCTCACTTCCAGTTTTAGGGAAATCATAAACTTACACAAACATTAAAAAATGGTCAAAGTGTGCGTGTCACTGAAAGGCCAGCATTATGAGCAGATAGGATTTTACGGCATCTGTCAGTGCAATCAGGAGTGATTTATGACGAATCATAAAGAGGATGTGTGGGGTTTATTAGGGGAGTCGCCCTAAATCTTTTGCCAAACCACCTGAAACGTGACGAGCAGAGAAATGAAGAAACATTCACCTATGTGAGTTTATCCTTACACATAGAGAACATGTTAATAGAAAGGGAGGAATAGATATCTTAGCATCCTCTTGGTGCAGCCTGATTCTCCAGTGATTCTGCCTGAGGCATGGCATGTGTGTTTTTGCATGCATTGAGTTCAGGGTCAGAAAAACAGCATAACAACAGAGGCCACTGGGCCAGGAAATCCTCCAGGTTCACATGGTCTGTGCAAAGACCCTCACATGCAAACAAAGCCAATCAGGGAGGGAGGGGAGCGCTGGGCTTTGCAGCACAATTAGGTCAGAAAACACTCAACGGTTTGTAGACGTTTCCCAAGAAAATAAGTCTTCACATGTCGGACGTACAGTACATAAGAAACTTTACAGCTGCAGAGATGCTGTTTGGCTTATTTTTGTTACCTTTAGACTGGTCTTGCATAGCCAGGCCTATCTAGCGCTGTGCCAGTGATGGAGAAAGGTCTGTGTGAATCCATTTTGGCACATTTATGCTCAAAATTAGATATGTATATGGACACAGATGGTATTTTTGTCTGTGTTTGTGCATGTTTTCTGAAAGCTTATGGATACAGACCAAATGGGGGCATAGTAAAGTAGTTCACGGAGAAATGACCCTAGGACACCGCTAACCACTTGTCGACAAGGCTGCCTACGTCAAAAGAACATAACTACGACCTCTGCCAATGTCACCAAATTTGCTGTCATCAGAAACTTCTGACTCTGCCCTCTAGTGCCATCTATTGGCTGTATCTATGTCAGCATAGGAAGCAAGGACACAGAAGTATGAGGGCAGAGAAGTTTACAAGGGTTGAGATAAATGGATCTGTTTTGATATGTAACACAAGCATAAATGAGCCTTAATTCAACACCGAGGGAAAACATCTTTGCTTTTTGTATTTCTTTGAACCAATCACAATCCTCCTGGGTGGAGCTGAGTCCCAGATGCATGGATGTATGAAGAGAACTGGATACAGCGTCAGAGGTGGGGCCTCATTTGCTCCCCCACATCACGGCCCGATAGAGCAGACACACCAGAGACTTTTGCCAGCGGAGTGCCTGATTTCGGGTTTAGCCCTCTTTTAAGTTGAACGGGGATAAAATGATTTAATTGTGCAGCTCTTCTACACTTTCAAAATGTTATCATACCATATCCTGTTAGTGAAACAAGTCATTTCGCAGGGGATGTGGCACTTAAAAATGTATCCACAGATCTCTTTTACAATGAACTCCTCGAATGTCTTGTTTCCCCAGTTGGAAGTCATTCTTCCAAATTTTGTTTATGAGCTTAAAGTTGTAATATGGAAACAACATGAACATTCTAAAGATGATTTGTTTTTATTTTATAGCAGTTTGAAGCTTTATTTTACAGAGTGATTTGGTCCCAGACTTGTTGCTGCACCAGTACCTCCCCTGAAACTACTAAAATATCACTTTACCTGATGAATTCCAGTCTTTATGCTAAGCTAAGTTAGCCAGCTGCTAGCTTTAGCTCCATATTTACTGTAGATATGAGAACAGTATCAATTTTCTAAACTCATTCTCAGTAAGAAAGCACTCCAGCGTATTTCCCAAAACGTCAAACTCTTCATTTAAAGCTCTGCCTGACATATTTAAGAATTATGTAAAAACTGTTTGAGATTAAAAGAGAATCAGTTAGTTAATAACTCCCGCTGCTCGTGAATTTTTAGTTAGGTGATCATGCTGCTCTGTGGCATCTGTTTCCATTCAGGAACCTACAGAGAGATTAAATGAGTGTGGAGAAGTAATGGATCTCATATGTACGCAGAGGGGCCCATTTACATCCTGTAATTGTGTTTATTCAAACCATGACATAAAGCAAAGATCCCCGAGCTGAGAAGGCCCATAAATACAGTGTTTACAGTGCGTGAGACTCATACCAAAAAGTCCATTAATTTCTACTGAAAGGCTCGAAACACCAACTTCCAAGGTGTATACTGCAACAGTGTCAGACTGAGGCAAAACAAATGTGAATGCACACGCAGATAGGCCGTGCTGTCTGACTGCAGGGTCATCAATAGATTCCTGCTGCATCAATCTTTGTTGTCTAAACAGATGGCAGCGGCACCAAAGAGCTTGTGCTGTGCCTGATCGAATGCTTGATAGGAAAGCCCAGAGGAGCCCGTGTCAGAGGCCACGGGGGCCAGTAGATTCTAAGCACATTAACATTCCTGAATAAATAACCCCAGGGAATGTTATTGTGGAGACGTTAAACAGGATTTTCCTCCCAGAGCCCAGGAGAACGGCCAGGCATCACTCTGGCGTCTCCATCGCCCGGGGTTAGGAGGAGCTAAAGCACCCAGTGCCAAAAGAAGAGCTTTTTAAACCCCTTATATCCCATCCTTCCTTAGAGAAAAATTGCATCAAATTGCACCACATGAGAGAAGTCTGGTAATTCAGGTTTAATTTACTTCCTGTTCCAGCTTCATTTCTCATTTCCTTCTTTGTTGTTCTTTATATCAGTGTTCAAACACATCTGATTGACAGTGATATCATCAAGCACAACACTCTGTATGATAGGCCGGCAGGAATTCTAAAGTTTCTTGTATATTTTTTGTGTATTAAGTGGCATGGTACTCTATTTTGCATTTTGCTTAATTCCCCAGTCTTGACTACGCAGCGTTACCCTTGACCCCGATGGACATCCAAAAGCACCTGATGCGACATTTCCCACTGTGTTCTTTTTACTACATTTAACATCATCTTGTATTTAATTGAATTCGTGAAGGATCAAGTGTTTCCTGGCAGTTCTGTTTCTCATATTCATGCTCTGTTCACATAGTGACATTTAGGATATGTCACTGACTGCAACATCAGACCTCTCCATTCTTTCATAGCATATCATACCTGCTCAGTCGTACACAGAATTATGTAATATTGATTAAAATCTAAATCAGTGTTTGTACAACAGGGAGAAAATGTAAATGTTACAATCAATGCCGCATCTCATTTTAACAACTGTCAATGTCACTTCCCCCTCTTAACAAACAACTGCATCAACTGATTTTTTTTTTGGCCACAACATTGAAGTGAAACATGTGAGCAAACAGTTGTCCATTTGACAAATATTAAACAAATATTTACTTTACTTATTGCTCTGATTTGGTCTCCACCACCTCCTGAAGGAAATACGAGGCTATTTAGCTGCTGACTGTTAACTTTGTCTGCCGTTTAAAGGGACAGTTCAACCCCAAATCAACTAGAACTAGATGGCACTCAGCTTGTGGTGCTTAAAGCACCAAAAATACATTTGAAAAACTCAAAAGCAGTGTCTCTCTCATGACCGCAAGATACTCAAGATAATCCACAGACCTTGTTGTGAGCAGTTTCATGTAGGAACTATTTTCTTCCTACTGAACTCTCACCCAACAAACCCTGAACTTTTACCCAACAAACCCTGAACTCTCAACCCACAAACCCTGAACTCTCACCCAACAAACCCTGAACTCTCACCCAACAAACCCTGAACTTTTACCCAACAAACCTTGAACTCTCAACCCACAAACCCTGAACTTTCACCCGACAAACCCTGAACTCTCAACCAACAAACCCTGAACTTTCACCCGACAAACCCTGAACATTTACCCAACAAACCCTGAACTTTCACCCGACAAACCCTGAACATTTACCCAACAAGCCCTAGACTTTAACCCAACAAACCCTAACCATTCACCCAGAAAACTAGAGTTCGCTTCCTGCGTGATCATCCTGGAACGTCAAAAGCAGATGCTGATGGATACCCAGCACCTAATATGTAGATGTGAAAGTCCACTGACAAAGCAGTGATATGTGATGTGTGATATGTGATATATGACAACTTGGGATGAGAACATGTTGGTATTTCCCTACCAGAGAAGCTCCCTGCTCCGGCTAAGAGGAAGGACAGAGAGCCTGGAACAGAGCCTGGCTTCTCCCTCTCTTGTCCTTGCATGCACTTAATATTATTTAATTATTTATTGAAAAATAAGCCGAGCCCTACCCGACCTAGCCAATCAGCGCACATTTTCAGCCTGAACCGGGTCCAACCTGTCAGGCTTTTTGGGTCCGTCGGGTTCAGGTTAAGATTGAGAACTCTGGAACAGACTGAGGCCGTCACATACTGTGTTTTCATTGATGATGACAGTTACTTCATATCTGAAGTCATCATCATGTGGTTCAAATAAGGTGAGTCGACAGCCGACAGCCTTTCACTGTTGCCAAATATGTTGCCAAGTCAGCATTTAGAGTGTGATTTGGAAAAATATTCACCACCACATCATCAGTTATGAAAGTTAATATGATCAGTCAAAATGAAGTGTTAAATTGGTCCTCAAAGACATTTTATTTGTCGAGTGACATTGTCCTGTGGAACAACATTAATAGCCACGATCAAGCAGCTGTTTTGTTTTACAGTTCTTCAGTCTTACGTCAGCTGTTGGATTCATACTGCGCTCTCTAATCACCATTAAACAGCCTGTCAAACAGCTGAGTAGTGGATCTAAATGGAGTGCTACACAATGAAACCCCCTGCAATTTCATAGCCCAACTTCTACGCACAACGGCTGTTATTGCCAAACCCTTAACAATCTCTCCCCCTCACTCTCTCTGTGCACGTTGTGGTGTTAGACACATCCGAGGAGGAGGATTCCTCTGGATCAACCTGTGGCTCTGTTACACTGCAGCTTAGATAGGAGCCGAGTCCACCCTTCTCCTCCCCCGGTGAATCACACATTCCTAATGTTGGAGGTCAGCGTGGAGGACGAACTACGGCTCCAGACACATTGATGACCGAGTGAAATATAGCTCATGTTGATTGGGTGATTTTTCTCTGTAAGGCCCTGTAAGTGATCATTCTCCAGAGACATGTATTCATTGCCTGAAAGGTCACAAGCGAGCACCTGCGGAGTGACGTGAGAAAGAAACCGAACAAGGTCAAAAGCCTCTGGCCAGGTGCCAAAGGAAATACAGGTTTCAGTGAGAACGAGCACGGCACCTGAGATTTAAAGTTAATCACACGGGGAAAGTTATACCCTGTCTTCCTTCTCTGCTGCTTTTTCTTCCCCCTTCCCCCCAATTTTCTGTCCTGTCTAATGCTTCCCCCTGTGCCGTTTCTCTGGTTACTTACTGAAAACACATGAGGCCCTATAGAGGGGCTGTGGGATATCGTTCATCTCTGTTCCATACATACGAAACATTTGACTGACACATTAAATCTTTGTTATCTCTCAATGACGTTATCACGTTAAGGCGTGAGGAAAAACAAACCCTCCTGTATACAGTGACGTGTTGCCTCACTGGTGATAGCAGCCAACATGACCTCCATCCGCCTCCTCATCTCAGATACTAAACAACATGTGGCATAAGAAGATAAAGAGCCTCACTGGCGAGATGTTGCTGTGCTGTCAGCAAATGGCTGCCGGTGCCAGGTGAGCATATGGAGAGCATCAGAGCACGCTGCTCGCGATGTTTGATGAAGTCAATGTTTGTGTTCCGTCAGCAGTATATTCTTCTTGGCTCCGTTCCCATGGGGCTCCTTCAGACACATATGGAGGTAATTTGTTCAAATTCTTCAGCAGAGAGAGAAATAAGAGGGGGAAAATGGCCTTGGGATTTTGGGGTTGGAAATCAGTTTGAGAGGTTGAGGGTGAGTGGGGGTATACGTCTTTGGGGGTACAGGTAACGTACAGGTCTCTGTGACAAATGGCTTCTAAAGAGCTTCAAGTATCACGTTGGTGTGCACTTAGAGATATTATGGAGGTCACCACATGACTGTAAATAGAAAACAACAGTCTAAAGCCACACTAGTAGAGTGTTTATTGTTCTTTAGTCCCCAATTGCTTGGAAAAAAGTCTAACAACAAATATCACTTTTGGTTTTCTTACTCCATTGCTGTTAAGTGAGCTAACACTGCAAACTCTGGCCCAATGTCGTTACTAGAAAACAAAGCAGTTTTATAGGACTTGACATAATTGATATGAGCAGAGAACAAGCAGTCAGCGGCTTCCATTTAAAAGCATTTATTCTCTCATCAATCAGCCCAGTTCAGACCAAAGATTCGTGGCAAGAGAGTTGAAACAGGCGACTGCTTGCAATGCGCCATTCTGCAACGTTCTAAAAACCTGCCAGTTCACACCAATGCAACTAGATACGACGGTGTATCATCTCTATGCAACATCTCTTTGTACCTCCATTATGATTTCCAGCTTTTCAGGTTTATTTTGTGGCTGAATGTAATTTGTAGCTTCTTGAAATATGAATGAGGATATAGTAAGATACTGCCTACAGTTATAGCAGCAGCAGCGACCCACCGTCCAACACCGGCACACAGGGAGCACCTGTACCTGCAGCAAGCAAACACGCCGTCTGCAGTCATTTTGACTTGACCAGCTGACTTCACTAAAGGCCGATTGTTGAAACACGTGACAGCTTTACGTCCCAAAACCAACTGCCTGCGATTTGATTAGCTGAGTTGCAGGTGACACCACCAGCCAGCTTGAGTCGAGCTCAGACAGTTCACACCACTGCAACTTTTCTCTGCAACGTTCTAAAATGGTTTTGTCTCGTTGCAATCTTTGGTCTGAACTGGGCTTAAGGTCTATAATTGTCCATTATTCTCTCTTGAATACAGAAATCAACAAGAAAGTGCACTCAATAGAACGCAGATCTCTGCCAGGTGGCCACCGAGGCTGATCACAGCCATGTTAGACAATTCTTGTAAATTCAGCACACACGCCGCAGCACATTTCAGAAGCGTCTCAGAGGCTAAGAAAAATACACCTCGCCTATTTTTGATGGAGCTGTGACACATTGCCAGAGCAGATCGATTTCTCCTGCTAACAGACACAGTATACAGTATGAAATATGGATACAACATGAGGATGGATGTATTTTTGACAACTAAAACACATCCACAAATCTTTGATCCATGTCGTCCATAAGTGGACTTTGAAAGGTGTTAACTTTGTCTGTAAGCTACAGCACAGCCAAGTAAGAAATAACAACACACAGAATTAAAATTGACCAAAAAAGAAACCATTTAACTACATAGCCTACTTAATTACTAATGTTAGAAGCACAAATATCAAGAAAAAATCAACAAAATCTCAAAGTGCATACATCAACCAGGCTTCACTTTTGAAATGCTCCCGGTGTGGTATGAGGCTGTGAGGCAGACAGAACAAACCTGTGTCGCTGCACCTACTGGAATTGTCCCTCCTGACTCCTTTACAGTCAAGAAGGTGGCTAACATAACAAAAACAGGGACTAATTCATCTGGTACCATGCAGAACTTTAGTGAATCATAACATATCAGGTACAGAAATAATCTGCAGATGCCAAATGTGGCCTGCAACGGACAGTATGACTTGTTGTTTTAAGCTGAGACAATTTCCAGAGAACTTTTGGCCCCTGCCTCCCAGTTAAAATGTGTCAGCAGTCAGTGACTCAATCAAACAGTTGTTTTTTAACAATTATTAATCATCACAACCATGAAAGGTTTTTCAGTATAAATCTGCACAGATAATATTAGACTTATTGGTCCTGTGGTCTGTGAGATTAGCTGCAGACAGATGGATACAAACACTCACACGCACACACGCACACACAGGATGCATGATCCCCTCCAGGCTCATGTCTGTCAGAGATAATAAACAACTCTGAATCACATCAGAACATCCCAACATTAGTAGATCATCATGATGTCAGAATTCGTCAGGGAGTTCAGATGTAAAACATTGCAGTGACAGAGTAAACATGACTTTGAAGATCAAATAAAATGGAATCAACTACTCACTCGATGCACACAGGGACAAAGGACGAAGGGAACCTCCACAATCAAAGTGCAAACAGTGAATGAATTCAGGACACTCAGTGCACCTGTGTCAGATGCCCAGTCAGCACACCTGTGCCTGCCTACATGGAGTGTGCTCCTCAGTCCAGCAGTCATGTGACCTCCACTGTATGTTCATGTACAACACCGGACACTGGATGGACACTGGATACTTTGAAATGAAGTCCATCAAGGGAAAGCGGTGACCTGATGATGGCACCAGACAAACCACTGGGGTGGTCATTAGGTGTGATTCTTTGAGGATCATGAATATCAAGAGCAAAGGTCATGGCAGTTGTTTCCCAAATGTTATGTATGACTGACCGATAGACGAGCCGATGTCATCATCCATCGGTCCCCGTCGGGGCCGCTTCCTCCTTTACTTCTATCAATGTTCACGTGATCGCGGCCTTACAAAATAGGTAGGTTATGCAAATCATTGGCTCATCATTACGTGGGGCACGAATTTTGGTGGGACAGTTGTGATTGTTCGCTCTGCATCCATGCTGTGACTTCCATGGCAAACACTTCAAGAGATGTGGTCCGTGTAGATGGATGCTGAACTGTTGATGTTGAGATGGAAAAGTTCCAGGATAGGGTTACACTGTCAGCAACATGTTGCAGCATCACGATCCAAACACTAATCACACTTTACCCTCTGTGTATGTTAGACTGTTCAGGCTCAGAGTCCCGGTCAGTGTAGCCTGTCTCCATATCAGCTGCAAGAAAGGTTGTGATTGCAGAGATTTGGCCTCCCTTTCGATGTTTACATTCTCCAGACACAGAGGAGGATGAGGAGAAGGAGAAAGAGGGAAAAAGAGAGAATGACTTACAGCTGCAGCGCTGCAGCCCAAAGTCTGAGGGCTTCTGGGCACGGACACAACACATTATGGCTAACATTAGGGTTTAGAGTCGTTTTTATGAGGAGCGTTTGTGTGTATTGTGTGTGGATGAGTGAGGGGCAGATAGAGGAGACTTACGTAACATGTTAAAGGCCTGCTGTCTGCGCCTTGTCTTAGTCTCAGTTAAACAGAACATCTACAAGCAGTGAATGTCCTGGTAAACAACAAGCGAAGAGGGATTAAAGATGTGGTGCATAAGAGTGTGTTTAAGTGTTTCGGGCTGATACTGATAGTCCTGGAAACGGATCGTGTGCCATAAGCCAAGCAAAGAAAAACTCTCCGAAAGTCTGAAAGCTTGGCACGGCTCAAAAGCCAAGGTCTCCCGGGGAGCCAGCCATCATCGTGGTGCTCTGTGAATAAGAAAAACAAGCCCAGAAGAGCTGTAATGAGGTCACTTATCAGCCAGGGCATTTGGAGGGTGTGCCTCGCTTCCTCTCAGCATCCCTCCATCTGTCAGGGAGAGGACAAATGACCTCAGTGACGACTGCCAATAATGTCATGTGGCGTCAGACTCCATGACAGGCTTCAAGTTGACTGAAGGAGCAGACAGGCCAAACTTTCGGAAGTATGGATTTGCAGCAGAATAAACCAGGCCAGATTGTTTGCCTTTTGCTTCTGGGTTGCCCCCTCCTGACAATCGTCAGCAAAGCCCTGATGTTTTGATGGTTCTAAAGATCATCTTGCCACAATTTCCTGCAGTGTGACGTATGTTAAGAATCTGATCTGCTAGAAAGTCAACCGTGGCTGCACTGATTTCAAATCGCAAATATTCAACATGTTCAATACCTAGTAAACATTGAGACGTTGATCGTAAGTGCTACTTCGTAGGCAACCTGACTTGCTTGAGTTTCTTGAAAACGTTTCACCTCTCATCCAAGAGACTTCTTCAGTTCTGATTACCTTTATCTTACTGTGACTGAGAATCTCAATTGTTTGAACATCCATTCAAGATGTCTCCTTATGGTTCAAAAATATTTCCGAAATGAAAGTTGTGCCGACATCTGTCACGTTACCTAGCTGTCAGCTAGACGTCTTTCCTGAGCATCCTAGTGATGTCAAAATATGACCAAATAATGAACTAACACTGACCCACATTGAGACATGAGACCTGGTCTGCTGGGTAAAAGCCCTGTGCTTCAGCCATTCATCCACCTCTACTCTCTATCTACATGGACTTTGTTGCTCTTTATGTCACCTGACTTTTTGGCAAAAAGCCCTGCAGGCTACTTCTCTCATGTGCGATCAAAGACAGCTTGGATGAAGATTTTTCACTCTTAAAATTGTCCACAGAACTGGGCATTTTTCAGCCCGGGACACTTATGTGATTACCTCTGCTCCTCAAAATGACAAAATAAGGTCTTAACAGAGATTAGATACAAAATAGATGTAGAAATATGATTGATTGGATTATATTCGCAGGAAGTATGAAATTTTGCTTAGTGATATGTATAGTGATCTGTATCTCCTTGCGAGAAGGTCTTTTTGGGCCTAATGACATCACGCAACAGACCTGGAAGTTGTAATTCCATGTTTGGCCACCATGTCAAATTGGCTTCGGTACAGACTCTTTCACTGTTCGTAAACGCTGTGATGTATTTGGTGGACGGGGCTTAGCTGGAGGCAAAACAACTCTCCACAGACATTAGCTAGTGCTAACTAGCAAGTTCTGTTGGCTTGTTTTAGACAGTGGAGGAAGATGATGCGAGTGGCGCGTTGAGAAATACTCAATCTGAGTGACACAAACCGGACTGTTCTTACATTCTTGCATTTTTGATGATCGCCTCACGCCTTTCGTCTTAGCGCATTTAACCATAGTTGTCTTTGCTTTTGGTTGACGGGCAGTGGTGGCTGGTATGTGATAAATTTAAGTTTGAGCCATGACTCCTTCTATTCTTGCTCCCAATAACACAACAAGATGACATTTCTAGACTCCTGTGTAGCCTACAGCCCTGTGGTGAAAACTACAAAACTACAAATTGATTAGTGCTGTTTTTCTTCAATAGCTAAATCACACCACCACAGGAACAGCCAAAAACAGCTCTCTCACTGTAAAAAGACGACTCAAAAAGCACATAAACAGACTAATGTGTGTGGGAGATGAGAAAATAAATCAATTCAGTTCAGTTCAACTCATTTAAGTGATAACAGTTGGAACAGTCTGACTGGGAACGGAGATGGTGATTTAATTGTGTGTGTGTGTGTGCGTGTGTGTGCGTGTTGGGATTAAACAAGAAAGAAAATAAGTCATCACTTCAGAGCAACCACAACAGTGCAACAGAGTTCATGAGAAGAATTTGTAAATCACACAGGGTAATTACTTCGCTGATGATAGGGGTTAAACTGCGGTGGGAAAACACAACAGCAGTTTTTTCCTCCGAACCACATGAAAAGGATTCCATTATTAGAATGTTAATCGCTGCTGATCAAGAAAGCCTCTTTGAATCCTAACAAGAAAAATGGATCCAGCTACAAATGTGAAAAAAAGACCTTGGACTGTGCCATGTGTTGGTCTGCTGAATACTAAAAATATACTCAGCATGCAGCCGCCATCACTTTCAATTACAAGCGAAGATATCTTTGAGGAAATCTCTCACCGCTGATGGTTTAATGGAGTGGGTCAGGACTGGTTCACAAAGATAAACATTATGTCAAGCCTTTTTGGCACTGGATGTGGACGTTTGTTGAACCGAGAGAGCAACACTCATGGACTTATTAAAGGCACTGCCATGTTTGGAAGCAGGAGTCTTTACACCTCCATTAGATCTCTTAGATCAAACGCGCTCCATGTTTGGTTTACAGAGAAGAAGAGGCAGAGAGAGATGGAAACTATGTGCTCAGAGGATGGTACCAAGAAAACATACGAGCAGAGAACCGAATATCTATTAAAAGGAACACACACCCTGTAGGGTGTAGTCTTTTACCCAATTAAGAGACTGGAGAAAGTCATTAGTGGTAATCATAACACGAGGAAACTGCTACACAATAGTGCATCACTGCTTAGATGGTCATTACAAGAAAGAAGCAGCTACATGAAGTCTGGCTTTGAGCTAACTGCTAATATCATACTCACATGCTCACATAAACCTTTTTACTGTTAGTAAGCAGTATGAGTTTTTTTGGTGGGCGGGGCTTAGCTGGAGCTTTTAGACAGTGGAGGATGATGATGCTTTATATAAAATTCACTGGTGCAAATTGTTTTATTCTTACCCGGTGTGAACACAACCTCATAGTGTGGTAGAGGAAAAGTCAGGGGTCTAAAGGGTTTCGTCTTCTGGTGACAATCCATTAAAGGTGTTGGTTGAAGGTGGCAATTCATCAACTAGTTGAGATATTTTAATTTGGACCAAAGTGGTGAAACTCTACTACAGAGCGCTCACTCTGTAGGGTGTAGCCTTGTGTCCAATTAAGACACTGGAAACAGTCATTTAGCAGCAGTCATAACAGGAGACAGCTGCAGCACAATAGTATCACCCCTGGCTTGGTCATAAAAACAAAAACACATTTTGCAGCTTATTAAACTAATCAGCTCTAATCTGCGCCTGGGCACTGAGCCTGATCCACAGTGAAATCAATCAGCTTAAGATACCATGTGAGCACACTGGCCCAATTAACCAGCTCAAGATATGCTGACACATGCACTAAGTTAACATGGTAAAACCCGTAGATGGTCTCTACATATACGGCTTTATTCAGGTTTTATGTGGCGACTAAGCGCTGTATGGGGATAATAAAAGACACTAAAGGCAAATTACTGTACATTGCCTCTAAGCATTCTCACATGTGAACGTACTTTGCCACTCTGGCATACCTTCAGTGTGGAGTCTATATTATTCCAGAGAGCCATTGGGGAGAGGGGTTAAAGCCTGGAATGTTCACTATTTCCCCACAGGAAGCCGAGCATGGAAGTCTACCATTGCCCCACGCCCAGATCTCTCCATCGCACGCACAGTTGGCCAGCTACTGAAATATAGTACAAAAGTCATGTATGACACACAGAGTGAAACAAACGTCACTGCTTTTGATCTTTTGTGTTTTATTAAAGACATTTTATCTTTGTCTTACAGTTTCATCGTACAAAATTTCACATGACATTACAAAAATATTGAAAGGCATTTTTTTTTATTTAATAAACATGTACTGAAGCTGTCTGCATTGAGAGCTTTGTTGTTTTTTTTCTCATAAAACTTAATATTCACAAGTTGTCAACTTTACAGGATGACATCTGCCAAGCTTTGCCTTGTTAAAGCAGCACGTTTTACATTTACACAGGTCTAGACACACAAGTCATAGTGGGCGTTTCTTCAAAGGATATACTGTATATATACATGATACAGTATTGTACAATGTATGGCAGCACGCAGAATTTTCTGATGCTGTACAAGTAGATTTTCAAGACGTGGGAAGAAAAGCTAGTTTCCCTATGAGCACCAGATCCAAGTGTGTCTCAGTTAGGCATGGGACGATATTAAATAATCAATCTTAAAAAGCAGAGTTGTTCAATTATTTCAAATGACATCACATCTTTTCAGACTTTTTTACTGTTAGCAAACAGTTTAACATTTTTGGGTGGGCGGGTCTATGCGCCAATGCTTGATCTTTTATGTTTTTTGTGTATTAGTGTGTATGCAGACTGTTTTAGTGGAGTCTCTTTTATTTTTAATTGCCCAGCAGTCTCATTGGGTGCAGCTGGACACGATATTCATGATTATGCCGATAATGAAAATTCACTACAACCAACTTACAGGCGTTTGGGTTTTTTTTGCATGAATTGTGATAAAATCTCATATCGTCCCATCCCTAATCTCAACAACTGCGTTAGAATGATGCTTTCAGTCAGTGGTTTTAAGTGTTTTTTTCTTTCTAAAAGGTTAATTACATTAAAGTCATGCAAACATATTAGCATCAGTATTACTAAAAATTCAAGAAAATGATTTTCGTCCATTATAATGCAGAGCCTCATTGCAGCTCTATTGTATTACTTTACAAGACTCTACGAGATATTAAACGGTTACAATGTGCCAAAATAATGACTTTTTAAACATGTTTTGCTAAATTGTGTTTTGATACTAAAAAATTTCTATAAGTAACCACTGCTCTAGGACGACCCTGTCTTTATTTTAAAGGAGACCTATTGTGCTTTTGACATATTTTCTGTCACATGTATAATGTCACAATGTTGGATGTTCATATCAAATGTGGCCAAAGTTTCAAATAATGAGGTAAATGTATGGAAAAGTAATCCCTGTGAGCAAAAACCTGTCTGAACTTTGGTTACAAGCTGACGTCAGTTTGTGCTAGATTTCTTTATATGGTCATCTGCTCCAGGCAAATTACGTAGCCTACAATGCTACATGTAGCTGCATGCACTGTTGGGAGAAATTTGTCTTCAGTGATTACTGCCAGGAAGCACTTTCCTGGTTCTGTTAAAAACCTGGTTAGGTTAAGATAAAAGCAAGCCCTGAAGGCAAACTTCTCCCATGTAGCTACATGCTAACATCGGGGAAACATGGAATCTTGGATGCTGATAATTTCTCCTGATTTCAGATATCTCTGCTGGAACATGTCTGGTTGCATTTAGACGCAACCAGATTTTTCACGGTAAAAAGTGTGGCTATTATCCATTACAGGCATTCCCCTGGCAGCAATGACAATGAGTGCAGATACCATGGATATATAAAGAGAACTGGATACAGCGCTGAAGGCTGGCTCGAAAATGTTATTTGACCGAATGGCTCACATCCTGACAGTGGAACAAGTCATTTTTGCAGGGGTTGTGATGCCCAAAAAACTTTCCACTGATTTACAGTTGACTCTTTCAAATGTATGTATGTATCTACAGGAAAAAGTCTTTTTGGGCCTCATGGCATCACGTGATGAATCCAGACAGTGTTATTTCACTTTTGGCCACTATTTAAGATTAGTTTTAACGCCTGACGCTGTTCCTGTGGGGTTGGCAGAGATGCCAAGGACGCAGATACAGAGCAGACTGAGCTTTTTTGGAAGGGGGGCTTAAGTGACAGGTGTTAAAACGGTGTGATTCAGACAGAGGGCCACTTCAGATGTTCCAGCATAGACAGTATGAGTAAAATAAAGTGTTTCTGACCATTTAAGCGCGTAAACATGTTCTAGTAGAAGCCAAAAATACAAGTATGAATCAGAAAATGAGCATAATAGGTCCCCTTTAGGTGTGTATAGGTACATATATATGCCTGTGTAGCATACGGTATATCACAGGATTTCTCAGTGATGTGAATCATCACTATGATTAGTAGCAGTAAAGTACATGAACAGCACGTGATACTTTTTTTTCCACAGTGTTCCCGTCTCGTGTTACATGTGTCTGTTGGAGCAGGTGCCTGTTCTCTGGCTGAAAAGAGGCACACTTGTTGGCTATAAACACTGAAATATATAGACATGACATTAAGACACATTGGCACTCGCTCTCAGAAAGGCCTCACCCAAACACACACACACAGACACAGAAATTAACTACATATGAGCATACACAAGGGACACACACTCTCACACACACTCTGACCTAACACTTGTGAGCACCCGTCTGGTACATATAACAGACAGTCATTTCATTAAATGGCTCAGTGGGGGCTCGTCCTAGCCAGCAGAAAGAGGCCCACATCCAACACATATGCTCTCGCCGTACTTTCCACCTACTGTAACTTATGTGCGCCTTCTGAGGAATACGACATTATGATCATAACCAAAAGCTTACAACGTCTTACAAAGCTTTCAAAAGCTTCACTTCAGGTCATTCAAGTGGTGACAAACAGTACTGAGTTTAGCTAAAATAGTGCTATAAATCACACATATTTGTAATAAAACCAAACCAAAACAATATCCTTCATGAAATCAAGGACTTTGTTTTTTTGTCATGATTTGTTATGAGTCACACAGTGAGGGAGTGGCAGGAGTATTAGTGTAGCTCCCACTGGATGCAGCGGAGGGGAGAAGGCACATAAGCCACACAGAGCTTTGTTGACAGCTGCCATTTCTCAGTTTTGTTTCGTCTCAGACTTGTGTTCATGGAAAGGCCTTGACAGAGGAGAATCTCTGATAATCTTCATAACAGAGGAGGTACAAATAGTCCTCTCTCTTTTCCACATTAAAATGTCTGGTTGCACCAAGGAAAAAGATGAAACTTTCCGATGAGAAAGCAAAACTCGGTCGACTGTTTTCCGTAGCCTCCTCTCATCCTCTGAGATTCCATATTTGTCTGCATTATCCAGCTTGTTGGGAGTTTGTTTTATCCAGTATTGACCAGTGGCTGTAGTAGTGATTTAAATGGCACAGGTCAGGAGTACGTACAGTCAGTATGCAGCCTTCTCTATGCCATGATGAGATGGTTGCTCCGCTCTCTGATGTCTGCCGTAGGAACAAGATCTTTCTTCACTGGGGTCGGCGACAGGTTAGAACGTCTTCCTTTGGGTTTGAACAAATCAGACACAAAGAATACCTGTGGAAGGACCAGAAAAAAACATGAACATCTCACTCATCGTGAAGTGGAACATTCAAAATAAAAAAATCAATACAGTTATCAAGAACTTAGGCAAGTGGCTAATGAGCTACACTCAAAGCTGCAGCAATCAATTGATTAAATGTTAACTATCAAATAAATCACAAACTGTTTTGATAATCTCTTAATCAGTTTGAGTAAAGTTAAAATTCTCTGATTACAGCCTCTTAAATGTGACTATTTTCTTCCTACTTCACTCCTCTATGACCGTAAACAGAATATCTTTAGGTTATCTTAGGACAAAACAACACAATTGAAGAAATTCGTAAAAAACTGTGTAAACTTTCCCACTCAAACTGATTGGAGATCATCCAGAAATCAACATAAAATCCCCCCTCTTTAAGGCCACACCAAATCGGCATACTTTGATGTAGAAAAATTATCTAAACTTTAAACGGCTCATGAGACTCTCGACTTTATTGGACCACGTCAGCATTTTGATATCTAGTATGGTTTTTCAGAAATCAAAGTTTACACTTCATGATGTTTTTCAGACCTTTCGGATTGAGAGAGAGCTAGAGTGGTGACATCATTGCTAGAGTGTGCTCTCAGTGCCACTCCATTTTCACTTTAAATACACAATTATACCTCAAAACACAGGAAAATCTGTGCTGTACGTAGTATCTCTGTACTCCGTGGCAGTAGCAGGCACCCCTCAAAATTTCTTGTGAAATCTAGTTTAAGTTACATTTTAAGACATTTTCAAGGTCATTTTTAACCAAATTTGAGACTTATTTTTGGTCAAATCATCTTTTTCTTCGTTAAGCACTGCAGCTAAGTATAAAGGGAAGTAGTATTTATGTGGTCCCATGCAGAGGTGGGTTTTATTACAGAATACTGTTATTAGAGTGAGTTAGGTTAATCTGAAATTAATCTACAATACACTGCCACGCACTTCCAGTGGGCCATAAGTAATTACTTTTGTACAAGTTTATACATTTTTTTAGATAAATTCTGCAGAGTGTATCTTTAAATGCCATCCAGATTCTTAATGGTTTTTAATCTAATATAAAGTATTATGATATTACAACGTAATAGAAACACTCACTATGCAGTAGGCCACCAGGGCTCCCTGTACAAAACCTGCCAGGACATCAGTGGGGTGATGCTTGTGATCAGAGACACGGGACAGGCCGGTGTAGAAAGACATCATGATGAGGGTGAACTGGGTCAGAGGGCGCAGCAGGCGAGCTCCGTGCCAAGTGAAACGAGACTGCAGGTAAAACTGCAAATGAGACAGAACTGTGAGGTGATATAAAAAATCTTTACTGTCTGGGGAGTGAATTTGTTCTTAACATGGTGTGTATTTACACACAGTACAACAGAATGTGTGTTAAAAACAATTCAGTGACTCACCACCAGGTAAAGCATGGTGTACATGGAGAATGATGCATGTCCAGAGAAGAAAGACTTCCTGAGAACAAAAGGACAATTTGCATTTTACCACAGCTTGCAATCTGCACAGATACATATGTAAACTTAAAAAAAAAAAACTGTTAAAATAATGTGATGTGAAACATTTTTATTGCAAAACATGAGACTCGATCATAATACCTGGCCTCCTGAACTTTGCTCTCTGGCCCCTGACACTGGTAGTCAGTGATGTAACCCAGGGAGCAGTTGATAGTGGAGAAGTCAGGTTTGCACACATCGAGGAAATGAGGACGCATGCGACCCACTGACACTTTGGCGATGTCAGTGAAGGACTGGCTGATGGCGCAGCCGAAGACGAACACGCCCACCTGCTTGTATAGAGCAGATATGTACGGGTTCCCTACAAAGGACTTGGATCCCTCATTCAGGAAGTAGATCCTGTAGCTCTCCCCGATGATGATCTGAAGGGACAGAAGTGATGGTGACGTCAGTGAAAAATCATGATTTTGACACCTTAATTCCTAAGCACTTAATTCACATCTCCTGAGTGCTCTGTGAAAATGTGTGAGTGCAGAGGAGCCAAAATATTTTATGAGGAACGGGACAGCACTTTTAAGTTATGTTACTTGGACAGGGGAGTGTGTTTGGCCAGCCAAGTGTGACTCTAATATTTCACATGTGATTTTATACTCAACTTAGGTCCTGTCTACACGATAGAGATATTTTTGTGGACAGACATTTTCCTCTACCTTTTGGCCTCTTGTCCACATGCAAGTTAAGTTTTTGTCACTAAAAACGCCCTTTAAAGTGCAGATTTTTCAAAACTCTGGTTCAGTCAGGAACACTTGTCATAGATTTAACCATTTATCGCAACAAATGGAAATACAGTTATGTTTGGCGCTGAGGGCTCCACTCTTCAGGTACTCCCTGGACTAGACAAGCAGTATGCTTTGCAAGAACAGGAAGCGCAATGCAGAAACTTTGACCTTAATGCCATGTTAGGACTCTGAATTAGGAAGGTGGAGGTAAAGCTTTGCCAGCAGCAGCGGCAGTGGTGTGTGGCAGCATTGGTGTAGCAGAGATGAGTGAGTAAGGAAGCCATATTAAATAGACCGCCTTGTTGTGAGAATGGACTGTGATTGGTGTGTGAATGATTAGACACAATGATCCAATCAGCTGGCTGTCTGCTGACTACAGCTGGGGTGTATGACTTCCGTGTCCTGCGTGAACCAATGCAAAGTTTCATTTACTTACTTTTATCCCTGTGGACGTGTAAAATATAGCATTTGGGAAACAATGACGTTATCCCTTCAACTCACGCATGCCCACTGTTGCGTCATGTAATGAGTGTGAGCCTAAAACAGACAACAAAATGGCGGACTACGGGGTTGTTTACGTTTTGTTAGTACTGCTTGGACTAATGACTATGTTTAACCTTAGTATTGCTGCACGCCATGCATGAAAGGAGGCATCTGCTGAACCCAATTCTTTTGCTCTACCTCAGCATTTGCGGTTCTGAAGTCCGACAGAAACGGCGATTGGATCAGGATTGGTTAAACCAGCAGATGGTGGGACAATGTTAAGTAAAATAATAAACCTGTACTATTAAGGTCTTTTATAGACATTCTCTGTCACCACCATTTTTAACATTAGGACACTGTAAACTTGTAAATTTCACATTATAAACAGCACTTAGCTTTCAAGGACTTCTGTGGAAATGTACATCAGTGTGTTTCTCAGTGAAGGTGGACATTTGGAACCAGGCTATAAAGAACTGAAGTGATGTATGTAACAAAAATAACTTTGTTCAGGATCAAGATGTTATTATGGTGGCTAAAACAGAATTCAGTGATTCCTTCTGAAGTGGTTGAAAAGGGCTCCATTACAGCTGAATGTGTTTACCTGTGTCATTCTACTTCTGAGAGAAAACAGCGAGGCGACGTGGGAGGCAACTCAAACTGTCCGCCATGTATAGTTTTCTGTAAGTGTGTAAATAAACCACCGTCTAAAACCGACGACTGACGTGTGAGGTGCGCTTAGGGGGGGAGGTGGATAGCCATAACTCACAACAGCTGTTCCAGTTTCAAACTGCCTTCCCAACCCCCTCATCCCGTTGTCTTCCAGTAACTTGCAAATGAAAGTGTGGAAGAGGAGTAAGAAAGAGAGTGTGGGGGAGTTTCCAGGGAGAAAGTGAAGGGATAGAGGGCAGAGGGAGGAGGAGAAAGAGGAAGGTGAGAGGAGGAATGAGGAGTGGGGCTGGAGGGAGGGAGGGAGCGGGGGAGGAACCGCTGGTTCTAATCAGCAGAAATGCTGAGCTAGGCGACGTGTCTGATTCTGGTGGCCAGACTCCGCCAGGCGCATGTCGGGGGCACGTTTGTTTTTCATCGCTTCGGCTGCCTCTCTCAAACGGCTCCAATTTCACAAGGGATGTCTGGCTGTTTTCATGTTAGTATCTCGGTTTCATCAGACATTCTTTCAAGGGGCGCAGAAATAAATCTCATTCTGGGAAACACTCTCTGCAGAGGGATAGCCTTTACGGAGATCTAACAAGCTGATAGAGTGTGTTGTTTTCCACCATCTAGACCTTTAGAGCCAGCTCGATAAAGCCCAGCTGCTTCCATGGGAAAGAGGGAAGGGGGAGAAAACACATCTGGTTCCCCTTGTGAGAAAGATTTAACTGTGTGAATGAATAAATGAATTGGCATTGGAGGATATGGAGCTGTTACACTGAGACCTCAAGAGATAATCGTGGGGGCAAGACGCTGATTTGTGGCTTATGTCAAAAGACTTGTATTTCCAAAGTGGTGTTTTCATTTCTCCTAAAAAAGATCTGCATAAATTATGAAGGCTGTGGCCTCTTGTGATTCTCAGCTGTGTTTAGCGGGAAACGAAGCGCTAAATGTCCCAATGTTGGTGTTTTCTGGTTCAGAAAACACAAAGACTGGCTAGAACGCTCCAGGGGGGAGATGGATTGTAAAGTCACGTTTTGCGAGGGGAAAATTAGATATCTGGCAAAGTCTTCTTGTTTTGGGCCCTCACCACAATTCCACCCTGCCAATTACAGCATTTATCCGAACAACCATTGCGTCAACCATAATTACACAGGGCCAGGACGCCTTCTCACCATGAAAACCCCTTGTGGCCCCAAGCCCGTATAGTAGTCTGCTCTCCAGGAAGAGGGCACTACTGGCTACAGGGAGAGACGGGCCATGCCATGAGGTAAGGCACCTTCCCACTGCTGGTGTGCCAGGTACTATACATGCTGTACATGCTACAGCAGTGCAGAGTAAGAACACAGAGCAACTAGGAAGTTTCTAAAGAATTTTTCTGCTGCTGTTTTTGCTACCCCATTGCCATCAATTAGCATTATCAATGTGAAGCTAACGTGTTAGCAGCTGTTGAGACTTTGCTAGATGTTGTCAGGTGGCATATTGTTGCTTATTAGTTGTTGCTAAGGTTTAGCTTCTGGGTTGCTACATAAAGTTGCTGCAGTGGTTCCCAGTCTGTTTACAGGTGGTTGCCACATGGTTGATATGGCTTTCAGGATGATCCCTAGCGGTTTAATAAATGGTTGCTAAGAGGTTGCTGAGGTGTTACAGTCCAATGGTCAATTTCCAGGTTAAATTAAAAGGGACAGTTCACCCCAAATCAAAAATACATATTTCTCCTCTCACCTGTAGTGCTGTTTATCAGTCTAGATTTTGGTGAGAGTTGCAGAGTGTTGGAGATATCCGCTGTAGAGATGTCTGCCTTCTCTCCAATATAATGGAACTAGATGGCACTCAGCTTGTGGTGCTCAAAGCGCCAAAAAATACATTTGAAAAACTCAACATCGATTTCTCTTTCCAGAAATCATGACCTGGTTACTCAAGATAATACACAGACCTTGTTGTGAGCAGTTTCATGTAGTAACTATTTTCTTTCTACCAAACTACCGAGATTGTTTATTGCTCCAAGTTCCTTCTCACAACCTGAGATGTTTGGATTCATCTTTTCTTGTTATTCAGAGGTCTAGATTAATTTACTAAGGTGATAGAGCCTTTGCAGTCAGAGCTCCACGACTTTGGATTGACCTGCTTGAGGAGATCAGGGCTCATCTTTTAAATCACTTCTGAAAACGTACTTGTTTAAAATTGACATTTGGTGATTTTAACTGCTGTGTATTCTGTTTTTATTGCTTTTATCTTGTTTTATTTGCTTTGTCTTTTATTCGATTTTATAAAGCACTTTGTAACTGTGTTTTGAAAGGTGCTAGCCTATATAAATAAATTGTATTATAATTATTATTATTATTATGATTACTACTGCTGGCTCAAATTGCACCACTGAGCTAGCTAACGTTACAGCTCAGCCAAGGAGGACACCATTAATGATTACCAGAGCACAAGGTTGGCAGGTGTAGTTCAGTAGAAAGAAAATAGCTCCTACATGAAACTGCTTACAACGAGGTCTGTGGATTGTCTTGAGTAACCAGGTCATGATTTCTGGGAAGAGACACTGATGTTAAGTTTTTCAAATGAATTTTTTTGGCACTTTGAGCACCACAGCTGATATCTCCAACACTCTGCAACTCACACCAAAACAATCTAGACTGATAAACAGCACTTCAGCTGAGAGGAAACATTGATTTCTGATTTTTTGGGGTGAACTATCCTTTAAGACAGATGGAAATGGGGCCAAATGTGCAGTGAAACAATTAGATGTAGGGAATATTTGTAATTTCAAATTCAACTTAAGACTGCTGCAGTAATGCGTTTTTATTAGGTGAGGGTATAGTTTAATTAATGTTTGGATGTGAGGGTGGAGAGTTCTGTTATGTTTTGCTGCACTAATTTAGAAGAAATGGCTACAGCTATTATGTTAATATACATATACATTACACCTAGTCTACACTGTCCACGTCAGCAGCAGGACAGAAGCTGCATGTCACTATCTACACTGGATTTTTTTTGCGCCACAGCATGTCTGTGAATTCAGAAGTGTTTTAAGAGGGCTCAAAGGTCAGTCCACAATCATGTACTTAGATTCTAGACGGGTAACTGCGACACAAAGCATTTTTTGACTTTCATTTTCTCCCACTTTTGCATCTAACCGAAATGCTAACCATTATGAAGCCGTGTATATAGGTGCATTACTCAAAATGGAAAGCATGTCTCAAAACCGTGGCAGAAAAATGTATGGAACAGATTTAACTTTCAACCTCTGAGCTGTGGCAAATAGATAAAAATGAAATTCAATAACAGGATGTTGGGATGACAGTTTAGTGTGCAGATCTTAGATGCATCCTCACTGTTTTCTCCCAGGAGATTGCAGCAAACAACTCAACACTTCACTCGCTAAAGTGCCTTAATCAACCGTGTCATCTTAAGCCCCCGAGGAGAAAAGCCTTGAACAAATGCTGTTGACTGGTTTTTATCTGGAATGTGCTGAAGCCAATCAGAGGGGCTGATAGCACAGGTATGAGGAGGTGTTGCTTCCGTTATCATGGAGGATAATCTCAGTTTACAGCCACAGTGAGTCAACAGTCAGATAAAGCACTGTGATGGAGTGTGCAGGAGTGTATTCCTCTGAACATGTGTGCAGTGGGGATGTGCAGGGTTTGCTTGGAGAAAATATACTGTAGTTGTAACAAATATAACAGTTTAAAACCTCTGTATCATAATCTTGCTATTAAAAATATTATCATAAACACATCAGAACCAATAGTGGACTTTTTAGAAATACTACAATGATGAGGCGTCAGTTGGTGCTGCTAGTAACAGTGAGTGCTGCTGAAACACAAAGAGTGATGATGACATTAGTGATCAGAGTGAGGTGACTTACAGAGAGGATGGTGATAAGAATGCCAGCAGCGCTAAGCACACCGTCGCTAATGGTGTCTCCATTTTTGGCCGGGTACTTGATGGACTCATCATCGCAGTAAAACCCTCTACGGTAAGGCTGAACAGCGCTGGTCTCAATGACCAAGAAAGGCAGGCCGGCTAGTGTGAAGAAGCAGTGAGCAGCACAGAGAGGAAGAAGGGGGGCGGGGATGGGTGAGGGAAAGGGAGAGAGATGGAGGTGCTGGGTTAATGATATGCAAATTACAAGAGGTCGCGAGTACAAGCAAGAGGCAACGAGGGAACATCTGGGACACGCTCGATCCATTCTGAGGCTGTTATCTGTGACCAATCAAGAAATAATGAATCCAGCTTTGTTCAACACTCAGTGTTGGTGGTGACTTTTGAGCACACCTGCGGTTGTCTTAAAGGACCATACCTGTGTTTTATTGCTTGCCATTTTCCAAAGCACACCATATGTTTTTAAACTCTTTCTTCGGGCTCCTATTGGTTTCTATTAATTTCACTATAGAATGAGAATAAGCAGCAGACATCTGGCAAAAATCTGGCAACCATTTTACAAGTACTGTTTACTGAATATGTTTGCTTAGTTTTCCTTGTTTTCTTAATCACTTAAAGGTTGTTTTTTTTGTTCAAAATTAATCTAATCCAATAATCAAATGTAAAAATAAGCTGATTTTGTGTGTCAAAGATATTTTTTAACAAAAATGTCAAAAATGTAGTGGTTTCAGCTTCTTTTCTACATCTTCCATGGTAATACATTGAATATTACAAAGTTCTGGACTATTAGTCGCATTAGACAAGCGGTTTACATAAGTTAAAGGTTCTGTACGTAATACATTAATACAGCAGAAACTCATATGTTCTGCATTTTGCATAGAGCCCCTTTAACTTGGGCTTTGGAAAACTGCGACAGGAATTTCTCTCTATTATCTGTTAGTTTATGGATTATTCGGTTATTGGAGAAAAGCAATTGCATTCTGACTGTTTTTAAGGGCAAGAGTAAACATTCAATCTTAAGTATGTTTTACCTAATAAAATACTTAAACAGTTAATACATTTTTTACAGTTGAGAAAAAATTGGGAGGCCTCTGCCTCAGGGTCAGAAATCAATCTGAAAGCTACCGATAATACACAGTAGCTTTGGAAAATGGTTGGCAGTAATGCACGGTATACATGATTTGCAACTAATGAGGTACAACATGTAAAACCACTGAGTGTGAGTCAGAGCCTGTCGAACCAATCAAGTTTTTTTGAGGTGTCACAAACCAGCCATCGGATGAACTGAGTGTCCCAACATGTGCTCTCTAGCTCTCTTGCAGTACCACAGCAGGACTTACTGAGACCACGGGCACAGAGACGCCCACGGCTGTGAGCACGGTGGTGGACACCGTGCTGTCTTTATAGGGCAGCCTGATGCTGTTGTCATTGCAGAAGAATCCTCTCTGGTAAGGCGGGAAGGGAGATTTGTGCAAAAACACGGCAACGAGCAACACTGTATGGTTGGACACACAGTGGACACCTTCATCAATAGACAGTATCAACAGGAAGACACATAGAAAGGCAGACAAAGGCACACACAGACAGAAATCTGAGACATTCATACAAACATTTTGAAAACTCCCAGCAGACATATATTCATGTTTCGTATCTCATCCTGTTTTCAGAACTGACACTGATGCGGCCATGAGAAAGTGAGCCAAAATAAACAAAATAAAATGTGTTGGATATGATGCCAGAATCAAAGCTACATCATTGTTTTAGACTTAAGTGAACCTTTTATGCTTAGAATAGCATTAACTGATCTCTAACAGGCTGAGTTAGCGCTAAAAGGATTGGATGTGTCATGTTCTTAAGAGAGAAACCATTGCTGCTATCTGACAAGGAAAAAAAACAACACACAAACAGTATCAGAGACATCCCTCCTTTCCTGCCGAGGCTTTCAAGTGCACTTAAAACGACCCACTTAAAGATCCCTTGAGGGGGTGTCTGCGTCTGATCAATTTAGTGTCTTTCGTCACTTAAAGTGGCAAAGAGATCTTATTTATCTCCGCACAACAAACAGAGTGGGTGTTACTGAGATGCAAGCCAAAAAGTACAGCTTATTTTTCCCCATTTACCAAAGGCTTCAATGGAGGACTTTGAAATTGGAGTGTGGACGTGGTACCCAGGAGAGGCCTCAAATCTCTGACAGAATTGGGAAAACACACTTTCAAATCACTTCAAAGCGCCACTTAACTGATGGCGGAGCTTTCAAGTCACTCTTTTTGAATAATTCCGCGATCTGCCGATACAAAGGAAAACAAACATCAGCGCTCCCTCTCACTCTTCTGTCTCTCTGTCTGAACAGCTAAGACGCACCAGGGTGCAGAGGTCAACGCTGAGTGCCGTTCAAGGCGGGATGACTGTGGTGAGGGGGGGCATGATTTCTCAAACCAAATGTCAACACAGACTTCAGTCACTGACTGCTGAGCCCCTCAACCCCCTTACATCCACACACACACAGCTGACTTTGGCCTTTGATGGTCCAGCTGGATTGAGCTCAGGTTACAGACGGAGCTCTGCTGCCTGATGGGAACTCCAGAATGTCGGCCTTCCCTCCACATTCAGCAGGATTCACATTATTAACTTTGTCTTTTTTATTCTCGCTCTTTAAACAAATAACCTGGACGGAGCTACAGTCAGCTCCAGAGCAAGTCTGGTGGTGAGAGAAAGAGCAGGGTGGTGCTGTATGTCTCAGAGGTCTGTAACTGTAAAAATATACAGCACTTTACAGTACCCTACATCCTGAATGTCTGATCCCTTCAGTTTGCTTAGCCTGGCCATGAACACATTCACACAGGACTTCCAAAACAGGGACCTTGGCTTCCCAAACTGCTGATATGTACAGCAGGGCTCGACGATAACAGCTGCCGGGTTGTCACTGAGAAACTGTCAACCAATTCTTTTGCACCTTTGGGTGCCATCAGTGGCAACCACTTTGTAACATGTACTGTAAAAGCCTGTCATCAGTGTTGTGTACATTTGATTAATGGTTTGGGTTATTTTATTCTTTTGTCATATTTTCATCCTTAAACTGCATAGTATCTTAATTACTCAACTATAAGGTGACTAAAAATGGCAACTTTATTTCCAGTTACGACAACCTAAAGCTGATACCTGGTTGTCAGCCTGGCAACAACTTTTAAAAGACAAGATGGCCCCAAAAGATAGGGACAAGCTTCAAGCCTCTCAGTTGAAAAGTTAGTTTTGAGCCTTGTACATGTATCTAGGCTTTTCATGATACTAGAACTTTAGTAGTCGATACCAATACCAGTGAATTTCCACAATTCTCGATACACACTGACTTGCTTATACTGCCCCCGTCAGTTACGACAGGCATCGACAGGGCCCGCTGAGGGCAAAGTTGTATCCGGCACTTACGGTACCGATAAAACAAACGGGTTCCGACATATTTTTTGCATGTTGGCATTGACTTGGTACCGAAGTATCGATTCTCATGACAACCCTACATGTATGCTAAAAAAAAGAAGGGCAGCATACATGGCCGAAAGCGCTGGATGTAAAAAGCATTAACCCCAGAGTCCTAACCCCTGCAAGTGCCTCTAAGCTCCCTCTTAGACCTAATACAAACCACAAAGCCAGAGGCAGGGGGCAGAGCCTGGTGGAGAGAGACAGAGAGGTGGCAAAAGGATGAATGAAATAAAGTGACCACAGCTCTTAAGGAACCTGCACGGGTCAAGTGCTTCAAACAGCTGATTGGATAGAAGAAGAAAAAAAAGACAACCACAACAAGACACTGTCAGGTCCTGTTTTCCAGACACTCAGCTGGGTTTTCTTCCCCTCCATATGTCTAAACAGTGCAGCATCAGCACTGAGAGCAGCATGTTAGGATTTTCCCCTCCTACCCTCTTCCTCCTTTCCCTCCTCAAACAACCAGGGGGTGAGGAGGAGGAGGCAGGAGGGAGGAAGGAGGAGGGGGAGGGTGTCCTCGTCCTGCCAACAACAACACCAGTCAGCAGGCGTGGGTATGTCTTTAGCATTAGCTCAACATCAACCCAAAGACAACAGAAACAAACAAAACTGGAGCCGGACGGAGACATTTTTTCTCCCCAAAGTTTTCAGTTGCTAATGTCAACATCAGGTGTCCTCTGTTCGGTTCTGCCCTAAAGCACTTTTCCTTAATAATCAACTGGGGAACTGAAAATAAGCAAACACTGTAAATGAAGAATGATGATGGCTTTCTCAGCACATGACAGAGCGCCGTCCGTCTCGCATCAAAATGTGGAAGAAAACTTATCATTAAGGCACACTTGTTAGAATTTCCTACGCCTGCCCGTTTGCCTTTCCCCCAGTTCGGCAGCAGCACTGGCAGCTCCATGTAGCTGCAGTTTGTGGAAACTAGAATCAATGTATAACCCTCACGCTGAATTAAATCCCCACCATATTTTGGAGGCATTCGCCAAAACACCGAGTGTGACTGTTAAAACAAACAGACGCACATTTTCCATTCGCAGGGATCTCTCACTGTCTGGTGTAGAAATGTATACATGTCTGAGGCAGTTGTGGTGTATACACAGATGCAGTTGTTTTTACTTGTAGCAGCCCCCACAAACCTGTCTCTCTCTCTCTCTGTCTGTCTGTCTGTCTGTCTGTCTGTCTGCAGAAAAACTGAGTTCATAGTTCCACTGTGGAAGGGAAAAGCAAAGAGCATTTGCATTGAATTGCTGCTGGCTGTAACTGCTGCTTTTCTCACATTTTTTTTGCTCCATTTATCATTCACATTTTTCAAGAAGAGCAGGTTTTAAACACCAGGCAGTTTAGAGTGTACATATCCGTTCCTCCTCTTTTCTCACCCCTAAATACACACACATACAAAAGTAATTCTGACAACTGGTATTAACAATACATGTAGCTACATTAGCACTGCAATAATTAATCCATTTGTTATCAACAATTACATTAACTGCCATTTGATTTGATAATTCTCTGATTCAAGCTTCTTAAATGTGAATATTTTCTATTTTCTTTACTCTGACAGTAAACTGAATACCTTTGGGTTGTGGACAAAGTAAGACATTTAAGGATCATCGTCATCTCTGGCTTTGGGAAACACAGAGACATTTTATAGAAACAAATTATCAAATAATCAAGGAACTAGAATTACCGTCTCGTGGGTGTGTGCCTCCACGAATCAGTGAAGTTGCACTTCAAGGTGGACACCCAAGATCAGTGTCACCAATTCAGTATCTGATCAAATGTCTCCCCTTCTGTTTCTGACATATGACGCTGAATAATGGTCAGAAAAGTGTTTTTGCAGAACGTTATGATGTCGCAGTGAAGATGACCTTTGGCCTTTTGGATATAAAATGTCATCACTGCATCATTATATCCAATTTGACCTTTCTGTGAATTTCTGTCATGATTAGCGTATGAATTTTTGCGTTATGGCCAAAAACGTGTTTTGTGAGATCACAGTGACCTTTGACCACCAGATTCAAATTAATTCATCCTTGACTCAAAGTGAATGTTTGTGGCAAATTTGAAGCAATTCCCTCATGGCGTTTTTGAGATATCGGGTTCACGGGGACAAGACAGACGATGTCACAGTGACCTTGACCTTTGACCACTGAGACCTTAAACTCTTGGAAGCAGTTTCAACTTCATTCAAAACCTAAACCAAAACTCTCCAGGGAGCCCTGGTCATACTTTTGGTTTCTGAAGTTTTGAGATATTTTAAGACTTCTCCCACATAAATTCCACGAGCATGAGACACCAACAACATTACAAATAAGTGGGCAAACTGGCCATTTAACTCTGACTGTCTACAGTTTCCTGTTTACTTTGTTCGATATCAAAAGAGAAGAGCCTGTGTTCACAAAACTTAAATACATAGGTGCATTTGTAGCCGATTAACCACCTTTTACCTACTGTTGTGCTGAACCAGGGCAAAAGCACACAGAACCATTATAAGACGATTAGCTGGAAAACATGAAAGCCACCTGCTGTGGCTCAGTGTAAACTGAACCTGATCACCTCACCAGGGTTAAACCAAACAGTAAGTAACAGCCCCCTGTTTTCCTCAGCATCATTAGTCAGGACGTAGTTCCAGTCACCACTGAATCAGGGTGAATTTCTCCTCTAACGTACTGACTAATGTTATCTTTACTGGCACTGGGGGTCTACTGGGATCACACTGACCGGAGATAGTTCATGTGCATGGCAGAACAGGAGAGAGATATCCCTGGATGTAGTAACACTGCAATCAGTGTGAGAGAATGGAGAAGCGGTGATTACCAGCACTGGCCCACCATTTCCTCCTTGTGGTCGCTCTCTTTAAACCACATCTTCAGCCAGAAAGATACAGCTGGTTTGTTGACAAGCTTCTTTGTGTACAAAGCAAATCACGGGGATTTACCCTCCACAGAGACAAAAAGTAGACTGAAACTAAATATAACTAGTCAGAAAAAGACTTGTTTATGCTGTAGATTTTGTTTTTACAATGGTTGGACTGGTGCTTTACCCAAGCAGTTGCAACAATTTTGGCTTACGGTCAAACACTGTTCTGCTTCTTGCAATCTCATAACAATGTTCAACAGAAAACACACTGGAATGATAAAGGAAAATAAATTCCTGAAATGTGTGAATGGTCAAAGGTTTAAGATACCTCAGTGAATAATTTAGTAAAAAACAGTAAAAACCTCCTGAACAACGAACACTGAAGGAATTCCAAAGCTCTGTTCAGAGAGAGGGCTCGGCGAGGACGGAGCACCTGCCACAGGATGCGAACACGCTGTCTGCGGACTTCACTACAAGCTAATTGGCTGTTAAAATAGTTGACATGCTTTACATTATAAAACCAACCACTGGCGATTTGACCAGCTGAGTTGCAGTTGACACCATCAGCCAGCATTAGTCGAGCTCAGACCGGCCAGTTCACACCGCTGCAATTTTTCTCTACAACGTTCTAAAACAGTTTTGTCTCGTCGTCAATCTTTCGTCTGAACTGGGCTTAACCAGGAGAAGTTTCAGCTGGTTGCAATCTGCAATCCTTACTGCTAGACACCACTAAATCCCCCTAAATCTTACACACTGGCCCTTTAAGACCCAAGGACGGGCAAACCCTTCACTAGTAATTTTGGGTTCAAACTTCGGCGTAACACAATAACACCCTTAAACCTGTGTCTGCAGCTGTTGAATATCACAGAACCTGTGCTGATGAACATGCACACACACTCAGGTCTGACCTTTTCACCACTTCCCTTAATTACTCCACACACACAGACACACACACACACACACATATATATTATGCCAGATGTGGAGATCAAAGGAATTCCTGCTGGTGTGGTATGTGAGCCATTCTGGAAAATATAATGAGGAGTCAAAGCAGAGGTACAGTACAGGTGTGGCTGGACAGACCAAAGAAATATCTCCCTCCTGGGGCAATTTATTAGTTCCCCCTCTGCCAGCACTATTTTGGTTAGGGGTGGGGGGCTGAGGAAAACATACTTCCACTAGCTAAGCTAATGCATTTTTTGGAAAATATGTAACTTCATAGCTGTTACAGCTAAATGTGTATGTTGCTAATGGGGCATCACTTGTTGCTTAGGTAATGCAGCTTGTCGAGCTAGCTAGCTGAAACAGTTTGGCTGACAAGTGTTTGGTATAATAACACGATTAGCTTAGTTTTCAGTATCTTAAAACTTTCAATAACATTTAAATAATTTAACTGACATGTTTATTTAACCCATTCAGATCCCATGTCTGTTCCAATGGATGTAACTTTTCAAGGATGTTTAGATCTATGATTACTGTCACCTGACTCCTCCCAAATGTACAGACTTACGTAATGAAATTTCTAAAGGCCAATCACAGTGTTCCACATTATCTAAATTGGACTGCGTACAGCCACATCCCCTTTTTTAACAAGTATGGCCGACAAAGGTTTTGATAATAGCCAGAAACCAGTCCCCAAGATGGAGCCAATCCATTCCATGGGAGTTGGTCGCCTGATGCATACGGCAAAGTTTTCTAGCTTCCGGTTTACACTGGCAGTATGCGGTCAACTGAATATGCGTAGTAGTGTTTCTACTGCAGGCTGTGCCTGCAAGATCAATTTTATTTTTATCTATGTTATCATTTAAATAATTAAACTACATATTTTGGGCGGGGTAACACAATGGGTTGAGTTGAAGGTGTGAGAAAGAATAGTATCAGTAACATTGTTAACACTGTGCTACATTACAGAGAAATACAAAGCCGTACTAATGAACCTTCATTAATATAGGCCTGTATTTTATCTACAAGTGCACGTCACACACTGAGCGAGCCGCCTGTTAATGACGCTGTCGGCAAAGCAGTACTGATTGTGCTAAGTGGCTAATGGGCATGTAGCTACTGACATGTTTCAGATGATTCGTCATAGTCGTTTGTAGTTGACAAATGAAGATGAGTTTACATATCACCTTGGGTTCATCCTTCACCTTCTCAAAATGATCCCACACTTTGGATTGGTGTGATTGGTTTGGTTTGGTTTGTATTGGTCTCCTGTCTGACTGCTGAGTGTGGCCAATTCCTGTGTCTGTCCTTTCAAATTAAATACCAACATGGTCCGATCATATAGGTTTTAATTTATTTTGACAGGGCGCAGCTCCTAATAGAGTTTCACATTTATTTTTTTCCTCTGACTAATTTTGCCAACTACTGACCTTTCTGGTCGACTATTAGGGGGCTAACGTTACCCTAGAAACCTTGCACCTCTTAGTCTAGTCATGTAGTGGGCCGAATTGGGCCCTTTGGTGGCCAGATGTGGCCCACAGGCCGCATGTTTGACACCCCTGGTTTAGAATTAAAGTATTGTCATTTTTACTACGTGATTTTTAAGATACTTTGTCCATTGGTATGGACAGACCAAAAAAACAAAAACATAATTAAGTATCCAATTTTATGAATGTATTTAGAGTTTAAAACCTCCATTACAATATTTATTTGTGTTTGGAACATAATGGGGCTCTGAAGGGGTTAAACATCATGTGTAGCTTAGTTACACCAGTGTCTCAGCAGATTAAATTAACGTTATATTCACATGAACGTTAAAATTACGTCTTAACGGTTGTTTCGCTAGCTTAACCTGCTCTGCTAGCTAACCTAAATAAAATGTCACAAATTAACTATGACGTTAATATTATATCATACTATATCGATACTTTGGGGGGAAACTATGGCAGATAGAAAGTAAAAACTTAATTTTGAAGACGGTTTAATCCGTGTAAAGTTTACAGATAATATTACAATGAAACAATATGAAGAGTAAAAAAGCCACAGCAGATTAACGTAACCTTAAAGCCTCGTAGTAATACACATACACACTTAGATTTACAGATAACGTTATATTGTAGTAAAAAGTCATATTTAACATAAGTGTGAGTCTTACCTAAGAAGAGGCAGAAGAGGTCCACTCCGACCAGTAACTTTCTCCTGCTGTGGTCTTTGCAGTTATTGTTGAGTGAACTCCCGCCGTTCCTCGTCTCGGCTGCCATACTTTTCTCATATATCAAACAGCGTTGCATTTAAAACGTGTTGTGTGCTTCAAATTAAAGGAAATCAAAACTGTCGTTACAAGCTTTCGCCGTGCGTTTGCTGTTTGTCTATCTATAGGTGTCTACCGAGTTGAGTCCTGAGGAGGAGTCGTCATGCAGGTCTATACTAATGTCAGTCTGCTGCTCAGTAACGTTGAGTACTCTGAGAATCTAACTACTATAGCTGCTGTCTGTCTCCTGACAGTCACTACTCGCTTTCTTCTAACTTCTAACCATCCTTTGCTCCTTTCCAGAGAAGTAGTGGGAGTCCTGTGACAGCCTCCAGAGGAAGCCGCTCCTCCTCCAGCTCCTCCCCTTTCAATTAATGCCATATGGCAGCTCCTTCACTCAGGCTGATTCCCACACTCACCTCCTAATGCTCACTACAACTCAGCAGGGCCAGAGGGGAATTCACCAGTGATGAAATTCAACTTACTCAAGCGCTTAAATACAAATTCAGGGTACTTGTACTTTGCTTGAGTATTTCCATTCCACGCTACTTAATACTTCTAGTCCACTACATCTCAATAGGAAACTGCTCTTTTCTACACTACATTTCACTGATAGCTTTTTTTACGTAAGGGAAAATTGTACATTTTCCTGCATAACATACACTACTTAAGACAGACTTGTCACCTTTTGATATAAGAAGCATATAAACAGTGTCGTGCAAAAGTCTGGGCACCCCTGGTCAAAATTTTTGCTGTGAATAGTAAAGTAAGTAAAAGATGACCCGGGGCCGTATTCACAAAGCTTCCTAGTGCTTAGAGTTGCTCCTGGAGACAAAATTCAAAGAAAATTCTTAGAACTGTGACGTTCGTAGAATTTCCCCTTAAAGTTAAGACTAGGTCATTGTAAAGATAAAAGTTATTCATAAAGCTTCTTAGACCTTAAATACGCTCTTGAGGTGAGGAACTGTTAGGAGCAAGGAGGAGGTTGAAGGGTTTCTTAAGCAGAGGAGAAAATAATTGAAACACAAAGAAGTTGGAGAAATACTGTCCAAACACATTATCAAATGAAATGCTTCAGATTAGATCATGCAGGGGTAATATTTGTGGTCGATGTAATTCGGGACACGCACACATTTCCCACCCAACGCAATAATAATATAACACCAGAAATAAAAATGATCACAAGATATTTAAAAAACTGGAAAAATACAACAGTGCAGCAATGATGACTTTAGCCTGTCTCACCCTTCCATCAGCAGAGTGATCACACTAACAATGACAACACTTTCACTCTCTCATATTATGATGCAGTGCATTTCATTCCCACTGGGTGTCCACACCTTGCAGGCTCACAAAAGAGAGTCTGTGACAACCAATCACACCTGTTACAAGAATCAACATACCGCGCAACAGGGTCAACCACACCTCCTCACTAAGGTAAAAGTTTCTGCTCCTTCCTTGCTCAGAGTTGCTCTGAGAACTTGCACTGACACCTGTCCAATTGTTAAACACGGGGGTGGATGGATCAGGCTTTGGGCTTATGTTGAAGCCAGTGGCACAGGGAACATTTCACAGGTAGAGGGAAGAATGGATTCAGTTAAATTCCAGCAAATTCTGGAAGCAAACATCACAGCATCTGGGTGAAAAAAAAAAAGCTGAAGATAAAGAGAGGATTGCTTATTAAACCAGACAATGATCCTAAACACACATCAGAATCCACAATGAACTACCTCAAGAGGAGCAAGTTGAAGGTTTTGCCATGGCCCTTACAATCCCCTGACCTAGATGTCATTAAAATCTGTGGACAGACCTCAGAGAGCAGTGCATGAAGACGGCCAAAAAATCCCACAGAGCTAGAAGCCTTCTGCAGGAAGAATGGGTGAAATTCCCCTAAACAAGAATTGAAAGACTCTTAGCTGGTTACAAAAAACATTTTAAAAAAGCTGTGATGATTGCCAAAGGGGGCACTACTAAGTACTGACCATGCAGGGTGCCAAAACTTTTGCATCAGGCCCTTTTCTTTTTTTTTTTTAGACTGGAAAAGAGTGAAATTAAAAAGTAATCTTACTCAAAATACTATAGAAGTGTGTCATCTTTAACTTTTGTCTTTGGGAAATCAGGTCATGTGATGTTCACAGAAAACAATAAATTTGTCCATGGGGGTCCAAACTTTTGCATGCAACTGTATGTGCACTAATCAATTAACAATATATATATTTACACTAATGAAATTTAATGCAAGAAATCAAAGTGACTTTCGACCACCAAATTTTCATTGGTTCATCGTCAAGTTCAAGTGGACATTAGCACCAAATTTGAGGAAATTCCCTCAAGGCATTCTTGAGATATTACCTTCACAAGAATGTAAAGGACAAGGTCACAGTGACCTTGGCCTTTGACCTTCGACCACCCAAGTCTTAGTTCATCATTTCGTTCAAGTGGACATTTACGCCAAATTTGAGGAAATTCCGTCAAGGCATACTTGAGATATCACCTACACAAGAATGAAACGTCAAGTCACAGTGACCTTGACCTTGGACCACCAAAAGCCAAATGTGAATTTATGTACCAAATGTGATGAAATTCACTCAAGTTGTTCTTCAGATATGGTGTTCATGAGAATAAGATGAGGTGGCAGTGACTTTGACCTTTTACCACCAAAATCTAATCAGTTCTTCATTGAGTCCAAGTGGATGCTTGTGCTGAATTTAAAAAAAAAAAAATCCCCTATGGTGTTCTTCAGATTTCGCGTTCACAAGAACGGGACGGAAAGATTGATGACCTGAAAACACAATGTCTCCAGCCACTGCTTACAAATGATTGTCTTAATGTAAGTAAGTCAACTGGGGAACTTTTGGGGTGATACCTACCTATTATGAGTTTTACCCTAATTCACCTTCAGTGTGTCCCCTCAATCAGGGACAAACAATGTCATCAAAGGCTTAAATCATTAACAAATATTTATTAACTGTAAAAGAAACAAAAGAAAACCCAAACATGAAAGAATACACTCAAACAAATCTTTAAATTAAAGCTCCTACAAGTGAATAGTTGGCTTCTTTATGTAACTGCTCTTTGGAGTGCAAAGACTCAGTTTGTGCTCCATTAACTATTGGCAGAGAAAGGAAAAGTGTAGAACATCATGTGAAATAAATTAAACAATAAGGTGAGGTCAGAATTATAATAAAGTCACATCAGCACCTCCATCCATGATTGTTTTTTCCACTGCACAGGATCAAAAAGTATATTCAAATACTTGTCACAGCATCTTAATGGCAGATAGTCTTCATGGTTTCACATCCAAAAAGTTCAGAAGGTGTCAGCGTACAGCGGCGGGGGAGGAAGAAACTCCAGCTCTGTGAAGTCAACCTCCTGTTCACTGTCATACAAAAACACATCACAGTTCATGAGGAGGATGCCAAACAACCTGAAGTACTGGCTGTGCAATCTATAAGTGCTGATATAAATAAAGATCAAACAGCGGCAAGCTTCACTCGCTGTTTAGAGGGAAACCTGTCAACACTTACGGATATGGAGGCTCCTCAACAGCACACAAGAAGCCTGGATAAAGACGAGCAGATACAAATGTCACGTTAACTTTGAACTGTCTCTGCACCGTGTCTCCAGTTTAAACCGATCAGATAAATGTACCCTACAAGTGATTTTCCATTACAGGCAGGGCGCCATGCTGACTGTCCTTAAAGAGATGTGTAAGCACCCTCCTTTTAGTTTCACCATTATCAGTGAGAGTGACACAAGTGATGACGACAGTGGAGTCATGGCAAAGAAAATAAACGCTGTAAACTTACTTGATGACTCAGCACTTTGCAAAGGTCAGCATGGATACAATGAGGAAAAGAAATTTTAATTTAACTATTGTTGGTGAAAGATTTTGAATATAACAACTTCAATGGACATAATAAGATAAATTTAATACTGTACTTTGTAGGTGTAGGTCCGCCACCGTCAGGAATGTCACCAAATTCATTTTTGCCATGTTGAAAGAAGATGGCTAGTTTCTGCAGGGCCTCGTGTCTGGTCCTTAAGGTGGAAGACAAGAAACTGATTAGAAAAAAATTAATCCAATCATTAGTATCGTCTTTCATCTCTACCATAGACTGTATTTAAAGATGGACGACATGACAGTTTCCCACAAGTGAAGCCAAAACATCTCTATTATCGCCTCCTGGTGGCTGGCTGCAGTGCAGGTCTTAAACCCCGCTTCCTCCATGTAAGCAAATGATCAAAGTACACATCAAATACATTTTTTCCCAAAGACGGTTTCTGTCATTTTCACGCTGATGTTTGTTCAAGTGTTAGTTTTTCTGGTAAGTATGATTTTAATTACTTTTTAAATACAATGAAAAGGGGGTGCGATGCCACGAAGTTGCGTGGCACAGCAGAGGACGTACTTCCTGTGGCAGCTGAAGAAGTTCAACCTGCCAAAGACAATGATGGTGCACTTCTACACTGCCATCATGAGTCCATTCTCACCACCTCCATCACAATCTGCTGCCACAGTAAAAGACAAGAGCAGACTGCAACATATTGTGATTGGCTGCAATCTGCCGCCCCTCCAGGACCTGTACATCTCCAGGACCCTGAGGCGAACAAGAAAAACTGTAGATGACCCCTCTCACCCGAGACACAAACTCTGTTATACTCCCCTCTGCCAGGAGGCTGAAGTCCAAAACCTCACGCCACAAAAGCAGTCTCTTCCCAACTGCAGTGGGCCTCATTAAAGCACATCTAGGACTATTATCTCTGCATGTATTTACTCTACTGTGATCTTTTGCACATCATGCACAAAACTGTGCAGCCTATTCTGAAACAGATATCTTGTCTGCACTCCCTGAAGAAATATTATCATATTTTTGGAAAAATGAAACAGTGATTGCAGAGAGAAGTAGACAGAGGGGTCTACAGTCTGTGTTTGAAGGATATATCCAGGATGTCAAACTGACTCAGCAGCAACAACAGGTTAAAAAGACAAAGATAGTTAGAAGCTAAAGCCGAACTATAGGCTACAGATCACAGTGTAAAAGTGAACCACCACATCACTGCTGATCGCCACAGAACATAATGAATGGGAAACTTCACCGATATTGAACCAGCTGTGTGTCATCGCAGTGTGTGCAGATTAACGGTGTTTGGCTTCGCCCCCATGCTGCTGATAGCACCTGGATCTCTGCTGGAAGTCAAACAATGTTCATCTGTGCACAATGTGATGACACACAGCTGGTTGAATATCAGCAAAGTTTCCCTGCTTCCCTTCACTGGTTCCTGTACAGCAGGGTCGCTCTTTATTCACTGTTATAATCATTAAAAAGCAAAAGCAGCATGAGTATACATTCAGTAGGCTATATCTTCAGTAGCTAGCTAGCTAACCCTACACTTTTCAGGGTTTGATTTTAGTTTTGGAACAGGGAAGAAACGTGTATCTTTTTCCAACCTCTCCAGGTAACAAGTATCATTGATACACGACGTGCCCCAGGCACAACATTTAGCTCCAAATCCACAAAACCAGCCTGAAAATGAAGGAAATCTGAAACGATTGCGTTAGAGCTGTGTTGCTGTCAGACCCTGGTCTGAGCCATCCCGATGCTACGTTATGATTGGCCAGTCCGCTTCTGGGGGCGGGTCTTATGCCAGATCATCGCTGCTGAGTAAACTCTGGCTCCAAATGATGTCACCAGCGCAATAAATTTTGGCTTTATTTTGTCCAGTGGGAGGAAGTGTAGCTGTGTCCTCCATTTTTATTTACAGTCATTGATCTCTACTATAATCATACAGAGGACCAATGTACAATGTTCGCCATTATCAACTTTTCTTTCCAATGTTTATATTTAGTTACTCATGAAGAAATATAAAGGTGAACACATTCATCATTTGTACACTCATCACCTTGAGAAGAGGTGTATGTAGAAAGATTTATATACATATGGCTGAGCAGAAACGTGACCAGGTATGTGCTTTGTAACTTACTGTGTGTGCAGGTCCTCCAGGTTGGCATCGCTCAGAGTGTGCTGGGCGCTGACATGACCACATGCTGTCAGAGCAAACACATGAAGGGCAGAGGTGGGTGGGTGGGTAAGTGAGGGAGGGATGGGGGTGAGTTATGCAAGGACAGTAAGACAGAGGAGGGAGAGAGGGAGTAAGGAAGCGGCAGCGTAGAAGTGCACATCAAAGGCATATTACAGTCTGCCATATGTCAATGCATAATATAAAACAACCACAGGCAGAGCTTGCTTTAAACCAGAGGGCTGAGTGGGGGGAAACCCATGTTCTGTTCTCATGTTTTCACTTCAAAAGGACCGGATATAAAATGTACTCACACATCTCAGGCAGGGAGGCAGTCTGATGGGAAAAGTTACTACACAGAAAGAAGAGAAAGAAAATAATTATATATACTGTGCGCCACATAAATTCGATCACATCTTTTAGGGGGGATTACTTAAATGTACTCTCATGTGGTCAATGGTTTCTGTTATTCTTCTTAGAAACACACTGATCTGAGAGAAATGTTAAACCACAGAACTTACTGGCTTTCATCTGTGGGTGAGAGGGTCTCATCTTCACATGCCCACTCCTCACTGTCATCTGTGACTGTGGAAAAACAAATTAGTTTGATTAAGCACACTGTGCAGAATGATGATAGATGTTTGGCAGGGTGGAAATTCAAACTCTCAGCTTATATGGAATTCCTCCACAATCATAAAACAACACATGGCTGTCAAGCAGATGACAACTAGTTAAGTTATTCAGGCCAGGCATTGCCTCGTGTGAGTCACTGGGCTGGTTTCCAACCTCTGTGCTTCTGTTTTCTGTCTGTCAACAAGTCCATGCATTATATCAACCAGTTAACTTCGGATGTTCTGTATCTATAAGGCTGCAGTACTTTGAGACCTCAAAGTAACTGATGCAAAGTTAGGGTTAGAGGTGATGGTACAACCAGTCTAACAATGTTAAGTTAACCAAAGAGCTCAAAGGGGTAGTTGGGGATTTTTTATGTGGGGGGTTTATGAGGTACCTATCCAAACTTATTACCTACAGCATTACACTGTTGTTTGGATGATTAAGGCACTCAGCACACCCTGTTTGGGAAAACAGGCAGTACTACCGCCACGGACGCTAAGCAATGTACTGCTGTAGACGGGAGCAGCAACGAAATGTATTTTGGCCACCTAAAAAAATCAGTTTAAGTGTTAGTTTGTGTGCGGACAATTAGATGGCGGTAACCGCTTCAGTACCCCATCAGAAATGGCTGTCTGACTCCCAGGTCACACTGCCTGCATGTTTGTTTTTCATTTCAGTGCCCGTTTTATCAGTTTACAGCAGCCCCACTATGCTGATCAGCTGAGAAACATCTACATCAGTGGTTCCCAACTAGCGGGTCACAGGCCAAAAGTGGGTCCATTCTGAATGGACCACAGTGACTGGCAGTGTTTCTGGTGTGGAGTGAGTGACTAAAGCCCTGTTTCCACCAGACACTTTTGGTAAGGTACCTTTGGAACCAAAAGTAAACCAGACATGGTACCGAGACTCTAGCGTTTCCACTGCAAACAGTACTCTTAATGTGGCAGGGTCGCTGTCACTTACTGCTCTGTCCAGCACTCACTGTATTTCCTCATCACTGGTGACATAGAGGGAAGTCTGCACCGCCACAGGTTACACAGCGACATTTTCAAAACAAAATAAAACAGGCTGCAGTGAGAGTCCCTCTCTATGAGATATTTAAAAATAGCGAGTTTGTGTATTTAGTCCTTCTAAGGCAAGCTCAGGGGTTTAGTGTTGCCGGAGCCCACAGGAACGAGGCTCCACAACGCTTTTTTTTTCTCTCTGAGTGAGGATTAGAATATATGCAGTTCACATAACCCGGTTGAAATTAATGTAAGATCCACTCAATAAAAACTAATGGTCAAAGTTGTCAGTGAAAGTGCTGATGGATTCTTGTAGTTATCTCATGCATTGACTAACATTACGAGTTAACGTACCACCTTAAAGCTACTCTTACCTTTCTTGCATTTCACACAGCACTTACAAAAGAGGGGGACATGTTACATGAGCGGTTACGTCAGTTGGAGGCCTCCATGTGGGGAAGACAGACAGGACAGGAGAAAACTCAGACCAGTCACTGCATTCAGACCAAATGCAGTGACTGGTCGGAGTTTTCTTAGAACCATATGAGAATGGTATAATTATGAGTTTTTACCTCCGGTGGAATTCACTTAGCTTATTAATAGCATTTTAACCTAAACAAAGAAAAGCGTAAAATTTCCAGAAAGTTTAAGTGTTGCTTTAAAGGTCACAGGCAGTCGGCAGCTGCAGCAGTTCAGCAGGCAGTGTGGCCTAGGCGTGATAACAGGTGGTGAAAATATTCAAAATATTGCTTACACTTAAACTCATAATGATTTTTTTGGCTATAATGAGGGGGCTAAATCGTACCCAATCCACAACAGTACATTGCTCAAGATGTATAAATATCTCATACAACCCCACTTCAATAATCTGAACTGTCCCTTCTAAGTTTTAGTTTTAGTGTAGAGGCTACTGACACTTACAGCTGCTTGTTAGTACAGGGTGGCTAGAGGATCTGTAAAACAAAGGAAAGAGTTATGAACCAATTCTCAGACTGAACAGCAAGTACAGGCTGGTTACAAATCTTTTTTAAATTAAGAAACCAAAGAATTTTATCAGTGAGCTGCCCAGTACCTGCTCCCAATGCTGATGGTGTCTCCCTCCACATTGCCTCCTCGTCCAGCTGCTTGGGCCTTCTTGCCAAGTTCAAGCATCTCTTTGATATTCAGTTCGACATTCATCACTGAAATATAACCATCTGTAATACCCAAGATAGAGTGGTTACTGAAAACACTGAGAAACTAATGACACTGGTGTAAATGTGAGAAGAAAATAAGCCTGTTAAGAATTCCCATTACTTCAATGAGATCATTGTTAGCCTGCTTGTTGTGCAAAATTCAGGTGAAGTTAACAAATACTCAAGCTTTAGGTCTAGATCACCACCAGGTATAAACATCCAATGGATTGTTACATCTCGAATCCTGATTTCACTATTCTTTATCACATGAACACAACAGCAACATGCATCTAAACTCACACTTGTGGTTGGCGTCTCGGGCCAACCATTTGCCTTTTGGGCAGTTGGTGGTGCGAATGATGCTGACCGTGTCGCCGTTCTTCACTGGCAGGTCATTCTTGCGAACTTTGTTAGCCACCATCACCTTGGCGTGGTACATGGGCTCCTCTTCGCCAGTCACCTAGAGAGTCAAATTTCAGCAAAGAGAGGCTGTGGTTTGGACTGATTTCAGAGTAGCTAAGCAGAGCATTGTTTAACACTGTTCACTGACCATCACTGTGATACTATGATGTCCATTAAAATGCAGGATTTGCCAAACCTAAAGACCTCTATGTGACAGGTGCAAATAGACTCCAGCGACTATCTACCATATGTCGTGGTTGTGCCCAAAACGTGCCCTTTTCTGGTCATCCTCTATTGACAAAACCTCCAAGACTGATGGCTGAAATACAGTACCATCTCATACAACTGCTATTTTTGTTCATTCTCAGTTCCAGATGATTCCAATCTCCCTGCTCACACTCAGAAAGCCATTGCCTTTTCCTCTCTATTAGCTAGATACTCAGCTCTGCTTAAATGAAAGGGTGTTACCCCTCATATTTCAGTAACCATTTTATTATATCTTCTCTAGGGACAATACTATAGAAATGAAACTTGGATATACTTTAGAGTAGTCAGTGCACACCTTGTATAGCAGTATAGATTTACTGTCCACTGAAAATAACTCAACACACAGCCATTATTGTCTAAATAGCTGGCAGCACAAGTGAGTACACCTCACAGTGAACATGTCCAAAATGTGCCCAATATTGTCAATATTATTGTCAATAATAAGCGTCAATATTTTGTGTGAGCACCATTGTAATCCAGCACTGCCTTAATCCTTGTGGGCATGGACTTCACCAGAGCTGCACAGGTTGTTGCTGGAATCCATGATGACATCACGGAGCAGGTGGATATTAGACACCTTGCGGTCCTCCACCTTCTGCTTGAGGATGCTCCACAGGTGCTCAATTGGGTTCAGGTCTGGAGACATACTCGGCCACTCCGTCACCTTCCCTTCAGCTTTCTCAGCAAGGCAGTTGTCATCTTGGAGGTGTTTGGGGTCATTATCATGTTGGAAAACTGCCATGCGGCCCAGTTTCCGAAGGGAGGGGATCATGCTCTGCTTCAGGACATGTTGGAATTCATGTTCCCTCAGTGAACCACAGCTCCTCAGTGCCAGCAGCACTGATGTAGCCCCAGACCATGATGCTACCATCTCCATGCTTGACTGTAGGCAAGACACAGTTATCTTGGTGCTCCTCAACAGGGCGCCGCCAAACATGCTGGACACCATCTGAGCCAAAAAGTTTATCTTCGTCTTGTCAGACCACAGGACCTGGTTCCAGTAATTCATGCTCTTGGACTGCTTGTCTTCAGCAAACTGTTTGCGGGCTTTCTTGTGAGCCAGCTTCAGAAGAGGCTTACTTCTGGGACGACGGCCATGCAGACCGACTTGATGCAGTGTGCGGCGTATGGTCTGAGTACTGACAGGCTGACCTCCCGCATCTTCAACCTCTGCAGCAATGCTGGCAGCACTCATGTGTCCATTTTTTGAAGCCAACTTCTGAATATGACACAGAGCATGAGGACTCAACTTCTTTGATCGACCCTGGCGAGGCCTGTTCCGAGTGGAACCCGTCTTGGAAAACCGCTGTATGATCTTGGCCACCGTGCTGTAGCTCAGTTTCAGGGTGTTACCAATCTTCTTATAAGCCTAGGCCATCTTCGTGGAGAGCAACAATTCTATTTCTCACATCCTCAGAGAGTTCTTTGCCATGAGGTGCCATGTTGAACATCCAGTGGCCAGTATGAGAGAATTGTACCCAAAGCACCATGTTTAACAGCTCTAATCCATGACACACTAATTTGTATGGTCCAGTCAAGCAGGCAAACACATGAACATGATGAATAGGAGAGGTGGCTTTGCATGTTTGAATGACATGTATGGGTATCACTAGGGCTGTACTCACTTGTGTTGCCAGCTATTTAGACAATAATGACTGTGTGTTGAGCAATTTTCAGTGGACAGTAAATCTATACTGCTACACAAGCTGTACACTGACTACTCTAAAGTATATCCAAATTTCATTTCTATAGTATTGTCCCTTGAGAAGATATAATAAAATGGTCACTGAAATGTGAGGGGTGTACTCACTTTTGTGAGATACTGTAAATAAACAGACACATGTATTAATACATACACAATAAAATACATATAAAAGAATTAACAAATAGATGTTGAAATAGATAAATGCATAAATAAATAAACATCTTAAATGTATCTCTACATCTTTGTACAACTACATTGATTTCTGTAATTCTTTTATGTATGGTAATATGGTTGGAGGTCCTCACCTCGAAATGAAAACTGACCATTTCAGGCCTTTTTAAAAGCAAACAAGAGAAAAAAACTGCTCTTCAAAACTGAAAAATGTTTACCCTGTAAGTCATTTTATTGCCTGACTTACTTTGAACTTCTTTTTCATTTCATTTTCCTTCTTTTCCCTTTCTTTCTGCTCCTTTTTCTCTTTCTCCAGTCGCTGTTTTTCCCTCTTCTTCTGCTCCTTGTGGTCAGCAGTGTTGGGACTTTGGCGTTCTTTACTGAAAACAAATCAGACTGTTCAGTGGCAAAAGACTTATTTTCCATCAAGATTACATTTGCCACCTGAAAAATAAACAGAACCATATGCTGGTGAAAAACATAACTGAATAAGATCTTTTTTTTAAGTTGTTTTCAGTGTGAAAACAGAAGGAACGGGCATATGTCCAGCTGCATGAGAGGGGAGATGTCTAACATACCTATGGACATGATTATGGGCCAAATGAGCATGTTCTCCTGATAGACTGCCCCTGCAGTTTGATTACAAGAGAAAGCAAAAATGAATGGCTGTCCTCCATCTGGCAAACACCAATGTCAATGATAAAACACAGGACTTGTATGTTTGAAAAAGGGACATACCATGGATTCCGCGGCCATATGTTAAGAAACGCCTCCTCCTTCTGCAAATAAACACAGGATTTTTAATTTACCACAGATGATTGTTAAAGAGAGCAAAGCACGTTGTTTCTTCACTACACAGTATGTGTCTGTGTGGCATAAACATCACTGTACTCTCGTTACTTACTCACTAAGATCATTATATACTTAATTAAATTTAAAAATTAGTTACCGTGTGCTGGTTGTCAGCATATGGATCTGTGAAAATGGTTAACAAAGAAGTTAAACAGGGAATTATATTGAAAAAAACAAACAAAAAAAACAGTCATACATTAAGAAGAAACAGTGACTACATTTACATGCACAGAATATTCTTTTTTTTGCCCTTACACAAAGAAAGACAATATTCCTACTAAGCTGTTTACACAGCTAATGAAAACAAATATTTGTTTATTTGTTTTTATGTGCAGCAGTGCACACTCCAATCAATGTGCCCCAACGAGGGATGCGCGTGATTAGTCAACTGGTCGATAAAAGGACGCTACCCTCGCTAGTCCACACCAGAAATACTAGTTAATAAACCTGTTTTTAGAATGATCATCTTGCATTTATTTTCCTGAAAAACATTTGTTTCCAATAAATCCCATTTCTTAACTTCTGTTTATTAAGTTATTCTCACATTTAGCAGGATAGTACGCAGTGTTCATGATGCACAGTGCAAAGTGCCACACATTTCAATGGCATTTAAAATATGATTTAATGACTGAATTATTGATGATTGAGTTTTTTTTCAGACCATAGGCCCATTTCCACTGAAGACGCTCCTGGTACTATTTGGGGGGCAGGAACTTTACAGGAACGTCCTCTCGCTCGGCCCTCTCAACCACCGTGTCACCACTGAGAGGGCGGAGTAGGAAGAATGTTCCTGTAAAGTTACCGGGCTCTGAATGTGACGTAACCGTTGCGCGACCATTTTGACCGGGGCGACGAGGCAAAGAAACAAACAAAGAAAAACAACAACAAAGTAGAAGAAGCAGAAGTATGAAGCAGAAGTAAGACATAAGAAAGACGATTATCAACATGGAAGGAGTTTTAAAAATGCTGGCTATTTTGTTGCTTTCTGTTGACATCACATCGCACCTTGAGTATATCCAATCAGCACCAAGTAAACCCCAAGCCCCACCCAGGAGTTTTTCGGGGTTGTTCTAAGTATCTACTCCGAGGCAGGGACTTGTTTAGCCCCTGTAAAAGTTCCAGAACTCTGTCCTTCGGGGCTGGTTCCTGCGGTGGAGACGCGCATCAACGGCCCCGGCCTCGTAAAACTACCCCGAAGTTCCTGCGGTGGAAACGGGCCTCATGTCTAACCATATAAATTGTGCTTATGGAATAAATTTTACCTGTTTTCTGAGTGCTTTCTTAATTTTAGAATAGATGACTAATCAAATATGCCTGTGAATATTCTCATTTATCCAGGTCATAGTTATCTCAACGCAACTGTGACTCCAACGACTCCAATGACCACTGTTGCAGCAGGAATTTCAACGACCGTCATTGACACACCTTGGAGCACTAACGAACCAATGACATCAGTGGCCTTGTGAAGGCCTCCTCAGAGGTTAAATACCTGGGTTTCCACACCAGTTTTTCAATACTAGTTCCAGCCTAGCCAAAGACATGTTAGTTATCACTGCTCATTGGTCTGTGTAGTTAAGCCTTGCCATAATAGCTTATCATAGGGCTTAGGAGGGTATTCACTGAGTGTTGATCCTTTTCTAGAGCACAAACTTCTTGTGTTTATTTGAAGTCAGACAAGCATGAACTGATGAAGCCTCTTGGATAAGAGGTGAAACGTCTTCTAAGACAAAACTAAGTCCAGTTGCATTTGATTCAGTTGTCTTGAGATCAAAGTTTCAATTTCTGTTTAAATGTCAGATACTTTGGTCATTAGCAACATCCATTGCCCTAAAATGACGTTTATGTCAAGATATGGAAAGTGAAATGGCTGGAGCCTCTTTTGCTTCCTGACTTGACCTATTCAACTGTTCATACACAGCCTCCCTCTTTCACTCCTTCAACCACCTCCTTGAAAAGGGTCAGCACTGCTATATTTGTGCATGTGAAAAAAACCTGCTGATATCAAAGTCTTTCATAATGTTTAAAAGTAGGTGTGTTTCTCCTTCTGACTAGATATGTGGGCTTATCTTTCAGGAATGCCTCAGCCTTACAAACTGAACCGACCATAAACAGGCAAGAGGCCGTGTGAGGCATATTCCGAATGTGCTGAATGCATGACTCAAGGATGCTCCATTTGTAAAAAGGCCTGATTTGGAAAATACAAACAGAATATGGTGTGCACATGACCTGTATCAAATTCAGAATATGGTCATATCCGGACTAACAGTGGAATATTAGTGTGCTTGTAAACGTAGTCACTGCATTAAGTAAACATTCTTACTCTTCAGACCTCCTTTTCGTTTTCGCGAGTGCTGGCCCAAGATCAATTTGTTGATGTTCTCGACATCCTCGTACACATTATCACATGCTTCATAGTAACTGTCCTGTCCAGATACACTATGGGGGAGCAAGACAAACAAATAGAGCGAACAGGAAATGTTATAACACACCAGAATGTGACAAAAGTGATCAAAGTGTGACTGTAGATATCACAAAACTCACTTTGGATGTGACTGAAGCCCATTTTTCAATGCTGCGTGGTCACCATTGTCTGTTTTCTGTACAGCAGAGTGAGACTCAGCAGCTCCCTGATCAGTCTCCTCAGCATGAGGGCTAGAAGGAGGCTCTATGATGGCCTCCTCGCTCTGAGACCACTGCTCTGACTCAGCAGGCTCTGGGAACTCTGAAAGGTTTATTGGTTCAGGGAAGCTGTCTGGGTCGAGGGGGATTATGTTTGGACTGCCAAGGTTCAGATCTTGGACACAGGTGCTCATTAAGGGCTCGGCAGGATCACACGCTGATACGTCAGGTTGTGGATTCTCGAAATCGGTGACCCCGTGGTCATCTGGTGCAGGAAGGTCAGTGCTGACTAAGTCTAAGGCCTCCAGTTCTAGTGCACCAATGTCAACAGCCTCACCCTCTAACATTTCAATCTCTGTACTCTCAAAGTCTGGAAACTCGGGAGCATCGAGTACAGAGTTGGAGATGGATGGGAGCTCAGACACTGGTTCTTCACTTGGTGCTTGGCTGAGACCTGGTGACAACTCTAACATAAAAACAAAAAATCAGCACTTGAACAGATGTTAAACCTTACCACAAATCAGTACAATGTAATCATTCAACGAAAATAAAATCTACCACAAATTACACATTTAAACAGCTACCAAATACAAATACAAATACAAATACATCTCTCTCTCTCTCTCTCTCTCTCTCTCTCTCTCTCTCTCTCTCTCTCTCTCTATATATATATATATATATATATATATATATATATATATATATCTCAACAGGTGATTTCCTTCTTTTAGTAAAATCCTAAATGATTGAGTTGGGGTTTTTTTTTTTCCACCTGGACCTTTATGCTCTGCCATTTCTCCTCTAATCATCACGCTGTAACCTGTGACAGGCTGTTATGATACCACAACTATCACACAGTCACATATATGGAGTGTCACGTAGGTTTACATTACCAGTAGGTTTATGACAAAATCACTTGATGACACAGACTCCCATGTGCGCATATCAAGAGAGGAGAGGGAGAGACGCTGTACTGCTGCCAGAGGAGCCGCTGAATGAGTTCCCTCTGAGCGGTAAGTCACTAAAAGAGTCTGAGAAGTCCGGGGCTGTTTATAAAACATTCAGGACGCCACAGTTTATTCCACACTACTGAAGCTGCTCCTCTTTTTGGAACTACCGCAGAGTCAGTAATAATTTCGCTTCGGTCATGAGTTCTTGCTGTGAGTAACAGTGTGATGTCAAAATGTCAACAAGCTGAAATAACTAGTAAGCTAATTGTTTTGTCCTGTTCCAGACTACTGTTAATGTATCAGCCTTTGATAATCCACCTCTAACCTGCAGTACAGATAATACACACCACACGGTATCAAAGTAAAATACAACTTTTTTTCCCATCTGCAGCCAGAGAAGCAGGTTAACGTACCGTTATCTGTGAGTTGGTTGTAACAGCTGAGATCTACTAATGGAGGTCTTGGGGGCTTTGGTGGCAACAGGCCCAGGGACCTCACGTCAGGTAGAGGCTTCTTTGGAGGAGCAGAGTTTGGACTTGGTTCAACAGAGGGAAGAGCTTTATCCCTGTCAAAATGCTTATCCAAGGGAGACTCTAGCCATTGGGAAAGAAAATATCATAACTGCATTAGAAATTGAGTCTATACAAATAGTGTAAAAAGAGAAGGATGTCTGATGTGGACAAAAAATGTCTATCACTGGATATAACTTACTGCGTGATGAGTGGTTTGCTTTGAAGAAAGGTCGGGCTGACAGACAAGCCAGGTGGGGAAAGCACGTTGGTGGGGGCACAGGTGGCTCAGACTCAACACAGTCAGCGTTCTTTGGCAGTGAAGGGAACACCTTGGCTTTTGAGACGTAGTCAGGGGAACGTAGGCTCTTGGGTTTGGCAGAGATCAACACATGACTGCGTGAAAACTTCCTCTTGGCCCTCTCCAAGGTGCTAATGATTTTGTGTTCGGAGTCGACACTTGTATCTGCAGGAGGAGGGGTGATTGGGATATCTGGGCTGGACAGGGGAAGCTCAGCGGTAGATTGGTCACTGTGAAGAGAAACCCCATCCTCCGTGGTTTGCTTTTCTACAGAGGGTAACTCGCCGGGAGCACTGGAAGGTCTGGTGGTTAAATCGGCATACGTAGGCTCATCCACATTTTCTGTGCTGACCTTTGATGCTTTGGCAGACTTGAAAGGAAGCAGCAAACCTTTCTTCTTGATTTTAGTTTGTGGCAAGACTTCTTTCCCTGGATCTGGTTCCAGTTTGTGCTCCTTTTTGGATGGCGGTTCTGTCTTTTTCTCCTTCACAGGCAGGACAGGAAGCACCAGAGGCATGTGTCTGTCTTTGAGGGACTGCCTTGTTGTGCTGTCTCCATTAGTAAGCTGGGATGAGGGGGAGGTCTGCTGAGGTTGTGGTGGAAAGGAAATTGGTCGTTTGCCTCCAGATGCCCGCAGCCCATCTCTGAAGATGACCCGGGGAACCACTGGTGTCTTGTTTTCCACAGCGATATTAATACTGCTGACCACAGAGCTGCAGTGACCCCCAGGAGGTGGGAGGTGTTTGGGTTTCTCTGCAACAGCTGGTCGACTGGTTTTGGATTGAGCTAGCAGGGCCTCTTCCTGAAACTTGGCCCTCAGAGCTTTGACGTTCATCAGTCCTTCCTTGAAAAGAAGAGAGAGAAAAATCAAGAATCAGTAGATTAATAGAAATGCCATAACTTTCACAGACAATTTGCTAGATGGTTAATTTAGGGAGCCAAACCCCAGTGCTGACACAACATAATTTAAGGGTTGGTTTACCAAAATTACAAAAATTACTCATTCCCTAGTGGTATCTAATTATGCAGATAGTTTTGGTTTAATATGCTGAGGCTTTGAAACATCTGTCTCTAAGATTTATGTCTTCACCTCGATACACTGGCGGTGAATGGTAATTTGTCTTTGAAAACCTCTTTCCATAAGTAAAGCAGAGCTTCAATGAGCCGCTGTTTAATTGATTTGTCAAATACAATTTAGATGATGGATAGAGACTGAAGCTCTGAAGCTTGTTTGACTCTAATATATCGTGTCTGAGCTTGCATCAGATGGGGAATACCATGTGAGCTTTAAACATCATCGGTGCTCCAGGAAGTGCTTCATTCAGTTTGACAGCTTTGATAGTTTTGCAGCTAAACTTTATTATTAATATGGTGAAAGATTTGTCCCAATATCATTTGTGTGAGCAGATTAACAGTCTGTGTGTTAACACGTAGTCTGTACAAATAAAACACCTTCCACAAACACAAATAAAGATTTGTAAACTCATAAAACTATTCTGTAGGCATGCACAATATTGGCTGGTTCCAATATTTAATTTTAAAGCCAATATGCTAATCCAATACCGATACTGATGACGTGCTGATATTATTATTATGCATCCCTACTATTTTGCACATGTAAAAACAGATTAGCAAATACAAACATTCCAAAAATAAATCATATCTGTGAATACTTCAAATTAATTTACAAATAAATAATACTTTCAAAGAGATATTTGTGAGTCCAGTCTCTATATGTGAATCTCAATTCTAAGATTGCATTTTTCCCCTTTTTTTTTTTAATTTGTCTATTTACAGATCTGTATTATACTTACAAAATATTGGTGAGTTTACAAATCTTTTTACATTTGTGGAAGTTGTTTGGTATTTACAGACTACACATTTACACACTATCTCACACACATAAAGCTGAGACAAATCTATCACCATGCACTATGCTACAGAGAATAACTGAGAAATAAGGTCATCTACACTCTTCAGCCTGTCTCGGAGGGCTGCTATACATTTTGCAAGCCACCAGATGTCACTGTGTTTGCTGCGTTAAACCCCCCAAAACTTTAAATCTTTTTTGGCACAAATAGACAGAAAGCCCCAAAGCTTCATAAGTCCTAATAATCAACCAATCGTAATTTTTTAAAATGAGGAATTACAAAATAATCTCTCTCTCAAATGTGAACATTTGTTAGTGCTCTTACTCTTCTACACCTGTAAACTGAATACATTTGGGGTTCAGACTTATGGGTGGACGATCCAAAACCTTTTAAGGGCATCAACATGAGCGATTGAAAAAATGACAATTGCGACAGTCATTTTTCACATTCTTATGACATCCTCTGACGCAAACAATTAATTTATTAACCAAAAAAATATTAGACAGATTAATCGAAAGATAAAATAATTGTTAGTTAACAGAACCACTGTTTTGAAGAGAGATTGAAATTAATAACCCAAACTATAATTAAAAATAAATTATGATCTATTATTATGGGTTAAGATAAAATTCACCAGCTACCCAGCAGTATTTAAAATTGTCCCTCCATTTACCTGCTGCAACATCAGAGTGATCAACACATCAATGCATCAATAATTATACTCACATAGTGTACTGTAATACACACTATTCTAAAACAAGTCATTCTGCATAATGTCTACTTTGACTTTTGATACTTATGCCAATAATTTTGTGCTTTTACTCATGGAAAGTTTTGACCTTGCCTCCAATTTTTTCGCAGATCGCATAATATTTTCCCAGATGTTTCCCCCTCTGTAGTAGGTGTAAACTGGCAGGCGAGACATTAACACATTCTCTTTGGACATGTCGGATATTGTTTACTTATTGGAAGAGGATATTTGAATGTTTCTGTAATGCCTTTGAGAAGAACTGGGAAACTAACCCACTCATTGCTGTCCAAGGTGCCATGAGTGTGTTACCTTTGGCAGACAGGTATGAAACACAGACCATTTCGTTTGGTACGACTGTGGCAAGGAAATTTATTCTACTCATGTGGAGGTCAGACTGTGCACCAACATATGTGTGGATAAGAGAACTGACAATTTATTGTACTAAGGTTAAGGTTAAGGTTCTCTTATCATAATAAGATTCAAAGATTTGTCTGAATGTGGAGCCCTGTACTCGAGTATCTCAAGGGTAGTGAACTGTAATGGTCTAAATGGGTAGCAGTATAACCTCTATCACTGTTTGTATTTTATTTTACTGGTAATGTTGAAGTCCTTGGACTTGTTTTTTGTTTTTCAACCCATAAAGAAATGTGTGGCTGAGTTGGTAAGAAAAAACTTACTCTTTTATATTTAAAATCCTAACATTAAAAAACATAAAGCCAGGTTTTTACTTGTAACGATATTTCTACATTGATTTTGCTCAAGTACAAGATTGGGTACTTCTAACTTTCCTCTGACAAAAAGTGACAGGGAGACAGTTTTGTAAAGTTAAGTGGGTCAACCAACCCTTTAATGCACTACAGTATTTACAGCCGTGATAGCCTTGTTAAGCCATACATCTTAATGGCACAAACTAGTGAAATAACCTGTCTAACATTAGCATAGAGCATGACAGGAAAGCTAGCTAAATTTAGCTAACCTCTGAAGGTCCTCGAGCTAATGTTACTCATTTAAAAAACGTTTAAAGTTACCTTTTCCATCGCAGCTCGTTCCGTTCATCACTCTTCAGGTTGGTTCATGTGTAAAACGGTCTGAACTGAAATAACTTGGACGCCGTATGTTGATAAATTAGCCGAGATGAACCCAACATCCAACTGACTGTTGATGCTACTACAAACAATTTGCACGCGCCGCCGCGAAAGACGTACCTGCGTGCTGCGCGTGACCCGATGACGTAGATGTGCGTGATGTTTGATTGGCAAATCAGAAGCGACGAATATTTATTTATTTTATTTTATTTTATTTATGTTGTTTTTTTTTTTACCATAAATACACAAAATTGAAGTGAAGTGAACTTTCTTAAAGAGAGACTGAAGATGAATGTTAAAATAAATATGTTTGATGTGTTGTTATATCTATATATATATATATACATATATATAAAGAGAGATATAAATATATAAACTGTCAAGATAAGATTGAAAAAAACATGTTATATACTATAGCTGACAACTTTGTTTTTATTTTTGAGGAAAATTCCACGTTTATACGATAAAATAAAACAAAACAAAACAATAAAACAGTAAATGCTATTAATAATATTATTAATAATAAACCCAGTATTTCCCCAGTTGACTATTTTTTATCCTACCCTATGTAAATTTTTATCATAATTATTATTATGTTCTTGTTGTTTTTAATAAAGAGAGTGACAATAAAAATTTAGAGGGAGCAGAAGCAACTTTGCATGTGGATAGGTATTATTGTCTTTAAGTTGTTTTTAATTTAACTTAATTTATTTTTTTAGTCTCTTAAATTTAAAGAAGAATCTAAATAAGAATGTCACAAAATTGTTCTTATTTTTTTATTAAGTTATTATCATTATTATTACTTCCTGGGGTAACTAATATCTTTCTTTGGTATGACTGATTCTTATAACTATTTCTATTACTGTTATTGCTGCAAGAATTATATAAAATAAAAAGAATAATCAGAGGAAAGAATAGTCAGTGTATCATCTCACTGTAGATATTGTTAGAAGGGAAATGTTCATGTTTCCATTTAAATTGTTTGCAGTACTTTGTTTTCTTACTGTTGTCACATGAACAGTGTTAGCACATATTGTTATGACAGCATGTTCTGGCTGGACTGTTTGCGGGGGTGAAGATGAGAAAGGGGGGGTTATAGATCATTAAAAAAAAACTTTCCCAGCTGTTGTAAGAGCGTGTGTTTACTCTTGATCAATCATTCACTGTGCTGGTTGGTCAAGACTGCAGTGGTTCAAGTCACAACACAGTGGCTGTTTTGTGATGTGGCATTTTAATCGTAGGGACTAGCTACTCATTTTCAGTATGAAGATATTTATTAAGTTACTGCTGACTTTATGCACGCTGCATCTGTCTGTCAATTTCAGCCCTGTTGTGAACGCATCCAGGAGGCCATGGACAGCTGCTGCAAACAGGTTTGGTATTCGTATATATATATATATATATATATAGATCTCATATATACTCATGCACCATGGGCATTAGAGGGGATAACGATGCTTTTTTGGGGGTCCGTAGAATGAGGAGGACCAGAGCTGTAAACAGGCCTATACCCATCAACTGTAAGCTGGGGAGATGGTCATCTTGGACTCCTTGTAACTCCTGCACAGACCAAAAGGTAACAGTGTTTTCCTCAATGAATTGCATGTATCAGTAATGTATAGATGTTAAATGAAAATGACCGTTACAGTTTCATGATGTGGGTGTCTTGTTCATTACCTGGCAACAGTAAAGCTCGCTTCAAGAGCACTGTAGTTGAGACAGTTTACTATCTTGTAGCTCTGATTGTCACATGCATGAGATGATCAATAGCTCCAAAGGGAACAATGATTATCTGATCAGCTCTTCTTTTAAATACAATACAGGTGGGCCTTGGTTTTACAGTGATCCTGACATGCTGGCTCCGAAATATTCCACTATTTAGGATCTTTGCAACCATGTGTATCCTCTATAAAGCAAATGTTACACCTACTTATATGTAGAATTTACATTAAAGGAATTTATATGATTTAGCTGCAGCATTGTGAACATGATGCCTTGTGATCCACTTAGTAATAGTCATCACACAGAATACAATAAGCATAAACAATACAAACAGAACAAACAAAATCAACAGACTGTGTGTTTAGTGGTGACTGAAAAGGCTCAGGCAGAAGACAAAGCTTATATCTGCCCAATCCTACATACTTATCAATTCAAGCTGCACTCCAAGAATTAAAAAAAAAAAAGAATCATTCAGACTTGTAATCTTCTTTTTTAAGCTTTTATATGGTACTTTTAAATATCTCTAAAACTGTATTTGCTCCCCTGTACTAAACAAATTGTACACAATCTGGGAGCAAATTTGTTTTTGCTCTGAATATTATTTGCATTATTTTATAATATACCACTTCTATAGCAGGGGTCGGCAACCTTTATTATCAAAAGAGACATTTTGGGGGGAAATAAAATCTTTCTGAAGCTGCAAAACATATCTGAACCGTATAATGAAGGTACCACAACTGTTCAAGTCTAAATTAGTCAGTCAGCGTTACCAGCGGGGTTTTTTACCACAAGGTGTAAGGGCTGCGTCTACTTATGGCAACAAAAAAATTAATCTCGGGTGCATCAGTACAATGGACGATCAAGAAAGGATGACAGAGGAGATACCTGCACACCAATGCAACTGAGCTGGACAGTCACAAATAAGGTTCCCAGGCTGAGATCAATGCCAAAACAAAATTCAATTTATTTAGGACATCAAACAGAAAGGTGCTCCAAGTGCAAATCAGAAAAAATTTAAAAAGTAAATTAAACAGCAGCAAACGTTTCAGTCCTTGAGCACTGAGACATTTGCAGCTGTTTTTATTTACTTTTTTAAATTATTTTTTGCACTTTGAGCACCTTTTTTTGTACACAGATGTCGTAAAGAAATCAAAATCTTTTTTGCATTGATCTCAGCCTGTGAAATTTTTTTGAGGCTGTCCAGCCCAGTTGCATTGGTGTCTGCCGTCTTTTCTTAGTTACCACAGGGTGACAACACTGCAGTGGACTATTTATGATTTGGACTATTAAACTCTCTTTTCTATCCTTTGTTAGATTTGGAATCCATAGCTAGCCTGGCCAGAGAGACTCAAGACTAGCCACCATGTTGGAGGTTTGATAAAATTTGGAGGAAAGGGCACCATTCAGTAGACATATGATGCACATTTTAGTTGATGAAATGTTAAAATATCTTTTTATTTGGTGTATAAGCCACATGTTTTAACAACTGGAGAGTGTAAGAATCACTTAAGGCCTTCAACAATGATTGATAGAAATTAAATTTTAAAAAATAATCTCTACATACCATTTCCAAACTTTTTTTTCAAAGCCTAAGGGAGCCACCAGAGAGGGGCTAAACAGCCACATGTGGCTTCGGAGCTGGTGGTTACCCACCCCTGGTATAAGGTAATGGATACACTTGGTGATTTTAAGAACCAACTCAATTTTACCTCTGTCTTAGCTCCGTTTCAGATACTTGGAGAAGCCCTCACAGTTCGGCGGCACAGAGTGCATCGAGACACTGTGGGAGAAGTTGGCATGTCCAACAGCAACGACACAGTGTCTGGTGACAGATTACTGTGCCGATAGCTTCACCTGCAAGGAAACAGGCCAGTCCCATCAACGACCACTTACACTCTTCAAGCTGAAGATGTTTTGTCTCTTGGTGCGTGTGTATGTGCAGTACATGTAAATCTGTCTCTGTGTATCCAGGCCGCTGCATCAGCCAGTCCCTTCGCTGTAACGGCGAGTCAGACTGCGATGACTTTTCTGATGAGGACGACTGTGCAGAAATCAACCAGAGGGACGACAAGTGTTCCACCATAATGCCGATCCCTGGAGCTGAACGTGGCACTCAGGGGTGAATACTGCAGAGCTGTTACTGCACTGCAAATCATTTCCAGCAAGTTGCAATGAGTAACTTTAATATTTCACAATAAATTACATTATTATCACCTCACAGGCTGTTACTGTGATATCAAGCCAAATTCAGACTTTTATTGTGAAATTCAGTCAGTTACATACAATAATTTCACAGAAGCATACTGCTAAATGATTTTCATATCACAACGCTTTCATTAAATCTTCATTACTTTCACTTGATAGTTACTAATTTGAATTATTCCACTTTGCCTAGCTACAACGTCCTGACTGGAGACTTTGTGGATCATGTGCTCGACCCGAGGTACTTTGGAGGAAAGTGTGAATACGTCTATAATGGCGAATGGAGGAAATTCATCTATGACGCATTCTGTGAGAGCCTGCACTACAACACAGATGAGAAGAACTACAGAAAACCTTACAACTACCATACCTACCAGTTTGTGGTAATGCTGCGATTTAATTCCTATGATGCATGAATGGGCTGCTTAAAGGAAAACATTTTGATATAAGGTTTAACCTGTTACAGGCCGAAGCTACGTCAGAGGGCTCTCACGAATACTACGAAGATGTCGTGGGCCTGCTGAATGCGAGGAAAACTATGAGATCTTCCAGTGGTGGCGTCTCAGTTGGGATCTATTATGTGGAAGTGGGACTGAGTGGAAGTCGCGAATCGGAGTTTCTCAAGAACCTAACGAAGCATAAAAGCCAGGTATGATGTACTGACCAAAAGGTCCACGTGTTCTACATGATAACAAGTGCAATTAGTTTATCACTAGTAATTGTTTGAGCTCTGAGTTTGTTCATTTTTTGAAAATTTGGGGAAATATGTTTGCTCTCTTGCTGAGCATTTGATAAGAAGATTGGCTATGAATGAAGCTACAGCCAGGAGCCAGTTAGCTTAGCTTAGCATAAAGACTGAAAAACAGAGGGAAACAACTAGCCTGGCTCTGTTCGAAGGTAACAAAATATGCCCTAATAGCACCTGTAAAGCTCACTAATTAACACATTAGCCTGTATCTTGTTTGTTACAGCTGAGGTACACAGACATCTGGATAAAGTAAAGGCAGAATGTGAAAATAAAACCTCCTCTTGCAGCTCTCCCCTCTCCGTCCTGAGCCCCTCCCACCAGACAACAACAGGCATATGCGTCGCACAGTAACCCAGAGTTTCATGCACATTGCTTCATTTTCAATAGGCTGGTGGCCAGCGCCAGGTTTTTAACCTGTGTAATAGCAGCAACAGAAAGTTTGCTAATACAGTCCCCAGAGGTTGAGATTTGTGCTGGCTTGATTGAGGTTGCTCTTGCTTTTTCATTATTATCTCTGTTTCTACCTCTGAAAGAAACAAGAAGTCACTTAAGTCTATAAAATCTTTCCCTTTTGTCTTCAGGACCTTGGGTTCATTCGGCTTTGGTCCAAGGTGGAAACAGCCCACTTCAAGATGAGAAGTAATAATCTAATGCTTCATGAAGATTTCTACGTTTCACTCATGGAGCTACCCGAGCAGTATGACTTTGGGATGTACTCCCGCTTCATCAGCACATTTGGCACCCACTACGTCACAGAGGGAACTATGGGAGGAACCCTCGAATATGTCGTGGTTGTCAACAAGACGTTTATGGCAGAGTCAAGTACTGTGGACTTTCCAGTTTGTCAATCAGTGTCATCTACGAGAAAATGTGCTGTAAAGTAACCTTTGTTTAATTCCTGTGCCTGACTCTCACAGAGCTGGAGGCTAAACAAGCTGGAAGCTGCTTTGGTGCCTCTATTGGTTTAAGTTATCCCCTCAGCGCCTATGAGTCAGTAGATCTCAAAGTGGGTGTGAATCCGTGCAATAAAAAAGGATCGTTAAGTCAAGGTGAGACATCTAAACTCTATTTAGTTTTGAATTTGAGTTAATTTGCTTTGTGTGTAATGTCTCGTTCACATTCAGCTGACATATAACATGAGGGACTGTTGCAGTACTGTGTTGTCAGAGCTTGTATGACAATTTTGTCTTTAATTTGTTTTTAAATGTAGGCAAAGACTCTGATTCAGCTCTGATTGAGGACATTGTTACTCTGGTGAAGGGGGGAGTAACACACAGCAGCAGTGGTGTTTCAGCCATCAGGAACCCTGAGACCTACAGAAACTGGGGAGCGTCCCTCAAATACAACCCAACACTCATCGAATATGAGGTAACCTACTGGCAGACGATTCGACATATGCTCTTAAACAGAAGAAAAACAAAACACAAGTTAGAGTTAAATTCTTAATGTATGACCTCACACTGTTTTTTGTGCCTTTGCTGGTGTGGTCATCTGCTTTTTATTAAACTTCCTCCTCTTCCTGTCTCTGTCCTTCCTCCCTGATGACCCAGACCATGCCAATCTATGAGCTAGTACGCCTCAGCACAGCTGCTGACCACGTCGGTGCGAGGTTGGCCAACTTGGAGAGGGGCTTCGATGAATATCTGGAGCAGTTCGACTCCTGCCGCTGCGCCCCCTGCAAGCACAACGGCATCCCTGTCCTCACGGGTACAGCCTGTAACTGCATTTGTAAGTCAGGCTATCATGGAGAGGCCTGTGAAGACACTCTCAGAAGAGGTAAGACTTTGGTTATTCGTGTCACAGCAGAGGTAAAGACATTAATTAAATAATTTCCTTAAATAAAGGAAGAGTTTTACATTTTGGGGAACGCACTTATTTGTTATTTTGTTGAACACCACTCTAGAGATAGGATACAGTTAGCTTAGCTAAGTCTTACAAATGTCTCATGCAACAATGTTTGTCTTATATCCGATGGCCCACCCACGGGCCCTTGTAAGGTTTTATTTGATGATTATAATATGTCAACAACTGCTGTATTTGCTGTGTTTAAGTGGTTTATGGTCTCACTCCAAAGTCTTCAAAATCCAGCACTTGGGCAGTGACTGGCATCAGAAATCCACAAAAAAAGGCATCCTTTAACACTGGCATGAAATGCGGCCGGTTGCCATTATAGTTTAAAGCCACCTGGCGGCATCAGAGGGAAAGGCGGCGGGACAAGGACAAAAGTTAAGGCGGCGAAAGTCTGACTGGGGCAGGTGGGAGGGTCCAACACACACCGACTTTTGCCCAGAAGAGCAGTCTTCGCATCCTGTAAGATTCTTAAGCCAAACCCTGCTCTTTTTTCCTAAATGCAACCACGTGTGTTTGATGTTGAAGGAAAAAAACGTTGATGTGGTGTTGTACCGATGTAGTGCATTTATTTGTTAAAGAAACTGTATGTAAACATTTAATTTCCTGTGAAAACAGAAGTGTATTTTGAAAGAAGACAATGTGTGTAACAGGCAGAACTTGACACATCATCCCAGAACATCAACAACGTATCTGGACGTTATAATAATCCACAGATCGGTATTATGCCAAGAAAAACGCTACTCATGCAGTCTTCATACACTCCCAAAAGTCCAGACGATCTAAATCCAGTAAAATATTTAGTCTGAACACGTTACTACATCCAAAGATATCCAAGAATTGCTGTTGCAATGTTGTTTCAAACTTTAATATTTCTACACATATTATCCATAATTTCTCCTGTTTGCATGTCAATAAGCCGACTCCTTGCTGTCAAAATGGTGGCTGAACTCTGACCTTTTGATTGACACCTCGCTTGCCCCAATAGGAGCTTCCATACTGACAGTCTAGGCTGCAGTACGCAGCGAGGGCCTGTGTTGTAGGAAATGCCTGCATTGACTCATTTGGCCACAGAGCCAATCAATAGCCAATGATTGTCCCAATGGCTTATGGGTCCTGTAGTCATTGACACTCCTCAACTCCAGAGAATTTTTAACTCCTTATTGTCATCATAAACTGTTAAATAAACATAAATGATAAGCAAATTTCAAATTAAAACAGGAGCTAACACAGGTGGTAAAATCAGCTCAAACCTCCTTGATTTTTCCCGACAGATACAAAGACAGACGGGTCATGGTCGTGCTGGGGGGCCTGGTCAGCTTGTGCATCGGGGAGGAAGACTCGGACAAGAGCCTGTAATAATCCTGCACCTGAAGGGGGCGGAGCAGCCTGCCTGGGCTCCTCCTCTCAGACTCAGCATTGTTAAATTACTCAGGCTCCAGGGTGAACATGCTGTTGAGTGCTAAGTGAGCATTGTAAGTGTTTTTCATGAATAAAACTGCTCTGTCACAATCCTTTTATTTGTCTGAGCTCTGAAAGAAAATGAAATGCGGGCTGTCATCAGGACACACAATATGACAAACTGTATATCAAGGTAGCAATAAATGTGTGATGTGCAGACTTTACTTTGTGTATGTTTTTCTGTCTTGAACTTTTTTTGAGCACAAGAATGAAAATGTCAACTTGAGGCAATTTAGACACTGCTCAAGGCTGATCCAACTTGTGTGAGTCTTATCACAGCAACTCATAATGTGACTCAGTAGTGTGTTTGGCCAGTCTGTTTCTGACAGGTTGGTCAGAAACATGCACCAGTAGCCTGCTGGAGGTCATTTTGTAGGGCTCTGGCAGTGCTCCTCCCGTTCCTCCTCACACAAAGGAGCAGATGCCGGTCCTGCTGCTGGGTTGATGCCCTTCTACGGCCCTGTCAAGCTCTCCTTGCGTAACGACCGGTCTCCTGGTATCTCCTCCACGCTCTTAAGAGCTGGGAGACACAGCAGACTTTGTTCTGACAGCACGTATGGATGTGCCATCCTGGAGGAGCTGGACTACCTGTGCAACCTGATTAGGCTGCAGGTAGCGCCTCATGCTGCCAGTAGTGAATAGGACACTAGCAGAACAAAAAACTGGAGAGGAATCAGTCAGGGAGGATGAGGAGAGAGCAACTGTCTGTGGACACGACATGTAAAACCATTCCCTTTTGGGGGTTGTCTTGCTTTTGCCTCTTCATTGCACCTGTCGTCACTTTCATTTGCACCAAACCTTTGCTTAAATGCTACAGTTACAACAATGAGAAGACATATCTAGAGACACATGATTTAACAGTCTAAATGAAACACTAATTGGAGATATTCCATGTAGGTAAGATTGTTTTTATTCAAATATAATTCAACATGTCACACCAGGCAGTCAAACGACCAACACATCACAAACCAAACTTGCATTTTGAAGCAGAATTTTAAAAATCTTAATGTCAGAGTTGTTAAACAGATTTCTAAAAACATTGAGTCGACTCTTCCTGCAGTCCTCTGCATTCCAGGCCTCCATCACGGGGTGCTGGGTTGTTACACTGTCGACTCCTCGTCTTTTTCTGTCCGCTGCAGGATGACCATGCACCCCAGCAGCTCCAACTGCCGTCGATGGCTAAATCTGTCAGAAGGGGCCACATCATATTTCATATCATTATGTCAGTATCTCAGAAGGTTTTAATGCAATGCCATACGCAGTGTTTTGAGAGCTAACCTTTTTGTCTATTAGTGATCTCACAGCCTCGTCCAGTGTAGCCAGTGGGACACACACAGTCACACCTGGTGCCTGTCGAGGGAGGTTAAGATATTTACTGCACTGGGGATCAGACACAGTCTCAAAGGATCTATAAACAAAATCTCTGTAACACAGACATCCATCTTCTCCTTTGTGAAGTGACTCCATTTCCCTGTGGTTACAGATTTGTACATCTTTTAATATCTATACAAGAGGTGTCCTGCGTAAATTAAAATATTAAAATATTGTTGTTTTTTTGTGTTTTGTTTGCTTATTTTTTGTTTTTTGTCTTGTTTTGTTTTTTTGGTTTGTTTGTTGTGCTGCTGCACTTATTTCGTCAGTTTATATTTATTTTGTGTGTACATATATAATTTATATACACACATGTTGCATTGTTGCTGTTAATGTTGTATTTTTATATTTTTGCCAAACACTTTACATGTGCAATGTTCCTGTAAACATTGTTCTACTTGAAAATCCAATAAACAAAGTAGGAAAAAAATAAAAAATAAACAAACAAGTACCTCGTACAACCCCACTTCAAAAAACCTGAACTATTCCTTTAAGATTTGGCACAAACTGGGGGAAATTAAAACGAGTTTTCAGTCTATCGCTAATGAATACGGAGCCATAGAATTAGTCATAAACACCAAAAATAATATCCTCTGAGATACCTCTCAAAACGGCCATTCCGTTGTTTTGGCAGGGAGCACATCGACAAGCATCGGCCTCTGCCAGGTACTCCGACAGCGCTTTCTTTAGGTTTCTTTTCAGGGTGGCATGATGGGAGAAGTCTCTGGAGGTCACCAGTTCATAGAGCGGCCGTGTCTAATGAGAAGGAAATTTCATAATTAAAACATAAGATAAGATAAGATAAGATAAGATACACCTTTATTGATCCCATAATTGAGAAATTCCAGCAGTCAAGGAGAAAGAGTCAAATTAAAGATTTCAAAATTTAAACTTAAAAACTTAAAAAACTAGGCATGCAAAATAAGTAGAAAAATAAAAGAAATGGCGATAAATAAAATAATAATAATAATAATAATGATAATGAGAAGTGGATAATAATGAGCAGCAGTGAATGAAAATGAGCAGTAGATAAAGGGAGCACATCTAGTGCAAGTGATTGTATGTGCAAAACAGTAGACAGGTGTGGTGTCCATAAAGTGTCCATAGTGTCAATAAAGTGTCCATGGTGCAGTTTACTGTGAGCAGTGCTGGTTATGAAGCCTGGCAGCAGCAGGCAGGAAGGACCTGCGATAGCGTTCCTTCACACACTTTGGGTGAATCAGTCTGTCTCTGAAGGAGCTCTCCAGAGCTTTTATCTCCTCCTGCAGGGGATGGGAGTCATTAGTCCTCAGAGATGACAGCTTGGCTGTCATCCTCCTTTCTCCCACCACCTGCACAGAGTCCAGAGAGCATCCCAGGACAGAGCTGGCCTTCTTGATCAGCTTGTCCAGTCTCTTCCTATCTGCAGCCGAGACGCTGCTGGGAGGAGTCTGCGCCTGCGGAAATCCACCATCAGCTCTTTGGTTTTACCCGCGTTGATCTGAAGGTGGTTCCTCAGGCACCAGTCCACAAAGTCCTGGTTCAGTTCTCTGTACTCCCTGTCGTCCCCATCTGTGATGAGGCCGACTATGGCAGATTCATCAGAGAACTTCTGCAGATGACAGGTGGGGGTGTCGTATGAAAAGTCTGCAGTGTAGAGGGTGAAGAGGAACACTCCAGTTTGTCCCTCAGAAAGAGCTCTATGCAGGGTCTTCATACCGTTCAAATTCACTTCTCTAGGATTTAGTTTTTCCTTTCATAGAGCCAACTGGAAACCCTCACAAGTGCTGAAAGTTGACCCAGCTTATTTGTATTTGGCTCAGTTGCTATTTGGCATCTTTTGCTGTTTGTTCTCCAACTTGCTGTTTAGCAGCCTAGTTGTACTTTGCCTCTTTGTAATAAAGCCAATCCTGGTACCACCACTGACCAGCTCTTTGTAAATGTTTCTGCACCAATTATTCAGGTCAAACTCCTTGAAAACAGTTAGTTATGGCTGCAAACTGAGATGGAGAAATATAAAGGAGGAAGAAAAAGAGGTTTTAGATTGTGGGAGACAGAAACACAAGAATAAGAAGATTGAAAATGGGATTAAAGCAGGTAATATGAATATAAACAGAAATAAGCGGGGAAAGTGAGACAGAAAGGGAGAGGCGGAACATGAGATTTCAGTTAAAGACAGATAAACTCACTGTTTTGCGAAGGAAGTCGGGGTTAAATTGCACGCCTTCGCCCCACAGCCCCATCAGCTGCGGCGTGGGAAGCTTTTTAGACAGTAAAGCGGTGATGGATTCACTGCTTCCACCCCTTACAACTGCAACAAAGTCCTCCACCATGCTGCCGTGCTCTGTGTCCTCTGAGGAGAGACAGAACCACTTAAGATGTTTAGCATCAGTTTGTGTTCATGATGTAAAACGGAACATATTCATATTCCTCACCTGCCATCTCATTCAGCAGGCCATCACAGGATCCACCGTGGAAACCCGCAGACACGTAAACACCAAAAATGTTGGCCCCGACCTTAAGGCCCGACTGCGTACAGCGTGTGTAGTCGTCCAGAGTGTAATCTGGAGCAACAAAGGGAGTCAGGGAGTGGTTACTACCTTTCCATCAACTAACTAAATCAACTATTTATCACTAAGTATCAGTGTTAAAGGGACAGTTCACCCCCAAATCAAAAATACTTTCTGTTCCTCTTAACTGTAGTGCTGGTTATCAATCTAGATTGTTTTGGTGTGAGTTGCAGAGTGATATCAGCCGTAGAGATGTCTGCCTTCTCTCCCATATAATGGAACTAGATGGCACTCAGCTTGTGGTGCTCAAAGCGCCAGAAAACTCAACAGCAATGTCTCTTTCCAGAAATCACAACCTGGTTACTTAAGATAATCCACAGACCTTGTTGTGAGCAGTTTCATGTAGGAGCTATTTTCTTTCTACTGAACTACACCCACCGACTGTATCATCACACAGCAGGAAGTGTGCATCTACTAATCATAGATGTATAAAGAGACCTGGATACAGCGTTTGAGGTGGAACCCTGTTCATTCCTGTGAAAGTTGCTCAGCGGCGCATGAAACCAAAATGGTTCAACGGCCAGGTTTAACATTACCCCAGATGACTGGCACTGCTTCCACACTGTGGGCACACTACAGACTTCTGCTGACCGAGTTGGGTACTTCCGGTGTAGCACTCCATTAACTTGAATGGGGATTAAATTATTTAATTGAACAGATCAGAATTTACAGATATATCAGACCAATGGATTAGATTCTGATGGTGAAACAAATCATATTGCAGGGTTTGTGACACTCAAAACAATGTACCCACTGATTTATGGACGTCTCTCTCACTATGTAGGTTTATGGGAAAAAGTCTTTTCTCTACCAAACAGCACCTGCCAAGCGTGTCACCACGGAGGAGGATCTGCTCATCTACTCATATACAAGAGGTTCATTCTCAACATGTAAACATTAACAATGTCCTTCTTGAGTGAGCTGCAGCTTAGCTCCATCTGTGCTAGGTAAGCTAACAGTAGATGCACTGTTCCTTCTGCACAGTGATGTGGTTGGCAGTTAAGTTTGGTTTTTAGTTTTTGAAATATTCTTATACATGTTTTTTTTTGGCACTTTGAGCACCACAAGCTGGGTGCTATCTAGTTCCATTATATTGGAGAGAGGACAGACATCTCTATGGCTGATATCTCCAACTGATGATCTTAAAAGTCTCACCAAATGAACGGGAATCCCCACTTTAGTTGGAAATGATACCTTAAATGTTTTATTGCACAGTTTGTTTCCAAAATTAATCATGTATGAACATCAGACCAAGGGGACTGGCGGCAATCTTAGATTTTATCTCTTATGTTCCTCAAATCTGACTTCCCTCCCCATCTGAAAATAAACATTATGGTAACTGCTGGGGTTGTACCTTTGAGAAAAACTATATATTTTTGGAGTGAACTGTCCCTTTAACAATGACAAGATAAAGACAAGATGATGTCACTGCCGTTGCAAACCAGTATCTGATCACAATAATTATCTTTATGTGTCTTGCAATGTGCAGAAACTGAGCAACTAAACCAGTCTTGATTTGACTGTGACCTTCGTGACTCCAGTTCAGCAGCCACTAATATTTATTACCGGACTTTGCGAGCTTCTCCTTGTTCAGGATGATGGTGTGCTCAAAGTCTCCTCCGAGGGCTGCCTCTGTGATGTAGTGGGTGCCATAATCCCTGTAGATCTGTCTGTATTCTCCGTAAACATAGGTCTGTGGCAAGGAGCGCAGGCGCTGCAGGAACTCAGGGTGAAGCATCAAATCATTTGACTTCAGCATGTACTGGGCCAACTCCAGCTCTGCTTTGGCCCTCACGAAGCTGTTAGTCTGAGGGAGAATCAGCGGGAGGTGATGAATACGTCAGTGCTTTCAGGTTAAGAGTGGAGCTGGAGCAGACATTTTGAATGACTTGTGGGTTAGGGCGAATCATAAATCTGTTAGGTTCGTTTTTGTTTTTGATAAATCAGTAGAAGAGGTCAGGAGAAAAGACACCTCACCTTGCTAGCAGCACGACGGATCTTCTGTTCTTTTTTGGAGTATTTGGCCTTGTTGTGGTTGAAGCCAAATTCAACTATGCCTGGAATAGCAAAGCCAAAGGAGACGGTGGTTTGGGACATGCGCTCCTCCAAAGTGTGCTTCCTGTAGTCAGAGTATGACTCAAAAGACTGCAGGGTGAAGTCATACGAGCCTTTCGTCTGTAAACACATGGGAGGAAAAACGTCCTTTTTTAGTGTGTAACAAGCTGAGCCGTATCATTTAATAAAAAATAACTGTCAACTATATTTAAAACATGAAGAACGATGAAGAAAAAACATAAGATAAATCACCATTATTACAGGCTTAAGATTAATCCTCACTGATGCAACAAACAAAACATGGCACCTCTTTCCAAAGAGGCACCTTTTATAGTGGGTTTATAGTCAGGATGAGCGAGTACGCCATTATATGGTATCTGTATCTGTGTCTGTATCTGTTCAACTAAATTATCTGTGTCTATACTTGGAATGGGCGGAGTTTATGTCAAAACTGGGTGGAGTTTAATTCGTTGGGCTGAATCAGAAGTTGTTATTTTAAGCCTGACATTTATATGGACTGATCAGAAGTTGCAATATTTATTACCTATGAGTAAAGTATTTACAGAACAGCCTCAGAATTGAACTTCAGGATCATTTTTTATCACAACAGATTAAACACAGCAACCCAAATAAGGATTTTCCTTTATCACAAGCACAGATAACATGACACATTTTACTTGTATGATACTTATCTGTACCCCTGATACTCATTTCATCAGAGTATTCAGCTCAACTCTAGTTTAAAGGGAGTTTTTATATAACTAAAAATGTTATTAATGTGAACAATTTTTTTTTACTAACGCTTTACAGAGAAGCTATTAGGACCAAAGGTTGCCAGGTTGGCTGGTAAGTTTCTTTATGTTTTAACTGCCATCGGGTGGAGTTCATCTCTGGCACTGTGCATGAGACAGAAAAAGTCATGTTCCTCCTCCTCTTCCTACTGCCTAAAATGGCATTCACTGAAATCAGACAGCCATGCAGTCAGCATCAACTAATCAGAGCTGAGGAGTCTCAGACGCAGCTGTCAATCATGTCAAACGGTCCGTGAATTGCTGTTCCGCCACCTGCCGACGTATCAGGAGCAGATGTTTTCAGGAGGTCATACAGGCACGCGGAGTCACATTATGAGTTGCCGTGATGATGTTTGTTGTTTGCCTCAAACAGTGGTCTAGGTGTCACACCATCCACCCCCCCCCACCCCCCCCCCCCCCCCAAAGACAAACTCCTCTCATATACAAGTAATCAGACTTACATTACTGTAGAAACACTGATACGACCCGAATGACACGTACAAACATAAAGTTTCCCTGGTTTGCAGAAACGTACAATGCCAACATTTTCTTTTGACGTCTGGGCTGGAAGATAGCTGTAATCTCCAATATCAACTTCAGCTCAATAATCATTATACAGCAGTGTGATTAGCAGCTGGTTTCACCTGCGTAGTGTACTGCTGCAAGTTGTGAGGCTTCCTGAATCTGACATCCTGGATGTAGTGAGGCAAGCAGCTGCCAGCGTAGTATCTGTTATCAAGCACCACTCCCTCCAGGTTACTGTTCAAGATACTGATTCTGAAAGAAGAGCAACAGCATTAAGAGTGAGCAGATTGATTTGAGGACAGCAACATGTTTACCTCTCCAAGTCCTCGAAAATATCTGGGACTCAGGCTGCAGACTAATGGGAATGTGACTCACCCTTTGGCAAGGTTTTCGATTCCCCAATACTCTTCAGCTTCCTCCCTGCAGGGCTTGGAAACCTTCTTACAGCCGGCTTCATCTGACATGTCCCCGCAGTCATCTTCCCCACTACACTGCAGAGTTCTGGGAATACAGCGACCTGGAGGAGAGGAGAGACGTGGATGGCATCTCGATCCATTCGAAACTGAATGTTTACATTTGTTAATGATTCAGTTTCTGATTTTAATTATGACAATGCTGTGGTTAAGGTTTAGATACAAAAACACTTGGTTATGTTAGGAAAACATCATGTTATGGATTAAAATACCCAATTTGGTCGCTACAAACACAACTGGTAATGTCTAACTCTCATTTAAAAAAGCGCTTGGGGTGCCCGGTAGTTCACCTGGTGGAGTGCATACCATTAAGGCTCAGTGCTTATCACAACAGCCCAGGCCCTTTGCTCCATGTTATCCCCTCTCATTCTCAGTTCTCAGCCACCTTTCTGGTCTCTCTTCACCTTTCACTGTGACATAAAGGCAAAATGCCCAAAAGATTATCTAAAAAAAAAAAGAAAACCTGCTTTTGTTGCTATAAACTCAGCTAGAAATGTTGTGAATTCTAATTAGAAAATGACAGTTTGTGTCTCTTTAAACACAGCTAGACATTTCCTGAACTCTGTTTGTTGCTAGAAACATAGCAGGAAATGTCCCGAACTCAGGTTAAAAGACACCCATTCTCATCACTGTAAACATGGCTAGAAATGTCCTGAACTTTTATTAAAAAATCTGTTTTTGTCGCTACAAACACAGCTAGAAATTCCCAAACTCTTGATAAAAAATACTTTTTTTTGCTGTAAATACATCTGGAAATGTTCCAACAACCTTTTTTATTGTGAAAAACATGGCTGAAAGTGAATGTCTCAGCTTTTCATGCTATAAACACGACCAGAAGTGTCCTGAAATCACATTAAAATACAGTATGCCCACTGTTGTTGCTATAAATGCAGCTGGAAATGTCGCAAACTCTTCATAAAAAATGCCTTCTTTTTAACTATAAACATGTCAAAAAGTTTCCCGAACTCTTGATAAAAAAAATTAAATAAATACGACTGTAAATACGACTGGATATGTCCTAAACTCTCGTTAAAAGATATCCGCCCTTTTTGTTGTAACCACAGTTGGAAATGCCCTGAATTCTTGTTCAAAAATACCCACTTTTGGCTCTACAAATACGGCTGCAAACTGTTTAAAAATACCAGTTTTGTTGCTATAAACAGGGCTGGAAATGTTGCTGATTCTCGTTATAAAATACCTGCTTTTGTAGCTATAAAAAGGTCCACCATCCCCTCCTTTTCCCTCAATTTCCAAAACAGACTAAAATCAACAGTTTGACATCTTGCAAATATGCTTATTTACTTTCTTGCTGAGAGCTAGATTGCTAAGTACGAAGCTACAGTGAGCAGCCAGTTATCTTAGCTTAGCGTACAGACTGAGGGCAGTGGGGAGTGTATAGGCACGGGTGTATCAGATACCTGTTTGGTTGCAGAAGAATCCCTCACACACAGGAACACTGTCACAGGTGTAGCGGGCTGGGACGTCGCAGGCCTCCTCCTCCCTGCCGTGAAAATTGCACGGCTGCCCTCCAAACTGGGACGGCTGCTCCAGTTTAGCAAAGCGATACTGGATGTTTGAGAGAGACAGACACATAAATGGTCAGAGAAACACAGAGGAGGACTCGCCACGACCCAATGAAGGTGGTGAAAGAGCCTGGAAACTGCTCCGGGGAACTGTAACAGCCGGAATCCCATTAGAGGGCTGTTTTCACTTTGTCATGTCAAGGTTATTAATCCCCCTTCTTGTAAAGTGGATGAGATAGAGCGCTGAAGTACATCAGCTGAGACCTTTGCCAGCAGTGGAGCTCTCTACTTCTCAGAAAAACAGCCCACAAGGGTCGAAATGTCGAATGCCTCAGCCTGCAGAGTTATCTCTCAGTCCCGGCACAATAGGGATGATTTATTCAACTAGATCTAATCTGACTGAATCCAAATCTAATCTCATTTTGATTACCAGTGCACAATTGGCTGGACCACTGCAGCCCATGAAACCAGTGGGGGTTTTATGTAGCCTGCTTTTCATTTACTTGCTTGATTGTAAAGGTCAAAAGTTTTTAGTTGATGAAAAAGTTGACATCTTGGAAAATATTTTTCATTGCTTCATTGCTGAGAGTGTGATGAGAAGAGCGATACTGCTGTTGTATGCTAAAGCGTTGGTTTTTGTATGGACAAAACAAACATGTTACAAATTAGCTTTAGGGGGCTAGCTGATGCGACTTGCTACCTTCGGATGGAGCCAGGTTTGACGACTGCAAATTAGCTAATTAGCCATTTCCAGTTTGAAAAGTGGTCCCTCCCCTTCCGCTATGTAGCCAAGATGGCGACCATTGAGGGCGAGGAGTGTCCATAGTTCCACACTCAACTTCTTGACCGTTTTGAGTGCACCATCGGGGTACTTCTGAACTCAAAATATAAAGTGTAAGTACAAAACTACGCGATTTGAGACACAGCATTTGTGTCTTTATTCCTTAAACCCCAGTTCAGACCAAAGATTTGCAACAAGTTAAAACAGGCTGTAAATGTGCTGTTCTGCAACGTTCTTAAAACCTGCTGGTTCACGCCAATGCAACTACATGAGACAGTGTATCATCTCTATGCAACAACTCTCTGTAATTCTGTTCTGATTTGCAGCTTCTCAGGTTTATTTTCTGGCTGAATGTAATTTGTAGCATCTTAAAATATGAATGGAGGATAGTGATAGTGAGATACTGGCTACAGCTGCATTTGTAGTGATGAAACGGCGAAAAACAGAAACAAAACAAGCATCAGATGGACTGTATGCTGCAGTAAGCGAACACCGTCTACGGCCATTTTGACTTGACCAGCAAACTTCACTACAAGCCAATTGGCTGTTGAAACAGGTGACATGCTTTATAAAACCAGCCGCCAGCGATTTGACCAGCTGAGTTGCAGGTGACACCTCAGCCGGCTTGAGTTGAGCTCTGACCAGCCAGATCACACCGCTGCAACTTTTCTCTGCAACGTTCTAAAACGGTTTCGTCTCGTTGTGAATCTTTGGTCTGAACTGGGCTTTAGAAGGAGCCAAATACTTGTCTCAATTAGATGTCAAGCGTAAAATTCTGTCACACTCAAGGAGGCTCAGGGAGCTCCCATGGGGTCAGTGACCGCGCCCCTGCCTTCATTTAACAGCCTTTAAATTCTTTGTAAAAATAAAGCACCAGCTCAGGCAGAGCAGTGATGTAATGTTTGCTTTAACTGATTCATGCTTCACAATCACAGACTCATTCAGAGCCGTTTGGCTACCAGCTGACTCGTAACATCCAATCATATTCATGCAGGTATACACTTCTCTCTATACCACCTGAAGTTCGAATGCCTGATTCCTCCTTTACAACTCAATATCAGACAAACATAGTGGAGCCCTGATGGGCCGACAAACACATGCCCTGTATCGTCCCCCGGGGCCCACCATCACCCGTCTGCTGTCATCATACTCACCCTTTTTTTCTGACAGGTGTCACAGCGTGACCACGAGCTCCACTCTGATAAAACACAGTCCACAGGATGAACTACCACCTGATGGCCCACCGACCGAGCCTCACGAACACCAGGGTCTCCATCGCTCGCTGTTGTGTCTGCACCTTCACTGTGATCAAGGCAAATTCATTTATTTTAAGACATTTTTAGGTGCAAAAGTGTTTTAATTTGATTGGTTACACACAGAGCTACTGATGGATCTTAATCAGGAATAGTACAGTTGATTTAACACCAAAAAAGTGACATAAATCACATTTAATCTCACACTGAAAACTGTTTTGGAGCATCATCAAATATCAGCATGTCTCTGACAGCAGGACGGTTACCTTAGTTAACTTCTGTGTTAATTAGCTTTAAAATATTGGCAATCTATCACTAAACAGGAAGTAAAACTCGCACCTACCTCAGCAGCACCAAGCTCACAGTAACATAGAGTAGAAAGCGCCGCAAACTGAGAGCACTTGTCCGTGTCACCACAGGAAGCATGGCTGTGTGTTATTGCGACTGACCGTCGACGAGGAGACAGCACTGCTCAGCTCTCTATGTAAACACACGCTGATCAATACCGGCCTGGATATGAACTCAGAGCTGCCATTAGACTTAGAGGTGGAGCTAAGTACACAGCGCTGCAGGCCTCAGAGCCACAAGACAAGGTGTCTGGGTCATTAGGTCGACTGTCTGTGTGTGTTACTTAATACAAGTGTGACACCAGCGTCAGGTTTACAGAGAAGCGTGAAGAGTCTGCAGGCAGGTTTAACAGGAGGTCTAAATGTGTTTCAGTTATCGTTAACTTTATTGTGATGAATCTGAACGGGCAGGGAAACATACGGTACGTAACATACGACAGTGGTGGAACATAAAGGCGGTGTAATGTGGTAAATTCCTGTAACAGACCTGAAAACATTTGAGTCATGTTTGTGTTCTGCTGACCTTTAAACTTTGCTCACTGTGACTGATTTGGGATTTTACAGAGTGACACAATCACAGTGAAAAGCAACACACACAATGTCGGGGAATCAATCTAATACGACTCCACGTCTCTACTTGGGAACACACATGTTGGTGACTGCTATCAAAGGAAACTCTCATCTTACAAAGGGCTTCTTACAGTCCGACAGCCAGAGATGTCAAGTTATGTCCCTCTTGATTATTTATGATAACCTGTTGATTTGGTGATCGGTCACTGTAGAGTGACCTCATACTATGGACTGTTTGTGAAGTTCACTTATTTGAGCCCATTTCCTGTTTAATCTTCTTTCTTTCCAATTGTATGTTTTGTTCTTGTTTGCTCCTCTCCATGTGATTCAGTAACATAATCAGCACTTAAAAGAACAAGTGATGATTATATTAATATCTCATATCACATTACAGTGATTAACTGCAGGGAGGTCAGTGCAGTATTTGTGTGAGGACAGCAGCCTCTGTTGGCTGATCTTACAACCAAAATCTAATCAGTTCATTGTTGAGTCCAAGCTGACGTTTGTGCCAAATTTTACAAAATTCCCTCAAGGCGTTCTTCATGAGAACGAGACAGTTGGATGTACAGACAGACAATGCGGTATGAGGGGCCGTCAGGGACATTATTCAGAATTACCTCTCACACACACGTGAAATGCTCATACATACACTACTGAAACACTCTCACACGAACAACTGAAAAATTATTCACTCACACACACTACTAAAACGCTCTCACACATACAAGTGAAATGCTCTTATATACACTACTGAAACGCTCTCATACATACAAGTGAAATGCTCTTATATACACTACTGAAACGCTCTCATACATACAAGTGAAATGCTCTTATATACACTACTGAAACGCTCTCATACATACAAGTGAAATGCTCTTATATACACTACTGAAACGCTCTCACACATACAAGTGAAATGCTCTTATATACACTACTGAAACACTCTCATACATACAAGTGAAACGCTCTTGCACACACTACTGAAACGCTCTCACACACACTACTGAAACGCTCTCGCACACACTACTGAAACGCTCTCATACACACTACTGAAACGCTCTCGCACACACTACTGAAACGCTCTCATACACACTACTGAAACGTTCTCATACACACTACTGAAACGTTCTCATACACACTACTGAAACGTTCTCATACACACTACTGAAACGCTCTCATACACACTACTGAAACGTTCTCATACACACTACTGAAACGCTCTCATACACACTACTGAAACGCTCTCGCACACACTACTGAAACGCTCTCATACACACTACTGAAACGTTCTCATACACACTACTGAAACGCTCTCGCACACACTACTGAAACACTCTCATACACACTACTGAAACGCTCTATATGAACAACTGAAATGCGGTCTGGAAAGCAGACGAGATCAGGTAGCAGCAACAGGGGGCAGAGACAAAAAGCTGTGGTCAAGTCAGACAATTTCCAGCAGCCTTCAGTCTTCTTCTTCTTCGTGTTTTTGTTTAATTACAGGGAGCAGTTTGCGTTCGACGTGTATTATCGCCGCCAGCTATGTTAGATGGAGTACATCATTTTGTACAGTCTCTCCAGTTGTTTAAATAATGGCATTAAAGTGTTCTACATGTGATTTGTGATTTCTATTCATGGTTAAATGTCAATGTGACATGAATTCTCATGTAAGTAAGTAAGTAAGTAAGTAAAATTTATTTGTATAGCACTTCTCACAGAGAGGACTCACAAAGTGCTTCACAGGATTAAAATACCAACAAGAATACATACATACAAACATACATGTCACATACAGAGACACAAAAAATGAAACAGTTGTTGCAAAACAAATCACTTACGACAAGTTAAAGAATGCCTGCCTGTATAGATAGGTTTTAAGATGCTTCTTAAAAATATCAACCGATGCTGCAGCTCTCAAATTCTGTGGGAGGGCGTTCCACAATCTGGGCACAATGGACTCAAAGGTCACCTCTAGTTCTAAGCCTAGTGCGAGGAGCTGCCAACAGGCCATGATCGGCCGACCTAAGCGTCCTACTAGGAACGTATACGTGCAGCAGGTCACACAGATACTCAGGTGCCTGACCATGAAGGGCTCTGACAGTTAAAACAAGGATTTTGAACTGGATCCTGAAGCTGAAGGGAAGCCAGTGTAGGGAGGCCAGGACGGGAGTAATGTGGCAGTTTTTGGATGATTTGGTAAACAGCCTGGCAGCGGCATTCTGCACCAATTGGAGGCGATCTACAAGAGTTTTGCTGAGACACATGAAGAGTGAATTGCAGTAATCCAGGCGTGATGACACAAAGGCATGAATGATCATTTCTAGTTCAGCATGTGATACAACAGATCTCAGTTTTGCAATGTTTTTAAGGTGGAAAAAGCATGTATGGGTCAACGCATGGATGTGTTTATCAAAGTGCATGGCCTGGTCAAAAATAACTCTTGTAGGCAGTTTATGATTTGTAAAACTGATTTATCTGGGCACTGATCACTAACTGCCACAACATGTATTCTGTTAACACAATCAACCTTAAAAATCAGACACATAAAATTAAAATAACTCTACTTCAACAAAATAGAGAAGTTTCTATTAACTTCATATAGTAGAGTCAACATCTAAACCAATCAGCTGTTAGATCAGGTGAGAGCCAGGCATTTCCCATAATGCCCAGGGTCTTGCAGTTGGTGGAGAGCAACGCAGGTTCAGAAAACTGCATCTGTCTCAATTTCGTGAGGTTATTGTTGCCAGGCCAGTGCATGATGTCAGAGCAAGTCGGGACCAACCAACTGTTCAGTTGCTCCTCAGAGTTGTGTTGTATTTGTGTTGTAACTGCTTTTATGCAGTAATGCATAAATCACAATGTACAGTTGTAATAATTTCTAACTAGACTGTTATCACTAGTGTTACAATTTATGTTATTATATTACATGACAACTGTAAGTGCAATAAAACCTTAATGAGTAAAATGCCAATATGTCAATTATCAAACCACTTGTTCAACAACACATGAGTTTGCTATGAATTTTAAAATTCTACAGGTTGTTGTAAACAGCCTCTCCTCTCTCTACCTGCTGCAACAGGCAGTGACAGTCAGAGGAGGACACATTAATGTCAGAAATATTATTTATTTTACTGACATACCGACTTTTAAAAAAATATGTAAAATAAGGCAGTTTTTTTCATGTCCCCTTCAGCAATCACTCTCTGAAATTATACTGTTTATTGTCTCCCGCAACAATGAAATATAGCCTATTTATGCCTGTGAACAACATTAACCTTGTATAAAAACAAGAAAAACTGTATTATACCAGGCTTTAGCAAAATTGCTGTTTTTCCAAATCTGAAGTGCCTCCATATCTGAAAATAAATTCATGGTTTGTAGAAACACTGAAAAAAGTTTCCATAAAAAAGCTTTATGTGTTCTATTACCTCACACAAATGAGATGATTTCAGTATATTATGTGAATATATTTCACTATATTGTGTGAAGGATTTCAGTATATTATGTGAAAATATTTCACTATAATGTGTGAGAGGTTTTCAGTATATTATGTGAAAATATTTCACTATAATGTGTGAGAGGTTTTCAGTATATTATGTGGATATATTTCACTATAATGTGTGAGAGGTTTTCAGTATATTATGTGGATATATTTCACTATAATGTGTGAGAGGTTTTCAGTATATTATGTGAAAATATTTCACTATAATGTGTGAGAGGTTTTCAGTATATTATGTGGATATATTTCACTATAATGTGTGAGAGGTTTTCAGTATATTATGTGAAAATATTTCACTATAATGTGTGAGAGGTTTTCAGTATATTATGTGGATATATTTCACTATAATGTGTGAGAGGTTTTCAGTATATTATGTGAAAATATTTCACTATAATGTGTGAGAGGTTTTCACTTAAAACGGAAGACATTTCAGTCAAACCGGAAGGTGTTTCAGTTAAACCGGAAAGCCTTCCGGTCAACAAAAACGCCCACTTTACAGCCTGGTTCAAATGTAGATTGTCAGCCACGTTGTTCGCAACACTAATGTCTGCCCAACAGCCTGCAAGTAGCCTAACCGAGGCAGCAGCTTTACTTCACACTGTACTGGCTTCAGCGGAGACCATCAGAACCTTGTCAAATGCGACAACAGTCGGGCAGCAGCCGACCATTGCAACTACAAGCCGCGACACGCTGGACAGTCACATAGCGTCGCTTTTCCCCTCCGGACAACACAGCAGCACGACACTGCCAACTACAGCTCCAGTCCGGAGAGAGTGTGCGCCGCGTTATCAAGCGCAGCGCTTCAGTTCTTGGACATCAGGCACGAGGAAGAAAAGGTAATTAGAAATTTAATTTTTTTTCTAAATTATTGTTTAATCCAACGAAACGTAACACAACGCAACGCAACATGGCATGGTAGTGAGCTAAACAGTTAGCCGTTTGTGCCTCCACTACAAACAAGCGGGGGATTGAGCCCTCACTATAGTGATACAGAGTTTCCGCGGGTCCTAAGAGTCTCAGATCTACTGCAAACTTGGCGTATGTCTTGCAGGGGGCCCAGAAAAGTACACTGTCGAATTATGTGCATGTGCCAGTTAGTATTGTTCGTAGTGTTGTAGCGTTGTTGCTATGGTAACATGCGGGAATGTGAGTCACGTGGTGGTACGTCAGCAGGTAATCCACCTTTTTCCTGACTTGATTCCCGACTTCCTGTTTCAAACCGGAAACCGGCTAAACACTTCCGGTTGAACGGTGTTTACATTGAGCTATCGATGAAAGCCGCCGTAAACGCCGGCTTTTCACCATGGATCGGGGTGCAGGTCCGTGGGCCTTTTATCGACGAAATGAAAAGAGCAAACATAAACTTTATTTGGAGGATATTTTTATTTCAACGCCGCGAGCTAAGCTAGCCGGCGCTCCTCCTTGCTCGGCATGGTGTGTAAGGCGTAGGGCGCAGGGCACAGACATGTCTTGCGACGTTTCTTGTGTTTAAAACAGACGGTGTCTGACAAAATCTTGAGCTTTTTTGAGTTGTTGTGGCAAGTTGACCCTGAACCCATGTTTCCAATAAAATACAAATTATGGTGCTAGTTTATCGATAGCTCAACTGTTGCTTTCGTGCTCGCACGGCAGGCTGAATGAGCAGTAGCGGTGAACCGGAAACAGATTGCCAGATAGCGGAAGTAGTTGTCTGTCATGGCAGCGCCCGTAGGCTTGTTCTTCACCTGGTGTGTGAAAGCAGACAGTGAAAACAAATCTTACAGTAGATGTGGGTCAGTTTGGAGAAGCAGCAACTGCTGTGTGAGAGGGCAGCTGCAGCTAAACATATTTTATCCACTGAAATGTAACTAAAGCTCACCAAAAAGATTATCAATTCAAATGTCTGCTGTACTGTATATCTCTCTCCCAAGCCTAACTTCCATTTACTAAATGTTTCTTCGTCCCTTCCATTATGTTAGAAGTCATTTCTGCACTGCTGTTGCACCAGGCATAATCTAATGTTGTTATTTGGCCATATTGGTTGTTTACTTGAACAGTGCCATGTCTTAAACTAACGTTACTGACTGTTGTTACTGTTGTCTGTTGTTACAGTCTGTAAATCCTCTGTTATTTTCTGCCCCACACTGAAGCAATAATACACTGCATATTACTGCTGTGATTAAATAAATCCTTCATCAGCATTTGAAGTTTTAAGTCAAGTACTTTAGTAAAAAAAATACTAATTATACATAAAAATACTTTTTATGTTATTTTATAATACTTTTTACTGTTTTGGTTTTTACTTATTTTTTCATGTATGTCTCAGCATAAAGGAATGGCTGTTTATTATATATTCCCTTTTTACATTACATTAGTATCACTCAGAAACACCAGTCCTATTTCAAGGTGGCTGCTGAACTCTGACCTTTCGGTTGACACCTCAGTTGACAAATTATGACCTTCCATGCCATGTCCACAGCCTACAATAGCTAATGAGTCTGTGTTAAAGGGAAGGGCAGAATATGGTTTTTCACGGTAGATTTATGGCTCAGAGAGAAATCACGTAAATAAGAGTGTTCAGGGCTTGAAGTGATAAAATAGGTTAAAATGAATATATTTGACCTAAATATGAATATTAGTGGGTAAAATATAACTGATATTGATAACCACTACCCAATACTGATATAATATTGATAGGGGGTGGGGGTTAGTATTTTGTTATTGTATTTCCTATAGCAGTATGACTTATATTGTGTTGGCTGTTTTCATGTGGTCTGATTGTTACATTCTTATTTCAGAGTCAGGACACAGCAACATGACCATTTCAACAAGGATGTAATACTACTCCCTAATCAATCATGGGGAGTAGTGTGCAAACAAGGTCCAAAATCATGGTTACACAAACATGGACACATCCTCAGTGCCGTTGAATTCCGGAAGGACTGGGACCACCAGACTGTTTTAGAACGCATCAGGGATGGCTTTGGTGAGCACATTCCAGACGATGTCAGGTAAATGCCTCTTTTTTCCACTTACTTTGTAACATATATTAATAATGTCTTTTTCTTTTTATTATAAAAAGTGCAATCATGATTATTACAAACATTTGCTCAGCATTTGTTTGAAAATCTACTTGATTCAGTCACACAGTTAATTGGAGCAAGAAGCCAAAGTGGCGCCCCTACACACACAGTAACGACAATGACTAACAATGAATGTACAACACACTGTTGTGCTACATAGCCTAAAGCTTTCATTGTTGTTGTAATATCCCCATCTTCTTTCTAGCCTCCAGTTTCTCATGGCTTGTGGCAATAAGCTGGTGTCCCCTAAGCTCCAGGGTGGTCAGGAGCTGAATGGGATGCTAATTCACAAGGTCTTTAAAACCAAAGCCCTGTATGTGAGACCATCAAGGACCCTTTTAGTACGTTTGGGATTTTGTTTGTTTTTTACCACTTCAAAAAATTGTGCTAAATATAATAATAAAAAAAAAAGAAATATGTATTTTTCTGTCTCTGTTTAAGATTGACTCCGAAGAAGAAAATGACTGTTCTCCCATTACTACCAGATCAACGTTAAGCATGCGTGCAACTAAGGGCAGTGATGATGATTGTTTTGAAGTTGATGGTCCTCAGATTCGCACAGACATGAGCAGTAATGGCACCACCAGGGCTGCTACCAGGTTTAGAGTAATGAGGAGTAATGAGTATCCCGGTACTAGAAGTCATGATGGAGATGGCAAACCTGGCACTAGTACTGGTCATGAAGACAGCTATGGCTCCAATCACACCGTCAGCAGTCGTGGTCATGATGGAGGCTGCCTTGCAAAAGGTGATGGGAACCCTGGCACCAGTGGTGATGATGGAGGCTGCCTCGCAAGAGATGATGGGAACCCTGGCACCAGTGGGGATGACGGAGGCTGCCTTGCAAAAGGTGATGGGAACCCTGGCACCAGTGGGGATGATGGAGGCTGCCTTGCAAGAGATGATGGGAAACCTGGTACAATTGATCATGATGGTGACTACGCTTCATATTTGACACTTGTGGCTACTCTTCCGCCTGACTCTTCAGATGATGAGGAATTAAACCAAGCCATAATTGCCAGTATGGAGAGTCAAATGTGAGTAGCACACACATAGTATGTGAGCTTGAAAGATCAGGATAATGCTCGAGAATGATGTGATCTCATAATTGATATGAATCCTATATCCCTTACATTATCACATCCACTCTTTGGATTAAATGGTTGCTTACATCAAAAATTTCACAAAGTACAAGTTGTTGTCTGATCATTCATTTTTGATTTTATGTTCATAGTGCAGAAAAGGTCCCGGTCCAAGAGATACTGCTGGAACTGTCAAGCAAAATTAGCACAAAACGGCAGTGCAAGTTTAATATAAATCGCTCTGCTGTATGGGAGGGAGCTATGCGGGGCTTCCGAAGGGTATCCTACGACCCCAACTTGATGATCTGTGTTAAATTCTCCGATGACATGGGGAGAAATGAAGAAGGAGTTGATTTAGGAGGACCAAGAAGGGAATTCTTAAGGCTGCTGATGGAGACTATTGTCAGGTCACCCATGTTTGAGGGAAAAGAAAACAGCAAGAACTTGGCTCTTGACAGTACTGGTAATGCCTGGCTTTTCTAAAAATTCATAATGTGAGCCATTTTAATTTATTGTGATTTTGACATGCTACTTGTAGCTTTTGAACAGATTTACAGTTTATATAATATAATACTGGAAATCCCATGGTTTCATATAGTAGCGTATCTTAATGTATTTTCTCAAATAGTGATGCGGGCCTTTACTTACCTTAACTGTAGAAGGTACCAGGCTTTTATAAAGTGGGCTTGTTTTAGAGGCAGGGCTTTAAGCATAATTGGTCATATTTTAGTATGAAGTGTTAATCTGCCTACTGCATTATGTGGTAAATTCAAACTCAGCACTTTATGTTTTCAATTAAAACCCCTCTACAGTTTCATCAGATTGAAACCCTTCTCTTAATACATCTTTTATTGTGAAACATTTGCAGGAATGTGTTGTGGAAAACTTTGACTTGCAACGTTCCCATATGGCCCTTGAAATTTGGTTGCTGTCATCTTGTGGCACATGTATTGTACTATGCAATCCAGTTTTGCTAAGAAATGCATCCACAGTTACTGAATTTGGATAGTCACGCTGAAAAGGAAAAGTCAGTATTTTTCACCCTGGACTTAGCAAAATTATATTGCTGAATTTATTAGATTAAGTTATTCGAAATGTGCATCATTCTTGGCATGCATATTATATGGCAGCTCACTTCTCCACTCATGTTTTAGATCTAGCTTTTATTTGTTTGTGTCAACCATGGCCCCGGTCATCATTGCCTTTCATTGACAGCCAGTTTTTGTTTGCTGAAATGTGGTATTTATGAATATTATATTTCCTTTTATGACATTGTTTTGCAGCTCTAAGAGAGGACTGGTACTACATTGCTGGCAGAGCCATTGCAGTGAGCTTGGTGCATGGTGGTCCACCACCAAACTTCCTCTCGCCAACAGTATTTTGTCTTCTGGTCAATGGTTCAGCAAATCCAAAACTAGAAGACATAGCTGACACAGAACTCTTGGAAAAAGTCAAAAAGGTCAGTTGATAGCTTTTAAATGTTATACTGCATTAGAATTAGTTTATTAGTTTATTATTAAAAGGTTCTCTTGTTGTTTTTCATTTTGAAAAGGAGTATCAGCCCAATTTTTCCATATGTTGTAATTTGAATGTCACCACTATTCAACGGACAAGTGTCGACGGCAAAGCATATTTTCCTTGTTATTTATCGCATTGTAGCAATGTGTGGAAAAAAACCTGCACTGCTATGAACTGTTAGGGGACCTCTAGGCATTCTGTAGTATGCAGACCACTAGTGTCTGGGTTCTTACTAAGTTAAAAGACTAATAAGAAACTTCCATAACAAGCCATCTTGCTGCTTCTTGTGATACTAGGTGTCTGAAAGTACAACCCTCGAGGACCTTGAGAAGTCAAATGCACCTTTGCTTGACTACTTGGCCAATGCAGGATGTCTGAGGCCTATGCGGTCGATAAGAGACAGGGATCTGCTGGTACAAGACATTGTCATGTTTCAGGTCATCCACAGGGTTCAAGGTCCATTTCAGAGGTATTCAGTGTTAGTTGTTGTCAGTCAGATCAATCTCAAAAGGAGTAATAATTGTAACCATTGACCAACAAGGTGTAAGACTAGCTTCACAAAATCTATTATGTTTGTATAAAACCAAGGGACAGTTTGACAGTGTACAGGTGAATTATGGATTGTACAGTTATTCCGTGTTGTTTGTACAGATTCTGTGAAGGACTGAAAACTCTTGGGGTTCTGGACCAAATACGACGACATCCAGACAGCTTTCGACCCCTGTTCTGCTATGAGCCGAAAACACTCACTGCTGACCAGGTGGATGATCTTTTCAGCATTCGTCTTTCTCCAGAAGGGAGCAACAAGAGAGCTGCTGAGGAGATGGTTGTTACTTTCTGGAGGGACTATCTCCAAGATGCAGAAGGTAATTAATGGTTTAATGGTCAAATAAACTGATGAATCTATTTTTTTAGTATCATTCTTTTTTTTTTCAACATTATCACAAAGCAACCTGCGAATGTTGAAAGACCTGTTATAAATTTATTGCTATAAGAGGCTTTCAGATTTTAGACGCTTTGGTTTTGAGAAGTGAAATACTCTTACTGGACAATTTATTCAGTATCAGCTGATGTTAATTGCTTTAGAGATGATTCATATACACATTTATTGGACCAACTACCACTGATAATATTTTTGTTTTTACAGAAGAAGAAGGGCCATCCAAACTAGAGAAGATATTGGCCTTCACAACTGGAGCATCTGTGGTACCACCTATCGGCTTTTCCCCAACTCCTTCTGTCCAGTTCATTCACAAAGGAGATGATGGCTTCTCTACATCAATGTTCCCTCTTGCCAACACATGTGTTAACTGCATCAAGTTGCCACTACATGTGTCTTACCAACTGTTCAAGGAGAAGTTTGACTTTGCATTAGGAAACACATATGGGTTTGGCAGAGCATAAACATGTCATGCTCTGAAAACTTCAGTCTGTGTTTCACATTCTCTGTCTCTACCTTTCTGCTTGTCTCAGTCTGTTTTCTGAAGAAAGTTAGCTGTTAGTTGTCTTCTGAAAGAGAGTTATTGGTTTCATTTCTGAATGCCGTATGCAATATAACTGATGTATTTTATATAGTTTCACCACAATTCAGTTGACTCAGTCAACCTATGTTTTAAAACATATTTACATTTATTTTAACGGCATGTAAACATATACTTGTTTAGACAGTTAAAATTTAAACAATTAAGCTGAACATATGCTCTGTATAACATGTTCATTTGTTTTTCATAACATGTTTTACAATGTTTTAACAAAACTTTAATTCACAGAATACACTGCACAAGTGAAGAAAACATTTTAATAAACCTTAACATTATTCCCATGTTATTCACTGAAGAAAGTGCAGAAGTGAAGAAAAAACATCTATTCCATGGTTCCCATCATTTTCAAGTGGGTTCACTTGTTGAATAATGTTCATTGTGGTCTCATTAATTGTTACATCTATGTCTGGAATTACAACATTATTATTGGTTTGAAGTTCAGGTAATGGCCCTTCTTCATCAATTCCATAGTAGTTATCGGCATCAAAAATGCTGTTTATAGCTGGATGGATTCCTGCATTATTAATGACACCTGAATGCCAAAGCTGAAGAGGTGTCTGCCCCCCTTGTGTAGAGAGGCCATGGTTGTTCCACTGATTGATGAATTCTGTTACTGCTCTTCCAATCCTTGGTAAATAAACATAATGCAGACAAAATAAATGTAGTTCATTCAGTGAATCTAGTACACCCTGTTCCTCCATGAAGTTAAAGATATTTATAAAGTGTCTAGATACAACTCTATTGAGTTCTGCCCATAGTCTCTCAATCCTTTGATTGTGTACTGATACACCTGTAATAACACTGTTCAGTCCTCTTCTTTCCAACATAAAACGGGAAACATTTATATTTTCCATACCGTGATCACATCTGACCCTTAAAGGCAAGCCAAAGTTCTGTACTCCGTCTAGAAATAATGACAAGACGGTTGAGGCTCTGTTGTTGGACAAGCACCGTAAGTATATAATAGTCCGGCTGAAGCCATCCACACAGCCATGAAAGACCATCCGCCACCTGACCAGCTTGTGGTTGCCGTCAAAATGCCTGTTGGGAAGAAAATATATACTTAAAACTATATATATACGTATATATGTACATATATATGTGTATATATACATATGTGTGTATATGTATGTATATGTATATACTGTATATATACACACATATGTATATATACATATATATATTAGTGTACACATACACATATATATGTGTGTATCCAGTATATGTGTGATGTGTGCCACACACACATACATATGTATATATGTACTTGTTTTCCTTATACATAACATTTACTTACCATAATTGGTTAGGGGCCTGAACACTATAGACTCTTCTATGTATAGCAAGACGACGTCTAAATGATCGCCCAATAGGATCCACTTGATGCAGGCTCTGTCTGACCCGCCAGCGCTGAATCCTCAAGCCACGCGATCTCAGGCTTCCAAGTATGTATGCTTCACCTGCATTTGGGGTGTTCTGTAGTATATGAGTTACAACTCTGTCCAGGTCTTGATTTGACAATACAGAATACCTTAATGGCTCAATTCCCAGTCTTTGTCTGTGTCTGTATAGTGTTCTTCGACTAATTCCAAAGCATGATGCAATTCTCTGCCATGACATACCGATGGACACACAGTGAGAAATCTGTTCAGTGGCTATGCTGTATCTGGGCCGTCCTGGATGGCCAGTCAAGGTTGTTGGAGGTGCCAAATTTGTGGTCACTTCAGTGGATCTCTGTCTGGCCTCATGTTCATGCAGCAAGTTACGAAAGCATCTATACAATGATCCTAGAAGGTTTCCGACATCCCTATCATCACACACAGCAAGAAATGCAGATAGAGTTTGAGTATGCTCATTAAGCTCTCTATAAAGCCTCTCCTGATGGAAATTGTCAGACTCTTCTCTTTGCAGCCTCTCAATGCATTGCAGAGCACTAGTAAAAAAAACGAAAACATCCTCCTCATTGCCTCTCACTTCAAAAACTAAAGCTTGGATTTGAAAAATGAAGAATATCAGATGAACATACATTGTGGTTGAAGCAAGGGTTGAAGTACTTCAAACTCAGCAAAAGCACATGCACTTCCCTGTGTGGTCTTCCTGTTTCCGTCAAATGACAGGAAGGCCTTCCTGTTTAACTATAATTTTAATAATCACCACTGAACTGTTATAGGTTAACATTCTGTATCAGAGCATTTCAGCTGTGTGCATTTTACTAGTATGTGGTAAAGCTTTTTAGTAGTTTATGCAAAATGTTATGCGTGCACGAGAGCATTTCAGTTGTGTGTGGGAGAACATTTCAGTAGTGTTTATGAGAGCATTTCAGTAGTGTGTATGAGAGCGTTTCAGTAGTGTGTGTGAGAGCGTTTCAGTAGTGTGTGTGTGAGCGTGTTTCAGTAGTGTGTGTGAGAGCGTTTCAGTAGTGTGTATGAGAGCGTTTCAGTAGTGTGTGTGAGAGCGTTTCAGTAGTGTGTATGAGAGCGTTTCAGTAGTGTGTGTGAGCGTGTTTCAGTAGTGTGTATGAGAGCGTTTCAGTAGTGTGTGTGAGAGCGTTTCACTAGTGTGTGTGAGAGCGTTTCAGTAGTGTGTGTGAGAGCGTTTCAGTAGTGTGTGTGAGAGTGTTTCACTAGTGTGTGTGAGAGCGTTTCAGTAGTGTGTGTGAGAGCGTTTCAGTAGTGTGTGTGAGAGCATTTCACTAGTGTGTATGAGAGCGTTTCACTAGTGTGTGTGAGAGCGTTTCACTAGTGTGTATGAGAGCGGTTCACTCACTTGTATGTATGAGAGCGTTTCAGTAGTGTGTATGACAGCATTTCACTAGTGTGTATGAGAGCGTTTCACTAGTGTGTGTGAGAGCATTTCACTCACTTGTATGTATGAGAGCGTTTCAGTAGTGTATATAAGAGCATTTCACTTGTATGTGTGAGAGCGTTTTAGTAGTGTGTGTGAGTGAATAATTTTTCAGTTGTTTATGTGAGAGTGTTTCAGTAGTGTATGTAAGAGGTAATTCTGAATAATGTCCCTCACGGCCCCTCATAATGCGGAACCATAATTAAACAAAATAAGAAGTAATCAAACAAGTCACAAACAGAGAGGAGAAATCCGTAGAGTCAGTATTGAAGGAAATGGAGGAATGAAATGTGACGCAGGGTGTTGTGCTTTAAAAACAAGTAAAAAAACAGACAGAGTTCTGATGAGGAGGTCTGCAGACATGGACTGACTGTCTTGTCTGCAGGGAGCTCACCTGGCCCAGGTGTGTCACATGACACTGATTGCACTCAATCAAGGTCTGCAGCTCTGGAAGGAGAACACACAGACACAGCAGAGGCACCAAGCAACACCCTTAAAACTAAACTAAAACATAACACTTTTAAATTATTAAAATATAATCTGAACTCAAAAAATAAAATAGAGTTTGTCAGTCTTGAGAGATTCTGCACCTAAACTAGCTACTTTACACCATATCGTCTTGTTACGTGATCAAACAGAGACCTGGTAGTGGACATCATCATACATATTACCCAGCAACCATCTTTACAAATCTGTACATGACAAAAACTACTAAAGAAAATAAGAAATTATTAGTTTATCTAAATATTTTTTTTTTTACAGTTTATGTAGAATAAGCACATCATTTTGTTACAGACTGATACTATTTTACAAAAACCTTGCCTTTTTGAAGGCATATAGAGAAAATTGCACCATTTTTGATTTACCATGACTTTTTCTTTGAGCATGGGCAAATTTACAGTTGGCAATCGACCTTTCGCTAAGTGTGATGGTTCAACAATCTGTCGAAGTCAGCATGGAGCCCACACTGTAACTAACTGCACTCCCTGAAGAAATATGATCATATTTTTGGAATAATGAAACAGTGATCTCAGAGAGGAGCAGACAGAGGGGTCTACAGTCTGTGTTTGAAGGATATATCCAGGATGTCAAACTGACTCAGCAGCAACAACATGTTAAAAAGACAAAGATAGTTAGAAGCTAAAGCCGAACTATAGGCTACAGATCACAGTGTAAAAGTGAACCACCACATCACTGCTGATCGCCACACGAGACAATGAATATAAAGGGAAACTTTGCTGATATTGAACCAGCTGTGTGTGCAGATGAACGGTGCTTGCAACTGCACTGTCTATATTTACACCCCTGTGGAGAAGTGACCTTTATTTCAGGAAAGGAAAGAAACATGAGCAGAAAACGTGGGAATCACATGATATTTTATTTGTGACTGAACAGTGGCATGGGTACAGTGTATGGGGAAGTCATAGACGTACAAAAGTCCTTTTTTTTCTCTTTTTCATGACAATTCTTAATTCCATAAATAAAATTTACAAAATATTTTGGACTATTTCTCATTTTTCTTACACGAGCAGGGGTACAGTTACCGTTTGTTATTGTAAGTCTAGCAGTTAATAGTGATATCTCTATTGTTCATATTATATAAAGTCGCCTTTCTTTCTTTTTCGACCGTTTCGACTCGGTGGAGCTGACCTACAATATGCCCAAGTGCTTTGTTACAACAATGACCTGTTTACTGTTTACAAATGACCTGACAAGAGGAACAGTGACTGGACAACAAAAATAAACCTGATAAGGCATCGAAATGCACTCTACTGTCTCCGAGCTTGTGGGTTTACTCTGCTTATTTATTCAAGAAACCAAAGAGATGTGATTTAAAGAGGCAAACTGTAAACAAAGCAACCTCAGCTGGAGATGTAGAATATCTAAAAACAAGAATGAAGCAAAATCTGCCTCCTATTTAATAAAAAAAAACCTGTAACCTTTGAGGAGTTGCAGGGTTTTAAGTCGCTGTCTTTATGCTTGTCGACCCCGTTCGTTTCTTTCAAGCTCAAAATGATGAGACAGGTACAGCAGGCTTTATTTTGAATGACCATGTAACACAGATTCACAGTTCATATCTCACCGACCTAACAGAAGAGACATTTTCAGAAGTGAAAAATAAACGGCTGCAAAAGCGAAACAAACATCCAGACGTCAAAGATGGAGGTGCTGGTAGGGCATTGCTTTGAGAGAAACACAGGTAGTTGGCAACCAAGAGGCAGAGAGCTATCGTATGGCACAGAGGCTCGGGTACGGGGGACCGGGGAGATTCTTATTTACAAAATAGATGTTTGGCAAATTTTGATTTTGATGCCTCAAAGTCATTTCGATCCCTCTAATGACTCGGCGTCATCAACTAAGAATTCACAGCTTATAAAATAAGAAAAAGATTTTTTTTTTTGTAATTCGTTTCGGGTCTCGGAGGAAGCTGCAGAGAACAGTTTTGCTCACAGCTGAGTCTGCTGAATCCACATCAAGTCTGTTCATGCAAAATCGGTGGAGCAACACGATGAGAACATTTGGCAAAATCCATCTGCTGTGTGCAGTCTCTGCTGGTGGCGGCGGACAAACCGAAGGTCAACCACATACAGTAGGACGCTGCTCCTCTTTAAAGGTTCCAAAAAATAATTTGCATCAGCGTCACCTCGGCCGTTTAGTGTATCCTCACAGGTATAAACTCAATAATCCGTTACAGGAGGGCGCCATCGCCTCCTGATCAAAGGTCACTTCCTGGTTGAAAGGTTATGTGATTGGAAGATAGAGCCAAAGTCTGGTTGTCATGCTGAGGAGTACAGTACAGTATGTGGCCCTCTGGAGGAGAGCGGATCCTTGGGTAGCCAGCTTATTACAGAACTGCCAAAATATCCTTTAAAGGTTGAAAAAAACAGAACAAGTCTGTGTAATCCAGCTGTGAGAGACGCTGCTGCTCGTCTCTCTCTCGTCTTCTCTCTGTCGTGAGCTTCTGTCTTTTTGCCTTTGAGAGCTTCCGTCCCCTGAAAGACAAGTGACTAAATCATGACACCAAACAGGATTAAGACACATATTCAAGGACAAAATTTCAAAACTTTCAAATGACTTTTCAAGGACACACAATAAAAATTTCCATGACCATTCATAACCAATAATTCTCACTCTGACCTCGTCACATATCAACGTTTGGTCACGGACTATCCACGTCCAGATATGACGTGCAAGGTTTCGACGACTTCAGAGTGAGACCGGGCTCTCACAGGTTACAGTTAATGATCTTAGACTTTTTTCTCATGTGCTCAATCAATATATTTGTCTTATAAATCCACGTTGGTGAGCACTTCTCTTTTTCCAACAGTGCTGGACATGCCGCACTGACTCGGGTGCTCGACTGTGAGCTTGGTGTATCACAGTCTTTAGAACGGTGGTTACTAACTGGGTCCACTCTGAATGGACCACAGACGACTAACAAACATGTCAAGTTTGTAAAAAACTTTATTTTGAAGTACAGTGAATTTCAACACAAAAATTTTATTTTGAAGTGCCGTTTCCTGCTGTGGAGTGAGTGACTAACAGACAGCTACTTGACAGAGACAGCACATTAGCTCAGCGACGTGGCCAAATGCAAGTATGACACCTAATAGATTAAACTGTGTGGACCTCAAACTAATGACTATGGAGAAATCTGGACCCCGTGGCTGGACCAATCAGGAACCACTGCTTTGGAGAATCCTTTTATTGTGACCATGATGCTGTTTAATCAGGGTCTTGACGTGATGGATGGATTATCTTGGAAAAGGAGAAGTGCTCACCAACATGGATTTAAAAGAGAAATATGTCTGTTGAGAGCATGAAAAGATCTTTAACTTAAACCTGTGAAAAATGGGAGCAGAAACAAAAGTGTTGTGTTTAAATCTTTGTTCACTATTAAACAGCTCATTCTGAAGTAACAAAAACAAAATGCTGCTTATTGTCAGGTGATTATGCACTATAGTAAAGCATACTTATTATATTATATTCCATTTCTGCCAGTATGTCCCCCACAATCCTGCACACTGGACTTTTCAGAGAGTTAATGTGTCATGAAATAGCACAGCTAAACCCTGACACATTCTGATGCTCAGATGACCAAACGCTAAAATGGTTGTTTAATTTTGTTTAAGTTGCAAATTTTGTTGCAAAAGCCTGGAAGAGAGGGCAAAATAAATTGTTTATTTGGCACTTACTTTGATCACTGCTGCACATTTAATGTCTCTGTGAGTGATCCATGAAAACTGATCTACACAGTGATGATGTGATCACGTAGGATGCTTCTGACACATAGCTTCATTTTCTGGTCTAAAAATATGCACAAAGGCCTCTGGTCCTGGCTTGTTTGAGTTTAAAGTGTCTTGTAAGCTCATGATACAGTACTAAAAAAAAACATTCATTCATTCATGAAGCTGTATTTGTGCAGTTATGACTCTGGCCAGCAGGTGGCAACATTGTGCCTTCCTTATCTTTGGTTTGGGTGATGCAGAGAGGCATAATGACAGAAACTGAATCAGGGCTCTCCTCCAGTTGGCAGTGAACCTCATGAGCAAGGAAAAAGGGAGACAAATGGAAACATAAAGCGAATAAAGAAAGCAGGGTTATGACAAAATTAGAAAGGTGGGAGTCGTGGGACACTGGAGATGAAAAGAGCAGGAGAAAATACATGAAATGCCACAATGTGAAGGCAGTTAGAAGATTAAACAGGCCAATAAGAGAGGAGGGGACCGTGAAATACCCACTCGGTGTCTGTTGTTCTCTAGCTGTCTTCCTGTGGACAGGTCTGATCCTGCGGAGGATCAGCAGCTCCACTGGGCGCCGGAGAGATCGACCTTGCAACAACAGAGCCCTGAGAAAGAGATAGAGGCAGAGCTGTAAAATTTCTGTTCAGCAGGTGACATGCTTTGGCAAAATCAACTATCCTCCAGCATGTGAGGACTCGTAAGATGTGCATCTTTTCCTCCCACATTTCCCAGAAAAACATCAGCCAAACATTTAGGATAATGACTGTAATTACCTTCCAACAGCTTATTATATATGATCTAATCAAGACACTTGAATCATCTTTGACCTTTCACGTTTAATTGACTTGACATTTTTTCTGAAAAAGGGTAAAATCAATCCTGTTTAGTCGTAGTAATCACGTGACGTTCGACTGCGTGTGATTACATTCGATGTACTTGAGAACAGATCATCTGTATGACAATAACAAATTGTAGCATCGGTTGTTAGATCAGATCCATGAATCTTATTGACTGGGATGTGACCCGCGGGGGATGGGGCTTACCGATTGTTCCTCCTTGGCGTTGCTGGCGTTGCCCTCTGGGTCTACAGGGGAGAGATCTGTGGCGGGGTCACTGGCCTGGGAGGGGGGGCAGTCTGAAGACGAGCTCTGCTGAGGGGCTGGGGTGGAGGCTGCGGAGACAGGAAATGAGAAACGCTCGGTAAATTCAGTAAGAAGACCTTTTAACTTGGTTTCTAAGACTTGTTTTTTGTTAAATGCTAATCTGCTCTGTGAATATATCTTAACATGCATAACCTGTACTGAGGAGCACTGGATTCAAATTTAGATCCTGACCTTTATTGCATGTCACCCCTTTGACTTTGTTTTCTATTCTACCTGACACTGTGTATTGTCTACACTATCAAATACAGCACGGCTTTTCTGTGGTTGTATTCCCATGGATGGATTACTGAACAGGCCTGCTGGGCACAGACACAGGGGCCCTCCTGGCCTTCATCTACAAAATGTCACTCAAATTACTGACCAGGACGAGACTCAAAATTTCCACAAAGAGACACAAAAGATGCAAACAAATCGCAAAGAGACACAAAACCACAAAAAGATGCATAACAACTACAAAGAGATGCACAAAAACCTTGGTAGGATGAGTCCTTCCAAGGAAGGATCCTACAGAGGCAAGGCAAGAGTCCCTCCTAGCATTCAGTGGACACACATAGGAACAAGCTAACGAGTGTCTCCAGGTGTGCATCATTAACCCTCAGCAGACTGATGGTGCGTTCGTTTTGTACTCAGAGGTCGGAAATTCACAGTTCCCAGTCAGAAGTTTAAACTCGAACGCACCAAGATCGTATTTCCAACTCGGAAACTCGGAGCATCAACCCTGACTTACGAAAAACAAACGCACCATGAGGGGGTTTCAGATTACTGAAACAAATGTCAGCAGTATTTTAAAAGTCAGGTGTAAGATATGTACGTTAAACACAACTGGAATTATTACTCTAAATAAATGACATTTATCTAAATCCTGTCGAGCTCTGTTGGCACAGGTTTCATTGACGAGGCCCTGCTTTCAATTCTTTTCAAGCAAATCGAGCGCAAAGAATTGTGGATACTTTACACCCACTGAGGATACACACATGCATCCTTTAAAACTCTCTGAATGACGAACTCTGTCCTCGGTTAGACTTTGAAGGATCCTTGACATTGGAGCACTCTTAATGAAGAGGCCAGTTGAGCCATTTAAATCCTTTGAAAACACAGCTTGAAATAGTAAAAATGCAGATATTATATCAAAGTGGAGTGTCTCATTAATCATCCACAAAAGTCTGAGTGAAAATAACCATTCATAACTATTAGAAAACCTGGTTTAAAAACAGCCCATTTTGCTGTTTAGACCACTTGCCAGGACAGAGTGGGCGTGGCAGATTACGCTCTGATTGACAGCTCCCTCGTTTTGATTGACAGCTCCCTGGCTCAGCAATGGCTGCCACAAATTTAATCCAGCTGTACATGTTTGAGCCCTCTGATGATTCAGAGGACGAAGCAGAAGCCCTGCCAGCTGAAAATGATTCCTTTCAGGTGGTCACTGAATGCTAAGTTTCAAAATGTATTGTGGTTCACATTAATGTTACTTCGTAGAATGGTTAGCATAACTTTTACATGCAACGTTAGATGAAATAAATCTCAGAGATAACCACGGCCAAATCAAACCCAATTTCAAGAATGTACAAAAACTTAAAAGACAGATATTCGAATTTGGATGGAAACTGATTTCTAATTGTTTTTACATGTTTAATATTATGTACATAAGACCCTAAATTACATAGTTAGAAGGCTATTGTGGATTTGGGTTTCCAGAGGCTTTAAGGATCCTACCTTGGCTTTGAGAAACACCCGTTGTGTCGTAATCCGCCAATGTGCACGCCCCTTCTTACCTGTCTGATCTCCTTACATTATATTCAATCCTGTACTCTCAGAATACAGCTCTCCTGTCTGTTCCCAAAGTTAAAAACAGGCTGCAGGTCCTTTTTCTTTCATGCCCTCTTCCTCTGGAATAACCTCCCCATGGACACCAAACAATCTGATGATACTGAGGTCTTTAAATCCAAACTTAAAACTTAAACTTAGTTGGTGATGCTTTGATGACTTCAGGCCTTAAACCTGTTACCATTATCAGACTCAGTTAATCTATAAAGAAGTATTTCTTGCTGGAAAGATTTTCTTTTGTTTGCGGTCGAAATGCTAAACAGACCTGGGGTCTAGGTGCCATATCTGAAGGGTTATTTTTGGTTCCACAGATGCAGTACCATAACGAAACTGGGTTTTAGTTTGGGTTGGAGAATACCTGTAGTTCGGTTTTTTGGTTTTTGTTTGGTTAAGGTTTCAGTTTAAGTAGTGAGGGGGATGAACAGAGTTCGACAGCACACTGCATGGTTGGCCCAATGATTTCCTCATCTTTAGTTTTATTTCGGCTAGGATTTCCAATCCTTTTTGTTTCCTCCTTTGAGCTGTAAGTGCAGTTCCATTTTTGTTAATAATAAAACTTTGTTTGCTTTTTCCTCCTGTAAACCTTTAGAGAGGCCGTAACACACACACAAAGCTGGTTGAAAATGGGCAAAGTATCCCTTTAGGCCTCGTACTTACAGTCCATGTTTGTCCATAATATGGTAATGATAATTTGTGAAAACCATGGCATCTATCTGACCCTCCGTATGTTTGTTGTCCCACAAGCACAAGCGTCCAGGCTGTGGCTGTCGGTGTCTCATTGCAGATGCATGTTGTCCTAGTCTCACTCTCCCTCTGTGTGCTTGTTTTCTTTCTCCGGTCTGTGTGAACGGTGAGCTTGGCCTCCTGTGTATTTGTGCAGTCTGTCCTCTTTTCAGGTCTCCACAGTGGAGAAAAGGTCGTATAGCTCAGGTCCGCTAGGCAACATCTGAAGTTGACCCTAGATTTGTCATTCTTCAAATGTCTACTATCTACAGTTTTGTCATCCTGATTGTCTACAGTACAATTACACTGTAATGGTGTATTCTGAACACGACATCTACTGTACATCTGTCCGTCCTGTGAAAGGAATACCTCCTCTGAGGGTTCTTCCATTTACTACTACTATTGTACTACAATAATTTCTTAAAGTTCAATAAAGACAAAACTGAAATCCTGCTTGTGGGCCCGAAAACATAAAGAGAATTGCTGCTTCATAATCTGGGGTATTTAACTCCCTGGATTAAATCCGAGGTGACAAGTCTCGGCGTGACCCTTGTTTCAGATCTAAGCTTCAAATCCAACATTAACAAGGTGACGAAAACCTTGGAAACATAGCTAAGGTGCGACCATTTCTAAATGGAAGATGCCAAGAAATACATTCATGCCTTTATTTCAAGCTGCCTCCCAAAAAACACCACTTGTTCAAAACTCCGCAGCTCAGCTAAGAACCAGAACCAAGAGGAGAGTGAATGTCAAGTCAGTCTGAGCTGCTCTGCACTGCCTTCTTGTTACATACAAGACCTACATGGGCTGGGCCGAGCTACACTGCTAATAGTCTCTTACTCAGGCGTCGATGACGTCAGCACGCTGGCTGACTCTGTTAGCTTTGCCTTACACCCGCCTACACCGGAATTGCTGTTTCCCGACGCCGAGCAAACCTGACAAGTATCCACATGTTACTTCGGTGTAGTAGCCTGAGCCATGACTGACTACATCACAAATCTACATCACAGTACTACCCACTGGTAACCTGCTACGTCTCTGTTACATGTAACACACGTGCCGTACCAATGGCAACGCCGTCCCGTGGTCTGGATTTCCCCGCCCATTTCTATTACAAAACGAAAGATGAATGTCCCCAGACTCCCATTCCGAAGTAAGGGAGGCTGGTCACACGAGACTACATTGCTAATTGCTAACTCCCTTGTTAAGTATTTGACCCCAAGATCACTGTGATCATCTGTTGCAGGTTTATTGGATGTTCCCAGGGACAGCCAGAAGAAGACTGGGGATGCAGCATTTGTCAATTACGCCCTAAAGATATAAAACACACTACCTATTTTTGAAAGAAAGCTTAAAATGTATCTGATCACTTAAGTCTTTAACTAGCTCTGACTTTCTGAAATCTTTCTTTTCACGCTTCACGCTGCTGCAACTCTTTTAAAATCTTACTTCAGAGGCAGGGCACACCCTGGACAGGTCACCAGACTATCACAGGGCTGACGCATAGAGACAGACAACCATTCACACTCACATTCACTCCTACGGACAATTTAGAGTCACCAATTAACCTGCATGTCTTTGGACTGTGGGAGGAAGCTGGAGTACCCAGAGAAAACCCACGCTGACACTGGAAGAACATGCAAACTCCGCACAGAAGGGCTCCCCACCTTGGGTTTGACCCAGGAACCCTCTTACTGTGAGGCGACAGTGCTAACCACTGCATTTCACAGCAACTCATCCAATAATTTTGGGGAAATCTCACTCAAAACCACAAATGTGAACCTCATGGTGGAACTACACGAAAAGACAGGGGGTCACCAAAGTTAGTACAATACATCATCTGGGAACAATGGATGCCTGTACAAAATTTTATGCCAAAAGATTAAACAGAAGTTTAGATAGGGCAGCCTGTGCCGTTGCCACCCACAGAGCCCGACTGCTTCAAAGGCTAATCATGGTTTTTGAAATGCTTTATGCTTTTCACATAAATTGGTACAGATGATGGTTTAATAAGATGCAATTATGTAGAGCGATAATAATTATAAACACTTACGGGATTCAGTGGACGGTGACGTGGATGTACCTGGGCTCAAGGTCATCCTAGAGAGATCAAGGTCACTACAGCTCCCTTCTTCTTCCTGGGTCGCAGCAGCTGAAGGCGGCAGCAGCTGACTGCAGACCAGCGTGTCCGGTACACTCATGAGGCCTGGGGTCCCGCACCTGCTCACCGCTGCTGACGCGACGCCAGGTCCCACCCCTGCTGCTCCGGCTCCCGATGTAGAGGTACCCTCGCCTGCATCTGAGTCCGCACCGAGGCCTTCCTTCCCCAGGCTCAGCTGCCTCTGAAGCAGGCCAGGGTCGGCCGTGTGCTGGGGGCTGGTGATGGCAGAAGAGGGGGCCGATATGTCGCAGGCTTGGGGGCACATCGTGGTAATGGGTACCAGGCCTTGGAGCATGGCAGCTGGTATGGCGTGTCCCCCCACGCCCACGGTCTGGGCTGGCATGTAGGCCGCCATGGCCGCCCACTGCTGCTGAGTGGCCGGGAATATGTTGGCCTGGCTCCAGATGACCGGCTGACCACCGGGGAGGACCTGCGCCACCTGGAGGGGCCCCTGCACGGGGAAGGCCAGAGTCTGGGCCTGGGCAGGAAACGGCTGCTGCGCCCACTGGGCCGCCTGCACCGGACCCATGGTCATATAACCTGGAACAAGAGGAGGAGGAGAAACAATGAACATGATTAAAGGATATGAAGGCAGGAGAAGGAAGTGGACTTTATTTATTTATTATGAGTGCAGAATACATTTTGTCTCCTATGATTACAAGAACAAACCACCAATTTTCAAAATTGAAACATGTTCCTCTATTAATTTTGCTGGTTTGTAATCTTTGACTAACAATGAGACGCACTCAACACTGAATTTAATAGACGAAGGGTTTATTAAAGGACAGTATTTGGAAGCTTTTACAGTCTCAAAAATATTATATATCAGCCGTAGAGATGTCTGCCTTCTCTCCAATATAATAAAACTAGATGGCACTCAGCTTGTGGTGCTGAAGATGCCAAAAAATACATTTGAAAAACTCAACATCAATGTCTCTTTACAGAAATCATGACCTGGTTACTCAAGATAATCCACAGACCTTGTTGTGAGCAGTTTAATGTAGGAACTATTTTCTTTCTTCCAAACTACACCTGCCAACTGTATCACAGTGCATAAGGAAGTGTGCATCTACTGCAAGCTCACCTAGCACCACTGAGCTAGCAGATGTTACACCTCAGCTGAGGGGGACGCCATTAATGTTTATATCTTGCACTATTACAAGCATGAGCCTCTCATCCATGAGTAGATGCACACTTCCTTCTGCGTGGTGATATAGTTCGTGGATATATATTTTGGGAGAAAGAAAATAGTTCCTACATGAAACTGCTCAAAACAAGGTCTGTGGATTATCTTCAGGCAACCAGGTCATGATTTCTGGAAAGAGACATTGATGTTGAGTTTTTCAAATGTAACAGCAAAATTGTTAAATTATTGTTTTTCTCAATGGAGTCTGGCTTTGAAGAGAGAGCAACATATTGGTTTCAGTTCCCTGTTTGTAACTGCTGTCTGACACTAAGCAAAAGGGGTGAAAATATTGTAAGTATATCGCACACTGAAACTGATACCATTTCTTTTGCTGCTGCCCCTGTCCACAGCAGCACACTGCTTAGCTTCTGTGGTGGTACTCCTGCCTGCTTCTCAACTTCTGTATGTAATACACTGACTATGGGTAAGTAGATCATACACCCACTTCAAAAAATCCAAACTATCCCTTTAAGAAACATCACGTTATAGTCTCTCCATGGGTTATAGCACGCTGCTGCCTGATGTGTGGTCCTTATAAAAATGGAGATAAATCCACATCCTGCAAAATCTCGGCATAGCTTTTCACAAACTACACATCAAAGTAAAAGCATCCCCACCAGCACTTTATTCTCTTTCATGTTTTGTATTGTGGAAAGGACGCAGCGTTTCAGTCTGGGGAAGCTACCTGACGGCACGGAGGTGGGGCTGAAGGGGGCGTACAACTCAGCGGGAGTGTGTTGCTGCTGGCGGCTGCTCCTGCTAGGGTCCAGTGTGTTGGCAGGTGATGGGGGCATCTGGGAAGCAAAGCACACACACACGCACACACACACACACAGATGTCACTACTATCAAAGTCACCTAAAAGTCACCGCGCTGCACATTTATCTTTAATCTGCAGCACTGTCAGATGTTCAAGTAATTGAGATCGCAGCGTCTGTCCTAATGAAACGACCTCACGTCGCAGATAAAATAATGTAATTTCTCAAACTTGTTTCAATTACACAAAGTTAATGGGGGTTTTAGTTTTGTCTGGTAATACTCACCGAGGGAGGAGTGGACATGTCGCCGAAAAGATCAAAGTGGTTGATGTTCTGCGAGTGGAACCGAGGAATGAGGGAGAGAGAAAGACAAAGTCCAGTGATACATCACGACAAAGGGATCTGCACAGTCATGAAACCTTGAATTCATCTCCAGATAGGGTATGGTGGTTGCATGGGTGGGTAGGTGTGGGGAGTGAAACCTATTCACAAAGGCAGTTTGTGCTGCGGATGGCAAGAAACAACTATCCCCTCGTTTCATTATCAGAAAATGGATCTAAAATGAATCTTTCATGGCTCGCTATAATTGAGTGGGTAAAAGGCTATTCAGTCCCATAAAACAGGCTCTGATTAGATATTCCTATGTCTGCCAATCAACAGGGGCCCCCCGTGAGAGCCCGGGCCGCTTTATCATGCTGATTCGACTCTGTGAGCAGATACATACACAGAGGAGTGTGTTTATTTCATCAAATCAATGAAAGGAAGAAGCTCCTGGAACCACCCAACCGAGACAATGAGGCCACCTCACCCTATAGGCAGACGTGACCCCTGCTCTAGTCTCCTCTGTTCTCCACTCGCACTACTTAAAGGAGAGAGCGGGACGCGGCTATGGAATGGCTAAGTTGCATGAAATGTCTCTGGGGCCATGCACAAGCAGACAATGAATCACCGTCAAAAAAAAAAAGGCACAGAGACACACAGGATTGGCATGCTATAAATAAACACACACACACACACACACACGCACAAACACACATTTAAACAAAAGAAAGAAAAAGGGAGGAATAGCAGCAATCAGTGTTGCTGCTAACAGAGTGTTTATGTCCTCCTCGAGTAAGCCGGGACATGGTGGATCGCATACGGCACTTTGGAACCATTGAGGGGCACAGAATGAGTCTGAATTTGGGATAAAAAAAAAAGGTAAACAGTGTACACAGAGGTCTCTCCCTGCAGGCACTGACACACATCAGGGGAGCTCGAGGCTCTCAAAAAGGCTCCAACTGAATGAACAGACAAGCAGTAACACTTAGAGATATGGAAGCGCTGCTGCTACTTATACTGGCATGGGCTGTTTGGGTGAGATAGCGAGAGGGCCGGGACAGTTTATCTGTTTGATATGCTGAGCAACAAGCAACACAAACAGCAGAGAGCAGAGAAGCACTTTGCTAGGGCTGTTTTCAAAAAAAGTTGCGTGGAAATTGTCTCCGGGTGAATGTTTGGCGAGAAATAGGCTTGAATGAATGTTTTTTTATAAGCGATTTGAGAGATGTAATAGCGTGGTCACTGCATGGTGGTGAAGAACTCATAAAGCCTACCAGGATGAGAGGGAATATATTTTCAGTTTGATGAAAGAGGGGGCGGGGGATTAAAATTCTTTTTGTGCTGTTTTCTGATCAGAATGTATCGCTATTCAGCTTTGGCGGCCTCGACTGTATGTAGCCGTGATTACACTGCATGCAGCTCAACCCAGCAACCCACCTCGCCTACAAACCTCTCGTCCTCATCCTCTGAGGAAGACGGAACAGCCGCCCCTTTAATTTTTTTCCGAGTCAGTCCGCTGAACCAACCGACTCAATGCTGAGTTTGTCTCGACCATCTGGTCACGACATGCGTCAGATTCTGCACAGGATTGGATTTTGGAGACGAAGCCTGCCTCTCTAATGTCCTGTGAAATTGCTGACGTGTTTGACTTTGGTTGACCAATCAATTAGTCTTATCTCTTTGAGCAGGCTAGGCATGACCAATGTAGCTTTGTTTCATCGTCATCACAGAAAGCGGATGCAGACATAGATCCCCGTCTGCGCCGTCCAAGGTTTGGGAGATTCAGATTAGAGCCTGTAGGCTGTACTACATAACTAAAACTATTAAACACAGAAGAGAAGTGTCAAAGGGGGCTCATGGCACTTCCTTCAAGAGGATCTTAGAGAGAGGTTTGCAAGTAGAAGAATAGTAAATAAACAAATAATAAAAAATAAAAACACCTACAGTCATGAAATGGCGTTTTGGGACATCATAGATCCCTTCCTTCTGCTGACTGGTTGGGACCTGCATTGGATTGGAGGTCGATTCAAATGTAAGTAACAGAGCAACACCCTTTTTTATGCTTTCTCTGGGTTATTAAAACAGGAGCTTACAAAAGTGAAACATGTCTATTGAACAAGAAAAAGCTTTCTGCATCAATTTCGATTTTTTTCCTTCTCTTTAAGATGTAATTTTATCTTTTAGAGCAATGGGATTATGCAAATTCTACAGCTGTTTTGTTGAATCAATTCTACTTAAATCAATATTGATTGCAAACAATGCTTGAGGATGGTGCGTGTTGGTTCTGTGAGTATTAAGAAAGCCTATTGTTATTCTGCAACAGTACGTCTCAACTGGTTCATCTGACAGTGCGGAGAAATGCCTCGGCTCTGGCCTCCTTTGTATATTTCTATCACATTTACTCGAACTATCTGTTGCTCTTAACCTCGCTGCCTTTCTCCCCTATCGCTCCCTTCACTGGTTAACTTTCCGTTACGTTTTCCCCAAGTCTATTGATCTTGTTTCATTCTGAGATCAAATGGCATGGCAAGTGATTAATCTCTCTCTCTGCATCTTTCATCTTCAGAGGAACGCAAGATACAGAGAGGCAAAAAGAGGAGGAGGAGGGAGAGAGGGAGAAAGAAAGGGAGGGAGGGGGGGTGGGATTAAACCAAACGATGGGTCCCTGGAGTCCTAGCTGGTCCTTCAAATGGTCTAAAGCCAAAAGGTCAAAATGTTGGATATATAAAAGGAGCCTGGTAGACAGGCTTCGGGTGATCCAACCAGACTGAACAACTGACCTTGACTCCTCTGCAGCTGTTTTAGACACTACATTAAAGGAATCTTTTTAAACATGAAGCTAAAGTCTTTTTATTTTTAGCATCTTTAACATTAGTCTTTAAGATTTTCATGAAATTACACAACCGTAATTTTTTCAGCGAAGTATTTACACTCTATAATTGCCTCTACATATAGCTGTTGGAATTGGTTGTGGCGGGGTCCGCCACTGCATCTCATTAATGGCATTAACAAACATTAAACATTAACAAAAGACTGACTTTGATGATGTTGTGTAAGTACTGTAGGATCATGGGAGTTGCTGTCTTTATTGTTAAACAACCACAATTGCAGAAGAAAATCTATATGATATACAGACCAAGAAAGTTATTTAAGTTTTATTTGTGTTACGTTTGGTCTAGTTTTCTCATGTAATACCATTTTGTTCCGATAAAACAGCTGCAACTAACGTAACATTAACTTGGCTAATATACCATTAGCATGAGATAAGTTGAGCTGTATTTCGATAAAGCTGCCATCTTTTTATTTTCAGCAGCTTTAAAGTTTTAATCCTTAAGATTTTTAATGACATCACACAGCAGTCATTTTTTCAGCAAGAGCCATTCATAGTATTTACATTATGTAACTATCTCTCTATATAGCTGTTTTCATTGGTAGTGGCAGGGTCCGCCATTCTTATACTGAGTTCACATGCATGCATGTAAACAAGTGTAATTTTATCTTATCAATGGCTTCAATGTTTAGTGTAGCTCTCATTACACGATATCGGAGCTGTATTTAGTTACTGTTTCACATTAAGCGCACAACATGTAATTTCTACCTCTAAGGGTCTCTCAATCAAAGTAATAACAAAAGATGGACTCTGATGACGTTGTGAGGTAGCGTGGGGTTGTGGGAGTTGTTGTCTTCATTGTTAAACAACCACTATGGATGAAAACCTATCTAACGTGACTCAGGCCGAACTCAAATTCATGGACGAGAAAATGTGTTAAAGTTTTATTCAGGTTTAGTTTAGTTTATTCATGTCATGTAATTTAATTCCGTTAAAATAGCCGCAACTTAACGTAACGTTGACTTTAACGTAATGTCATTTTAACTTGCCCTTTTATCATTAGCATTAGATGAGTTACTGTAGCTAATGTGTAACGTATATTGAAATATATCAATAAATAAATAAATTAGGGCTCTACTTGATTATTGTGTTGCAAACTGGAGTGCAATTAATGAGGAAAAAACGCTGTACAACTGTTATTGAGTAAAATTCTGTAACATTTACGTTGACATGTCTCCTGGTGTTTACTGTTTCCGTAGAAGGTACAGCAGCTAGAGTGGGTAAAGGTGATATGTCGCTCTTGACAGCCAATGAAATGAAATGCACCTTTTTCTCTGGGTTTAAACATTGTTCAAAACATTAGGGCTATTGTAAGTTCACAATTCAACAAATTATGAAACTCTGCTCTGGTCATTTTTAGACATTTCGATGTGAATATGTGACGTTATATCTTTTAAAGTGTTCAACTGTTGACTTTTATTGTGAGAAGCCACAGAAAACGTAATGTCTTTGTGAACGCAGTTAGCGTTGATTTGATGCAGAAAATGACATGGTAACTTTTAAATTTTTTATCAGTAGTTTTAAATTATTACTGGAAGTAACAAACCTAAAGGTTACACTTACTTAAACATGAACTAAATTCTTTTAAATATATCTCACAGTGTCACTTGGTTCTTTTGGGGATTTTTCTTCTGCCTCTCTCAAACAGACCTTAGTTTGACCTACTCTTGGAACCTCAGAAAATAATTTCTCCAAAAAAACAACCTGCACTTTGTAACTTCTTTAAAAAAGGTGCTATAAAGTCATGTTGTTAGTACTGTTACTATTATCATCTATCAAAGGGTATGAAGAGGGAGAAGAAAAGGGGGCAATGCTTGTCTTTGTACCTGATAAACGCTCTCCTCTGACTGGGGGCCACGGAGGGGTTCGTGTCCAGCCTCAAACACTATGTACTATAGAACAGAAGTAGTGGGCAAGGCGTAGAGGTGCAGAGAATAATGAGATGGGAAGACAGAGAGAAAGGTTGGTGTATAAAATGGGGAGATACAACGAGGGGGCGATACATGGCGAGAATAAATGAAAGCACAGGGGAGCGAGGATGGCGTCGAGTGGGGAGTGAAATGAGATCACGAATATGAAGGGTGAAAAAAAAATGGGGCATGGGAAAGAGGAATGGGGAAAATGTGAAGAGAAAGAAAAAAAGAGTGAGGTGGGAAGAGGAAAGAGCACAAGTATAATAGGTCAGGCAGTAGTTCAAGGCAATGTGGAGGTCTTAGCTAGAGGTCTCCCTTCAACATCAGCAATATGATGCTCCACCTCTTTGAGAGAAAATCGACCCAGAGGTCAGAATATTCGCTTCAGATCCAGGAGTGAAGTCCCAGATCGGTCAGTATCTCCTCTTAAGATTGATGCCCTTGTGAATTTCAAATTAAAGGCATAGTTTGATATTTTGGCAGATACATTTCTTGTCCAAAGTAAGATGAGAGGACGGACACCTTTCTCATATCTGTGTGGTAAATTGTAGCTGGAGCCAGAGGTGCTTAGGTTAGCTTAGCATAAAGGGGCTGCAAACATGCTGTGTTTTTTAGGCCCTGAAATTCATTGTGTTCAATGAAGTCGTGCGGCAGGCACATTCAAACACCAGAGCTACACCGCCACAACGCGCACCTGTTCCAGTGGCTGCGCCCTGAGATAAAATGAGTTCGACTTTTGGAAGGCAGCAGTGGCAAGGACCAACCAATCACAGCCGACAGATATCTTTCCCTTCTTCCATAAATATTCAGTCTGATAAATACGGCAAAGTTGATCATGTTAGTGCAGGGCTACCCAGAGCTTTACATCTGTCCCACAGACGACAGGCCTACACACTGATAAACAGCACCTGTAAGTAGATCAGCTCTGCATTCAGGATTTAAGGTAAATAGAATAAATATAATAAATCTAATAATAATATAATATAAATATAATATGGCAATTGCTAAGGTTGCTTAGCAACCTCAGATGCAACCTGCTGCTGCGCCCTTTAAAGCTGGCACAAAAATGGTACAAGAGTAGCACCCAGAGCCTGAGCTTGCGTTTTCAAGGCAGTTAAAGACGCAGCATGTGTACAGCCCCTCGGACTGGAAACAGTTAGCCTTGTTTTGTCCGACTATAATAAAATTTGTCTACCAGCTCGACAGTGTTAATTTGGTCAACAACCTATTTTTTAAGACCTCAATGAAACGAGAAATAAATAAAAATTAACCACTGAAAACAACAATTATCATAAATGAACTATATTTGTCATCAGTGAATAAAAACCAAACAAGAAAGTGAAAGACGGACAAATTGACAATTGATCTACTTGATGCAAAATCTTATTGAACAACCTGCATTCGTCTGTAGAATCAGTATCCTCCACTGCCCAAAAACATCTCTTGCTGCACTACTGTAAGAAATGTCTAACATTCAGTAACATTTTGTCTCTATCAGTAATGTTTTCTAACATTACTGAACATATTTATGAACTAACTTCTTCTGTAATCTACTGAGTTAAGAGAGCTGGCAGCAAAACAGCTGGGAAAACTACAAAAACATGCAGGCAGCATACCAACATTTATAAAAAGATTAAGTGCTGTGAACAGCCAACCATCTCAATCTTCCTCTAAATGTTCCCTTCAGAAATATCACTCATTAGCTTCTCCTCTCGATCTACCCCAGACAATAAACCGTACTTTAAAGGAGCTGTATGTGAAATTCAGAGCTTATCTATGATTTGAAGGTTGTCTGCACATGGCTATCAACATGGCAGCTAATGGTGCTAACAGCAAAGACAGTGCTAACAACAGCAACAATGCTGACATAGCTAGTGGTGTGGGGGGACGAGAGAGTGGACGTCACGCGTCCATAACGACCTCATTCTGCTCAGTGGTAATCGTCCAATGAGCGTGATTAGCTAGCCGGTGGGATATACACACGAGGACGACATGCATGCTCTGCCAGACTTTGCTCCCTACATCAAACTACAACACACACAGAGGGAGTGTGACTTCATTCTCTGCTCAGGATGTCATTACCCCACCATATCTTTACACCATAGCTTTAGTGTTTGCTGCTATAATAATGCTCTGAATGCCATATACAGCTTGAATGACCAAGTGAGTGAACTCAGTTTCTGAATGATGAGGCGCTCTGCAGTGGAGCAAACAGGTAGCAGCAGTAATGCTAATGCTAACAGCGGAGAGTGAGTTACACAGTGTGTGCACTGTGTGAGCAGCCAAAAGGTGCCTTTATCAGTAACCCCGTAATAGATGAAAACGACATATGTAACCATGGTGACAACAAAGATGGTGACAGCTGTAATCTCAAAATGCTTAGAAGACAGTAAAAAAAAATAAAAAAATAAAAAAGACAAGAATTTGACTGAAACCTTATGACTAAAGCTAAAATGTCTTATTTTTATTGACTACAACCAACAACAACCAAACATATAAAACTGGACTAAAACTAATTCACGTTTGTCAAAAGAATAAAAATAATCAAGTGCTAAAGTTGACACATAGGTGGATTTTGTTACGTTCGGACAGAACCAAGCTAATTGTTTTCCCCTGTTTCCAGTCTTTATGCTAGGCTAGGCTGATTGGCTGTCGGCTCCAGCTACATATTCACTGCACGCACATGAGAGTGTTGTTCATCTTATCAACAATCATGAAGAAAAAGTGTATTTCCCAAAATGTCAAAGTACTCCTTTAAAGGAATACTTCACCCACAAAATCACCATTTGTATATCACTTGCTCACCACGTGTTACGTTGAATTTGTGAAGAAAACTTTGTTTTCCTTGTATGCCTCAACAGTGAACGAAGAATCCAGAAACAGAGAAAAGTCTTGATGAATTTAAGTCAAAGGCGACTGCAATTAAAAACAGCAAAACTATATCAAAACATCCATTGGTGGCGCGCCTGGGCAAGTGTTTGCTTTGTAACTAACCTGGGGTCTCATTTATGAAACAATGTGTAGGACAAAAGCCAAAAAATGGCATGCACCAAAAATATTTGACAGTTTTTACAGTCAGGCTTCCACCTCACCATCTGCATCGCCAATTTCCTGTCTCCAAAATGTTTTTAAGCACGGGTCACAGTTTCTCCCATCAAGTCTGTTTTTATAGATCACAACTTTTGGGTGGGAAGTGGCATACGCGTCTTTCAGGCCTACTTTTATGCGTGCGCAATGTTTATAAATGAGACCACAGGTCTCAAAGAACTAAGTGAAATGACCATGACGTGATGGTGGCACATTAAAATTACATGTAAGCACCACAGAAACAACGCCAATGGAAAAGGTCAGAAAGACAATTGGGATCCTTTGTCATGATGGACACCCGAATTCCCCTGTTCAATGATGTCACACAATCGGCAGTTAATGTATTGAACCCATAGTTAGTATACAGAGGGAGAAAGTCAGTGTAAATAGGAGGTCAAGTTGGTGGATGGGTCAAAAAAATGCAGGACTTTTGCCCAGGACACCATTGTGTGGGTGTTGTGTGAAAATAAATGTCAATGTTGACTTCTTTAAACTCTATATACCTGTGTCCCGTACGTAACAAACAAAGTCATTTTTAACCAAAAACACGATCTTTTCCTGAAACCTAACTGTGTCACCACCGTGTAATTTAACACACAACACATAATGTGGTGATAAGACGCCATAGTCATTTTAATGCATTTCTCTGAGACCAAATATTTTTTAACTACTCGTACGTTCCATTGAAGGTGCTTTCAGACCTAGAGTTGTCTTGCTTTGGTCTTTATCAGGGACGAAGTTTGTTACAAAGTTGCATAATTGCCTGGAGTTGGTTTGTGTTCTCACAGCAGCATTTACAAGTGGACCAGATAAAATGCCTTGTGCGAGAAAGCTGCTCTTTATTGGTCAGAATTTCCATGTGGGAAAAATCCAGGAAGTAAACCAAACGTTGAAGAAGAGTACACTTGCAAGATAAATGTGACACTTTTGACTGGATAAATGAGACTTGGATTATTCTGCACGAGTTGTATAAGAGTTTGTAAATAGATGTTTTGATTTAGTTTTAAACACAGCCCCCCTTTTCTCTAATTCAGCAAAAATCTTAGCTGTTTGTGGATTCTTTGTTCACAGTGGAGGCATGCGAGAAAAACAAAGTATTCTTCTTGAATTCAATGCAACACAGGCTGAGAAATCATATACAAATGGTAATTTTCTGGGTGAAGTATTCCCCTAAGATTCTGGCCACAGTCTGGAGTTTTGTCAACCAACATCAACATAATCGAAAGCTGCAAATGGAATGACTTTATGCAAAACACACTTCAAGAGCAAAGAACAGGGGTGATCTGGGAGGTGGTTGGACGTAGCACTGAACATAGCATTCAGAGTAAGAGTTAGTGTTGTCTGTATTCAGTGTGAGCAAACACAGAGAAAAAAAAGTCATGTTCAGCCAAATAAATGCACAGGGCAAAAAGAGGAGGGGGATAACAACCAGTCAGGGGGGGCATGTCTTTGGAAGAAATCAGAACATTGACACAGATCAACTTAAAAAATATGGTTTTACAACACTGCACTGGCAAATGGGAGTTGAATGGTTGAACAAAACTGTCCACTAGGATGGTCTACTGTGTATTACTGGAATGGTGGAATATCATGAATCATTAATTCAAGCAGATCAGTGACTGGAGGAGATATTTAAATTAAGGATTAATTGTTGTTTTTTTAATTCCAAGCTTTAGGAGTGAAAACAGCACCAGTGAAGCTAGAAAAGCATCAAAGTCAGCAGTGTTTCGTTCCTGCTCTGTGAGCCTACAGACCTACCTGGTAAACTGGATCGTCCACTTCGTCCTCCAGGATGGTCTGTGCAGTGGTGGGACAGAAGGCAGATGACACATTTTGTTTTTTCATCAGTAAGACAGTGCAGCCCAATTTAGAGTCTCATTAGAAAATAAATGGAGGGAAGACAGAAAACAAAAATGCATTCATCTCAGTCTGTCTTTTCCTGCGAGTAAGCATAATTACACACCGACAGCGTGTTGCCTTTTAATGAAACAGCGATTTGGTATATTGCAGACACCTACGCAGCATACATTTGCTGTCACACATACCTGACTCCAGTAAAAAAAAAACTGCATCTAAACCTGTTGCATTTCCATAATATTTAGACATTCAGCATAGAAATCAACGGTGCGGACAAACACAGTCTGCGATGCACTTCAGAGGAAGCTTGAGAGTGTTAAGATTTCTGTTGTGTGAATGAATTGCTGGCTGAGATATAATGTGTGATCTCGCCTCCGAATGGGAAATGAAACTGAGAAAAAAAAGAAAGAGAAAAAAAAACAGAAACTGTGCTCCTACCTGGTAGACTGCCTGCTCACACTGTTTGTCCTTCTGGGCCTTCTTCTCCATCTCCTCCCGCTGTTTAATGTCGTAGATGAGAGTGAAGAGGTCGCGCAGGTCAATGATGAGAGGCTCCGCCTGGACGAGAGAAAAGGGACAAGAAAATGAAGGGAGGAGGAGAGGAAATTGACAAATATAAAAATGAGATGACAGAAAAAGGGGGGAGGAGTATAGTAATGAGATCATGGTCAATGTAGAGCAGTGTTTGGGAAATTATCTTAAAGGGATAGTTCTGAAACTGATACTGATTTTTTTTGCGGTGGCTAGAATACATTTTCCTGTTTTTCCCATCCACAGGAGCACATTGCTTAACTTCCGTGGTGGTACTCCTGCCTGCCTTTCCAAACTGGGGGCATGCCAATTTACATCTACTGTCGTTAACACACTGACTATGGATAAGTGACTTGAACTGCTCTCAAAGATTTGAGACTTGACTTAGATTTGCCTAAAAATAACTTAAAAACAGCTCCAGCAGAGTGGAAAAGTACCCACCGACTGTGCAGTCTTGATGGCCACAAACTTGTGGTGGCCCTCCTTTCCGCAGACGTAGCCAAAGGCCCGGTGGTCCCTGGTGTCCTTGGCAATGTAGCTGATCTCGTGGACTGAGTGGTGATGCATGAGCACCTACGTGGCAGAGATGTAAAGTGTTATAGGAACGAGTGGAGAGTAATCATACAGTCTACTGTATGTCTCGCAGTCCTGAAAGGGACAGCTCAACATCAGTGTCTCTTTACAAAAATTCTGACCTGGTTACTCAAGATAATCCACAGACCTTGTTGTGAGCAGTTTCATGTAGGAATTGTTTTCTTTTTTCCAAACTACACCTGCCAACTGTATCATCGCGCAGAAGGAAGCATGCATCTACTCACCGAGCACCACTAAGCTAGCTAACGTTACAGCTCAGCAGAGGGGGACGCCATTAATGTTTACATCTCATGAAGTCACGACCACAAGCCTCTCATCCATGAGTAGATGCACGCTTCCTTCTGCGCTGTGATACGGTCGGGAGTTGTGGCTCGATAGAAATTAAATAGTTCCTGTGTGAAACCGCTCACAACAAGGTCTGTGGATTATCTTGAGTAACCTGGTCATGATTTCTGGAAAGAGACATTAATGTTGAGTTTTCTAACTGTAGTTTTCTGGCACTTTGAGCACCACAAGCTGAGTAATATCTAGTTTGATTATACTGGAGAGAAGGCAGACATCTCTACGGCTGATATCTCCAGCACTCTGTAACTCACACCAAAACAGTCTAGACTGATAAACAGCACTACAGGTAAGAGGAAAAATATTTTGATTTTGGGGTGATCTGTCCCTTTAAAGATGCATAAAACATGCCTTGTTTCATCTCTGCGTTTTTTTTTCCAAGTACAAGTACTGTACACTGTGTTGGCAGGAAAAGTAGGTCAAACCTACTTTAAACATCTTTGCATATTGTTGAGCCAAACGCAACCAACCAACACAGAGGGAGCAGAAAAGTCTCTGACAGAGGGAGGAGAGATACAAGGCCGTTCAAACCTCTATTGCACAGAAAATATAGATACTAGTTAGTAATTTAGTAGCTGCTCAAGCAGCATGATGTTTGTTTTGTGATGTTCCCTCAGACTGAGTCCATCTTTGATATCAGCAGGATTTGAGATGCTGTGAGACAATCCCTTTTTTAAAATCGACTGCATTATGTCTTCACACCAATTCTGACTGATGGGCAGCTCTGAAACACTCATCGAAAAATAGACACTCCCAAAATAAGCTCACAAAACATAAACACACACCCATATATACACACTGAGGATAATTCAGCTGTCACTCAGGAACACCCACTTGCCGCTCCACTATTAGCAGAGATAAGCTGAGGCGCTGGGGAGGAGCTTTCACTTGAATATTAGCCGATATTCAGCGGGGAGCGTCGCTGGTAACGCCTCAGATTAATGTAAAAATACAAAACTAATATGACTAGTCTACTCGATTCAGCGGAGAATCATGTCAGCTTTACATAAAGTATTTCCATCTAAATGCTTGCTGACGCGGCCTGCACTGGAGTGATCCCCGTTTCCCCATAATAACTCAAGAGGGATATTAAGTGTGGAGTGTTATTCACTGCCAGTAATCAGTAAATAAAATGAGGAGCATTAGGGGGCATGATTTCCAAAACAACAAATGAGCTTGTCAAAAAGCTGGGGAGCTGGTTGGTGGTGGCGGGGGGCTTAATGTTTCTTTCTCATAGCAGGCGAAAGACACGCTACTATCACCACCAGTCACACTGAAAAGAGATTTTATCAAAGATTTTTTTGGGGGGAGTAGACGGTTGGTGGTAGGGCGGGGGTCGGCAGCCACGGGACAAACTCTGTTGCATAATTATCAGTTTAGCTCTAACGACAGCTGAGGTGGAGCCGTGGTGTAATTAGCATTAGCGGCAATGATCATTAAGGGGTGGAACGGAGTGCTAATTATCGGTTAGCGCTGATGAGCAGAGTGGGCCTATCTAGCCAACACAACGCCCCAGGACGGGGGAGAGCCGAGCCCCTCGATCATCCTGTAATGGAACAGCAGGCCTCTGAGTCCGCCAGGGGGATGGAAGCCAGGATGGAGGCGGAAACAGCCCGTCTCATAACATCACCATAACATTGCTCACTGCGCTATCATTAGCAGGCAGACAGGGCCTCAGTGATCTTAAGTAGGTCCTGCAGCATACCCCTAATCTTACTATGAGTTAAACCAGTTTACTCAGGGTCAAATATCGAATGTAAGACCTGTAATTTAATGCTGTCAAGTTCAATCTCTATGAGCTAAAGGGCAATCTGTCCTGTGGAAATCATGCTGTTGCTCATTTTGCATTGATATTTGAAGAGGAATCTGGATCTTTCACATTTGCAGAGATGGTTTTATGTGAGTGCAACCTTGTGAATCATCTTCCCTCTGCTCAGGTATTGTACTGATATGTCAACCGTGCCAGCCGGGCTTACAAGATGGCGGCCCTGGCAGCCGTTGTGAACTGAACCGTGCGAGCGTCTGCCCTCTGGATGTCCTATACTGTAGGCTCACAGTGCAGCAGCTGGCTGAGGCCTGGCGGTGCGGCTCTGCCACGCGGCCCTCTCGCCGACATGCTACTCACCCCTGATCTTTCACAGTAAATCTTGATCCCGCCGAAAGAGACCGTCAAGAACACTCTCTGCTTGTGTTCCCCTTTGGAACGTGCCGAGGACGCCATTCCCTGTAGGAGATTAAAGGAAACGACATGAGGAGATGAAAGGATATGAGCTCAGCATGGGAGACAGTGAGCCTTCTTCTCTTCCGACTCAGGTGAGTGTGACAGTGGGAGATGGGGGAGAGACTGGGAGGGGATTCGGGGGGGGGGGGGATTGGAGGGGTAGGGTGACAGGAGTTACATAAAGTGTGATAGGACAGAATGTTCTTTCATGTGCCGTTTCTTGAAGCTTCACTCTCACAGGAATTCACACGTCGACTTGTGCAGCGAGTCTTATTAATACTGCGGCCCTTTTTGTCCCCAAGCACCCTTTTTTCTCTCCCCTTTCTTGAAGTAGGTTTACTGCACTTCAACGTGACACACTCGAGTGCTAGCTAACAACAATAAGGTGAGATTTGCTGACAGAATGGATCGCGCTGCTGACCGACCGGCTCGCTCCGACAACTTCACATTGTGCTGACTGAACATCCAATCCAGCCTTTGAAGTACGTTTTTTCCCATGGATCTCGGCGGCTCCCCTTTTTCTTATATTCTCAGCTCTAATAAAGAAAACAATTAACATTTCCACCGTGTTCCATTTGACGCGACCTGTGTGCTTGACATGTCTTTCATAGAACAAAGCCTACGGGTGAAGAGAGGAGGGAAGAAGGGAAAAGAGGAGAGGAGATAAGAGGAGAAGAAAGACCTGCCTGCTGCGCCGAGTGCGTCTGACAGAACTGCAGGCCCAGTAACGCTGATGAGTGGTTGACCTCTTCTGTACATCAGCTACCCTCCACTTCACTTTTTTTTTTTTTTTAAGGCTTAGCTAACATTTAATACTCGAGCCATAACAGGTCACATTAATCACCATCAACCCCTGCCTCTGCAGGGCGATGTTAAAGGGACAGTTCACCCCAAAATCAAAAGTACATATTTTTCCTCTAACCTGTAGTGCTAATTATCAGCCTAGATTGTTTTAGTGTGAGTTGCTAAATCAGCCGTAGAGATGTCTGCCTTCTCTCCAGCATAATTAACTAGATGGCACTCACCTTGTGGTGCTCAAAGCGTAAAAAATAAATACATTTGAAAAACTCATCAGCAATGTGTCTTTACAGAGCTCATGACCCAGTTACTCAAGATAATCCACAGACCTTGTTGTAAACAACCTTGTCTTTCCACAGAACTACACCCGGCAACCATATCACCATGTAGAAGGAAGTGTGCATCTACTGTTAGCTCACCTAGCACCACTGAGCTAGCTGACGTTACAGCGAAGCTGAAGAGGACGCCTTGTTGTGAGCAGTTTCATGACCATCACCATGCAGAAGGAAGTGTGCATCTACTCACAGACGAGAGATGTTAACATTAATGGCGTCCTCCTTGGCTGAGCTGTAATGTTAGATAGCTCTGTGTTGCTATGTGAGCTAGCAGTAGATGCACACTTCCTTCTGTGCAGTGATACAGTTGCTGGGTGTAGCTCCGAAGAGGGAAAATAGTTCTTACTAGGGGTGTAAATCACAAGTTTCATAATGATATTATAAAACTTCTTTGGACAATGGAACAATATTTGCTAATATCAAAGTGTGCCACAATATGATTTCAATTCGATTCAATTCAGGGGCTTGTGACTGATATGAGACCATATCACTGCATACCCTCATTGCTTTTTTTTCTTTGCTGCTTGCCATTATCTGCCCGGCGATAGCCCGCTAGCACTGTTTAAATGTTTAGGAAGAAGGTGCATTTAGACAGAAATGGTGACAGACATACCATGGGAATTTCAAAATAAAGGCATATCTGAAAGATGACGATACATATTGATGTTTTCATTTTGTATTAGTGATATTAAACAGTTGATCATTGAAGCGATTTATCAATCCAGACTGATGTATCGTTACACCGGTAGTTCCTATGCAATCTCGAAACCCATCGGCTATCATCTGATGATGATAAAGCCTCTGGGGCAACGGCCAATATTCCAGGAGATCTGATACAGCCAGCGGCTATCTGGGCCGAGACTTCCTCTTCTGTTTGCTGGTCATTGTTCACGGTTTGTTTAGCAACTTGAGACGGGTCCAGACAACATTTCGGTATCATCTTCAGACAATAGGTGACGGATTCCGAGATTGCAATTTTTCCAACGCATTCAGTTTTGCTCTTTTGCTTTCCACACGGACTGTATACCCGCAAGAAACCAAAGCCCATTCAAGCACTACAAGCCGAGTGCCATCTATTTTCATTATATTATTGGAGAAAAGGCAGACATCTTTACGGCCGATATCTCTAACACTGGACCACTCACACCAAAACTATCTAGATTGATAAACAGCACTACAGATGAGGGTAACAATATGTATTTTTGATTTTTGGGGTGAACTCTCCCTTTAAAGGAAAAATACCCATTCATCTTCATACAAATAAATGTACATTCATATAAGAAAATGATAGGCTGAAGGGATAAAGTGGGTATAAAGAGGGGAAGGGTAAAGAGAGGAAGATAAAGAGCAGAACAAGCAACAGGGATAAAGAAGAGATGAAGTAAGTGAGAAAGAGGCGGGCGGGCAGGCGAGTCGATAGATGTTGTCAATCAGTGATCGGCTTCTCCATTTGGTGGATTAGTCCTCAAGGCAACGAGAGGCAGCTCAATAGAGACCCCGTCCCCTCCTCTATCCTCTGTCCATATAATAGCAGGTCTGTATCGACTGCCCCATTGACTGTAACTGGCTAGTGGTTGGTGACTACTGGAGTCATATGGAGGGCAGTACTGAAATGTCAGATCCAGGCAGGGAAAAAGTTGTTTTATTGGACATATCGCTTGGAATGGATATGGGTGATGAGAGGCTTTGCCTTCCGGCTATACCGCTCCTCTCATGGGGCTTCCCACACATTTAAGCTGCAGCAAAGTGTGTGAGAAGATACTTAAAAAGCCATGCATATACGTCCTCTTTTTGAGGAGGATTTATCCCGTAGCCACCTACTGCAAAGATGCTTATGTGCTGCTTTTCTCCGCAACAAAGGGAGTGATAAGTATTTCCTGCCTTTTACTTTGGAGCCAGTAAACACAGCTGGCATTCAAGAGGATACCGAATAAAGTTTTGAGAAGAGGAAGCACGCTATTTCTGAGTAATATGTCATATTGATATGTGACAGTTTGCCAAACCCCTCCCCTGAATAGCAACTGTCCAATTATAGCTTAGCAGCTGCAACTAGGTTCTGTCAAGCTTTGGACTTCTCCACATGTTAAAGCCATGTGTTACTTGCATATTGGGCATTTGAAAAGTTAGGATGAAGTTTTTATCTCGGAAAGCTTCACTCTCACTTTTGACGGAGCAAATTTTGCGGCACATGTTGCAAGCCCTAACAGTGCTGACCAAGCTAACAGTATTAACCTGGGCGAGAATCAGAGGGCGACCACTATACCCCTGCAACACCACCATTCTGTCACTGTTAGTTGGGACTGCATTATCAGCAGTAAATGTCATATGAACACAGTGCAGCCAGTGGGATACACACACAGCAATTTACATGTACTAACACGCACACACAACCAGCCCAGCTACCACAACAAAGAACGGAGAGGCGTGGATTACAACATGCACAGAAGGAGCGCAATTTTGTTCTCTGCTCAGGACGCCATTACTCCATTATATCTTTTCAAAGCAGATAATTGTTTGCTGCTATATTAATGCTCTGATTGTCACAAACATCTGCTTTATTTGGTGTGGTAAAAAACATGTATAAAGAGAACTGGATGCAGCATTCATTCTTATAAAAGTTGCTCAGTGGTGCATGATGCCCAAAACATTTAACTGCTGCTAAAAAAACTAGCTTGATGATCAGTGCTGATGACACTGATGGTCACCAGTTAGGAATGAGAAGCCTGCTTTAGTCTACAACTGTAAGATGCCAAGGACCCATTGTTCTGAAAATTAGCCAGAATATTAGGTGGGGAAATTTCACTGTGATATGCACATGTACGAGAACTGAAAACTTGGGAGAGGGAAGGAACAGTGATATATGTATAAGTCAACAAACTTACATTCTCAACCCTTTCATCTACAATCGCTAGTATTCAGATCTTCTTCCAACTTACTGTGGGGCTGAATTCGACCTAATTTACTTGCAACATTCTGTAAAGAACACTGGCTAAAATATTATCTGGGTCACATTATCACAGTTTGTATATGTGCTACAAGTGTAACATCGTGGACTTTGTTGTAAAAATAGAAGGCTGTGACTGACATGAGAAGACATTCAAGAGGCAGACAAATTGGGGGGGTTAGCGTTCTTGCAGTCACACACTAAAAAGTGAAAATTTCCCACATTAGCGTCTCAGAGTGGGAAGCCAGTTTGCCTCCAAGGTCAAAAAAGCTGTATGAATAAATGCGGAGAGCTTTGAGCAATACTAAAAATACAGCAGCCTATTAGAGGGAAAATAAAGTACAAAGCTGCAACCATTTTGCAAAAGATATAAAAGCAACGTTACAGTAGCTACACGACAAAGAGCTACGGGATAATGTGGTCGGACTTTTATTTGTTCCGTCTGGTCAGTTCTTTACGGAGCTTCAGTGAGTCATATACAGGACAAGACAGCTCCCATGACTCATTCAACGGACAATACAGACATGCCCAAGCATGCCTTTTCCAAATCTGACTGTGATGAGTGAAGAGACTCAATGATGTCCCCGTAGACACACACACACAGACACAGACACACACACACACAGAAGTCTGCACCTTCAGCTTCATCATGGAGTCCTGGCACAGCTTGTCCCCGCGCGCCGCTGTCACCTCATCAATCCCGATCAGCTTGGCCTTGTAGCGCACGCCATCTCCACGGAAACGCTTAATAAGCCCCGCCTCACTGCGGTCCTGACCTGCGGCGGGAGAGAGAAGAAGAGAGAGGAAGAGGGGATGAGAAATAAGGAGGTGAAAATGAAAGCGAGTGATTACAGGAAACAAGGCTGTGAGCTCAACTGAATCCTACAACTTTAGTATCATGCCCTGCTTGAGGTATAGAGGCTACTCTGTGTGTGTGTGTGTGTGTGTGTGTGTGTGTGTGTGTGTGAGTGTGAGTGTGGGTGAGTGTGAGTTGGCTGCTCTGGTATAAATATTTATGGAATAGGAAATGCAGAATGAATTGCAAATTAGCAGCAGCGAGCAAAGATTGAAAGAAAATTGAACTCGAGATTGAAAATGAAGTTGGATAAAGCCGGTGGACTAAATGAGAAAACAACTGGAACATTGAAAACACTTTGCTGTCACCTATTGCACGGCGTTCACACTGAAAGGCTCGGGTGGAAGGTTAGTGGGGTGGCTAAGTCGGGGGGTGCTTGCTCCTACGCCTCACCCACGCCCACAGTTCCCATGGGTGCTATTGGTGGTGACAAACCAGCTTGAATGGCCACTATTGAGAGGAATCATCTCGGTCCAGCGCTCACCCATAATCCACCAGGCCCTCCCTGGGTGATGGATGTAGGGTGGTGGGACGGGTGGTGTGACACGGGAGGGGGGCATTTGCAAATGTGTGTCTGGTTGGCCTCGGGCTTTTTAATGTCATCCCCTCCCTTCCTCCCTCCCATTCCTGTTGCTGATTATTCTGTCTGTCAATCTCTGCAGCTGCCCTGACACCACCTTGACACCGACACCTTCCTCATTTTGTCTCTGCGCTATCTGCCGTCGCGCTGTTTTGATTATGAGGGTGTGAGCCTCGAGTGCTGTCTCGTGCGTCTGCAAATGTGTAAACCAGCCCCTCGTAACCTGCGCGGGGTTTGTCAGACACAAACTCCTGCGCATTTATACGTCGAGATAGCAAAATCAAGGTCACCACCACCTTTGAGAATTTAACAGTTTTCAGGTCCCTTGCTCACTCGATTCTAGGTCACGAGACTGTACAGTGCATCAGTTAACGGCACATTTAAGTAGCTGTCTAAGCCGTGTGTGAGAAGAGAAGGTTTAATATCTCTAACAGAGACTGTCAGGTTGCACTCAAAGACCCTATTATACCAATATGACCTTATTCCACCCAGAAACACACGGCACTGCCTTCCATGCTGCACAGATGTAGATTTCAGGGTGAACTGAGGGGGCACATCCCCCTCAATGTTTAAAACATGCACTTTGTCCCTCCCAATAAAAACAAACAAAGACATTTCCACCATGAATTGATACAGAAAGGCACAGAATGCAAGAAATTAAGTGTTCACAATTTTGTGGCAGATGACCCCAAACCGCCCGTCTAGGGATGCATGATATATATGGGGCCATAGATTATGGGTAATAATGGGAAATTTATAGTATTATCTATTATTCTGGTAATAAAATTACAACCGATAAATAGAGCTGATAATGCAAAGCCAAACTGCTTTCACTGACGTAACTAGTGCAGCTTCCACACCGTGAATAAACGCAGAGAAGAAGAAGAGCAAGCGCAGCATGCTAACTACAGAGCCAAACATGTAGCCGCCAGTGTGGACGTTTTTCTGAGTTTTAGAGGAAGACAACACAATTGTGCCAGGGGCAGTGTCCTGCACGGGGTCGGGTAGACAGATGACCTGCAAAAAGCTGTGTCACAGATAAAATATGTATATATATAAATTCACGGGTACAGGCATGGGTAAAAATGAACTACACACGGGTGAGCAGCGGGTGAGAGCAAGAATATATCTTTTATTTTTTAGAATAAAACAAATGGAAGATATGAGCAATATATGTGTGATATGCTGATGTCTAAATTACAATTATCAAGCCGCAATTCTTTTTGACAATCAAAGACACATATCCATCCTCTGACCTCGTGGTCAAATTCGTCACTGACATGGACTCCAGCGATGAAACTTTGCAGCCCCAGAATGAGGTGACAGCCTGCATTGAGTTCAAGACACCTTTTTTATTGCTTCTTGATCTCAGTCACATTCAAAGACTAAATCTGTGTGTAAGTATGAGAGAGTATAAGAGAACTTTCTGTTTCCATTGGTAATTTTGTTTTGTTTTCAGCTCCACTGATGTGTGGGGTGCCACAGGGATCTATTCTTGGTCCCATTTTGTTTTCCCTTGATATGCCTCCATTAGAACGCATTATCAGTCATTTTAATGGGGTATCCTACCACTGTTATGCTGATGGCATGCAAATCTACCTGGCCTTTAAGCCAGATAATGTTAGCTCTCTGAGGGCTTTAATGGTTTAATGAGTGCCTCATTGCCATCAAAAAATGGATGACTTGTAATTTTCTGCAGCTAAACTCAGACGAAACAGAAGTAATAATTTTTGGCCCTGATCACCTAGCAAGAAAATTAAAATCTTTTGGTCCACTGGCAACTAATATAGAATTTACAGCAAGAAATTTATCACTTTTTATTCTCAAATAAACTTTGAAACCACATGTCAACAATCTCATACAAACCTGCTACTTCCACCTAAGAAATACTACCAACACTAAATCAGCTGTGTCTTTTGCTAATCTTAAAAAGGCTTATTCATGATTTTGTATTCTCATGCCTATATTTTATCTACAAGTGCACGTCACACACTGAGCGAGCCGCCCGTTAATGACGCTGTCAGCAAAACAGTAATGTGGCTAATGGGCATGTAGCTACTTCCATGTTTCAGATGATACGTCATGTTTGTAGTCGACCAATGAAGATGAGTTTACATATCACCTTGGGTTCGTCCTTCACCTTCTCAAAATGATCCCACACTTTGGATTTCCTGCCCGACATGTTATTGACTTGCCTGTGGAATAACTGCAGGTATCAGCCCTGGAAATTAGGGGCCACGCACATGCCATGAGTGCAGAGCTGATCTTCTTCCAGGAGCTGTTTATAAGTGTGTAGGCCTATCGTCCGTGGGACAGATGTAAAGCTCTGGGTAGCCCTGCACTAACACGATCAACTTTTTTGTATTTATCAGACTGAATATTTACAGAAGAAGGGAAAGATATAAGATACGTTGACTGTGATTGGTTTGTAAGGTGACTCCTGTCTGACTGCTGAGCGTGGCCTCTTCCTGTGTCTGTCCTTTCAAATTAGGGGTTTGATTTCTTTTGACAAGGCGCGGCCCTTAATAGAGTTCCATGTTCTTTGTTTATTTTGATTTGTTTTTTTCTGCGACTACGCAACCAATGAAATCTTGCCGACTTATAACCTTTCTGGTCCACTAACGTTTGGCTGACTATTAGGGGGCAGCCTGAATATACACAAACACAAATGATATATCTTCTTCCATCCCTGAAATTTACAAGGAAACATCAAAAACTAAAATTAGAAATTTAGAAAAAAAAAGAGCAAATTAAGTGGCTTGTGCAAAAGTCTATGTTTGAATGCAAGCACTTGTCTTGGCTATGCACACCCTCTCACTAATTCATGAGGGCACAATTCTCTAAAGGGGGGGAGGGCTCGATGATGCTAAAGTCATTAAAGTCTCTAAGCAAGTGAATGTCAAATCTGGGTCTAATTCAGAACTGTTTCTAAGCCAGAGGATAATGAGTCTTATATACAGCCGCTGTGTACCTCTGAACATTAACAAGCCTGACGTGCACACATGTAGAGAAATTAACCCACTTTGATGACAAACTCACTCAAAAGACTGCAGACGTTGCTATGGATGTGCTGTTGCTTAAACCCTGCAGGACAGATGCAAGAGAGGGCGGACTCCTACGATAATTATTGCTGTACCTTATTCAAAGCATCCCTCATACAGCTACTGTAGTCTATTCATACAGTATTATGTATTCCATCCAGATTTTACTGACTCATACACTAATGTAATATAAAATGCATGCTGCTCCAGTTGCATTTTAAACACGATCGGTCCAATTCAGTGCGGCTCTCTCAGATGAGCTCTAACCAGATGTTCTGTGCCATTTGTTTCTTTACATACAGCGTGCCATTTCCCCTAATAACACTTCAGGAGAGATTTAGAGGTTTATGCACAGATCCTCTAAAAAGTAGGCCTTGCATACCGAATGAGAGTCTTGACACAGTGGCATAACTCGTACGCTACGTGCTCGGGGTTCAGATCAAGACGAGCGAGTGTGCTGTATTTGAAAACTAAAGAGCTGCGGGGCATGCTGTTTCATGTTGTTACACACTGTAAGAAAGGAGAAGAGAGCGGGAGAAGGTGTGTGTGTGTGTATGTGTGAAGGGGGGTGACACATATTCCTCTGGCTTCCTGGATTTACAATTACCCAAGGTTGAATGGTCCTCACAATATTTCAGGCCCATAAGCCTGATGCTCATAATTTGTCTGACAGAGGGCTGCCTAAAGCATTGTCTACTTTTAGTCCGCGTCTAAGTGTATCCTACACATGGGACAACATGCCTGCCATTTGGGAGTCCTGGTGGTCTAAGATGCTGGGTTAGAATCTAGCCTTTGTCTCATCTCTCGCCTCCCAGTATTTCCTATATGACAATATATCGTCCCAGAAGTAATTGCGATAACGATATTATTGTCAGTTTGACACCATTTTATGCCACAGATATAATCACAATAGCATAATAATGCCAGTACATTTGTTCAAAGAGCATTGAACTCTTCCTAAGAATATTCAGACACTGGAATTAAAATAAGAAAAAGTAATAAAGTAATAAACACCTCTTAATATATACAAGAAAGAATGTATAAATTATAGTACATGTATAGGAGTAGCCTGATATTACTCAGTTTTAAACTTGGCTAGCAAAAACAAAACCAAGTGAAGCCTGGTGCAATTAATAGGCAAGCTTAGAGATGCTCCGGGAACGCTGCATTTACCTCTATAATCTGGCCAGTGCGCTGCAGTCAACTCTTGGGGGTGGACGGCCTGGGAGTCGGGTGGTTTGCTAGTGGATTTATGAAGGACGAAGTTGTTGGAAAGTAAAACTACAAACAACAGACTTCTTGGTTGTTGCCAGAGGTTGGCAAGCTAACGACTATCAGGTTGTGCCACTTGCACTCCAAAAGTGCATCTGTAGGTCACCCGTTAGCTATGCTGTGTCGTCTTCAAGTTTGGTTTTATCTTTTTCGGACTCTTGAAAGAGGCTTCAATCAATTCGGTCTCACTCCCAACTTGTCAAATACCGAGGCTTGGTCAGTGACCCTTAGCATCAGATACCAAGGCACCCTTTAGCAGCAGTATGAGACGCACCAGGTGTAGGCATTTTAGTGCACTGACCAACTGCCGTGGTATAAAGAGCGAGAAAGTCTGCATAGGGTGGGCTGGAGGGGAGGTGGATAGGTCAAACAAACTCTAGACTTTCACCCAGGAGCCTGCTGTTTGTGTCCACTGTCAAACCAAAAGTTAATCGATTTTAATTTTAATAACAACATAGTGTGCTAATATGTGTAGCTTATTATGCTAATGACGTATATCCCATAAAGTTAAAGTATGTTAGTAACAAACCTACTATAAAACTATAATGCCTACAGTGTCATATTTTGACGTGTAAGGCCACCAACCAAGCATCAGTATCTGACGAGTTGGAAGTGGGAATGTGTTGGCTTCATGTCGGCTAAAATGTTGTTCTGTAAACATGCATGTAAACACAACAGGCAATATTAAGGTCAGCAAACTGATCGAGGTCATGTCCATATATTGTGCGACGAGTCAATAATGTTATGGTGACAGCCCTACTGTTGCCCTCATTTTTCAACGACCTAATAAAGACTTAAACGCCATAAAAAAAGCCAAATCGTCAAGAAAAAGAAAAAAAAGGAGCTGAGATTTAACAGCCAGGACATCAGAGGGCTTCAAATCAAACGCTACAATCACCCACCTGACACACAGGCCCTGCACCAGGACCATGGAGAGAACAATTACTGTTCGCCCTGCTCCATACTGTTTCAGGGCTTGTCTCTGATCACAGTGTTGCATCCTCCTCCTTGCCACACTAGAATGGGGACAGTGAAGGGACAGATGGCAACAGATGGAGAGTCAGAAGTGCCCCTCCAGATATAAGGACTTGGCAACAAGAAACTTTTTGTTGGGGTTCTGGGCATCGAGGCAGCTTAACCTTTGAACTTTTCTGAGTGTGTATCTGTATCCGCCTGTCTCTTCCTGTCAATGTCCCTGTCTACTAGATGGCCACACACGCCATGCATTATCCTATAATGAGAGTTTACACTATTGCCAACTGAGCCTCAAGTTCACCTACAAACGTACAATGCTAACCGTTATTTTGTGCGTCTCTGCACAGGACATTTGACGTCTCATGAAATGAAAACACTAGGTATGTCCTATCAGCACAGGGGGCTGATGACTTTAAGCAGCAGTAAAGAGAATGGATGTCTGAGGAAGGCAAATCTGTCCTCGCCATCTGCCTCCCCCATGTGCACCAAATAACTTTCATAAGCCTCAGCAAACACACAGACACACACTTACAAACATTAACAGCAGCACGTGTGCCCTCGTCCACCGATGTCAGAATTCCTCCACCCAACTTTGGCATCACAGAGCAGATCGAGGACTCGGTTTAATGACTGATCATTAAAGCAGTTACAGAGTTAATGAGGGGCATTGTGCACATCGTCGATGCAGACCATTGAGTCACTGTAGAGTTATTGATGTGAGCCTGGTGGTGATGGGCGAGATCATTCTTTAGGTGGGAGCTCCATGACGCTATTATCAAATTCATGGTGCAGCAGTGGGATGAACATTCGGTACCAGAAAATGATTTGGTCAAATGTGGGAAATAGTGTTTGAATAGGGTGAATTGGTTACTATTTGTACTGCCACTTACAATCTTTCCAATGTCATACATCCAGAACGAGCGCTGACTGGTGATTTCATCTTTTTTCTGCCTCCCTCTGTCTCTTTCTGTGTCTGTTTGCTGCATCTTCGTCCTTCTCCTCCTCCTTTCTCAATGTCTCTCTGTCCTCTATTCCTTGTCTTTCTTTTTGAAATGAATCTTTTTTTTTTGTGCACAGATTACAGTGGGAGAGCAACAGTTGCTATGGAGATAGAGCAAAGTCACGCATGTAAAGCAATTCTGTTGATGGATAGAGGGGAGCTTTGGCTTTACCGTGGCAGTCAGAGTTTGCTGCTGTGAGGTTTTGAGAGGAATGACAATCTATGACATCCCTAAAACAAAACACAAGACAGTGTGTGTGGTGTCACGCTAAATATTCTGTTCTTCTCTAAAAAACGTTCTCTATTATAATATGAAGCAATAATCAAAACATAAGCATCACACGCACTGAAGAATAATTATTATTATCAAATCTTTTAAGTCTCTCTCTGTCTTTAAGTCTGTCTTTCAATTTTCAATCTGATCGACTTCAAACTTGGCTTGTATATTGTTAAGGCCTCAAGGAACTGCAGTGTCAAGTGTGAGCTCTTGCGGTCTATGTATTAGTAGCACATTACGTACACACTGTGTCGTGTATTGAGAGGGATTCCCTATAGAGTGTTGCAGGAATGAGTCCTTAAACCCAGAAATGAGTTCTGGTTCTCTCGTCTTGAAGTTAATGTTTTTTTAATAGGTTTTTGATTAGAAATACCGTTTGTGTTTAACATAGGCCTAAGAGATTTTTCTTGCTTTGTTCTTCGACATAAAACACTTCAGTAAGTATCCCAAAAAGCAGGATGCTCACAAGTGGCTAAATGAGACTACAGAACAACATCATGACGAACACAGCTTTACAGACTCGTTTTGGTGGCAACGTTCAGGTCATGCAACCGTGGTGTAGTTTGTTAATAGCATAACGTTAGCTTTTTACCTCTGGCGATTGCATTAATGCCTCAAAAATCATGAAGTGATGTTCATTTGTAAGATTATCTTGCTGAACAAAATGCATTAGTATCATAATGTTTCTTTGTCACAGTGCTTATTTTCTACCATAATCCAAAATCCAATGGGAAAATCTCAAACGTTTAATGTATTCGTAATGAATTCTTTTGTTTCCAGGAATAAAAGTTCATAAAGTTCTTGCATAAGCTCTTCCACCCAAATAACCGGTATACTCTATAGCCCTGTTTCCACCTTTTGGTATAGTGCCTTTGGAACCAAAAGTAACCCTTCAGACATGGTATCTACACCCTAGATCTGTTTAGTGTTTTCACTGCAAACAGTCCTCTTAAATGTGGGCAGGGTTGTTGTCACTCACTGCTCCCTCCAGCACTTGCTGTATTTCTCATAGAAGGAACGTCTACAGTTGCAACTGTTGCACGCCAACAATTTCAGAGCAAAATAAAACAGGCTGCAGTGAGAGTCTCTCTCCATGGGATATTTAAAAATAGCGGGTTTGTGCAGTTAGTCCTTCTCAGGCAAGCACAGTAACGCTGCTCCATGATCCTTTTTTCTCCTCTAAGTGAGGATTTGAATATACAAAGTCACACAATCCGGTCAAAATGAATACATATATTTTTAACTGTTTAAAGATCGACACTCTGTGTCATCCAAGAGAGACAAAAACACCACCTAAACTAATGGTCAAAGTTGTCATACTGAAATTCAAAGTGTGTTGATGGATTCACGTCGTCAACTCATGAATTGAGTAACATTACACATAAATGTTCCACCTTTAACGTTGCCGGCAGTCGGCCCTATGAATTGAGTTTATTTTTTCAGATTACAGCTGCTTTGAGAGGCAGCAAAACATCCTTTCATTTTGATAGTTATAGTTCAACCCAACCAACGAAGGCAATGATTACTACCCATACGGCCCATCACTAAGATACAGATATACACATTGGGTTTTGGTCTTTTCATGGAAAATGTTGACAAGATGATAAACTCAGTAGCTGCAACCTTGTCCTTTAAATCACACCAATCTCCTCTGTTGCTTCCCCCTGTATGAATATCAACAGTGCTTTGTCTAAACACATGTCATCAACATGATCCCCTGTAGTGTCCTTCACCTGCCCCAGCCTGAGCACAAACACCTCTAGCCATGCTGCCTGACACTCTGCATGCATTTATGTTGCCCCATTTCCATTTATATGGATCTAAATAGCATCTTTGCTGATTGTGACAATGGTCCCTGCAGCACATGTGATTAACATGAGGCTGATAGCCTGCGCTGATAGCCCCCTCCAATGAGCCGCATGGCCACGTGTGTAATAGCCCCCTCCCTCCGCTCTCCCCCCTCCACTTAACTCAAATCAATGGGCCCTCCTCCAGCCTGGCCATTTATCTGAGCGAGCCGACAGGGCCAGTGAAACAGCCACAGAGGACCTGGCCCCGCGGCCTCGTTACAGCCAGCCCGCAGAAGCCAGATTTACTGGACTAGCTGGAGTGGCTTTATTCATGGATGGAGAAATGAGGGGGAAAAAAAGATGGAGAGAGGGAGGGCACATGCTACAGCATCCTCTTCTAGCTCACATCCTTCGCCCCCTCCCTGTGGATCTCATTCTTTCTACCTCTCAATCCCCTCTTCTTTCCTCCTCTCAGCCAATTCAATCCCATTTCAATCTCCCAGTGAAGTTTCGGAGAATGCCTCGTCCTATTACATCACTTATGCTGTTCATCAAAGCGACAGGGTGTGAATTACCCTGTCCATGACACCTAAATCATGGCGCCACCAAACCCTGGGGCTACATGGAATAGCTGTTACTACATCTGGATCCCTGGGATGAGACAGGGAGCCTCTCGGCGGGCTTGACTGAGTGAAGCTTCTCTCCATGTAGTCCAGCGTTATTTAGCTCCATCCAAACATGACTTAAAGTTATGTTTACTGCCTGCCAAACATGAGAAAGCTGCCAGTTTACCATCCTGTCCTGACTCCCTTTTCTACAGGGAGTACTGGGCTACTTCTTAAGAAAAAATGAACAAAACTCAAAATTATATAAAATGCATGAGGCCTTTCCTTTTAGTCTGGTGCTTAATTGACTTAATTTGAGCTCTAGCCAGGACACCAGGAAGTAATTTCCGGGGTCCTTCACATGATGCCATAGTGCCCAAAATGACTTTTTCCCATTGACTTGACTTACACTGGGAAAAGAGATGTCAATTAATCAGTGGATAATATTTTTTGAGGGTCCAAAACCCTGTGTAATGACTTATTCCACTATCAAACTTTAATCCATTTGGTTTGATAACATTTGGAAAGTCTAAAAGAGCCACAAGATTAAATAATTTTATCCCCATTCAAGTTAATGGAGTGCTAAACTGAAAGTCAGATGCTTGGTGTCTGTAAGTCTCTAGTGCGCCTGCTCTATGGGCCCTGTGATGTGGAAGCAGCGTCAATCACCCGGGTAATTTCATACCGCGGAAAAGAGCTTTTTTGGTTTCATGCTCCACTGAGCAGCTTTCACTGGAAGAAGTTTGCAAGTTTCTTAATACATCCATGGCTTTAGCACCATATTTCAAAAAGCTATCCATTTAGAGGTGGTGAAAGTTTAATGTTTTGTGATGTAAATGTTTCGGCTTTTATTTTTTTCATTTTTATGTTAGCCTTTGCTGCTCTGCAATGCGCACTAGCCGGGTCAAGTGGGAACAAGCTAGCAGTGCTGCTCATTCGCCATTACCGTGGGATGACGTTGCCACAGAAACATCGTGGCCACCACCGGTCCCGCTAAGATAGACCCAGTGAGTAAGTGGCTACATTTGAGATGCGAAACCCTCTTGGCATTGTTTATAATGTTAGCACCACTAGCCATGCTGACACTGTTAATGGTGCTAACAGAGTGATACTAAAGGGGGTTTGTGGCTTAAAACTGAGCTGCTTACTCACAGGGGTGACCTGAGGGGGGACCAGAGGGATGGGCACAATGTTTCCACAGCAATGCTGTTAGGTCAGGATGGTGTTACATGCAGAATTGGCCAAATGAGTAGCTAGCTCCCACCCAACCCAGCTGGTGCAGAGTGGCCAAGGCTAGCTAACCAGTGGAGATCAGGGGAAAGGGCAGTGGGCACTTTGTTTCCAGGCGTTAATGCGGCTAGCTGTCCGTCTTCCACCGGACCCCGGTGGTGTGTAGTGCAGTAAACAATATCCTCAGCGGTTAACTACTGTCATCCTTAATTAACACATTTGTTTGGCAAGTAGCATCTTACCTTTGATCCTCCTAGACTCCTTTCGCTGGCTGGTTTTGACACCCGGCTGGAGCTCGGCCTCCGCTGACATCCTCCACTGCTGGGTCCCTTGACCTGCTTACAGCAGATCCACCATGGGTTAGCAGCACACTAGCTAATCCTCCCAACTCCCAGTGTCCAGTTCCCCCACACTCCAGTCTTTCTTACAGTCGCTCTTTGGTGGAGAAAATCTCATTCAAATCCATGATGAGATGTCTGGTACTCCTCAATAAATGAAGATCCAGCATTGATAGCTACGTTTTGTCACTGCTGGCCCATGGTGTACGAGTACTGCCGAACAACACATGAAAAGATGATTGAGTTACGAACTAGGAGATCCTCTCGAGAGCAGCCTCAGATCAGATTTGACATCTTCTGGAGTGTACCTGAGTTCTCTCCTTGAAGGTCAAGTATCACATGGTCCGCTGTTGCTCTTTTCTGAGGGTCCACCTATTACTCAGGAGTAATTCCCTCCGGGGGGAGACCGCAACATCGATGGAATCAAATATTGTTCTTCAGAGTAGGTCAGGAGTGGATATTATTCTTTGGTGGAGCACTTCAGATGCAGTCCGACAGCCCATCACAGTCACTTGCTCCGAGCACTGCAAGGCGGAGAGACAGGAATGACAGTTAATGTTAAGATGGAGGTGCTTAAGAATTAAAAATGACATAAACACATGGCCCTTGATCACTCATTACAACATTAATTTCAAACACAAAATGGCAGGCACCAATTTAACAAATCAACAAAGATGTTATTATCTCTTCTGGATCATCACTCCTTAATGAGTGTGAGGAAAACGTGGGCCAACCCTGTAAGGAGACCCGTGGCAACGTACTTGACACTCTTGCTTTATGTACAGCTTGTGAGTAAACACAGTACATTAAAGCATGACCAGTGCTTCTGTGCATAAAAAGCAAATTTTCAGAAGATGGATTGTTAATGCTCACAGCTCTGGCCAACGGCACGAGAGGAGGGGAAGTAGCAGAGAGCGATGAATGACAGGCTGTTTCAAAGCAAACTGTGGTGGAAATCCTGGCACAGTCGTCTATAAACTGGAACCCCCCACATTGTGCTTTAATGCCCTTGAATCATCCACTGCTAACACGGGGGCCGTGCCAAGCTGGCACCACGGCTGGCACCGCTTCTGTTGGCATGGTGATGGGCCATTGTTGGAGAAAGAGGCCTTCAGCTTACCCCGGCCTGAAAAGAGCTGCTGCACATCGAGCACCGGGCACACATTATCCTGTTTGACATTGTTTGACATTGTGAGTCTGTGTGGTGAGAATGAGTGTGATCTGAGCGTCATTTTAACCGTATTTGTAAGACAAGCCATTTTATTTCAAAGCTCCATATTTTTTCAACACTGTGCCTCCTCCTGGAACTGACAAAAAGATGACTTGTTAAATGGTCACACAAATTACAAATAACACATCCTTTCACTTATTGTACCTGCATCTTTTGCCCAGATTGAGACAATGCTCCACAAACAGTGTCCCCTGTTAAATCTGGATTATCCACAGACCTCGATGTGAGCAGTTTTCACTGGAACTACTTTCTATCAATAAATAGTTCCTAAGAAAGCTATTCTTAGGGCCTATCACAGTGAGGATTGTGGATTATCCAGAGTAACTGGGACACAGTCTGTGGATAGAGATGTTGCTGCTGAATTTTTCAGATGTCATTTTTCAATGTTTTGAGTTCCCCAAATGGAAACCCTCCTCCACTGTATTGTGGTGGTGTCAGAAATCTCAGAGACTGTTACCTGTAAACCCGGCTGGTAGCCACTTACCTAAGAAAAACATCTAAAAATCTCTATGTTACTATTGTACCATTTATCCAAACACGTCCAATCTAATCAACAGAATAGGTAATTTGTCAGTGACTCCCACAATGTCACATATGACTTTCGGAGAGAACCAGTGACAGGCATAGTTTTAAATTTTTGTTTAATGTAATGAAAGACCTCTGACCTCCTCCGTATATAGAGGAGGTCAGGGTGGCTCCTCTGTTTTTTTTTTTGTTTGATTGTTTTTTAAAAGAGGCATGACGATAAAGTATATCGTATCGTAACCCTATCAAACCTTATCGTATCGTACTGCATCGCATCGTATCCTGCCCTCTTCTGCCTTACTCTACCCTCAATTGGCTTGCTCTGACATTCTTACCCTAACCCTTATCAGTCTCCGTCCTCTTGTCCTCTCCTAACCTATCCAACAAACGAAGGCAACAAGTACTAGCCATTCACAGGGAGAGTAGGGTGGGTCATTCCTTCACCACTGTATGGAAAAAAGTGCTATGTGCTATGTTGACTTTGTAGCTCTTTAAGGCAATGGTCACACATGAGCAAATGCAGGCTTGTAACCATAGCCTGCCGAGGCAACATTCGTGTTGAATGTGAGCAATGCCAGATGTAATGGACGGAAAGCTAGCGTGCCAGCTTATAAATTAAATAAATGTTAGCTAGTGTGCTAATAAATATAGCAAAATATAGTGTTATCTGTACATTGTCTGTTTTCTTACGTCCCATGCCGGTGTTCTGACTCACTGCCAGCCAGGCAAAGTCTCTCATGAGGGAGAGTTTGTATTTTTTTCATGTCCATCATCATCCAATATCGGCCAATAAGACACAGCAACAATCAGTGTTTCCTCCATCTTGGCTCACTTGGAAATCTGCAGCCAATGACAGTCAAGCAGATTAAACCACACATGCTTTTTTTGTATGTGAGGCTGAGGCTGCGACTTTGCCGCTTAAAGTTCACTAAAGTTAACTCCACACAATGCGAACATGCAAATTTATTTTGCAAATTTTGCAGCAATTTTTTTTTTCATTGTTTCACACATGAAATGAACAGAAAGCAAATACTGGCCAATGTTGATTTCATGCATGTGTATCCGCAACCTTCCGCTACATCACCTGACTTCCTCTTTTGCTCCTGTCATAATTACTAAGGCTACTAGTGGTTGCCACCAAACAATAAATGTTAATATGAGTTGTAATAGGCTGCTTGACCAGACAACCTATACAACCGTTTTTTGGGGGAGGATGGTTGGATTTATCCTGAAGAGGGATACGAATATTACAGAATATAATGTACAGGGTTCTAAGGTCACAAATGGGGCTACAAGACTAGATACTGCTGCAATGGAAACCTTCCAGATAAACCTTTTTTTCAGATGCATAGCTTTGTGCAGTCCTGCATGTATGCATTAAACAAACTGATGTATGAAATAGCCTCTTTACAGCTATCTGCCTCAATTTCACCCCGCAGACAAGTCCTTCAACCCTCCCATTATTCCAAAATGAACTATGATGTTAAGACACATTTCATTTCCTTTAACAACAGGTCATTGCGGTTGCTTCATCATCACCGATTCTCCTTGTGCATGGCTGTCTAGACCATGTGTCACCCTTCATGTGTGCTTATGAGGCAGATAATGTCACCCAGGTCCGGGCGAAAAGGGCCAATCTCCCCATAAGAATGTCTCAGACGGAGCCTTGGAGTGCCAGTGATGGGAGAGGTATTTTCCATGTCACAAAGAACCTTATCAGAATGTAATTTTCATTACCAACGAGGGAGATATGCCTCATTGTATTAGACGGAAGAGCGATTTAATGTGATGTACGGCTGCTTGTCAAAACCAATGCTATCTAGGTCACCCAGACTCCCCAATCTGCTCTGTGTTTTAACAGCTCCCAGTGTCTCTTATGATTTGGGTCAGAGTTAACGAGCATCACTCGTTTCTCCAGCTACTCTCAACTGCGAGGGGATGTCAAAAGCCCTTGACAAAAGCCACCCTTTATTTATTAATTTGTTCATTTTAGTACTACCTCTCTCAAGTGCAAAGGAAAACTTCCTTGAGGGAAGTCAATTTGATTTCTGCTTGCCTTTCTTTATTCCCTTCCATCAAGCCGCCGCCGTCTTTGTCTCCGTCTGCCAGCGTTTCACAAATCATCTCTTGAGATGTTTGTTTCCTGCTTGCGTCAGACTCTTTGCCCCGTAACCGGATTACAAAAACAAAAACAGGCATGCAGTGTGAGGACCTGATGTATGGCAACTCTCTCTTCCTTAACATGAGGCATATCAATCATGCAAGCTATTGATTTTTCAGGAGAGGACTTGAGTGTATACCTTCACAAGGTGAACTCGGCCCCCAGGGCAACATGCAGGTGCATATATCTTGTCATGCAGTGTCAGTGTAGTGGGATGAGATGTGATTTGAATCTTTTTCAAGATGGGGAACAAGCCGCTCTTGGTTGTTTTGATCAAGATTGTCAGAAAGATGCCTACAACCTTTAGTGAGTTGATGTACAGGTCAATCAAAACGCTACCAGTCACATAAAAAATAACATATAGAGTGTAGTTACTGCTTTCACTGCTTCATAATTATGTAATTAATGCACATACTGCTTGACGTGATAATTTGGTTGCAATTAAATAAAAACTATAATTTAGATTTATGTTGCAGAGAGACAAAGAGTTGTAATTTACAACAATTAGACTGAGTTCTATCTTCCTAGTTGCCTCTGTGGATGAGAATGATTCATTAAGGCTGATCAGATTTTCAGTCATGTTTACCATCTCTGAAATATAATGGGCAATCACTGAACACTTGCTGATTTTTAAATCTGATCATTCTTGAGATTTTTTTTTTATGCTCCGGCATTCTTGTAAGTCACATTTCCTCCTGAGACCTGTGTTTAATAGACTGCACAATCAACCTCATATTGTGAGACAAGCCTCCGTGCATCCTGCCACCGATAAGTAACAAAGGTGGAACAGCCATCTATCACTGGATATGGCCAATTACACCTCCATTCACTGTGGTCCCGACGGAAGGCGCAGTCTGTGCTCTCCAGTTTGCGTGCGGCTGCTGAGGAGCAGGGACGCCCCCCATCCACTAGACCGTCTCCATCTCTTCCTGGCCAAGGCTGGCATGGCCCGAGGCCGGTGGAACGTTTGTTCGACAGACCGGCTTTGGCACCTCGCGCTGGTCATCTTTGTTACAAAATGCCCCCCAGCTTATGGAGTGGGACACAACTGTCACAACCTGGTCGAGCAATGCTCCTCTGAATAGCCCTGCTGTGTTACCTTGTGTCATCTATGGCAGCGTAGGCCGGCCAGCTACCGCTATATCCTCTCTTTACATAAAGCCTTTAGTCGGTACTGTTGTGTTTATTTTTCCAAGGCTGGACATGTTATATTAATCTGAATCAGCTCTTATCACAGCCTAACAATCGACAATAAGATCGTCTTCTGTGGCCTTCCAAGTGGCTGATAACCACTGAATCAAATATAAGGTTAATTTGAAGAAATGTTGGCATTCTGGCATTTCTGCAAACCACTGATGAATAACATTTACACATTATTATGTAGCGGATACGTTGAAACTTAATGTGGTAACAATGCTGTGGTTAAAGTACGGTTAGATGTAGGCACAAAAAACACTTGCTTATAGTTAGGAAAAAAATCATGTTTTGGCTTAAAATACTGGGTTCTGGTGCACAATCCCTGCTGGAAATGCAGCGCTTTCTCAGTAAAAAACGAGCGTTTTTTGGTGCCACTGGCTGTACTTAGGCACAGTGGTGCTGTGAACAAAATGCTAACAAGAACATGCCAAAGTCACCATGGTGACAATGCTAACATGCTGATGTTAAGCAGGTATACTGTTTTCACTCATGGATGTATAAAGAGAACTGGATACAGAGTTGGAGGCGGGGTCCCGTTCATTCCTATGAAAATTGCTCAGTGATGCATGAAGCCAAAAAAAGTTCTGCATATAATTATATTCATCTACTGCATCCATGGCCTCATACATAGCTGCAGGAATGAGTCTTAAAATGCAAAAATGAGTTAGCAATTTTGCACTTCTGATCAATGGATTTCTTGCATGACTTTTTGGTTAGACGTCTGAAATAAGGTCTGTGGTTAACACCAGAGACATTCACATTTTGTTCTTCAACGTAAAATATGTCAGCAAATACCCCTTTCCTGAGCTTTGAAGCTTCTATGTGTCTTAAAAAAGGCGATTGCTAGCAAGTGGCTAAATGGGACGACAGACTGTCACCATGCAAAACATGGCTTTACAGCCTTGTGGTGACTTTGAAGTCATGTGACCATGGTTTAGTTTGTGGAGATTATCTTGCTGAACAAAACTTGCAATATCTTAAACTTTCTGCAATAATCCTAAATTCAATGGGAAAATCCGATTGGTTTTTTAGAACCAAGGTGACGCAAACTTTTGGGACAGCGGACAAAAAACGTAACCCCTGCAGCGCCCTACTCGGCAAGCACACTAGCATTTCTCTGTATCCTCATCTCCCAACAGCTTGGTCTTGGCCTCGCTCACATTAGTAACATTAAGAAAATAACCCTGTAAAATTTTATAACCTTTAGAACACAATGATTTAAGTAAGGGTTATGTAAGTGTTCATACAGGCAAGCTGATGCACCTAAAAAAATTATGCATTGAAAACCTGATTTACAATGTCTTTCACAAAACTATGGGAAAAACTATTTTTGGGCTCCACAGGACTACGTGATGGACCTGGCAGCTGCAATCATATGGTTTCGCCACTGTCAAATGCTTGCTGTTCCTGTATCTAGTTCTTTTTATACATTTACATCCATGCATTTACCACCTTTTTAGTTTACAGTGTTAGCATGTTGGCATTTGCCAATTAGCACTAAGTACAAATGAAGCTAATGGGAATGTCATTAGCTCTGCAAGTGTTTAGTCATGAACATTTAAGTCTTGATGATGGTGCTAGATGAAGACTAAAGCTATCAGCAACTTTATTTCAGTTCATCTTGAGGGGGGAAATTAATGTGTGAACCAAATTTGATGGCAATCCATTAAAGAGTTTTTGGGACATTTCGCTCAAAGCGACAAACATGAACCCCATGGTGATAATAACAGAAAAGTCAAATCACAAAATTCAATAGGATACATGATCTGAGTTGTCAGAAGGTGGTTGCGCAAAAGACCAACCTACAGACTGAGCCACACAGCTGGCATGGTTAAAAACCTAGCAGCAACCTCCAGGTGCCAAGAACTGCAGTTCCTCTAATGGCCACTTGAGGCTGGCTTCAAAAGCAGGTCAATCCTCATAGACCTCCATATTTAAACATCCATCTTTGCAGTAAAAATAAACATGTTTACAGCCTAGTGCAAAAAGAGTTTTGGTCTCGACAGCTAATTTAAACATTTGTGATGACTGTACGAGGGGTTTTGTATACCTCATCTATTTACATTTTATTAAGGCTTGAAATTATGCATAGGTAAGGACGGATCCAGGCATCGCTACAGTCTGAGTCACCCATCTCTCTTTCACAGCTCCACCCTTTTGTTCAAATATGGTCACTTCTGGCTCCAAAAAAATCAAAATGGCGACTGCTGAAATGCTGAAATCGAGGCTTCAAAACGGCAGTCCACAAACCTATAGATGACATAGCTACGTCCAAACCAAGCTCTATTTTAGCTAGCACAAAGCAAGCAACATTTACACCAAGGGGAAGCAGAGGAAATGGGGACAGTGACCCTGTATTGACAGGATACTATAAATTAAACAATTCCTTGTGACTTCTGCAAGGATTTATGTGAAGGAAAGCTAAAATATTGCAGCTAAAGCAGTAGAAGGACCTCTCCTTTCTTCTTCTCCTCCTCCTCTGCCTTCCTGGCCTTCCAGGGGGAACTGATAGCCTCTGAGCTCAGGCTGTTCAGCCACGGCCCATTAGTTCACCTCATTCTGACAAGATGGAGGGCCTCTGACGATGGAACAGTCAAGTGTGTGAGCGGAGGAGGAGGGGAGGGTAGAAAATACATACAAAAAAATTCAGTTTGGGCATTTGAAGCGCTCTCGTCTACTTTCTGAGGGAAAGGGAGGCCTCATTGCTTCAGGTTCAGCAACTACAGCTGGTAAACTAAATAAGCGTTGCCACACAGTTGCTTTGCCGTGCAGATTTATGTCAGCACAGGCCTTGGAGCTGTGCGCTCAGTTAGGCGTGGCTCCAACATGGCCGGGCAGAGCTGCGCAGAGGGCAGTGAGGAGCTGCCCTCTGAAGTGCTCCTGCATTATCCTTTTACCAGCTCAGCTGCAGGATAACTGGGCCCAATTTAAGATGGAAGAAGAGCGAGGAGACGATGTGTGTGTGCGTGTGTGAAGGGGGGGGTGGTCTCTTCAAGTCTGAGACATGACATAAATGAACAAACACATTCGTGCTCGCACAGCAGAGGTCTCAAGATGCAAATATTAATGGGGTTTATTTTGAAAGTTTGCATTTCTTAGGCTGCTTCTGTCTCTATAACAGACACATTCAGGCTAATAAAGTGTCACCAGCTCCCTATGGTGACAGTAAACAATAGTGTGAAAACAAGATACATTTCCTCCTTTTTATTCATCTAATTCCACCCACCGAATACAGCAGGTCTGGAAACATAGCCAGCGTGAGACTCCCGGACCCCTCTCAGAACAGTTAATTGGTGGATCTGTCTCTCCAAAACACCTCCTCTGATGTTACTCTGTGGCTTCCCCAAGGAGTCTTTAATTCACTGTTGATTTGGTTTGTTGTTGTGCTGTGTCTCAGCGTCTGAACAGTGTGTTAAAACAGCCTATTTACCACGTTCGGTGGGAGAGAGAACTGGGCAGGCTCCAGAAGGCCTGGACAAACACCATGCTACCTCACAGCCAAGCTTTTCTCCTTCTGTCTCTCTTTTCCTCTCTTTTTGATTTGCTCTGTATTTATCATTTTTAATCTCAACAGCCTTTTTTTTTTTACTCTTTCAATTTCATCTTTACCTCTTGTTTTTGCTCTCCTCCCACCCCTGTTCTCCCCTGCCCTCTTTTTCTTTGTCTCCCTCCCTTCCAACATAATGCCTATTTGTGAAAAGAGGTTGAAGCATGTTTTATTTTGCTGCCACCCCCACCCCTGCCTTCCTTTGTGGGTTACAAAAGAACTGTGGATACCTTGGTTTGGTCATTATTTCACGCGGAGAGTAATTAATGAGACAATTAGGGGCTTTTCCCTCCCTCTGTGTTCCCTTTGAACTAAATAAATAGCCAAAAGGTGTCCTCTTTAATTGCACGTGGGTCATGGATATAATTTAGATACGCAAGCAGCCTCTTTATGAAACTCGACTGTGAGTAACCGTTTCACTGTTTGTTGTCCTGACTGCATTCATGTCTTAAAAAGACACAAATTTGATTCAGCAGCACCGTGGACAGGCAATATGACTATCAAGCACAACAGCGATCCAGTGAAGCTGAGATGAAAGTTGCCATGATCAAAACTGCAGAGCACAAAAACATTACCTGCAGTCTGCGGGACGGCATTAATGAAGCTGAAGGGAAGCAACACACACTCGTTTCAAAACAGGAACCTTTTTGTTTTTCTACTTGCTGTCACAGTGTCGTATTGATGTTGTCATGATGTGACATACCTCATACACACAGTGTTGGGGAGTAGTTTCACTTAATGTAAATGACACAGCAGTGTGACATATTTTGGACTAACGCAAGTCAAACTTTAGTTTTTAGGTCCTAATTATTGTTGTCATTTTGAGCCTACTGGGGGACTGTATGGAAATTATTAGAGACGAAGAGGGGGGTAAAAAAATTGACAGGTTTTTGTTTTTTCTTTTTGTTGAAGGGGGGGGGGTAATCTGAAATCTTGGGAGGAGCAGAAGGAGGGTCTTTTCTTCACAGATTTCTATTTATTTCAGTCTCCCCTTAAAGGTCCAGTGTGTAGGATTTAGTGCCACCCAGCAGTGAGGATGCAGAACTGAAACTTCTTCCAAATGTGTAGGGGAATTACGGTGGCCATCGCAGAAACAGGAATGGGCCTATCTAGAGCCAATATTAGGTTTGTCCATTCTAGGCTACTGTAGAAACATCATAGCCGATTCTGTGGAAGAGGACCCGCTCCATTTATAGATATAGCCAGCTCATTCTAAGGTGACGAATAATTCTTATTTTCAGGTGATAATGAACTAATGACAACACAGTTGTGAATATTTTATACCATTTCTGCCAATAGATTCCCCTAAATCCGACACACAGGACCTTTGAGCATAGACCTGTCGCCAGTGCTCAATTCATTTACTCATTGTGATGTGATTTGGATGTACCATTATTGACAGCATGACATTAGCAGTATATGTTACTGGGACTCACACACAAGGGTTTCTGGGAAACGTAGTATGTGCAAAAACAGGCTAAAAGATTTGTGGCCGAAAAGCTGCATGCTGGTCTGTTTATGTTAGACTGTGACCAGTATATGGCCGAGTTCAAGAGCATGAGTCAGTGAACTTCATTACACCCATTGACAGTGGTAATAGCTGTAGAGTTAGTAGCTATTGGCTGGAGTGTTTGATAAACAGGACTTTGGTAAACGCACATTTCCATGTCAGCCCAGCCTCTGGAATAAAATGTTGGCATTGTATGTTTCTGCAAACCATGGATTAGTTACAATTGTACGATATGTAGTATACAAACGTTTCTAAAGTTACGTAGTTCAGATTACATGTATATGAGCTGACTTTGTTATCAGGAAGAAGAAGAGGGGAGAGTGGATGGCGTGACACCTAGCTGAGATGCCAAGCTGCAGACTAACAAACTACAAAAGTGGTATTTCTTACGAAGAGGTCGGACATTTCCAGCATGTTAGGTTTTCACTCCCAACTCAACAAATAAACTGGGACTATTATGCTCTAGGTACCCCTCTGGCTTCCTATCAGTTTCAGGTTGATACATACATACAGTGTTTTTTAAAAATAAACTTCACAAGAAAATTCGGAACCACAGCTACTTAAGGTTTAGGCAACACAACTACTTGGTTAGGTTAAGAATAAGATCATGGCTTGGGTTACAAGACGTTGACTTTTGGTTCCACACAAGACACAAACTGCAGTCCCCTGGGTGAAATTTGTGATTGTTTGACCCGTCCATCCATCCAGACCTGCTCTCTTCATGGAATTTCTTGCTCTGTATAATACGTCAGTTGCTAATATTATGGCGGATGGGTTTATGTTGGAGTTAGTTGAAAGCCTGGTGCATCTCATTCAGACAGTAAAGGCATGATATCTAACAAATTAGTGCCCCACGAATGGAGTTGTCATGTTACGCTCGGTTAGGTTTCGTAAGAAAGACACATGGCCGGCCCCACGTTACGTACTTAATGTAAATTTATGTAGTTACCGTAAAGTTATGAAGGTAATTTTTAGGCAAGTAAAGCTCTGTAGGTTAGGTTTAGGAAAATAAACGTGGCGATGACGTACCTTAAAATAACTCCAAGTTCATGAACACTGCTTTCCTGGAGGAAAGTCCTGTGTTTGTTTGCCCCATCCACTTCCTTAACCTGCCTCCTTCAGCAGATTGTCACTCTTTATACTACTTCCGTCTTTACTCCTGTCAGCACTTTGGTCACATGAACACAGCCTTCATGATAATGTGGGTTATATTAAAATGACTGCCTTATGATTACATGGGTTGCATAGGAATTCTGTTGCACTACTGTAGGTATACTTATGAACAATGCATGAGAACAGCCTGCAGTATCACATGCACAGGGGCGTGACAAAGTCTTAGTGCTTGATGACCCGGGAATGAGTATCGCTTGAATGTTGCAGGTTAAACAGCGAAGCAATGAGCTCAAAATCACTTCAAAATTTTGTTAGGACGAGGGGAGCTGCAGATTCAGACGATAATTCTCTGTAGTTTTACAACTATGAGCAACACCTTTTCACATTCATATCATTTTATATGCTGTTTTTATACAGTTATTATTGTTTTTATGATTATAACAGTTTTACTGTATTTTATGATATTACAAAAGAGGATGTTGCAATTTTTTTCCTGTGTCAAGGTAAAGGTAAACTGAATTTTTTTTACTTCAACTGTCAAGGCTCTTGCTCCTTTAAAAAGTGAACCATACATTATATCTGCCTGTTGCACACAAATAATTTTTCTACAGTCCCTGAGGACCACACGTTTTGAACAAAAGTCTTTTTTTCCTTTTTTGGTCATTTATTTGTCAATCTTAGAAACGATTCAGATCTTATGAACCCCTACCAATCTTTTCTTCTGCTATAAAAACTCCACAGTTGGTGTGGGTTTCCTTTCACACTGCTGCGTCTGGCAGAAATACGCCTGAGAGAAAATATAGGAGTGACTGACATTACATTCAAAGGAAAGTTAGCACGTGTAGTGCTTCTTGCTGTGATCACGTAGATGGGTTATGTGGTTTACTTTCATGACTGTACGAGTTTCTTGCAGGCAGCTGTAGGAGCTCTTCAAAACACGGGAAGGATTATTTTTCTCCAGATAAACTACTGCTCTTGTTAACATCCCAATTAGTGATATTTTGCAGTGATGTGATTTTGTTTTTGCAGCTGTACTGTAGATATCATGATTTCCACAAAGTACTTTTGACTTTGTCTCTCTTGAGGGCGCCTTTGTTGAAGCTCAACTTCTCCCACTGTGAAGTAACAGGTATCTCTTAAAGCTGTACTTTTAAAGAAGCTTACACACACACTTGCACATAAACTGTCTATTCCCCTGACTACAATACAGTATGTGCGGGTGTAATTAGTGAATCTCCCACCACACCTCAACGTCTCTCATTAATCTCTCATGAGTGATTAGGCTGCTGCGACGTATGGAACCACGGGAGGTGTGAAACCGGGTGTGAAACTGTTGTCATCTCATATGTTATCGCACTCCGGAGACCGGGAGGATTAAACCACGCCGGGCACAGCCCATTGGCAGCTAATCATGCCGCTAATGATAAGTGAAATATTTGACTGCCTCTCATTACAATGGCATCGCAAGGTCAAGATCTCACACAGATCGCGAACACACACAAACAGTGCCACTGTTGTCTCTCCGAGGCGCCGCTTCTTCAGTCGCTCGTGTTTTGTATAAACCCAGAGCAGAGGCCGGGTATAAGCCTGAGTGAAGCCTTCTGAATATGACACTTGATGGCTGATTAGAGCAAAACATCAGGGTAGCCTCCAACTGTGACGCTCTGATGAGACGTGATCCAAAGGGTCTCGTCAGAAGACGTCATGCTGACCGCCGTTGTGGTGCCAGATGCTTTTCGTCAGTGCAGCTCCACATCAAAAAAACAGAATCTGTTCCCTGCAGGCGCCACAACGAGAGAGATCTCCATTTAATTAAAAAAGGTACAAAGTTACAAATTAGAGCAGCTGCAATTACTCTGCCTGGGCAGACATTTAGGAGAATCAAATGTCAGCAGCTATTAAGAGTGAAAATTTCATTTAGCATTTTACTTACATGTCAGATATGATTGTCCCTGAGTTAAAGGAATATGTCACCCCCAAATGAATGAATGTATATCACCCTGTATTACACTGAGTTTGTGAAGGAAACTATGTTTTTCTTGCATGATTCAACAGTGACTGAAGAATCCAAAAACTGAGAAAATTCTTGATGAATTGAAGTCATAGGGAGCCACGTTTAACAACAGCAAAACTATATAAAAAAATCCATATGTGAACTCCCACACAACTCGTTCAGTATAATTCAAGTGTCATTTATCCAGTCATACACTCAGAACTTCCCAGACAGACAGCCCTTTCAGATGACTTACTGAACTTAAAGTGAAACTAATTAAGTTCTGTTCAAGCCAGACTCCATTGACAACAACAGTAGTTTTACCTCACTGAACAAAGGAGCTGCTGGTCTACTGTTCCTCGATCAGTTAGTTTGTTTGTGTTATTGTGTGACTTTGGTGTTTTAAGGTGTTAGTTCAGATTCTCTGAAATCACACAAGAACAACAAGGATTTAACAGATTGAGGCAGTGGTAGACCAGCAGCGCCCGTGTTCAGCGAGGTAAAATTACTGTTTTTGTAAGTAGAGTCTGGTTGAAGACAGCATTAAGTTTCACTGTCAATTCATGGTACCCATGTCATGTTGAGTATGGACATTTACAAAAGTTTTGTAAATGTTTGCTTATTATGTTGACTAAAATGTAACTGAGGTGTCATTATATTTTTTCTCAAAACATATCTGCTGTTCACAATTAATAGTACAGTATATTAGCCTCTAAAAAGAGATATCTGCATGTAAGTGCATGCAAATCTGTACGCAATGGAACACGATTTTGTAATCAGAAGCGCTCTGGTTTCCACCTGTAGTCCGAGTAGTGTTGAGCGAGCTTTGGTTGCATGTAGGTAAACAGCAAAAGAGGCGGAAAGGATTGACCAAAATGCACTCTAGAGTCGAAACCCATCAGCTATTGTCTGACAAAAAATAGCACTTCTAAAGTTTATCTGAATTTGTAGGCAGATATTTGTTTATAGAGATTAGCTGAAATGTCATCTGGACCAATTCTTATGTCTTAAGTTGCTAATCAGACTGTAAACAATGACTGGTGCATGGAAGAGGAAGTCTTGGCCAGTATATCCATTATCTACATATTCGCTGGCTACACTGGAACTGCCGAAATATTGGCCGTTACCCCAGAGAATATATCATCGTCAGGCTGATAGCTGATGGGTTTTGAAATCAGTATTATATGAGCGTAAATTTTAGGTTAGGGTGAGATGACTAAGTGCCAGAGGATGTCTTTAGATTCCAACAAATGCTGCTACATAGTATTCTTTGGTACTATATATGTTTTCCTACATCTCTACAGCGTAGTAACTGAAAGATGCATTAAGTAGTCAGAGGTAATGGACTATTCTGCTCACTTGGCCTTGTCCTCCATGCTGGCCACATGAGAGTAACACCAACAGACAACCTACTGGCTTAATCTAATTCATTATACGCTCAGTTGCCAGTTTATTTGGTACACAAAACTAAAACTAACGCAGTCTAATACAACAGTCCTGCAGTATATTCTACCATCACGAAGGTTATAATGTTCAGTTTCTGTTGATGTGAGTGTGAGGTTGTTTTGGAGGCTGCAGTTTTTGGTACGATTGAATTGTTTTGCATTACTCTGACAGGAGTTTCTTTTATATGAATAAAGCTTAACTAAACATCAGAAACACAACAAACAGCCTCCAAAATGATCATAAAGTTAAATCAACACCTCTTTTTAAACAGTTTCATTGAAGAGCTGCTTCCTTTGTGTGCGAGTGAATAAACTTTTATTGTCATTTAATGTTTGATTACTCACAACTGTAAATGATCCAAACGGGGGAGATGTGCTGCGCTCAATAAGGAAAAACATGAATCAGAGGATGTGAAATCGCATGAGAATTGAGTTTGATAGCTCCTCTAGGCTGAACTAAACATCTCAATTACCTCCAGGGGGTTGAAAAAGCACCGCAGTAAGGAGATGTGGCAGATACAATATTTAAATTGACTGCCAGTGGAAGAAAAACCCTGCTAAGCTTATATTTGATTACATATTTTATAGAACACAAACACAAATGCACGCACAAATGCACCTCAGCCACTGTAGAGCCTGCTGCTGCCAGCCCGCCACACTATTAAAATCATCAGCCACATATGGAGCTGCTGTCCCGCCTGTGGGGAATAAGGTTGTAGAACGGGCCAACGGGATGAAACCGAAAGGACCTCACTACTCAGAGGTGATGAATGCTCTGCTGCTTATGGAGCCTCCTGTAGTGCATCTGTGAGAGCAGATGAATGGGGAGGAGAGGCTGATAAATTGGGTCACACGAACGTAGCGTTTCTGGGTAATGCGGTGAAAACGCTGGAGGAGTGCAGTTGGGTGGCTGCACGTGCCTACAACTAGGGCAGAGCTGCTCCAACTTGACTCGATTTCCTTTCTTTGGCTCCTCTCGTGCTCCTGGCATTAATGAAAAGTTACGCTTTTAATTGCAAAAACACACTGCTTCTTTTTTTCATTTCTTGAAGTCACTCCCTCAAAACAACTCGCATAAAATTAAAATAGACCCAAATAAAAACAGCCTTGTTGGTTGTTGGTTTGCTCCATGGCTTCATGAACAAATTCTAGGTTGATGCTTATATTTAAGGACATAGTATTAATACGTATTGCAGCATTTTTGCATGTCTGTCAATCATGCAGTAACTAATTTGTGGAAAATCCAATGTGTAACTTTGGTATTTTTAACCCGTTTTTGTGTCTAAGTGACTAATTGTAACCACAATTTTGAAAGTGGTCCAGTATTGAACGAGAGGCAGCCGTAAAACAGGCTGCAGTGTATCCACTTGGGGCATGTTTTCACAATCTAAATTTGGTTGTTTTTGGCACTGACAGGCTCAGATTATTTTTGCAAGTGTCTAACAACATTATGGAAAGGATCCCTACTGAGAAACTAAACGTTTTTCTTTATCTTTGATCCAGTGTTTGTTACTGTCTTCCTTGAACCACTTAACTAACTTCAGAAAGAGGCTTCTCCATGAGCGAGACTTGGTTAGACACAATAACAAAGAGACTGGATCAACAAAAGATAAAGAAAAAATTATAATTTCTCTGTAGGGGTCCTTTCCATAATGCTGTCAGACACTCGTAGTAACAATCCAAGCCTGTCAGTGGCAAAAACAAACACTATGAGCAGACATAAATTGACAGTGTATAATTGCCCTGAGTGGTTGCAGCCTATTTCGCCACTGCAGCTGGAGCTGAACCAATTCCAAAAACTGCTGTTCCCATTCATCACTTCCACACAAAAACATGGGAAAATTGGGTCAAGGTTGAGATATACCGAAGTGTCCCTTTAATTTATCTTCAAAAAGTTAATTTCCTCTGAAAATCACTTAATGCTTAAAATAATTATTAGGAATCTTGATTTCAGATATTTGTTCCTCTGTTACAGATTTCTCTGCATAAAATGGACAAATTTAAGATCCAGTGACATAAAAAAACATTTTATCCTGTGCCCTTGCATTAATTGTTTCTCTGAATAGGTCAAATACCATAAAACTTCAATTAAAAGACTAGACCCAATTATATCCTGAGTCCCTTTTTCACTAACTTTTAATAGAAGTCCTTTGGTTTTATAAAACCAGGTTGTTGGCTCCTTCAAATTATGTGTCCATTCCTCAATTACCCTGTAAGTCATTCATATTCCTTTAGTGTGTAAGGGTCCTCGGATCAAAAGAATCAAAAGAGTTTTTCATAAAAATTAATCAAAGTTGTGAGCATTGTTTTAACAAGATAAAGTGGCGATGTGTCGGTACGCCTGGTGCCGTAACCCATCATGAATGATTCATAATTAATATATTATCTGAAGCCTAATTTTTATTCAAGTAATATTCATACTGGTTTGAATAAACAATTTGATTGTATTTCCCGATCTTTGCTGAGCAACAGTTTTGTGTGACAGGAATTAAAGGCTTGTCCTGTGTGGAAGCCTGTCCCAAATGTAGGCCTGCTGATTTCAGTGATTTAAGCAAATACTACCCCGGCCAGTAATTGAAGTTTTACTGTAAGAGTATTTTGAGTCATTTTAAGTGTTGGTATATCAAAATCCCCTTCTTTTATCTTCCTGTATTAGGGTTCAACATTTTTGATGACACATCCTGCACTCACTAGGAGATAGATAAACATAGCCAATCAAAAGGAATTTGGGATGATGAGCTGAGCTACCTCATTATGTACTGTAAAAGTGCACTTAACCTGTTGTGGTAGTAGATGGTTATATATCTAGTTATGTCATGGGTCGGAGGAATGTGGCTTAATATATACATTTCTAACTTGTTCTAGACCTCCTAATCTAACGAAACAACGTATCATTATATAACGGTTTGTTTGATATCTAACAAATTAGCACCCAGCGAATGGAGTTGTCATGTTACATACTTAGTGTAATGTTATATAGGTTGGGTTTAGCTGAGGGAAGTTACCTAGGTTAGGTTTAGGAAAAGAAACATGGTGATGATGTACCTCAAAATAACTTAAAGTTATAAACACTGGTCTCTTTGGGGTAAGTCCTGTGTTTGTTTGACCCAAGCACCACCTCTACCTGTCTCCTTAAGCAGACTTTCTCCTTTTATACTGCTTCCTTCTTTACTCCCAATTGGTCACCTGACCCGTTACTTATCGTAGGTATACGTACAAACAGAGCATGAGAACAGCCTGAACAATGCAGGCGACGGAGGTGGGGATGAAGGCCAACAGTCCTCTGCACATATTGATCATGATTTGATCATCCCAGTGGAAATGTTACCTGATCATATATTTAATTTCACTCAAAAATAAATAAATAAAAGACACCCAAACTGTTGTTTCACTGGGCCTTTAAAAGATAAATGAATTGAAATATCTGAATGTCAGTGTGACATAAATCTGTGGCAGCTCTGACAGCAAATTAGCAGTATCGACCTTTAAAAAAATGTGTGAACGTCAATCATTAACACTTATCATGTGCCAGCTTACATGTATAGACAGTCTGTGTATGCCACATCGTCTCACATCACATATCTGGAGCTTTGTGTGTTCATTGCTTTTGTTCTCTTTTTGGACTGCGCTCAGCTCCCATCTAATTTCATTAATTTAGGGTTGTGGAAGAGCTTGATTGGGAGGTGGGGGCACGGAGGAAAGGGTGAGGGGGTCCTTTACCTTGGCACAGATAAGAAGACAAACTAGATTTGAGGGCGGATAGATCTTGTCGGCAGTACACGCCGCCTCTTGGCAAGCAAAGCGAAGTCGATATTGAGCGGGGGCCTTTCTTACCTCCTAAGATTTACAGTATCTGGAGCTCCACAGCCTCATACTTCAGTAGATGGATGAGCATTTCATTCGGAGCCAACTGGCGCAACATGAGTTGAGCTGAAGGTCATTGTGACTCATTTCCAGCACGGAAGCTGGGTGGCTGGAGACAGAGCCGCTAAATCTCTACTACTGACTTGTTTTAATAGTACAAAGACGACGGCTCTGTGAAAAGTACTGTACAGCACTGGTGCAACACACATGTACAGAGCGTACAGTGCCAAAGACGGTTGAGAGTACAGTAGTAGGGAGTGGGTACGGATTGCCGTAGAACCTCGAGGCATATGGCAGGGCGCCCCATGCCTCCCAGCTAATTGAGTCCTAATGAATCACTGGTTTGGCATGCTACATGTCCCTTGTGATGGCTGGTGTCATTGATGCATTGAAGATGCCCAGTCCTCTGGAAGTGAAGCGGGCACTGACGGCTGCTCCGGCTGAACGTGGGAGGCAGACCGACACTGCTGGCTTCACACTGAACACTTCACTCACTCACCAGATGTTACAGGTCAAGGCACAAGGATTACTAGCTGCCCGGCTCCACACAATGGAAATAATTGTGTGATGGGCTGGCAATTCACTGGCCCATTTGATTCCAGTAACACTCTCTATAGTGGCGGGGTCGCGGCCTCATTGTCAACTCAACGGGGTCAGAGTGATAAGGGAAATAACTGTGGGAAAACACTTGTAGTCAATGGTGCCTGACTGCTGTTTCTGCACGATTTACATATATATCTATAATTGACCAAAGTCCATGTGAATTGATGGACACATTAATTACGCGTTGATTGCCATTAGCAACAATTATTAGTACTCGACAGATAACTTACACTTTTCTCATTTTTTCAACTTGTAATTCAATAATAAAGAGCACTCCGATAAGGTTTGATGCTTCTGTAAACAGAATGGTCTACTTACATAATGTCTAAATGGATATTGGAAAGCATTTAATGAATTCATATGTAACAAGATACGAACGGAAATAGAGTTGCAATTTACAGTCTCATTATATTATGAAAAAAAAACCAGAGTTTAATGTGCAAGATAATATCTTCTATTCTCTGAGGTCTGTGTTCAGTTTTAAAAGGGTGGGTTTATTTCCAATTTTATTATTGAAACAGGTCCAAACAAACAGTAAAGGAAATGCTCATTTAAACATTTTTTCAATATCAGGTTTTATATTTCGCACAACAGCTTACTGGTGTCTGAGTAAAAAGTGAGGAGTGTTTCTGTTATACTGCGAGGTCTATCCAAATAATTGTTTTTCTTTCAACCCAATCACCAGAATAAATATTGGCACTGTACATTTCTGCAAACCCTGGATATTTGTACATTATTATGGAGTGTGTATGTTCAAATTTTACATTTCTACAGATTGTAGGATAAAGTTTGGGCTTAAAATACCCAGTTTTGTGGCACAACCCCTGCTAGAAAGGCAGCAATGTCTTAAACAATAAATAAAACAATCCTTTTTGTGGCACTATTCTGGCAGGAAATTCAGCAATGTCTCTGTAAAAAACAACCACTTTTTGTAGCACTATTGCAGCTGGAAATGTGGAAAAAAAACAACTATCCTGGCAGAAACTGCATTGATGTCTTGGTCAAAAACATCTACTTTTTGTGGCACTATCACAGCTGAAAATGCAGCAATGTCTCTGTTAAAACAACTTCTTTTTGTGTCACTATTGCAGCTAGAAATGCAGCAATGTTTTGGTAAAAAAAGGAACATTTTTCCCAGCACTAACCTGCCAGAAAATGCAACAGTGTCACAGTAAAAAAACAGCCTCTTTTCATACCACTATCCTAGCTCGAAATGCAGCAAATGCATGTGTCAAGAAACAACCCCTTTTGTGGCAGTATCTCTGGTGGAAGCACAATCGCAGGTTGCTAAAAAAAACCCATCTACGTTTGGTGGCTAAAAAGCTGCCAGAAAAGTTTGGGCAACACTGTGGTTAACATTTGGTTGGATTTAGGCTCTAAAACACTTAGGAAAAGATCATGTTTTGATCATGTCATGTTAGCTTAGTGTAGCCTAAAGAGTGGAAACAGGAGGACACAACCATCCTGACTCCTTCCAAAGGTAAGAAAAGTGGCCTTGCAGCACCTCTTAAGCTCACCAATTAAAACGTTATGCTTGTTTGTTTAATCTGTACAAAAACTAAAATGTAAAAACATGTTTTATGGAGGTTTGATGCCAGACCATTTGTTGGCTGGGGCCATGTTGCAAGGCAACCAGCAGAGACTCCAGGAAGTGGTCCCAGCCAAGAAATAATCTGGCACATAACCTCCATAAAACAGCAAACTGTTCTACACTGCGGTTTTTGTAAGGATGTTCTCATCTCACTCTTGGCAAGAAAGTGAATTAAAGTATTTCCCAAAATGTCAAAATATCCCTTTAAACTTCCCTTGAGGGAGATCTGAGCTCCTTATCTGTGCCTTCTTTTACAGCTTGTAGCTCCAGTCTTTGCTTCTGACACATTTGGTTGCCACCACCCTCCCGTTGCACTCTCAACTTCAGATGCACCTGTCATGTTGATTACACTCCCGACGGAGCGTGTGCATCATTCAGCATCCTGAATGCACCGCTATCTGAGCAATCTTTCTCTTTTGTTCAACCGAGGCAGCCGAGATCACCTCTGACCTGCCTCTGCCAGGGGCCACATCTCCATTAATGAGGAGACTAGATGTGATAAGGCCACCAGCAAAATGAGAACTCAGACACAATCTTGCAAGCTCATTAAAACTACTTTTATGAAATATTTAGGCCACTCCAGCAACTGTGTGTCTAATGCTGAAACGCTACATTGATGTCAGAGTAACCCCTCTTCGTTAGATGCATTATCTCAGAGCACTTGGAGAAATCTCAAGGGAGTTCAACTTAAGGTAATGCCACTGCAATATGAAGACAAACAACGAATGTGATAACGCACCATGCTTTCAGCAAGACAAAAGCCAAGAGGTAAAACTACAGCAAATGGGCGAGACAAACCCAAAGGATTACAGGAGTGCAAAACAACAACCAGCCCAAATGTTGTCCCTGCTTTGTTGTAATTGTGCTGAGATAACATGAAAAAGAAATAACCGAACCACTTTCACCATTTTACAATAATTGCAAAAGGGGGAAAAGGCATTATGGTCTTAATCGGATAAGATATAGCTCACATATCCACTCGCTGCTTTTGCTGTCAGGAGCTAAATTAAGTGTCTTGATTCCACTGGGAGGCCCAACAAAGAAGCCCTTACTGAAGAAGTTAATGCTCTCTAGTGTTTTGTTCAGCTCCATCTTAAGCCCCACAACTCACACTGGGCTGCAAAGAACTGTCTTGGGATGACAACTGGAAATTGTACTGTATGTGTGTGTGTGTGTGTGTGTGTGTGTGTGTGCAACACATGTGTCCTACAATCGAGCCAGCAGTGAGTGCAGCTTAGGATCTGTTGCAGAACATCCTCTGTAAGGAGATTATAATAGGCAGTTTGGCCGATCGGCAGAAGTCGCAGATGAACTTTGGCACCAATGTCAAAAACGCTAACGCCCGCCCTTTGCTTACACTCTGCCTAGCCGCAACATAAACACGACTTATGGTCATCTGAGCCGACGAGGTGTAGGCAAGCAACATTATTTCTCCATCAGCTTGTTTTATAACTGCTAGCTGTTTTGTTACTGCTTTTCCACAGCAATAGTCAAGGCCATCTTCCATCTAGGCCTGTTCTTACATAAGCACTGAAGCAGAAAACACAGGGCATCATGATAGACATATGCTCCAGTACTGAACTGTGCATCTGAACTGGTCATGTTGGCTCATATCCAGTTTTACCCAAGGGGGGAGTTCTGAGAGGCTAAAGTCATTGACAATCATGAAAGGAAAGGGTTACATAGTCCACCAGTAGCTCCTCATGAAGATTACTTAAAGGGATAGTTCAGATTTTTTTAAGTGAGGCTGTATGGGATTCTTATCCATAGACAGAATGTTACAAACTGCAGATGTCAATTGGCACAACACCAGTTTGGAGAAGCAGGCTGGAGTCCAACATGGAAGCTGTAATGTACTGCTGTAGAGGGGGTCAAAATATGTTTTAGCCACCTCAAAGGTGTTTAGTGTTTGGTGTATTAAGAGTATTCTTACCACTCTACTTTGATGTCAGACAGGGATTTCCCGGGGAAATTGATTGTTTTCAGGTGGCTGAAATGTGTTTTGCTGCTGCTTCCGTCCACAGCCTGCTTCTGTAAACTGGGGGTGTGCCAATTGACATCTACTGTATGTCATACACTGACTATGTAGTGTAAGCACCCCATACAACTCCACTTAAAAAAAATCCGAAATATCCCTTTAAGAAATTGTTTCAATATTAGTGTTACAACAAAATATTCTGCAGAGCAAACCTCCTATTTTTCACTTTGGGGACACAAATAAGATAAAATAACTCGTTCATGATTATTTTAAAGTGCTGGTGGGTCAGTATGGACATATATGACACCCAAAAGACATGACAGACTATAAAAAGTTGAATCCAAATGTGTTCTGTGAAAGAAAATGCGAATCATTTGCCGATCCATTCACCTCACATCGGGAAAATCCAAATGTGGGCGCAACTGCAGCCCTGACGCAGTTAGACTTCCCCCACGACAGACGCTTCCACAATTAGCAGGATAGTTTTTATCATCACATTGACCCATGAGCATGAAGACCACAGGACTCACTCTTGTACAGGCCTATGCGCTGCTTTGAGGCAGACTTTGGCTCAGCGCTGCCGGTCAGACCGGTGCCGCTGCGCTGCGCAGCGCGCTCCCATCCAACCATCCATCCACAGGTACTCATCCCCCTCAATGCAGCCCGCTGAGCATTTCCCCCCGTTTCATAACAGCGATCAATACATTTATCAACATATGCGTCATCGTGCACTCAGCATCAGAGCCGGTTAACACGCAGCCGTTTGAAGATGACTTACTGCTGTTGCAGCAGGACATCTCTTCATTTGAATATTTGTGGAGGGAGGGAGGATGAGGAGGAGGATGAGGAGGAGGGGGGGGAGACGAGGCTGGAAAAGCTTTGAGCTTATATCTTTACTGACATCTACACAGCAACATAACCTACACATGAGAGTCATGCATCGAAATCATTTCAAAACGACATGTCCATTTCCAATTTGTGCGCAATTCAATATGGGACAGCAGGCTGACAGCCGACCGGCGTTTGCGCTTTAAAGGACTCCACATTCAAATCCACCAAAGCAACATCGATGATCTGTCTCACGAGCTCATTTCTGATCCCGTTTCTGTCATTTCCATCACATATGTGACTGTTTCTCAGTCATCCGTGGCGGACTGTTCCGCAACCCATTCTCATTCAGCGGCCAACGCATCCTATCCATAAATCCTGACATGTCGCGGGAGCTGCCTCGCATCCGTAAACAGCCCTACAGTTTCACAGTTTTTAAAACACTCCTTGTTAAAAGACAAGCTCGAGATGCCACTCACCTTTTCTCAGCGGATGCTTCTCTGGAGTGTCCCATTTATGCGTTTTAATCCACATCTGTGTCCCCTTCATTTGAGCGCTCTATTTCCCCCCCCAATGAGAGGAGAGAGGAGACGGGGAGAGGGAGAGAGCGTGTTTAAGAAAATCCATTTGTTAATTCCATTTGCCGGACACACAAGGTGAAATCACATTGCCTCGCTTCTTTTTTCCTCTTTTACATGTTCAAAATTCTTCCTCAATTCTAAGATCCCGTAAAGCCCTATCTTCTTTTCCCCCTCTCTCCAGCTCTGAAGTTGCCTGGTTACCCCTGTTTCTCATTCAAGGAGGCTGAGGGCTGCATACAGCGGCCAATCATAGCAGCAGCCGGAGAGATTAACTATTTCTTGGCTCCACTATTCTAGACTCAGGCGAAAATGAGGAGAGTGGGCGGGGAAACTGGGCCCCCGGTGACAGAAAAAAAATTAAAATGCACAGAGAATAATGTAGAGAGAGGGGATCCGTTAGAGGGAGAATGTGTGGAAGAGGGGGGGGAGGGGAGGGGATTAAACATTTTCGAAAAATAAAGGCTTGGGAAGAGGAGGAGGGACCAGTTGCCACTTCTCACTACAACAAAGATGTAAGTGAGTGATATTCCAGCTTCTCAGGATATTATGCAAACTGCAGTGGAGCAGCCTCCTTCTCCTCCAGTGGACAATGGGTCTTAAAGGAGCAGAAATCCGTCTCCTTTCTGAAATCCCCAAAAAGCAATCCATCAGGGTAATTGATCGCCCCCCTTTAACCAGCCATCCGTCAACTCTCTCTCCTCCCCCCTCCTCCCTCTTCCCTCACCCCTGTCCCACTCAGGTCTCCTCATCATAGGCCGTATTGATTTCAATTCCCCCCCTCCAGCCGGGGTGAAAGGTGTAAGGGAGCGAGCCAGCTTCAATCACCGGTACATGGCACGTGGGGGCGTAATGACCCCCCACCTTCACTCTCTGCTGCTACATCCAGGTCGAGCAACCTCACACACCTACTGTATGACAGCCTTGACCTTTGTCAGTGGCTGCAGCCTGCGCACCAGTGGCTTCAGACCGGCCCCGACAGGGGGGCCATGCAGAAGTGCTGGTGCATTATGGGGGCACAGTCGGGGGTCCTGACAGCGTGACAACAAGCTTCTCAAAGAGACAGTAGGAGGGGGGTGGCCCATGTGTGGGGGCGTGCACGAGACTGTCTGGGACATTCCAGCAGTAGTGTTGTGTAGCCAGATCTATCTCCACAGAGCTGCATCAGCGCTACAGAAAAGTCTGGGATCACAGAGCATCATTCTGCTATGGGAAAAAAACAACACATCCTCACTCTGACCTCGTCACCTATTGACGTTTGGTCATGGACTTTCCACGTCCACATACAACTGCAAGGTACCCTGGGTGCAGTGGTCGTTGACGTTCTGGGACACTGTGTCAAGTTCTGCTTGTTACATCCATTGTCTTCTTTCAAAATACACTTCCATTTTCACAGGAAATTTACTGTTTACATACAGTCTCTTTTAAAATAAACACACTACATCAGTACAACATTGTGAATTGACATTTTTTTGCCTTCAACGACAATCTTTCGGGACACAAGCACCGCTCTCTCGGGTGAAGGTCAGCGTTTGTTGGACCCATCCACCACCCCTCCCGCCAGCCCCACTTGGACTTTCGCCGCCTTAACTTTTATCCTTGTCCCACCGTGTTTCCCCCTGGCGCTGCCGGGCACTGTTAAACTAATAATGGCAAATGGCTGCGTATCATGCAGATGTTCAAGGACGCCTTTTTTCATTGGTTTCTGACACTTCAAGTCACCGCCCAAGCATCGGATTTCGATGACTCCGGAGTGAGACCAGGCATGGGAAAAAAAACGTTCTGGCTTGTTTTTCTTTTTAAACTAATCACAGTTATCTTAGGCGCCGCTACGCCCAGGATAAAGTGATGGTGTTCTTGCAAAACAATGTTGGGGGTTAACTTGTTTGGGTGGAACAGTTGGATGTTCAGGTTCTCACCGGGAGCTGATTATCCACTGATTTTCCTCTCTAAAACAAAAAGTGTTTTAACCTGGTAAAAACTCTGAATAAAACACTTTCACCTGGTCACAGTGGGGCTGCAAACTACAGTGGCTGTCACAAAAACACATAGGGCCCTTTCTACAGTCAGTGTTTGGTTTGACAATTCGGCGCTACTGTAGAAACATGGCGGTGCAACATGTCTGTCTCTGGACGAGGACTTGCTTCCTGTGTAGACCTAAACAGCTCATTCTAAGGTAATGAAAGCACAACAATTCTTATTTTCAGGTGATTATACATGAAAGAAAACATACTTATATCCCCCTGAATCTTACACATGAGATTTTTAGATGATAAGAAATACAAACATAATTTGAAAATCTGTGCCATTTTTTGTTAAATCTTAAACATCTTTGAAAAGGCATTTAAGAGATTCCACATTACAAAAAGATGTCAGTCATATCTGATTCATGCTTCGGAGCAAAAAGAGTTCACACGCAATTAAATGAAAAGTTTCTTTTTTCATTTGTTGTTGTTGTGTTGCAGCCGCTGTGTGTGACTGATGCATCGTTGGCTTCACTCCATCCCACAGATTACAAATGAAAACAACAGTGTTGGGGTCCTCCCTCCCCCCACTGCCGGACGAGAGCTGTGCACGCGCATGTGTGCGTGGGTGTACAGTTGTGTGTGCAACACACAGGCAGAAGTACACACACTCGCACATACACTTAGCGGTTGATTGACGTGTAGCTCTTGGCTTGAACACAGCTTAATCCCGCTGCTTTCACAGATGGACTCAGTCTTCCTCTTTTTGTCTGGTGTCACCAGCAGTGGCATGTTATACATTTACACACACACACACACACACACACACACACACACACACACACACACACAGTACAGTACCACGTACTTTTGTTTACTGGGGAGGGAGGCTGCTGTGTGGGTTCTAATCCCCCTCTGTAACCCGCCCTCCCTTTAGCGGCCACCCCTGCTACTGCACACACGCACACACCCACACACACACACACACACACACGCACACACACGAACACACACACAAACGCATCTACTCTTCGGTCATTAAAAAAACAAAGGAGGTCAGTATCAGGCAGCTGGGTCCTGTGAAGCGAGAGTTAATCCTCATTTTCAAGGCCCACAGACAAAAAGAAGCCTCACAGATGAAATGTTTCATGAGTCACACATGAACACATCGCTCTTGTGCCACCTTGTTCATCCATCCATCCATCCGTCCGTCCACCTTCACAACAACAGAGACAGTGTTGTTGTTGTTGTTTGGGCTCTTCGTAGGTTGCCGCGGTGCATTATTAGCACGAATCAAATGGGGAGGAAAGATTAGACTTTTCTCCCCCTCCCTAATCGTATTCCACTTCTGCAAAGGCTTTGATTTCCATGTAGATGGAGCCGTGTTGATAACGTCGGGGAACTGCCCCGGAGAAATGAGGCAGAGCGATAAGATAAGGCGAGCAGATCCCCATCCAGACAAAAAAGACAAAGAGGAGAGTCATCACCCCACATGGCGGTTAATCTCCATTCAATCCAGAGATTACCGCAGTCAAAATTCTCATCACTGCACCCCAGCAAATGATTAGTCATTCCCAGAGGAATGGTTAACTGGTGCCCCCCTCCTCCCTGAAATCTTGGAGTGAAAGCTGATCGATAACTAGTTGCTGGTTACAATGACAGAGTAGCAGCTTTGGGATCACGACACATGTACTTCAACAGCACACACACACACACACACACACACACACACACACACACACACACACACACACACACAATGCTGATTTGCGACAGTGTTTCCCAGCCTGCCAACTTGCTAAAGACTTGACCACCGATTAGTCCATTCAGCTGTGTTCTTGACACGAGTAAAGAGTCAACAGAATGAGCGCGCTCTCCAGGAGAGAGGCCTGTTTTCTCAGCATTGTGTTCGGCTGACACTGACTTCTATGCTAATGGACTGTTTTAATCTAGTCTAATCGTATTGTCGTATCAGCGTGCGAGCAATTAGTATTCAGAGAGGGACGGCGGGGAGAAGCCTGACATCGATAAATGACACGTGACCCTTGACCCCCACTGCTACGGCTGCTGAAAAGTTCCTCTTCTTTTATCAGTCTCACCCCAGGCCTCTTCATTTCCTGTAGCATGGCTAATCATAATGCACTCAGACACCAGCAGGTCCAGAGGCCACACTCCTGAGGGGACGGAGCGCCAAGCACCTGTGGTAAAGTAATATACCCTTTTTTTTTTTACTGAGGGAGATAAGTGAGTTGTTCGAGCTAACTGTCAGTTACTATGTACTATTAACTACTATGACATAATTAAACATGATTAAACATAGCAAAAACTTACATGTGTGACTGGTGTCCATAAATAGAGATCCATAAATATACGGATGATGACTCTAGTGTCCAACGCAAGAAGTGCATTTCTTTACAGATGGAGTAACATTACTCAGATTCACAATTTGTTCAAACTAGATAGACAAGTTCTTTTTAATCATACACTAACTTGACAACCAGTACAGGCAACTGAATTGAAGCAAATAGCCTGTTAGGTAGTTAGCAGCCTGTTAGCTAAGCTAGCAAACTGTCATGCGGTCTCTCCAAAATCCACCACAAAATTCCAATTTTTTAATGTATTCACAGCAGATTCCAGACTGAAATATGATTCGGGGGAGTAGTTTCGCAGGCACATCGAATATCACAGAGATTTCCATAGGACTGAATGGACTTCCAGTTGCCTCATCTCTGCACATATCAGGCGGACAACATGGCGATCTCCATCAGTTAGATGAAAACCCACTCAGTGCGTAGATATAAACGTCTAATTCTGAGGTAACAAAAAACACGATTGTTATGTACAGGTAATTGTAAAGTCAAGAAAACATACTTATCATATTAGACTCAATTTCCGCCAATATATCCCTCTAAACCTTCACAGTGGAACGGCAGCAAATAACTTGTAATGTACTAACTTGTAAAAATAATGTTAGCGAACTAATGTCACTACAGCTCAGGTAAACATTAGCAAACTCACAAGGTTAGTGAAAGTTATTTGCTGCCTAACATTACTTTATCTAACTCCATAAATTACAGTTAGGCTATATCAAAATATTAGGTTTCAGCATTTACCTTGGTGTTATTGTTGGAGGGCGTGTGGCTTATTCAAACTAATAAACCTATGCTAGCTAATCCTGATGATCATCTCTAGGGGGCATACAATATTTCAGTCTTCCATATCCAAGCTTTGGACTGGAAAAGGTCAGACGGAGGAGGTGGGACCGAGCCTGGAGCTGTGCAGCTAAAAAGTTCTCAACAAACTCAAACATAATTGTCACTTAACTTTAGTTCCCTAAAGCATTATGGGGCGTTTAGCATCTTCAGCTCATTGTATTGGTTTCCTGCCTCAAACCTTACTGTTACATTTTAGTCTCACAGCTCTCATCAACCTTATTTCCAGCTGTTTCAAAATAGCACTGATAAAAGCATTAGATGCTACCTGCTGAGCACCAAACATTAGAAAGACAAAGGTAGCCACAAGCTCACAAACATAGGCTAGTGGAGCATTTAGCAGCTAACGAGCCAGATATTTTCCTCCGCAGTTGGTGCAGAACAATAAGGAGGTCGTATGAGTAAATACTGGACTAATAATCGTCAACATGATTCTGTGTTAATGCTCCGTGTCTGCTGGAGGTGTAAAAAGCCAGCTGTTTGGCTAACATGTCTGCCATATCACCTTTTTATGTCAATGCTGAGTGTGTTTACAGCTGGTCCCACTGCTCCCAAGTGGCCAAAAAATCTATTAATACCGCTTTAAGCAACTTTCCACTTGAAAGACTTTGTGTGTTGTTAGCCACTTCTTTTTCCTCTCAGGTGTCACTTCAGATGTCTGCTTATACAATACCTTGCTGTTTTAGAGCAGAGAATTAATGCAGCCATACTGCTGTAAAACATGTGCAGTGCTGATGCTCACCAGGGTTTTAAAAAATGTGTCTGTGTGTTGCGCCACATGTTTAGCTTTGTGTGTGATGCTCTCTGCCATCGTTGTGTCTTGTCTGAGTCTAAAAGCCACAACACCAGCTCATTAATCTCATGTGGCCGGACCAGCTGTCTTGTCAAGGTCATGTAGGTCTGGAGAAAATCTTGCTCATAAAACAAGAGATAATCAGACCATGGAAACTGAGAGGGAGCCACTCTACTTTCTTTGAAAAAACACAGTTGTAAAAATGGGATTGGGATTTTATTTTCACTGGAGTCACGTCCTCGTTTGTAAGATTGGCATAGTAATCAACCACAAAGCTTCCTGTGACATCATCCATCTACTGAGTGAGAGCATACAGGTCGGCCAGTCTGGTCCCGTTGGTCAGTGTTTACTTTTTTAAGTAACACTTGCAGTCCTGGTGAGTGAGTGACCTGACATGGTGCGTTGGTAAATTCAGTCTGACGCTCTACACTAAAATAGAGCCCTGTTGGTCGATGAAGCAGAGCGAATCATTCACTCTGCGTTCTGATGCTCCGTCTTCCAGCAGCTAGCGCGAGCTAAAGTCTGTTTTGTTTTGTCTCCTGCTAAGCCCCGCCCACCAAAAACATCATACTATTTACTAATATTGAAAGGCTCTACAACGCAAAATACAAATTAGCAATTTCTTATTCCCCCTTTAACAGGTTTTAGGGACAGTTCACCCCAAAATCACAAATACAAATACAGATTGGAGATATCAATATTTCCAGCACTCTAAAACTCACACCAAAATAGCCTAGGTTGATAAACAGCGCTAGAAGTAAGAGATAAAATATGCATATTTGATTTTGGGGTGAACTGTCCCTTTAAAATGATCGTGTAGTATGGATGCACTGAGTCTGACCACAGCATGAAGGATACATGCGGTTGAAGCTTAAGCTCAGGGTGTGACTGTTTATTAGCTGCTGATATTAAATCACAAGAACAGGAAATAAAGCAGATGGACAATGACAGGTGCCAGTTTTAATTTTGGGAGGGAAAAGGCAATGGATTCATATCCATCTGCTGAGCTCGCATTTTTAATTAGAAGCGCTAACACAATGTGGTTACATTGCATCTGTACACTATTTGGATACAGGGTAGTGTACAGATTCATCTTCTGCCAGTTATTTGGGGCCTGAACATCTTGATTATTGTCTGTTGTGGAAATTTGGCAGACTCTATGGGCCATTTGCATCTTTTTTTTTTTTTCTCCTTGCTCCTGCATTCATGCTAAATTCCTATTGTTTGATGACACTATATGAGCAGATATACATATTTCCATAATATTAAATGATAATTTGATTGTTTGTCTCCTGTTAATGGGGCACAGACACAGTAGATGTCATATGATAAAGGTTAACTATGCAGGAATTGTCAGCTACTGTTTGTAAAAAGAAGGCAGACCCCAGCTTTGTCTGTTTGGTGTTTTGCCCATAGACTATATAAAATAATTGACGTAGCCATCGTGACATCACCCATTTTGACCATCATCATCTTGGATTATTGGAGCCAGAAGCAGTGTTGCCAACTTGGTGACTTTCTCACTAGATTTAGCAACTTTTCGCACCCTCTCAGCGACTTTATTTCTAAAAGCAACTCAGACCATCAGGAAAAAGAGAGATAAATATACTGTAATTCATTCCCATGCAGTGCTCTTATAGCGATCAGTGTCCATGGCTCTTCCACCATCTCTCCTCCTCTGGGTAGGTGCAGGATTAGAGTAGTGAGTTTCTATGGTTACTTTGATGTTCTCCCTCTCTGGATTTAAAAACATGATAAATTTGGTGCACTTAAGTATAAAAGCTACAGCTCTTACGCCATGTTGGGGATTTTTCTAATGAATCTAATTCAGCAAAGTTTTAATTCTTCCATTAATGGACGATGATGTCACCAATATGCAAATGAGAATGCATAGCGCTAGCTACTTTCATTGAAAAAGAGTTGGCAACACCGGCCAGAAGTGACCATATTTGGACAAGAGGGTGGAGAGATAACCCTGACGCTAGCTGGTAGCTTGGATGGCATGGTGCATTTACAGCTATGGTTAACTGCGATGATAGTAATGGCCACAAAAAAAGTCTTAAAAGCATGAAAACAAAATGTACTTCTTGAAAACCTGAACATCCGACTCCTTAGAGGGTCTTTTAGTACAACCAAACACTGAACAAGATTTTTTAGGTGACCAAAATGTTACAATTAATTGTTGTGAACTATAAGCACACTGAATTAGTGACAGCGATAGCTACACCTATACTCTGTCACTCTGGGATTATGCCATGTTTACGTTATCGAACCAACAGACAGCACCCACCTGTCACTTAAAGCAGCCACACCCTTAACTTTAAGCCTTAATATCATTTAAATGGGTGAGTTAAATAAAAATTCACCCCTGTGCAGTTGTCATTAATGTTGAACTTAGCTACAGAAACCAAAACAGTTTTTTGCACCAGGCTGTAAACAGGTTAGTGTCTGCTGTTAAGTTGGGGACTTACATTTGGAACCAGACTCAAGTGGTCATTTGAGGAACTGCAGTTTATAGCATCGGCTTCCTTTTACAGACCCAGAGATTGCCTCTTCATTTCACCTTGCTTTTTTTCCCCCCTCAGCGCTGTGTCCACGATTTCCTGAGCCTCCTATTGGATGTGCTACTTATTGTCTGGCACTTGAGATGCTACTTTTTTATGAAGTCTCAACCTTACCTGTGCGCTGTGCCCAGGAACTCCCCATACACAGCAAAATAAGAGGAAAATTCTAAACTTCCACAACAAATTTTGGCTGTATGCCTGCTACCACTACCGATTTCGTGAAAACCATACTAGTTATCAAAATGCCCATTTAGCCTAATAAAGTCCCAAGTCTCATTAAACATTAAAAGTTTTAATAATTTTTAATGTCAAAGTATGATTATTTGGTTTAGCCTTAAAGAGGAATGATTTTAGCTCTGTTCATGTCGAATTCTCGACAATCTCCGGGTACATTCATGGGAAATTTAACACAGTTTTTGCGATTTCCATAAATGCAGTTTGGTGAATCTCTGAGAAAAGTCACAGAACACCATTGCTGATCATTCGGCATGTTTTGATGGTTTTTTTGCCAGTGTGTTGGCAACACTGCATGACGAACATCATGCCAAAATTTTATAGAGGAAGAATAAGAAATATGCCTGACGAATAATATATAGTTTGCTATATGGCACCCCAATAAGAAAATACAAGCAGAAGGTCTCTGCAGGTAAGAACACTGACACACACTTCTAGTGGGTCATAAGTGATGATTGAAAGGGATTACTTTTGTATTAATCTCATTGTTTTTCCAGGAAAATCCTGCATAGTATACCTTTAACATGTTTTATCACTTATCTTGTAAACCTATCAACAGGTCAATCCCCCATCTACAGGTGATATGACTCTGAATATTTCACTACACATGAAGAAACAGCGAGGTGGCACTGTCTTTGCCCAATCAGCAACTCTGAGCACACAGCAGCTTCTTCGGGGTACCATGGAAACACACGACACCCCGCTCATGTCCGGTTTGTCAAAGAGGCTCTTTATGTTAGCGAGTGCACTGAGTATTTAGTATTTCACACACAAGCACGTATTGTACGCGCTCTTTCCACCCACACATCACTGTGATCAAATTGTCACAGGGGCCTGATGACAGAGACAATGTGACAGTGTGTGATTTATTGTGTCGGCAGAGAAAGTAAAAGAGGGTAATTGAGGGGTGAACGGAGGAAACAAAGTTTGCAGGTGTCAGCGTAACTTTGTCTGCCATCAAAAGGACTATGATGAATTTATTCATGGGTGGGTGACGCTGCCAAGTCAAGGACAAACACCATATAATTACCCCATAAATTTAGGAAGTGATTAATTCTAAATTTCAGCTATTTAATTAAAATATGCAAATAGACAGCCATCGTCGTAACATGCGACACACTTAGCAGAGTAACAAAGTTTGACGGGAGTTCAGTCACTTTTGAACATTAGCGGCCTAAAAAAAGAACCACACACACACACACAAACACACACACACACACACACACACTACATCTGTCTCCATTGCACATTTGCGCCATTGCGCATCACTGATTTACTGAGCACATTTGGGTCCAACATTGGTGACTCAAGCAAGCTGACTCCTTCAAAGCAGAAGAAGAGTTGGAGAGCCATTACAGATATAATTGGATTTCATTTCAACCATGTGAGTGGAAAAAAGACTTGTCACCACCCTGGAGAAAATGGAGCCAAAAAAATACAATCATTGTATTTACTGCACTGCATAGAGGGGGAGTGTTTGTGTATATGTACAGATGCGTTTCACACCGTGTGCCTCCGCCTGTGTGTGTCTGGGTTTGTGTTTGTGCTTTTCAGTGGGTCGTGTGGGTGTGTGTTGCACATCTCGCTGCGTAAAATCCCAAGAGACACACACACAAGTGTCAAATGAATCCAGAGAAAGAGAGAGAAATGGGTTTCCCTGATGCTCTTTAAAGCGATGCATCAGAGAGGGACAAATTGAAGACCGTAAATGCAGGACAGGAGGGAACCGCAGCTTCAGCCGGGCCTCTACACTTTCGGAAATAAGCCTCGTAAATTGTATATCATGTCTGTCACTGTCGCCACAGCAAAATGCCCATCTTGACAAGACCTTCAACGCACGGAGCCCCGAAACTGTCAAAAAGGCCATCAGACATGCACTTACAGACGAAGATAATGTTATGATGATAGAGGGATGGTTTAATGCTTTAGCTGTTGTTCCATGAGGTTATACAGTGAAGCTGCATTCATGAAATAACTGTGGACTCATAAGAACAATACGCATTAGTCAATCATGATCACCCACTGTTAGCCCTCTCAATTGCTCTATTGATGTTACACACACATAAGCACATGTATAAATCCTGCATTGTACATTTTTGCAGCCCACGGATATATTACATTTGCACATTATTATGTAGCTGATATATTGAAACACTGTCGTGAACATGTGGTTATGTTTAGGCACATAAACCACTTGGTTAATGTGTCTTTTTTTTTAAAAACTTGTTAGTTTTTAGTAGGATTTTTTTGCTTCACTATTACCATCTCTTCATTTTATTATTTTATTTTATCTTTAATTTTTGCTATTTTATCTATTTTCCTTTCCATTTTTATTTTCCTTTTTGTATTTTTTTCTAATTTATATAATTCATTTGACCGTTTCTGTTTATTTTTAATTACCATTATTTCCTTTTTTCTTTTAAATTATTATTTCTCACTTAATTTTGATCCCAACTATTACCATCTCTCTATCTCTCCATGTCTGGAAATGGGCACTGAAACTTAAGACAAAATATCCAGTTTTGAAGGCACAATCCTGACAGGACATGCAGCAATGTCTCGGCAAAAAACAACCACTTTTTGTTGCACTACGCCCTCTGAAAAAAATGGCGGTGGGTCACTACAAAACACCCACGTTTGGCGGCTGAGAAGCAGCTGGAAACACAGCAATGACTCGCCAAATTGTGCTGTTTGTTGGTCTCCGACAGGGTTCTGCAGCTTGGCAGCCATCTTGCCAAGGTGACACACCATTCATCATCCCCCTCCGCCACCCGATGACAAAGTCAGCTCATATGCTACGTCACTTTAAAAATACTGATATGATACATTGGTGAACTGTGCAGATGTAACGTATTTGTGGTTTGCAGAAAGTACAATGGCAACATTTTCTTTGGGCGACTGGGCTGCTCCAGGACCAATCTCTGACCTGAACATTCATGGACACACTCATCTCATTATCAGTATGAGGAAAACTGGAAGTGTTTCGTGGGGAACAAGGACTTAAATAATTAAATCTGCACCAAGACAAAAAAAAAGAGCTGAAAAATAAAATAAGATAATGAAACATAAATCGGAGAGTAAAACAAATGCATGCACTCACATCCTTCACATTTCTTTTTACACTGCAGTTTAATTATTTAAAAAAACAATATTATTTATTTATGTATTCATATATATTTTGGACTTGTCTGATCATGTTATAAAAGATACACTTTGGGACTCCTTATCTGTCCAGTAGAGTTGTTGAGTGGAGTTGAGAAAAACATACCAGTAGGGTGGAGATTATTTCATATATTTCCAATGCAATTCAACATGGTTTAAACATTTTGTGCCTAGCTTGACATTAAAGCTGGGGTAGGCAGTTTTGGGGGAAATGGCGTAAAAGCAAAAAACCAAAAACAAATTCCACCATATTTTGAAAATACAGCCTCCTCCTCCAGCTCTCCCCTCTCTGTCCTAAACTCCTCCCACCAGATGAATGTATCTTATGCATGTGCTTCATGCAGTAACCTGTATGAGTACCAGTCACTCATTTTAATAATCCTGATTACAACAACAATAACTTAACAGGCTTTAAAGCTCCTTGAGATGACACACTGTGATTCGAGGCTCTAGCTAACATTAGCTAGACAAACATGAACGTGAATTAGCCACAGCTGTGAGCCTTTGGCTTCTGTTAGCAGAAGGCGAAACTATTAGACACACCTGACTGATACTGACACATTTTATTTTGTTTATTGTCAGACTCTCTTTTAGACTATTTTTTTGGTTTGCAGTGTAGGCAGGTGTTGCTGGAATAGCAACTTCTCTGCAGGATTCTCTTTTTTTATGCACACATGTGCCCCTAAATATTTTTTACAGTTCGCACACACCTATTTTCAGTCGCAAATGCGAGTGAACGCTCGCACTGTCGAGCGCTGCCATCTGAGGGGACGTGTTTGTGCATCTGCATTTGTAGAACCAACCCATTCCCATTCCCAGGTTGTCAAATACCACTGCTTTGTCATGGCCCTCGGCGTCTCATAATGACCCGCAGGGCACCCTTTAGTGTCTCCTTGTGACGCACAGCTGAAAAACATTGTAACATGTCGTTAATGTTTTGAAACAGTTGTGATTAGGTTAAGGCAACAAAACTACCTGGTCAGGTTTGGAGAAAAGATCATGTTTAGCGTTAAAGTTATGTGTGTATGTTACAAAACATGAGGGACATCAATGTGCAACGACTGTACATACATTATGCAATGTTGTATTAAAACAATAATGACTTTAGGTTTCACACAAGACACAAACTGTGTGTCCCTGTGATTTGCCAAAGTCTGATGTCACAGCTAGATTTTCTGAAGGCTGAAAACAGAGCTAAGAGAAGGTGCAGAGGTCTATTTTTCCCTCAGCCCACTTGAATTACAACATGCTCAAAGTTTATTATGAGATTTTTGTCCAATGATGCAAAAAAACTACCTATTGCAGTTTAATGCAGCAACCTGCCATATTTTAAGACATTATCATTTTTGAAACAGGTGAAAAAGCTTTGTAAACAAGTCAGATCTCCTCATTTCTTGCCACATGCTCTCTTTTTATTTTGAAGAAAACAAGATGTTAGGACTCAATCCTAGATAAATGACGAGCAGAGATGGGTGTATTTTGCAGCGCGGCACCCAGATGCCACACCGGTCTTTTAGGAACGCGCCAGAAAAGTGGAGCTCCGCACGGGGAGTTGAGGCGAGGGAGGAGGGAGCCTGGGAGCATTTGATTTCCCATCAAGCACATCCAAATGCCTTCAGACCTCCCCTTCACAGCCCTGACAGGCACACCTACATACACATCTTCGCATCATCACACTCCTGTGCACATGCAGACAGATGGGTGCAGCTGCTGCACACCTCTCTGTGTCTAACTGACATATATATTTAACCACCCACACGTACTTTACATGACACACACGCACGCAAGATGCAAATTGAGGCACACTGACACACAGGCAGGTTTTTTCCTCTCACTGCTCCACGTGTGCAGGGCTGCCCCGAGATATTCACCAGAGATTTGGGAGTTTAACTGGTGCAGGGCCCAGATTGGAGGCTTTGATCGTCATGCAGGAGTCAGCTCACCAAAATGTTGACGATGGGTTATTTAGAAGCTGGAGGCTGCTTTGGACAAACACACACCACTACAGACTGAGCCTGCTTCTCTGGCATGTGCAGTCTGGGTTTCCCTCTCCTCCCACCGAATCCCCATCTCCATCCTAAATGTGCCAACCTTTTGTTTAGAGAGTTTTTATCTGGCAGAATATGAAGCTTGACAATACACAGAAATGATAATAAGGCTCCTCTTCTGATATTTCCAGGCTCTGACCCAGTTTTGATTTGTTCCACGGGGGGCGATACATCGCTTCAGAACACAACTCTAAATCCTAATAAACAGTGAATCCGCTCTATAATTACACCAGAAACTTTCCCGGTGCAAACAAGTGATGTTTGATGGTGGATTGCTGGATTTCATCTAAGCCGGCCAGCCAAGTGTGATATTTGAAACCTACTTGGAAAGGAAACGATTTGCAGGTACATGAGGAAATCAGCCGGATTGAGAGGGATGTTACATGTGTGCGAGTGTCTTTGAAGGAGGAGGAGAGAGGCGGGATCTGAGGGAAGCAGTGAGTGACACAAGGAGACACAAAGGTAGAAGACAACGGGAGTAAAAATGAAAAATAGATAGAGAAAGAGCCAGATGGAGGTTTGAATATTCTGCTAACTGCCATCCCTCCACATGTACTGTAGCGTGACGTGCGGCTGTCGCCATAACCCACCCGATGAAGGATGAGGTAGATGCGTAATGGTGTAGGAGAGGAACTCAAATGTCAGTCGGTAATGGGCAGCCTGTTATATTAATCCCAGTCAGGGGCCTCCTTAAGATTCCAACATCCTTGGGGAGGAGTGTCATAAAAAATAACGCAGTAAAGAGAACTGTGTAGCAATGCAGCATGAAAAATGCCCTCCATCTGCAGTGACTCAGCCAGTGAATCCAAGGTAAAGAGGAATATGTTTGCCCTCTCTTTTTCTCCTCTCATCTCCACGCTCCCTCCCTCTGTCTGTCTCTCCGTCTCGCTCTCCACACACGCTTCAGCTCATAGACTCGTGTCCACACGGACAGAAAGGGAGACACTTGCTTTAGCACATTATCAAGGCCTGCGCATGTTCATCGGGTCCCGCGTATGTACATAGGATTCCAGTCACTGTCCTCAAATAGACATATGAATTCACGCACGCTTGCTCAAACAATCACCACTGTATTTCCTTTTCTAAATCAAACAGCAGATGCAGGCGTTTTCTTCGTCTACCCCCTCCAGTTAGCTAATCTGTTAATTCTACATTCCCTGGGTGAGACAGACAATAAGGACCATGGGCTCCAACGTTAAAACCCCCGGCTATCCGATCTACATGGTGAGACTGTCTATTGTTACGGGGCTTTCTAATGTAAATAGGCAGTGTAAACAACAATCACTACATGCTACTGTCCTAGATAGATACTACTGTGCACCGCAACGCCATTAAGCACAAAGACATATTTACGCATGACTGAGTACACTCACATTCATAAGTTGCAGTAGACCGTAGTGAGGCCGAGGACAGCACATGCATAAACAAGCATGGACTGTCTTTCAGATGAAGTTCACAGTTACTACGTTTAGATGCTCAAAATATGCTGGGTTTTTTGTCCTTTTTCAATAAAAGACAATATTCATACTAAGCTCTTTACATGGCTAATGAAATTGATTGTTGTGCATATTCCCAACATGACCAGGTGATTTAAACAGGTAAAAACACTGAATAAACCAGTTTCACCTCACAAATCAGTGTTTCTTCTACCCTGTTTGGCAAGTTGCAGATGGCCTGCTAGCATAGCACCTATAAAAGTGTGCTCACCTTATTTCTAATCCAGTCATTTGGGAGGTTTCTACTGGGAGCTGAATTATCCGCAGAGGTCTCTTCCTCTCAAAAACAACCGGAGCTTGTGATTTAAACCAGAAAAAGCACTGAATAAAGCAGTTTCACGTTAAAAAAAAAAGCTTTTTCTTACGCTGCTCATTGCAGAGGGGCTGCTAACTATGCTGGCCAACATGAAAATGCTGATGGCCCAGTCCAGGGGCAGTATTTCATTTGTCTGGTCTGGGCTACTGTAGAAACATGGCAGTGCAACATGACGAGGACCTGCTCCCTATGTAGATATTAACGGCTCTTTCTAACGTAACAAAAACACAACAATTAGTTTTTTTCTTATTTTTTAACTTTCTAATGCCAATATATTTCCCTTAATTAGACACACTGTACCTTGTAGGCTTTTCTTTAGGGCATGCATCTCTACTCCACAGCCTTGCAAACTCCTGGCTAGTTGGCTTGTGTACAATGCATCCATGACAAGGCACGGGGCTGACTGTAAACACACACGAGGCTGTGTGTCGCAAACTTTAGTGAAAACCCCAGTTGAGACACATATTCTGAATGCGCTGTAAACATGTACAAATAATGCTAAAACCTGAATAATATCGACATACCCATGTCTTAATTGGAAACTGCTACACGAGGAATATCCAAACAGACTCTGCCGTTTACATGACCTGTATGAAATTCAGAATATTGTCATATTCAGAGTTATAGTGGAATATTTGTGTTCATATAAGCATGTCAGTCAATGTGGAAAGTGCACTGTGTGTCATTCAGTGTCCTGAACTGTTTACAGTGGGATATAGTCCCACAATAAAAGCCTCTACTTCTTGAGGGGATGTAAACGCTCACTGAAGGTGTGTGAATAAATCCTGGTATTTATGAAACCACTCAAATTTAATGAGCAGTGAATGGAAGCATATCATCGCTTCTTCCTGTTTGCCAAGGCAGTCTGAGCATGTTTATTTCCAGGATGTGTTACCTTTGCATGACTTCACCTTGCGCCGTGATAAGTTTGCTGATTTTTTGATTTTCAAACCAGTGCACCTGTAATTCGAGGAGCAACTCCTTGTTTGCCGGCTCGTGTAGTATTGAAAATCCCTGCACAAAAGTAGGGATTTTCTTTTTTTTCTTTTACAGATGACATAGGATACTCGTGCTGTTTCTGGGTTTTGAATCTTATCCTGTTTTTGATCATATCTGGGAAATGACATTTACACGGAACACAGAGCAGCCTGGTTATTCATACGCGTTTCTGATCATTTGTTCAGGTGCGTTTGTCTCTGTCGTGTCTGTACCGACTGAGTGAGTGCAGAAGCTGAGGAAGAACCCTGTAACCTGTTTTTGACTTCCTGGCCTCTGCTGCCTTCACTGTGCTGCTGGAATGAGCTTCTCCTTTATCTGATCCCAAGTAAGAGCGAAGAAATGGTCTATCCTCCACATTTCCAGTGTCAGACATACGCTTTCATTTCAGCATGTAGCCCATCATTGCATCATTTATGATCATATTTTTTGTCTTACTGACTGACTATTACATAATTTAAGTAGCAGACGCACTGCAAACACAACATGGAATGTGTGCAGGAGATCACAGGATCCTGGTTTCCTTTGGAGTTCTCCAGTTTACATGTAGGCCATTTTCACAGCAGACATTTTGACTTGTCATATGCCACATTCACATTGTATCTTTAAGACGGTAATTATCAACAGCAGAGTGGGGGGAAAACATTAATGCCAGATGTCAAGTTGTAATTCAATGAGTCAGAGATATCAGGAAGCTCTGGCAGCGACATTATCTCCCATTGAATGAAAAGAAAAAACTCAAAATTTCCCAGATTAAAGTGGTAAATTTAGGAGAAAAAATTCACAAATTTATGAGACAGATACTGAATACTCTCTGAGATTATAAAGGAAAAAATCATGAGAAAAATGCCTTCAGGACCTTCTGACAGAAAGTCAGGTGTTGTATAAATAAAGGGAGGAGTCATGGTGGATGAATGAGTCATGCATAGGACTTTCACCCAGGAGAGCTGAAGTCTGTGTCCTGTGGGAGTCAACGTTATTTTACACACAGTGTACATAAACTTCAGCAGAAAAGCTGAATAGGCCTATTCACATTAACGTCATATTCTAACCTTGCTTGAACACCTAAGGAGGACGTCCAGCTCATGGCCAGGTAACATCCCAGATGTCGACACAACTGTTGAACATTTTGAAATCACTTTTGAACCATAAAGGGACGTCTTGATTGAAAACTATGAGGCGTCATGTTTTGGTTACCTTGGAATGAGCTGTTCATATGTAGCCTATGTACAGAGTGGGTCCTCTTCTTCGGAGACTGTCACATTGTCTCTACAGCAGCCCAGAATGGACAAACCAAACAATAGATAGGGCCATTCATGTTTTTGCTGTTGTTCTCCTACACACTTGCCATATGACAGAAATTTCAGTTTATCGCAATTTGCAACCTTACCTCTAAATGCCACTAAATTCCTCACTCTAAACCTTAAAGAATGAAATTTCACAGTTACTTACATGCCAACATGGTTAAGTCGCAACAATGACAGCAATATAGTACACAATGACCAGCACTAAAATCAACCTGCGTAGTTGTCCCTCCATTGTGACATTAGAAAGTGTCACATTTATCTTGTAAGTGTCCTCTTAATCAACGTTTTGTTTACTTCCTGGATTTTTCCCACATGGAAATTCTGACCAATCAAGAGCAGCTTTCTCACACAAGGCATTTTATCTGGTCCGCTTGTAAATGCTGCCGTGAGAACACGAACCAACTCTAGGCAATTATACAACTTTGTAGCAAAATCATACCCTGATTCAGACCACAGCAAGACAACTCTAGGTCTGAAAGCACGTGTCAACAGATCCATCTTCATGTGAACTGTACAAACAATCTTGGGACGCCTTAGCTATTGGTCTGAGACAAAAGCCTCCAGGGTTTGCGGTCAATATTTCAAGGGCTCCTAAGTAGTCAGCAGATATCCAGGCCAAGACTTCATCTTTTGCGCAGCACTCATTGTTTACAGTTTGATTAGCAACTTGAGACAGGTCCCAACAACATTTCAACTAATCTCTATACACAGATATCCACATATGTATGCAAACAAATAATAAAATACAAAATCATCAACAGATGATAGCTAATGGGTTGCATTTCTGTCACTGTGTTCCACATCTTCTGCTCTCCACATGGACTGTTTTCCTGCAGTGGTTGAAAGCTCCACAAAAAGCTGGTAAGTTGACCCTAAATTGGGATTGTTTTTGCTAAACCAGGTGAAATTTGGTTAAAAAAATTACATTTGTTTAACTGTTATTTGCATTTAAATGACTTTATTTCCTAACCACACACTGGGTTACTTGGTATTGTATATGCACACACATGCAGTAAATGCTGTGGGAGCCTAATGCAAATAATTCTGCACTAGAATAAATAATATTTCCCTTCCATTGACATACTGACACCCTTCCTGACATTAAAATAAACCCACAGTCGTGCACTTTCTGCACACATGAGAACACATGCAGGCAAGTCAGAGGGAGAGAGGGAGAGAGCACGACAGCTTCTGCCGTGGCCTCACTCATCCGTGGCCTGCTCCGATGCAGATGTGCTCTCTACCTCGTTAACCTCGACCAATGGGAGCTGCCCGCGCGCAGCTGTGCGGCCGACATGCCGCTCTGCCTCACCAGACTGCGGCGCTGGCACGAGGAGCCCACTGGCACCAAGTCAACACATACTCACATGCTTGGACACATGTATGTACACATACAGTACACGCTAGTGCTCAGACACACACACATACACGCACACAAACGACTAGAGAGTGCTCAGACATGACTGTGTTTTCAAACAGGATGCACCTCTGCTCAGACTCGGAGCATCTCGCTGCACAGTGTGCTGGCATGTATTACACACAGTCACCTTGTTCAAGGCCAGAAATAAATAGGTAATTTATTGACAGGGGCGGGTTTCCTCACCACATTCAATTACACTTTGCGAGGGGCTTGTAGAAATTTATATCTATTCCTATAATGTTCACAGTGGCTCTGAATCCTGCAGGGCTGCAGCTACTACTACTGCCCGCTTTACAGTAACCATAGCAACTACTTGGGGCTACCAGGGCTTTGAGGGGAGGAAGGTCAAGGGTTGAATTCTGTTCAGTGGAGAAATCAAATCTGCTCTTTGCCTAGACAGCAGCTCTAAAGATTGATGTCCAGCAGGAGAGGAATCTGTGGAGCGAGTTGCTTTGGGGGGGGTTCAGGCTGCTCTGACCCGGGCTAAAATCTGCTGCCCATGCCAACTGTGACTGAGTGCCTATCTGACTGATGCAGAGCCTTTCCTGTCTGCTGAATCAAGATGTTTTTATCTGCCTGCGTGAACGTCCTGAAACATCAGAGGATTGGAAATGCTGGATTTATTCTAGGCTACTCTCGGTCAATCAGTTTGCAGTCTGTTGATTTGTCTCTTTTTGCCTTTTACATCAGAAGCAAGCCCACAGGTGGTCGCTTACTTTACCGTAGCCATGGCAACTGCCCACAGAAAGCCGGGAGTGTTTGGCGGAGTAGAAGAAGAAGAAGAAAAAAACCCTCACTTACCTTTAGAGGGGCAGCTCCTTGATGAGCGTGGGTGGTTTCTCCTTTGCTAAGTGCATTTTAGGCTCTGATGGACCTCTGACTCAGAACAAAATGGACACTGCCCGCTGCCCCCCGTCAGCCCAGGTGGGCCACGTTCATTCCCCCCTCAAGGCCGATCCACAGATGGGCTGAGCCAAAAGGGGGGCGAGTTGTGGGGGTGGAGGGAACTGGGCACAGTCCTGGCACGGAGGAGCTGAGCCATCTGCCTGTCAGGACTGCTCCATTTCAGACCCCTGCTCTGGCTCTCCGGTGTTCCCACCACAGATGGACAGCCTTCAGAAAGGTGTTAGTCATGCCTGGGCTGCAACACAGTGACACTAGGAGGACCGTACAGTCTGGCTATCATTAAAGCAAAGGCTGAGCGAAGAAAGCAGGATGGAGGGAGGAGTAAATCGGCTGTGTGTTTGAACAGGTTAAAGGGGTTACGACGAAGAGCAGGGACCAGTCAGTAAATGATACTTGCACACGACATTGAGTAAACGCTGTGTGGATACCAGATTTTAAAGGAACAGTGTGTGAGATTTAGGGGGATTTAGTGGCATCTAGCAGTGAGGACTGCAGATTCTCCCAGTTAGAATTCCTTCAGTGTTTTTACAGGGAGCCGTATTATCTACGCAGGTGTCTTCCTCTCTAAAACAAACCGTCCAGGGGTCTCATTTATAAAACACTGCGTACGACCCAAAATGAGGCCTGAAAGAGGCGTATGCAAAAGTTGTGATTTATAAAAACAGACTTGATGGGAGAAACTTTGACCCATGCTTCTGAACATTTTGGAGACGGGACATTGACATTGACGCAGAAGGTGAGGTGGAAACATGATTGTAGAAATTATTGAATATGTTTTGTCCAAGCGTACATTTTTAGTATGGATCTCATGCATTGTTTTATAAATGAGACCCCAGGTGATTTAAATAGGTAAAAAACACTGAATAAAGCAGTTTCACGTTACAAATCAGTGTCTCTCCAGTGCTGTTGGGCATGTCGGAGATGAGCTGCTAGCCTAGCACATGCTAACATGTTTCTTTTCTTTTCTCTCTGATAACTTAAGATCTAGACGTTCGGGAGGTTTTTATTGGTCTCTGCCTCTCCAACACAAACAAAACAGGTGATTAAAACTGGTAAAATACAGAATTAAGTAGTTTCAGATAAAAAAACAAAACAGTTTTTGTCTGACAATGCTTGTTGCAGAGAGACTGCTAACTATGCTGGTTGAAATGAAAATGCAAAAAACGTAAAGACGTGAATGGCCTCATCTAGAGCCAGTGTTTGGTTTGTCCTATCTGGGCGACTCTAAAAACATGGCAGTAAAACATGGCGTAGATGAAGACCCGCTTCTAAGGTAGCAAAAACACAATTTTTATTTTCAGGCAATGATACACTAAAGAAAAAATACTTCTATTACAGTTCTGCCAATATATCCCCCTAAATCCTACACATTGGACCTTTAAATGCAGCAGCCCACAACCCCTCATTCTACATCCAGCTCCCACACAGCACCACCACTTCTCTCCCTTTTGTCCTCATTCTCTCGCTCTTACACCCCTGCCTTCCTGTGTCATTTTCCTTTTCACTCCTGTCTCTTGTGTGTTCCCACATGAGCAACGTCTGAACACACAAATGCACTTCATTTTCTCACCTAGGCTTCCTGTCCGTCCGTACTTTGCTTTCTCCATAGCCCTCCACCCATTCACCTCGTTTTAGCCTCACTTTTCCCTCATCACATCATTTCTTTTTGACCTTTTATTTCTCCTCCCCTCTCCTTTCCACTCTCCCTGTCAGTGGTAGCCCCATCACTAATCCGTTGGGATGCAGTGTAGCATCTCTGCCGGGGTTTTCTGGAAGTGGATTTGTAAGAGAAACACCAGTAAGCCTCTCGCTCCCCCTGTCTTAATGGCAGATTAGAGCCTTGCTCTGGCATTAAGTCGACAAACACACAGAGCCGTCGCGGAGCCTCGCAGGCAGGTACAGGAGTAAGGTGGAGAAGCTCGGGGAGAGACTCGACATCTGTCAGAAAAGTGGGAGCGAGAAAACGGGGGTAAAAAGAGGGGGGAGGGCGATCATCGTAAACTAAACATAAGCTGCTTAATGTACCACCTGCTAATTCAATTTTTCACAGGAGAAGAAACAGGTATGGTGAAAACACACATGAACCCCCCGCGTGTTTACCTTTTCACGGTGATGTTGCCATGCTCGCAGAGGTTGACCTTTTTTCAAGACGTTGGGTTTGATTGCTGCTCATACTGGCGGAGTATTTTTGTCCCCCTGTGCAGCAAATATAGACCATGTTTGCAGTTAATGTCACATGACACAGGCGGTAATTTAATAAAAAGGGAAAAGGTTTTTGCTGCTGCTTTTAAACTTTAAGATGTAATTGCATATGATAATTTATAAAAAACAAATCTCTATGTTTCATATTTGTCAAATATACATATATATATATATATATATATATATACATATATATATATATATATATATATATATATATATATAGACTCTGGACTGAGTCAGGCTAGCTGTTTCCCTCTGTTTCCCGTCTTTGTGCTAAGCTAAGCTAACCAGCTGCAAGCAGTAGCTTTATATTTACTGTGCAGACAATGTAAACAGCATCAACCTTCTCATCTAACTCTGCAAGAAAGCCACTAAGTGTATCTTACAAAGTGTTTTCTGCTAGACATTGTGTTACTGATTGGTTAGAACAGATATACCATTTTTTCTTTTTTTACTTTTCTCAACATTCAGTGGCAGAACACATTTTCACTATAAAAAGCTGTGTGGTTCATAGAAAGTAATGATGTCTTTTTAAAGAAGCAGCCAAAGGAGGAGCAGCAGTTTGTTTGGAATAAGTAAAACTGCCAAGTTTAGATGAGCGGAGATACGCTCCGTGGCTATTCCTGCCCCCACAGGAGTTCAAACCTCAACATAAACTGAGTGAGAAAAGAAAGAAACTGAGCGTTGCCTTGACAAGACAACAAACAAGATAAGATGGAAGTGAGAAGAAATACAAACAAATGTCTCTTCGCTCTACGAATCACAATGTCTGTCAGTCGAACACTTGGGTCCAGGCTGAATAATCTCAGCAGCTATTAAATGGATTTCCATGAGATCTTATACAGACATTCACAGTGTTCAGAGGATGAAGGTTAACCAATCAGCAGAAGAAATATTGGCAATGTACATTTCAGCAATGTAAGTTATTAGAGCAGACACCTTGAAGCTTTACATTTGTTTACATTTTTAACAATGCTGAGAGTAGCGTAGCATTATGTTTAGGTACAAACATCCATTTTCGTTGGATAAAGGTCATATTTTGGCTTAAAATGCCAGTTTTCAGGGGGCTGAAGATGCTGATGATGTCTTGCTAGAAGCACCCCATTTTGATGGCATAATCATCGCTGGAATTGGTGCAATTGTCTCACTAAAAAGCACACTGTTTTGATGGCATGACTGCTGCTAGAAATGCTGCCAACATCTTGCTAAAATGCCCCTCGTTTTGATCGCACAATCAACGCTGGAAATACTGCCTACGTCTCCCACCCGGTTTTGTTAGCACAATTGCGGCTGGAAATGCTAATGATGTCTTACAGGAAGCATTCCGTTTTGGTCACACAATCTGCTGGAAATGCTACCAATGTCTCAGTAAAAAGCATCCCATCTGATGGCACAATCATAGCTGCAAATGCTGCCTATGTGTTGCTAACAACACCATGTTTTGATGGAATAATTGCCGCAGGAAATGCTGCCAATGTCTTGCTAAAAAACACCCTGCTTTGGCAGCACAACCATTGCTGGAAATGCCACTGATGTCTTGCTAAAAAACACCATGTTTTGGTGGCACCATTGCCACGGGAAATGCTGTTGATGTCTTGCTAAAAAGCACCCATTTTGGTGGCATAATCCAAAAGGAAGCTGTCCCAAGCGATCTGTAAGGAAGCAGGTTAGGGGCCATATAACACAGGACTTTTCCCATGAGACAGGTATTTAAAACCATGTGAAATTTAAGAGAATATTGTCTCTTCATGTTTGTTTTCCCTAAACCTAATTAGTGGGACGCTAATTCATAGAATATCATACAAACTGTTGTATGAGGATACGTTGACTGTCATGGGTCAAGACTCTAGAAGGACCTTCTACTAGTACTGACCGCAAGCATTAGTGATACATTATAATGCAACTGACTTTGATTTTCGTTATCAAATTTATTTTCATTGTGTTGTGATTCTTTTTGATGAGCTAGCTTTAAGTGTAACTAAGTGGACATTACTGTGTTTGAGCTGAGAAAATGAAGTTCCGATGGTTTCTTCACCATCTCTAATTCAACAGGCCGTGATGGTTTTGTTTAGAGGATATGTGGACAGGCTGTAACCATCAACATCACCACACCTGCAGCTCCACTCTTCAAATACCAGAAATCTTGTCAATCATTACTCATAGTAAGCACGTACTAATATCCCTACACACACTGGGTCGTTCCGGACCTGACACTGAGAACCAGCTGTCGACACACTCCCATCCTGGACGCCCTCATCTGCTGATCCTGCAGATGATCAGACAGCTGGACGCTGCTGCCTCTTCGCTCCTGTGGCCGCTGTATGACACAGTCAGAGGGACTAACCTAACCTTGTGTACCAGGTGAGGTGGGCTGACAGCAGAGCAGGACAGAGGGCTTGTTACTGGGTCAGCGCTGTGAACCGGCACTGCGGCTCACGCATCTGACCTACATTACGCTTCATGTAGCCTGGGTGAGCTGCGCTACGGTATGCAGGAGTCTCTAGACAGAGTTTGGAAACATCAGATGAGCCACAGTACTGCTGGACAGAGAGCGTACCTGATGTGTATGTTTACTGCACTTGCTCATACATTTTTCTTTTAGTTCAGTGATACTTTGTTGTGTTTTCTGTAAAATAATTTAGGTGAAAAATATGATTTAAGCGTCTTGGGGTTTTCGTTATTTTTGCAGCCTTCCAATCAAAAATACCACTACTTTAAAGTATGACACATTGATTAGGATCTAATTTAAAAAACAAAATGTAATAAGAAATTAAGCCACTTTGAAGCACTACTTTGAATGCTGTTGGTTTAAAATCTCATTTACAACCTAATTAGGGAGAAAATTGACATAGTTATACAAAAAAAATCTATAATTTTACATCTTATATACTGGTAAAATGTGTCAGAAGTCAGAGCTGACCGATAATTTTAATCATAAACACACTCAGCGTCTTCCCCCACAACTACTTCTTTAAATATACAAACTTTCATCCTCATCAGAGCTGTGATACAAACTGAAATCAATATGGCACTGCCACAGAATGATATGTGAGCAGCCTTATTTATTCATAGAGAAAACATCAGTGGCTTCTCAAGTCATGTAGCGGTTGGACACAATATTCCGTCTGATCCCACAGCAGACAGATTTATTTTGGTTGTAATGTGTGCCTCTCATAAGGGGAGGAGTGGGATGTGTGTGAGTGAAGGAATCATGAGAGTGAATTTACGTGGGTGCCAGAAATGTGTAGTTTTTAATCTTTATAATATTCCTGAAATATCTGGTTCCTCAAACAGGGGATGTTGCAGGTGTGGTGGGTGTGTTACAATTCTTTAGTCTCTATCTCTAAAACTTGTAAACACATTTGGATTGCCGACACATCTATTAAAGAGCTAATGTGCTCATTTTTGACTGGAACACAAGGCTGATGGATAATTCTTGCTTAATGTGCACAGTGATTGATAGGATTAATGTAACTGCATTGGTGCTCAGTGGGTACTTAGTTTGTCTCCCACTACTATAATACTATTATACCAATGACACAAAGCACACTTGCCTTGGTTAAAGGTAGAGATGCACAATAATATTGGCACGTCATTGGTATTGGCCGATATCGGCTTTTATATGAACTCTCAGAATCAGCCAACATGCTTTTACTTATTTTGCACAATGAATGAATATTACATTATGTTGAAAAGTACTGCATTTCCTGTCCATATGCTGGTGGGCCATCATGATAAGAGTATGCATGCATAATATGATGTTAATTCCACTACAGCAGAGACTGGATAATCACTAAAATTAGGTGGGGAAAAAAGTGGATATATCAATATCAGTATCGGTTATTGACCCAATAAGTTGTTATCAGCATCATTTGACTAATATCCCACAGGCTATCGGGCGATATTGAGAAAACATGTTGTTTGAGATGTTGAGGCGACACAATGGTACAGTGGTTAGCGTTGTCACTTCACAGTAAGAGGGTTTCTGGTAGAGGGCTGGTCTGTGGGGAGTTTGCATGTTCTTCCTGTGTCAGCGTGGGTTTTCTCCAGGTGCTCAGTCCAAATGATTAATTGGTGACTCTAAACTGCCCGCTTGAATGGTTGTATGTCTCTATGTGTCAGCCTTGTGACCTGACCAGGGTGTACCCTGCCTCTCGCCCAATGTCAGCTTGGATAGGCTCCAGCACCCCGCGACCCCCAACAGGATAAGCGGTTACGTAAAATGAATGAATAAATGATTGAATATTGATTTAGAATAGCCTTGGTAGCAGTGTCCATCTTGTCTTTGATGTTCGCTATTGTTGTTATTACTCCCCGTTGGTTCTGGTGCACTGATTGGCACTGCTTGAGTACTGCCCATGGCGCTGTTGGCTAATTGAGTCCCCCTGCGGTGCTCATTGGTTGTTTTTTATTTTAACCAAGAAACTGCTGTTTCATGCACGATGCCAAACAAATCAGTCAAAGGTCTGGACCCAGGTAACCCCCCCCCCAAAAAAAAAACAAAACACAGAAGGACTTGCCCTTTAACCATCGCAGAGTTCTTAGTTGTTTCTTATCAAGACACCTCAGACTGTTGATATCAGTTAAAACAACTGTAGTGCACGGCTGACTTGTAAAGTAAATATGTAGGTAAAGACATGCATGTGTTGTTGTGTTTATGTGTCTCCGCCAGAGACTGACTCCTATTGCACATATGTAGCTATCTGTTTTGATGTGTGGGTCCCTCCTTTGTGTAGAGCCTATTAGTGGGACAAAAGCACATGTTTCCCTTTTCATTTGAAAGAGATCAGTGGATTTGCACAAAGGCAACCCAATTTAGACATCTCTAACAAAGCTCGCCTTCTTCCTCCCTCTCCCCTCTGCCTCACTCTCTGTCTCTGTCTCACATACATTCGCACATTTGCATGCTCTTTGAGGAAGTGGCGGTTCTCATCCAAAAGCCCAAGCTGTGAGAAAAGGGGATTGTGGAGGCAAGCGACTGAGGGGACAGAATTAGTGGGAAACAGAGAGACAGAGCGACAGAGAGGTGTGTATGGGTGAGAAAGGTCCCCCGAAGAAGCTTAAGTCCGCCCTGTTTTAAAAAGCTTTGATCTCACTCTGAAGCCGCTCACCCTAGAGTTAACACTGTTGCTTTATTAAGGACCTACTCTCCTCTGCTCCGCTCTCAGCTCTGTCAACACTTTTTTTTTTTATTTTGGAGCTCAAATTAGCAATTCAAATGGAGGCTATTTGGATATGCTCGCCCAGCTTCCTCCCCTCGGCTTTCCAGGCAGTTTGACAATATTTTTGTTAAGCCCCATTTCCCCCTAACGCAACTGTAGCAACAGGGGAGAGAGAGGAGATGGGTAGATGGGTAGATAGAGGGGAGGGCGGGGGGGACGGAGAGAGGGAGGGCGAGCATATGTAGCGAGTGTTAGTGTGGAAGGTCAAATAGGAGACAGAGTGGCCCTTGCCATTTGGCGTGTTCTCTCCGCTAAGCTAATATGAGGGATAATGACGGTTATTGGAATAATATGGTCTCGTTTAAAGCTGAAAGGTTTAAATTCATTCAGGGATTATAACGCAGCGCCACCCTGCCATTAGATGATGACACTGTTTTTTACACTCGCCGGCTGACCTGAAGGACACAATGTAGAGCTGAACCCTCACACTGTTTTCAATTAAATTCCCAAAATGTGACAATTGCTCCCTTCAGAGAAAAATGTCTCTTAAAGTTGCACTAGTTAATATTTCATGATAACAGTGAATTAATCTGTGATGTGAAAGGTGTTACCCATAGTGCTGAACTCACAGAGAATTATTACAAAAACAGTTTTCCTCGGCTCCATGGAGTTTTTTTGGTTGTAATTAAGCCAATTGTTTTGATTTTGCTGCCTGGAATTTTATTGTTTTGGTTCATTGTCATCGCTCTTATCAACTTTGTTTTCAGCAGTAGAGAGCAGCCATCTTGAGTGGAAGAAAAAGCTCTGAAAACCTGCTGCACAGTCGGGGTGTAAAGATCCATCCATCTGGATTGATGTATCGATTCAATGATCAACGATCCATATCATCATCTTTAGGTGATGCCTTTATTTTGAAATTCTGTGTCACTGTCAAACAGCAGCAGGCAGAAAACGACAAGCAGCCAACGGAAAGACAACAACGTTAACTCTATTTACTCATGAAAAAATCAGCATTGTGGAAGTGTTTTTAATTTCTGAGAAAATATAGCTCAACGGACAGAGCACATGTCGTATGTAAGCAATGCCTTTGCGACATAAAACATGATGTAACATTACCTGCCTGGCCGGGCCTCTCACCCCGCTAGCTTCTTGCAGTGATGCAGCAAGCAGCAATTAGCTGCTCTGTTTCAACAACGTTTAGCTGAAAAGACGTGAATACGCCCGCTGAAATTCAACTTTGCTGTTCTGTCAATAGTGGCACATTAACAGTGGAGCATTAATCTGTTAAAGAGACAGATTTTTCTCAGGAGGTGGTGGAGACCAAAAACAGAGCTAAAAGGAGAGTTAATATTGGACTTAGATTTGTCAGGTGGACAGAGACACAACTCCAGATGAATGCCAATGCTGCTTCACTGCAGGATGTGTCAATAAAACACTGAAAACATTGCCGACATTTTTGTAATAAAAAGTTAACAAGGTGATTAATTTTGTGTTCTTCGCTTGTTTTTTGTTGTTAAAAAAATGCATTAATGCAGCTTTAAAATCACGACCACAACTCATGTTAGAAAGAAGTGAAATTAAGCAGTGAGGAATAAACATCTTGTGAAAAAATGTCAATTTCGATAGACACAGGAAGAACTGGATAGAGTGCTGCATATTCAGAGATTTTAATTATCATTATTAGGTATTTATTCACATATTGGATATTAGAGGGGTCATATGGCTTTCAGCCACGGTCATGGTCACTAAATTAGTGAGCATTTTAATATTTAGACTCACCTCTGTCTCATATTTGTTATGTAAAATAAATGTATCATGTAACAGCTCAGAAGCTCTCTGCTCTCTCTGTTTAAAGAGGGCAAATAAACTCCAGCCAAATAAAAATGAATAAACACTCAACTAAGTACATGAAAGAAAAATGGGTAAGAGAGCTTAATCTTGATTCAGTTATTGGCAAAATGGGGAAGATACACATCCGCCAATCCATGGAGATGGAGGGATTCTCCTTGAAAAATCTGATTTGTCTCTTTATTACACCCATACTAAAAGTAGACTAAGCTGCAGCCATTTTCAAGCATATACATTGGATTGATCTGAATAACTTTAATGTACTTGAAGTATGCACTGTGCAGTGGTATTATCTAAGGAAATAGGATCGGGACTTGTTATTAAATGACTCGGATCAGGGGCAAAAAACTTTATAACTCACTATCACTCAACACTCCTGGACTCCTGGACTGACACATTTGAGATGTCACAAGCAGTTTCATAAAAACAGACTGTGATAAAATAGATGCAAAGACAGAGATTCTAGTCCCCTGTTTGAAAATATGCAGCTGCACCACAGTTACACCTCCAAAACAGAAGTCGGCAATTCGGTTTCTGTGAAGTGCTGTAAAGTTTAACTGATTCAAAGCACACATTACACATGGCTTAATAGCGACAGTTTCAAACACAAGTACACAAATCGGCTTCATTGTAACTCACAGCATTCACAGGCAAAACAATTGTCCTTTGCTGGACACATTTTCCCCATAAATACAACATGCTAATGTTTTTAGCACAAGCCTATGGCATTCTAAATTGTATAAATTAGCCTTGTGGCTAGTGGTCGTCTACTCATATGAAGCCAGGGACAACAGCAACATGTAACAAAGGTTACGTTACAAAATTCAAGAATCAAGAATCTTTATTGTCATTATGCAAAGCACAACGAAATATTATATATAATATAATATATAAATTCAGCTCCATTACAACGCACAAGGTTCACTAACAAAACAACTGTCTTATAAAACACATTATTAAACATGTTTTCCAAACAAATATAACATGCTAACATTATAAGCACAAGCCTATGGCACTTTCCATTGCATAAAATAGCCTAGCGACTAGCGAAGATTTCCTCTGCTCATATGAAGCCAGGATAAATCACACACAAGACTTATAATGTTATTCTTGCGGAGGCTTTACTGTTTTCGCAATTTATTGTTTAGCTGTGAAATTAAAGTAAATAAAAGCTTCGTTTTCACTGAGAGGGAAAAAAAAAAAAAACAGCCGATAAAGATTCATATGGAAAAAACACACTCCAGTAAGCTCCAGTGTATCAACCAATCATTCCTTCTGGGTTTACCTCAGTGGTGAGGCCAGTCTATGGAGAGTGATGAAAGCAGCAGGAAGATCCCATAAAGAGAGAAGTCGCACCACAATGGCTTTAAACATTACGATTAAAGGTACTTTAAAGCAGAGGTAAACACAAACACTCACACCCAAGGCTGTACTCATTAGCAGGCGCGCACACGCTCATCATGTACAAGAATACGTGCATTAGTCAATAGTCTTTCGTACAAACACACAGTCTGAGGTGAAAGGAGCAAACAAACACACACACAACTTCTCACTCTTCCAAACATCTTCTAGAGGACATGAGGGTGAAATTAAATATCATATTCTCTACTTCTCTGTGTGAGATGTGGGGAGATATAACAACAACAGCTAATGAAGCGGATGATATATCTCCCTCATGTGTGCGGCCTCTATCCCCAGCTCAGCCACAGAAGCCAAAAATGTGGCAGGGCTGGCACGGCCCGTCCAATTTAACTCCATCAGATTGTATGTTTGTGCAGTATTATCCAAAACAAATAGAGGCGGGTGAGGGGGGAAAGTGACAGTTAAATGCTAATTCAATATGTCTCCGTCCTGTCAATCAGGTCCGACTGATTAGCGGCACTTGTTCGTCTAAATGTGTTGTATCACCTCCTTGCCAAAATATAATGTGATCCTTTCATGCGTGGTAGGGCCCGGGCTGCGGCGCAGTGCTAAGTCAGCGCTCTAGTTAATAAGTCCTTTTCATTAAACAAGCGTTCATTAAACATTCATTCATTCACTCATCCTCATTTGCATTTTCTCATCATAAAAGCATTCATGAAACATTCATTTGTTCACTTGTTCTCATTTGCATGGTTTCAAATGCATTCTTCAAGGAATGAATAGGGCAGGAGCAGGCAAAGAGCGCAAGGAGGACACAAGTGAGGATGAGAAAGAGGACACGGAGAGGCTGAGGAAATTGTTATTACTCCGTTTGGACAATCTGTCCTGTAAATGACAGTAGAAATTAGATTATGTTTCCCCTCATCATTATGTAGAGGCACTCGCCATGTAACAAAAATTGCCTGTTGCACAATGCAGGGCCGCGATATGAAAACAAATCATTTCTGGTATCAAAGCACGCCGAGATGGGAAACTCATTCTTGGTTGTGGTTGAATAACGCACCTGCAGGAGCAAACGACATCCCATTTTGAAGATGATGCGACTAGATAACAGTTACGCCGCTCCGTGCAGCTGCCCATATAACCATATCCCAAATAATAAATATTACAATAATATACAACGAGGTCACGCATATGACAATACACTGCATCTTTTTAGTATGTTTCCATTTGATCCATATTGTATGACCTAACTCCTCCCTACATGCTTTTCCCCCCCTCTCATGAACAGGCTACACATCAAAGACATATTCAACAAATCCTCTGTGAAATAGAGCAGCTTTGCTCCACGCAACATTGCTCTGGGTGCAACTCCCAGTACACACAGTATGGTTTGTATATGTATGTGAATGTCAATTTGATAAATTGAATACCGATGATGTGGCGGGCGAGAGATCATCTTTTTACGTCTGTAACCCTGGGAGCATTCTGCATCCTCCATCCTCTCTTCATTACCTTCTCCTCCTTTCCTTTTAACTTGTGCCGTCAGGGGAGACATCAATCTGAGTGACAGGTTGTGTGATCCTCCTTCCGGGCTTGGTGGGAGAAGGAGGGCTGTCAACATAAATATCCTTCCTGGATTTGCGGCGGACATGGAGCAGCCATGGCCACCATGAATCTTCATCCATGATCACAGGCGGAAAAACAGGAGCCCATCAGCATGGCTGAAAACCTCGCCATCACCCGCAGACACCACCCTCTCCTCCTCCCCTCTGCAAACTACATGATCAATACTGTCAGGTTGGTGCTTGTTCTTGATTGTTTGCCCATTTTTATTTCCACACAGGCGGATAATGCAGACAGGCGGCCGTGTCTCCCGGTGGCTTTTCTTCCTGAAACAAGCTCAAACACTTTTCTATGAACTGTATCTGCATTCATGTTGATGTAGAGGGCAGACTCGAGGCATTTAACCATCACAGGTCCAAACATGTCATGAGATGACGAAAAGTCATAACAGAAAATTAAAGCAGCTGCGCGGAACTTTTTACTATTTATAAAACTGTCCCTAATTCGTATCACCCCCCCCGAAGATCCGAATATTTATCTGAACCCAACAGCAACAAAAAAGCCGTTCTCTATATGGCTATTTAGCGTAGCCTCGGTTGTGTCGGACACAGCCGAAGTCAGCAAACCAGAGTACGGCACCCGGAGGTGGAAGTAAGTCTGCAAAATAAGTGCACCAGTCATTTCTGCATTTTTACATTACCAAAGGTTTATGACGAAATCACTTGACGACACCAACTACCGAGAGTGCACAGTGAGAGAGGAGAGGGAGAGACGCTGTGCTGCTGCCAGAGGAGCCGCTGAATGAGTTCCCTCTGAGCGGTAAGTCACTAAAAGAGTCTGAGAAGTCCGGGGCTGTTCATAAAACATTCAAGACACCACAGTTTATTCCACACTACTGAAGCTGCTCCTCTTTTTGGAACCATCGCAGACGTGAAACATCTATCATAAGAGCTGAAATAATCCGCTATGTTTACATAGGTAGTTGCTTCGTTTCTTGTTGACCATAACACCAAAACACTTATTTAAAAAATGCTAAAAAAAAAGAAAAAAGAAAAAAGAAAAAGATGCAGAGCTGAGGGGCGGAGTTTGGATGATAAATGTGTTTATTATGAAGAGTGACACATTTCACAGCACATGATTACAACAGATTTAAAGTTTTTTGCTCAGGTCCTATTTTCTCAATACGTTTTTTTAACAATGATAATAGTCTCACTCAGTTAACTGAGTTAATTAAACTTCAAAGAGGGACGGCTGGTCTAAACTACATAGTGTAATTTATGTTCAGTTTCAAACTGTTGGTATATCAGTGTTCACCACTTTTCCTTCAGTTCCCATTTACATCACATTTCCATGCTGTTGCTTTGCCTTCTTAATTTATATGTAGTCATTTTTCAATTATACACCCAGATGCACACAGTGACATTAACGTTGCAGCTCAGTGGGGAGTGACAAACCCTGAGGCCTCATTTGTTAAAGAAACTCGGGCACAAACATTGCTCCTGTGACCAAAGTCACAAAGTTAGTTTGTTTTAATGAAAAACTGATCTTGAAGCTACAACACTCCAAAACCAAAATAAATTAATTTCTGAGCGTGAGCTCACCCAAAGCCTTGACTAATTCTAAAAAATGATAAACTGTAAACATTTGCGAACAATTAATGACCCTGAGGCCACCGCTTCGTACCACTTGAACTGTGCTGAAAAAAACCAAACCAGATTTTGTTTCCCAATTCATCTGCAGAATGAGCAGCATTAACAGAGGTACAGGAAGGTTAGAGGATTCATTGGCACAGAAAACCTACAGGCAACACAACATCTTTTTCTCTTTCACCTTGTTCGTCCACGGCCAGTTACAGCAGATGCAGCTTATTGCACTCTGTCTTCTTCCCTGGGACGTTATTAAAGATTACAGGAGATAATCGTCATGGTATCATGCCGGATACTGGGATCAGGAAGCACAATATCATCACATACAGAGCAGTTCACTTGGGGAATACTGGACTGCTCCCATGTGTGGGATCTGTCTATAAGTCCGACAACTGTTAAAAGATAGCACTGCGCTGCCAGATGCAGTTTCAGGGGGGCTTAAAGGTACAGTACGTGATCCAAATGTATATAAAAGGGTCAACCCACCAATAAAAATTTAAAACAGAGGGTTTGAACCTGCTGCTAAGACTCACAAACTGATTAACAGGCCCCTAAACACAGGGTCTAACATAAGACAACAACTAAAACTAAAGTATCAATGTTTTTATATGGTGTTAATGCCTGTTCACAACAGTGATGCTTACAAACACTAGTTAGATTCGATTCGCTCTTAGACAGTCAGATGAAAATATCAAGCTGCTTTCACATCGCACGATAAATGTAAAGCTACAGCTAGCAGCCAGTTAGCCCCGCTTAGCACAAAGACTAAGGGAAACAGCCAGCCTTCCTTCATTTTCAGGCTGGTTTTGTGGATTTGGAGCTAAATGTTGTGCCTGGGGCACGTCGTGTATTTATGATACTCGTTACCTGGAGAGGCTGGAAAAAGATATACGTTTCTTCCCTGTTCCAAAACCAAAATCAGACCCTGTAAAGTGTAGGGTTAGCTAGCTAGCTACTGAATATATAGCCTACTGAATGTATACACATGCTGCTTTTGCTTTTTAATGATTATAACAATGAATAAAGAGCGACCCTGCTGTACAGGAACCAGTGAAGGGAAGCAGGGAAAGTTGCCAATATTAAACCAGCTGTGTGTCGTCACAGTGTGTGCAGATGAACAGTGTTTGGCTTCCTCTGGTGCCCCCTAACCCTCCACTGGACCAATGGCAGAGGTCCGGTGGAGGTGGCATGGGGAAAACCAAACACAGTTCATTTGCACATACAGCAATGACACACAGCTGGTTAAATATCAGCAAAATATCACTTTTTTGACATTGTCTTTTGCCTCAATGTGGTGGTTCACTTTTACACTGTGATCTGTAGCCTATAGTTCGGCTTTAGCTTCTAACTATCTTTGTCTTTTTAACCTGTTGTTGCTGCTGAGTCAGTTTGACATCCTGGATATATCCTTCAAACACAGACTGTAGAGCCCTCTGTCTGCTTCTCTCTGCAATCACTGATTCATCTTTCCAGAAATATGATAATATTTCTCAGGAAGTGCAGTTAGTTACAGTGTGGGCTCCATGCTGACTCTGAGAGCTTGTCGGACCATCATGAAGGGGTGGGGCTTAGCGAAAGGTCAATTGTATTTGGAAAGTGATAAGCCATTTCATTAACACAGAGCCACATTTTGATCTTGACAGCCGAAGAAACTTGTGTGAGTTTAGCTCAAATTTATATTAAAAAACTGTGTACCATATAGCTATATCACATTCCAGTATGTGTTTGCATACAGTACACATCCATGGGGATTTGCAAGTTTACGTTCCCTGCATTTAAATGACCTTCCATAACTGCAAAACACCGGCTGAAAACATGTCACTGCCGTCAGAGGAAAACACAGAGCCTCTGCCTATCTATCATTGTGTGCAAGGCAGCTTATCAGTGGCCTATCATTGTCTGAGCCAGAGCCATGGACACCTGCTCTGCAGAGTCACACACAGGGAGGAGAGGAAGCCACCTGAATACAAATCAGACTGTTGAGCACAAGGAGGGGCAGGGATGATAGGGAGAGACAGAGAGACTGCAGGCTTTGGTTCGGGAACTAGAAACAGTTAATTAGCAAGGATGCACATAATGCTATCTACTCCAACGCCTCCCCTCCCCTGCAAACAGCTTCCTCTGTGTGACTGCAGGTGCTGAAGGGAATCATCAGGATGATCGACTCACGCAACAAGCTCTTAAAACTGCTGAGGAATAGACCTCTTTTTTTCACTGTATTGACTTTTCATCTGGTAGATTTTACATTATTGATGAATATGTGTCAAGAAAGCAACTGACTAATGATGATGTGGTTTCTGTAGCAGCAGCCTCAGACAAAGACAGACCTCACAGATTTGTGTTTTTGGTAAATTCACGTCCGAACAGTTGGCTGTTTTGCTCGCCTGGGTTGCGTAATGACCACAGCTGACTCATAAACACAGCAACCTCTAATTAATATTTTGTTGAGTACCCGAAGCAAGGTCATTATCACAACACTTCAGTTGTAATCACGGCTGCTCGGTGCTGACGTTGTACAGGCAGAGGGTGAGATATAAATATTCTGTTCTTCTCTGTAAAGGCTGTTTGATTTTAAACTACAGCCTCTGGTAGAATATTAACAGTCTGTAGCAAATGGAGGAACCAGTTTATAACCTCTGATGTCTTTTTTATTGTTAGAGGAAGGAACAGACTACACCATTATCATGTATAACAAATCTTTGACTGACAGAGTCTGAAATTAAGTTTTTGGTTCAGCTGCCAATGGCAGGGCAGTATAAAATATTTACCATCCAGAGTTAGTTTTGAAATAAATTTGCATTAATAAACCATCAAACTTGTTTTCTATGTAGTTGCATAGCAGTCTATCATTATCATAGAGCAGTCTATTATTCTGATTAAATCAGATTTAGAGCTGTTTTTAAATGCTCTCCCTCTTCCTCTCATAAAAAATAAACCAACAAAACTGTAAATATCTAATATAAACAACGACTGGAAATTTGGTGAAGACATTCATGGTCCCAAAAGGACGGTTCTGATTTTCGATGACTAGAATCTTGATTACTGAAAGGATTGACATACAAGGTGGTGAAGACATCGTTCCATATAGGATGAATTTTCATAACTTTGGTGATTGCCTGGTGTTCCATCTATCATCAGGTCAAAATTTTAATCCGTCTTTCACCAGTGCTAGGCGTCAAAATGATGCAAGAAAAGACATTAGACTTTTATTTTAAACAGACATTAAATTTTGGTTAAAATGAAAATGAGGTTGACGATATTTTAAATGTCTAACGACGATAGAATTTCACGTTGTGTTAACGTTAACATTATAATGCTTTGCAGACGTTGGGTTACATGCTCCATACCTTACCACTAAATGCCTTTATCAAATGACCTTGGCATGGAAGACATTGAATTTTTGTTAATTAACAACACACCTAAAACCAACAAGATACCAATGTCATCATTGGAGACTGGATTTTGGTCACCCAAAGTCACAACCTAAATTCAACCTTATATCGATGTCTAAAGATGATGGTGACCAGCTAGGTTGGTTTAATACCAAGCCCGTGCAAAACTTCAACACCTATCAGCCCCAGATTTGGGCTGCAATCAAACAGTCTCTTTTGTTAAGCAAGGTTCCTGAATGAATTCACTGGAAGTATCTGAGTTACAGTCATGATAAGAGCTGGTTGAATTCTCTAAATGCTCAGGACAGGTGCTTCAGTGCGACCCATTTATCTCCTTTAGCATCGGGAAATTACACTAGACCATCGTTTACCAAAAGAAAGGAGATAATGCTGTCCCACAATTCCTTGTGGCAGCAACATTGAAAGCGACACACCATTTGGCCATTCATAAAAACAAATGATATGCCTAACAATTAGAGAGAGTGGGAAAGTGCAGCTGGTACCGATGCGTCGATCATGCAAAAAAAATAGGGGTGTGCCATATCATGTCATTCACAAGGATACAGGTATAATTTTTACTACCATAAGAAAAATTCACATTGTGATACTCGCAATATTTCGACTTAGTGACATATAAACTGTTACCCACGCCAAATAACAAGCATGGCTGAAAGCAAACATATTTCAGACTCTGCGGTGGTTCCACAAAGAGGAGCAGCTTCAGTAGTGTGGAATAAACTGTGGCGTCGTGAATGTTTTATGAACAGCCCCGGACTTCTCAGACTCTTTTAGTGACTCCTCTGGCAGCAACACAGCGTCTCTCTGTCGGTGTCGTCCGATCCCAGGGTACATTTTTTGTATTTGGGAGCTGGTTAAATGTGTAATTTGTGGTAAATTTTATTTTGTTGAACTATCAATATTGTAATACAGAATGTGAATCTCACTCTGAGTTACTGTAAAGAAATGAGAGATCATTTTTGTTTAATTTTTACTGAGTATTTGAAGAAAACTGTAAAACTTTATCACTTATTTTTGTTACAATTCTGTGCTCTTAAATTACTAACATATATTTTTTTATCGTCAACAATATCATTATTGCAAAAAACAACAACAACCCTGAAATATTGTGATATTATTTTAGGGCCATATTGCCCACCCCTACTTGTTAGCAACTGCCTTTTTAAGTCACATGAAAGCTTGAGAGTTCACAGTGGGGTATTTACTAACGTGTTCTGTGTTGTAGAAGAAAACATGAAAGTCTCATAAGCTGGTGTTAAACACAGCCCTATTTCAAGCATCTAACCAAGTGCAGTCGGATTCTCTTTGCACCGCTGTTTTTCTTAAGTTCTTATGATTATAATGAATTCTTTTTTTCTTTGACTGCTCGACCGCAGCCATGCATTCAGTACAATATGTTAGTGTGCTAAAATGCTAGTCTAAGATGGTGAACATAGTAACCATTGTACCTGCTGAAGATCAGCATATTGTCACTATGAACATGTTAACATGCTGATGTTAGCATTTAGCTCAAACCACCACTGTGCTTAAGTACAGCCTCACTCAGCCACTAGCCGCTAAGTATAGCCTTCTGGTGTAAGAGTGAGACAGATCCTTTTGTTTCGTGTGAGAGCTCATTAAGTGGTTGTCTATTCTTCATGTTAGTGGTTGATACTGCAGTGGGAGGTAATGACAGAGAAGGAGCCTTAACAGAGCTGAAACCCTTTCCATGATTGATGTCTTCAAGCATTGTGTATTTATCCCACCATACACCGGTTTCACCTTAAAGTGGATAAAAACAACTTTTCAACTCCTCCCCCCCTGGTGTTTCCAAATGGTATTATTGTTGGTACCGCTGTCAAAAAGGCAATCAGATCACTTTCTGTTCTCCTCAGAGCCTAGCACAGGGCTCTTGTGCTTTTATGGCTTGAGTCTCTACAGTTACTTTGCTTGTTCCACCGTCTGCCATTTCCACTACTTCTACTTCAATAGTGGTATCTTATTTTTTGATTAAACAATCTCAACTCACTCGCTTTTTACAGAGCTCTGTTTTTATGGAACAGGTTTCATCAGCAGATGGAGTTCTCATCTTTACAGACAACTGAACACCTCTCCACCTGGTGATGAAGTCAAGTTTATTCACATAGCACATTTAAAAGCAACCAGAGTTGAAAACAGTCAATAAGTTTACATGCAAAGTTAAGTAGAGCTAAGGTTATATCTCGACTAGGCCAATTAATTGTCCTACTGTCCTTTTCCTAGTGTACAACCACAGGAGGGGAATCAGTTTATTGACAGAAGTATGTAGTACACTTGTTAGTGTATTACACCACAGACCAAGCAATCGACAAACAAGTTAGCTATGGTTAGCTAGCAGCAAACTGAATTCAAAGTGGACAACCTCACAGGTCTGTACATTTCATCTATATAAAAATGCACGAATCTGGATGTAGATTTCACCATGCTTTCGACTTCCGGGTCAAAGCCCGGGGCGAACACTGTGGAGCATGCAACAAGCGTTGAGTTTTAATACATTTTGCGTCATATGGTGTCAGTTTCTTTGTTACACTGTTAGTACGTGCACGTTCGACTTCTTGTGCTGCCTGCCCCACAAACCGTCTCCTCAGTGCAGTACCAGTCATGTGTAGGTTTACATCAATAAAGCTAATATTCATTTTAATGCATTTCAGCATCCCACGGATGCCATGTAAGCTTCTTTGAGGGCAAGTAGTGCTGCAGACGTCTCAAAACCTCCACAGCCTTGTGCTGCATTCATAATGCAGAAAAATCTGGAAAAATGCGCCCCCCCCATCATATTTCATGGCTCACCTGATCTGCTTCCTTTGCGCTTTATTATCAACGTGTTGTTTAAAGGCTCTAAGCAATAAAACACAACATATCGTCTTAACACACTGAATTCAGAAAAATGACCGTCTGAGGAGTACATGAATGCTCACTGGCCTTGGCTGGCGGAGGTCTCCAGCCGAGTCCGATTTAAACAGTCATCCATTGTTTACAAAGACACAACTGAGCATATTTTAAAAGAAAGAGAAGCCAACTCGTCTGGCACCTCACAAACCAGTACAACAACCAGTTTAACTCTGTCAGCTGTCACTGCAGCAGGCGTTCTTCCAGGGCAAGCACAATACGTCCCACCTCGAGAGAACGGTTCACTCAGTCTCGTTCAATGAGTGTTGCTGCGCGGCTGTCTGAACTGGGGCCAGATTCAATCGCATCTCGTTCACTAACACAGTGTGAGCGGTACCCTACAGTACCTGCAAGTGGGAGGAGGGATTCATGAGCACTCAGACGTTCGACAGGCTGACCCTGTATATATTTGACACTTAAAGGAGTCATTCAAAAAGATTTGTTGGATCATTTTCACTATTAGGAACATGTTCAGTAAAAGGGAAAACAGTCCTTTCCCTGTATATCACGCAGGGATCTGTAACCTTAATAACGAGAGGTACTTGGAGGCTCATAACTTTCTGTTTACCAGTGGATAAACAATCTAAAACTGTTTGGATAAAGCACAAGATCCTTTTTGTTTAATCAGAAACAGCCCCAAAATCGCTACTGCCAAACCAACCAAACTCCATTTAAATAAACAGCAATTTTAGCGTGTATAGAGTCAGCATGTTTTGTCATTTAACTGGGTAAATTACGGGTTTATTTAAACCAAACCAGAGTTGGTGATTGTTGGAACAGTGGAAAAAAAACCAAGGTGGTTTCTGTGACTTTTATTTTGTTTCTCTTGACTTTGAATGAAGTGTGTTTTACGCTGATAAAATGACTTGTTTATTTAAATATAGCTTGTGGGTTGATGATAGCAAGTTTGAGGTTGTTTTTTTGTCAAACAAAACTCTGAAGGGATCCTTTCAATAATCTTGTCAGACATTTAGGACAATCTGAGCCTGTCGGTGGCAAAAACAAGCACTTTTAATGGACGTGAACTGATGGTCCAAAATGCCCTGAGTGGTTACATCGCAGCCTGGTCACTGGTCTCCTTCAATACTGGACAACTTTCAAAAAATGTTGTTCCCATTAGTCACAAAAACATGGGAAAATAGGTTCCAGGTTGAAAAAAAAAAAATCCTATAATGCATGCGTGCAGAAAGCCACACACAACTCCTCAACATGGGAGCAAATGCTTTGATTTCACCATCAGCGCAAAAGGATGTGAGGTTGTGTGGGCACAGCACTGTATGACACGATGGTCAACACAATGTAAAGCACTGTGTGACACAACATGTCATATTTGTATTTAATCAGTGTCAGTAATCAGTATTACATTTTTCATTGGCATGGAAATTATCCTAACAAGGTCAGGATTACTGCAGAGATTAATTAATTTAACCAAATAGGAGGATGTCAACACACACACACACACACACACACACACACACGCACGCGCACAGACACACACACCACAACCTGATGTTTCCTGTTCTTTATAACAGTATTAACTGGTACAGGCACACCATGACCATGAACCTTAATCTCAACCAATTTTCCAGAACAAACACAATGTCACCTCCCACATATGCAAATCTTCCTATCATCATCATCTGAAAAATTCATTAAAATCCCCCTGGCCCTACCCCTACCTGTCTCCGCTAATGGCATGTCGCATGCATAATGTATGAGAGTAATATAATATTATAGATTCTGTAATGCGGATCCACCTGTGTAACAAAACACAGAGGGGTGCTGTAAGTACTCTCTGGCATGCATTTCAATTTCAAAGTGGATACACTTTGCATGGAGTCACCTGATCAAACATGTCAAATTGAACCATGCATCAGTGGCAGTGAAGCCGTGGCGGCCTCGTGGGGCGATGCGGGCTTCCCTCCCCATCACTTCATCCCCGGCATTGATTTGATGTGAACTTGGACCATCTGTCCTGCGTTAATTGCACATGTGCTGCTATGTAGCCTCATTGGTGGGCTGCACAACAGAGGGACTCATAATAAAAGTCTGTGTTTTCTTTCCCAGCGGGCAGTCCCCTACGGTTTTCTTGATAATGGGTGAATGTGAGAGGTTCATTTACTCCCAAACAGTCGGTCACCAGTCAAGCACAAACATGGAATTCAATGGCTGATCCAAATTTGAAATCTCACCAGAAAAGAATAAGCCATGTGTTGCATTTGCAGCAGTAATCAAAGCACATAATCAATAAAAAGGCTTGTTCTCAGTCTCAATCTTGCTTTAAAAAGCTTTTGTTGACTGTCTGCAAATGCATCCCTCACATTTTGTATGCAGTTTTAGAGCTGCGGTAGAGCAGGGTTTGGACTTTCTGAATAATAATAAGTGGCTAAAGGGGAGATTTAGTCAGAGTGCATTCATCTCGCTGGCTCGGCTGTGGGTGACATCGCTTTCCCCTCTTCCTGCTCTTGGTCTTTTTCCCTCTGCCGTGAACAAGCACTCATTGAAAACAGCAGGGCTGTCCCCTCTGACTTTAATATTACATGGTCGAGATGAGGCGAACACAGGGCAACAGTGAGGAGAAGATATTTTGATGTTGAATGATCACGGACAATCCCAGAGCAGCTGAGCTGAGAGGAAGGAGGTGAAGCTGAGCGGGCCAGAAAGAGCGAGGGAGAGAGAAAGAGAGCACAAGAAGAGACAGAAGGCAACAGAGTGCAGGAGAGAGGGAAAGCTGGGAAATAAGACAAAAGAAAGGGGGAAGGAAAGAGAGATGTAAGAGTGCAAAACAGAGAGCAAAAGTGCAGAAATAAGACAAGAGAGAGTGAGAATGAAAGAGAGATGTAAGGAGAGGGAGACGCTGTGATCTTCTGTCTCTCTACAGTGAGAAAAGGAACAAGGCCGTCCTGATGGAGCAGGGGAATTGGAAAACAGAGAACAGCCATTTCCCGGTCTTGACAGGTGTCATGTAGAGTTCCACAGTGCATGATGTTGGCTTTCTGACACACATATATAGACATTCAGTTGTAGTGAAATGCCAATTCTTCCGTGCACTGTAGTCAGCTGGGGTTCCTGACGGCATTCACAATTTGAATGGTATTTTTTGTTTTATTCATGTATGAGCTTTTGGAGGGTAATGATCTAGATTATCCATTGACTCAAATCACAGTTAAACCTCCATTTTTGTAGTCAAAAATAATGTAAAAATGTTTTTAAACTGTACTGTTAATAGTACTCCACTGATTTAGCATTGCCCTACTTAAACAATGTCAGACTCATGACAGAAAAAAAGGATCTAAATAGATGCAGCAGATTCAGAGATATATATCCTTTATTTAACCAGGTAAAAGCCCCATTGAGATTAAAAACCTCTTTTTCAAGAGTGACCTGGCCAAGAGGGCAACATAAAACATTGTACCAAGTTACAACAAGGCAAAGAGACATAAACAACTGTCCAACAAATGATTAAAAACCACAGTATGCAATTAACATGAGATACAAGGTCCAGAATAAGAACAAATATGATGTGAGTACAAATATGATGTGAGTACAATTTCTAAAATGATTTAGAAACAGTCACATTAACTAAAAGAGCACATTTCTCGATCCTTTAAAATCGTCTTAAACTCCCCCACAGTGATCAGCTCTGCCAGTTTCAGATCCTTCTGAAGATTATTCCAAGACGAAGGAGCAGCATATTTAAAAGCTTATTTGCCAAGTTCTGTTCTCACCCTCGGAACCAGCATTTGAAGAACATTATGAGAGCGAAGGCCATATTGATTTTAGTTTCTTCATGTCTGTAGACAGATAAGAGGGAACCAGGCCAGGAATAGATTTACATGTAAAAACCAACCAATGCAAGAGCCTGCGAACATACGAAGATGGACATTTAGCAGTGGCATACAGAGTACAGTGGTGTATACGATTTCCACAACCAGTAAAAAAAGCGCACAGTGTCTAACTTCTTTAGACACTGGTCAGGGGCATTCATGAAAAGCAAATCCTCATAATCCAGCAGAGGTAATAAGTTGCAGATATCAAGTGTCTCCTTGCCTGAAGGGATAAGTTAGAATTACTTCTAAAAAAGAAGCCCAATTTAACTTTCAGCTTGGAGACAAGATTTTCAATATGTGATTTAAAAGACAAGTTCTGATCAGTGATGATTACGGGGCCATTATGGTAGCAAAATAGCTGCAAATGCATATCTCAATCTGCATGTGCGTAATCAGATTTGTACATGTGTAAAATAATTTGTAAAAGCTGCCGCCCACTAGCTTTTGCTCGGTGAGCTGAGGCTGAGCAGACAACGTCTTCATAGATAAAGTTAGCGACGTTTTTTCAACAAAGCTTGGCAATACTAAGTTACTCATCACAACTACTGCAAAAAACCTGAATATGCACTTACAGAGTGCAAACGAGAATCCATAGGCCTCCAAGGCTGCAGCCTGTCCATACAACAAAAAACAGCACAGCAAAGTAGCGCCTGTGAGCCTGTGCTCAGGGCAAACAATCTGAGGGTCGCTCAGCTTGAGCCTGTCAGCCTGTGCTCAGGGTGACGCACACTTTGAGTTACAGACACAAATCTTCCAACGCATTTGCGGATCTCACACGGCAGAAGAGTAGCAAAAATCACGTGTGCAAAGAGACTGAATTGGACTTTTCTGCATCTAACACCAATTTAAGTTGAATCAAGTGGGTCTGTGCAACATCAAAGGCAGACTGCAGGTATTCCAGAGTTTTAACGACTGAAGGGGATGAACAATAGATGAGGGTATCATCTGCATAAAAATGATAAGCAGCATTTGATAAATTGTCACAGAGATTATTATTTATTTACACATATAAAAAAACAACAATGGCCCTAGTATGGCACCCTGAGGAACACCATTTAACACTGGGAGGAAGGCAGAGCAAGACCCAGCAGACTGAACGCACTGTGTTCTACTCAGCAAATAATTAGGGGTTGTAAAACTGTTGAAAGGACACCTCAGGTCAGTTTTGACTCTTTCTATGTTATAGAATTCTATGTTATCAATAGTGGCCCATGTTTACTTTAATTCATGAGGAATATTTTTTTGGATTCTCTGTTCACTATGGACAAGTTTTCTTCACCAATTCAAGATTAAGCGGTGAATAACTAAGAAACAGTCAATCCCCGGGGGAAGTATTCCTTCAAGTTGTATGCAAGTTCAGTACATAAAGTAGTTAAGTAAGCCATGTAAGTAAATATGTGTATGCAACCTAAAATAAGTCAACAATGACTTATGGTTTTACATGGGACATGACTAGCGGTCCCCTAGGTAAAGTCCTGTTTTTGTTTGACACATCTGTCCACCTCAACCTTTTCCCTATGTGGAATCTGTTGCTATTTATACTGTGTCACCCAACTTCCTTCTTTCCTCCCGTCATCATTACTACTGCCACTAGAGGTTGCTGGCAAACAATAAATGTAAAATAAACTGCTTGTAAAGATGACCTACACCGCCGTTTTTGGGGGAGTACAGTCTGGATAGACAGTTTTGTGCAAATACATTTCGAAGTGAAATTTTTTAACTGGCTACATAAAAAAATCTCTGGCAAGCTCTCTGCACTGGCACCCCACTGTGTCGATGGAATGACCATTCAAATTAATGATGAGCCTCTGTTTTTTCACACAAGTTGCTCTGAACGCCACTTTAGTTTGAATCTCGTATGATGAAACCATTAACAGTTTCTCTGAAAATGTTGAGTAATTACTTGATTAATTCCCCCCCCCCAAATTAAATTTGGGTTACTTAAATTCTATGCAACATGCCAAGAAGGGCCAACCAAGAACCGTTTAAGACCTGCAGTCTCGCCTACTCTGGGCTGATGTTGAACCATTAAGTCTGTATTAGACTGCATTAGTAAAGCTGGTGAGGGATCTTGTTGGCTTCCTGCTGAGAGCTGAAAAGTCGGCCTTCACTCTGCCCCGCATATTTTTTGCTAGCCGGGTAAGGAGCGCAATCATGAAACAAAAAGTATGAAATATAAATGTATCCCTTTAGGTTTCTGATTCTGTTTTTCAAAGGAGCGCAAAGGACTTGTGATTCTCAGAGCAGACATGAACTGTGTAGTTGGACTTCGTAGGGTCAGACATGAGACTTCTGCAAGTCACTTCGGAAAATTCACTATGACCCATCTCTTTAATGTTAAAAAGCACTGGGGGAAACCTGTCTAATAAAGTCATGCAGTTCTTCCTGTGCATGTCTGACAACACAGCGTGCAACACCATCTCCGTTTCCACAGCAGGAGCAGCGGAGGATGCCAGGCACCTCTCCTGAGAAACAATTAGCCCTGAACTTCAGAGGAGAACAATGATTAGCATGTGAGTGTACAGATGGGGTGGGGGGGACTCCTACAGTTACACTATTGATCCCTTACATAACTAAGCACTGAATTACATAACATTTTTGTGCTCTCAGGATACCCCACCCCCACGGCTACCCCACATCACCCCGTTCGCACACACATAAACACATTATGTCTCTTCCCCCTGCTTTTTTGCATTTGATTTTTCTTTCCTTCGCTGCAGTAACCTCATTTGGACCGCTGGGCTAATTAAAGGGTCCACAAACCAGAGTAAGAGCCTGCCATATGCTCTAGCCGACAGTAACTCCAGAGTGTCACAACCTGGAGCATCAGACATGCTGGAGCTGTTAGAGCTGAACTGAAATACATTACAGCCTTCTGCTCACCTCGACCAAATCATAAAACCCTGTGAATCTCCTTTAACTAATACTAATTTAATGTGCATCCTACTGTGCTTTTATGGTGCGTAACGATAACTGTGCCACTGTGCATTACACATTATATGCAAAGAATACTGCATGCTGTTATTTCATGGAATAGCTCTTTTGGAAACAAATGACAAAATTGAGGTTAAAATGTATTAAAAAAAAGAATTAATAAGTAACTGTAAAAGGCAAGGAAACAAAAAGAGACTAAGAAATAAAAGACTGTGGAAAGGCATCCCAATAAAACACAGTATATGACGTGAATTAAAACATGATACTTGCTCTTGCAGCCTGAGCTCCTGAGGCGAAGCAGCCTATAGGGGCCCTGACGGCATAAGCACTGGTTGCCTTTAATCTTCAGTCTCCATTAAAGGGAAGCAAAAAGAGCTTCAGCTGAGACTTGCAGAAAGCTCACAGGCTCATAAGAGAGCAAAAGCCTTTGCAAGAAGTAGGGACCAGGTGCAAAGCTTCGAAGTAATAGATCAAATCTTTAAATCCATTCCCAAATAACAGGACAGTAAAATGTGAGAGAAATGGTTCGACTGCATGTAGGCCTGACTTATAACTTAATGAAATAAACTCAAAAAAATCAATGTGGAAAATCTGGACATGCTTCTTAAACATTTTCAGTTTAAAGGGCTCCAATTTTATACATGAAAATCACTATCTTCGTCATGTGGGTCGGTGACGGGATGTGTTTGGACCCACATGCAGTGCAGAGGAGAGCATGAACAGTTGGTAGTGACGTTAAATGCCACAGCACGCAGGTACAAGACAGGGCAGGTAATGAGCACACAGTGTAGTTCAACACTCAAAGAAACGCAAAACGGAACTTAAAAGGAGAGTGAATATTTGATCAACATTCACCTTGTGGCCAGAAACCTGACTGCCCTGAGCCTCTATTTTCATCTTATTTTGCCATGGTTAGGACGTTCATGGGCGTGTAGCCACTAACAGTTCACAGGTAAGGTCAGGACTTTATACAAAGGTAGCAACCAGACTGTAAGCTGCACCCAGGGTTTCTCACACATTCATTTATTTGGCCCACAACAATATCAACATCTGGCAGAACATAATGATTTTCTAGTTTTGGAGCTGAACTGTTCATTAGGTGCACAGTGGCAACATATATACCATTGGATTATTCATTGCATCACACTCTCAGGGCGCAGAGCATTCTCTGGGCACTGATGGTGCAGCAAAACATCAGGCACAGTGAAAATTAAACTTAACAGTTCATTGCGCTGGTTCTGAAAAATTTGCTTTCACTTGCCTCTGCAGCAGCAGCTCCTCTCTTCCATTGATCTGATCAGATCTGATCAGCCCTACTCGCATCAACAGGTCAATTATCAACCCTGTTAATCAAACTACATAAAGTGCTGCTGAGGAAAACAACCTCAAGGAGAGCTCCTCCTGTGCTACGTTCAGAAGAAACCTCTGAATTTAGAGAGGTGACACAAAGAGACACACAAAAAGTGAAAAAAAAAAACCTGGAAAGTTTGCTGACCTGTATCACCTACTGCCATGCATATAAGCTACGAAAATTGTGGACACATTGCAGAAACCACCTCATGCAGATAAAGAAAGGCAAAACGCCAAGCGGACAGAGCCCTTTCCAAAACAAGAGTAATTCTGGGTTTGGCTGTCACTTTCACTCTGCTGGCGGGCACTGAAGGAGAGGATGGTGATGAAGAGCAATGCAGAGTTGGCTTGGGCTCTGTTGGACAGGTAGGTGCTAACAGTGGACTTAGTTCGCTCTCTCAAGTATCGACTTTTTCATTACAATAAATGTAACGTTCCTACTATTGTAGCTTGCATAGCATAGTTTCTTCCTGCATAGTATACCTTTAAGTGTCTACCTGGGGGACTGATTTGCCCTCAGTTATAGAATCTGACAAATGGCTCATTGGGCAAAAGTAATGCTGTTTGCAATTCTGTATTCTGACCGATTTAGATATCACAGAAATAAATCGTTAGCTTATTACCTCAAGGCCAAACATGCTCTCTTACAGCACATCAGTCCTGACTGCACTCTGTGAAAGCACCTGTCCTCTAAATATATGCTTGGATTATAGTATGAAGGTGCAAGGCTGCATTGTAGTGATTGTGAAAATATGTAGAAATCTACATTTATCCCTTGATACACTGCGGAGAGTCTTTTTATTTCAAAGTACAAATTAAGAGCCTCCACTGTACTACAAAATCAAAAGCAATGAGAAAAAAAGACTTTAACTGTACAAAATTTTTCATTACTTTTTAAAAACTAAGTAGAAAAACTGGAGGCGTTCAGAAACACAGAAAGCTGTTAAGATCAGACAGAAAACTATATCTTACAATATCTGACTTCTAAAAGAAACTTTGGTTGGTATTATTCTGCATTACAACAAGGCGAGTCTTGCTCCATTTCTTTTTTTTTTTTTTTTTTTTTTGCTGTCGGGGTTTTAATCACAGTATAGGCTGATGTTCACATCATGACCTTACAGTAATTAATTACACTCAACTGTTAATCTTATATAACCTCGAGATCTCCTCACAACCTATTTAACACCCTGTCAGCACGGGGCAGCACCCTGTCTGCTCGGCTGGGCAGGCATTGTACAGTAAAGACTCAGGAGAAAATAAATAGTCTAAAAAATGAAGGGCAAATAAAGAGTCGTGGAGGCTTTTCTCTCATATGTACAGCTCATGTAATGAGGGTCATAGTGCCCCGGGCTACTCAACTGTACAGACAGGAAAAATAATTTAATTCATGAAGGAGGGAGGGAGGAGTAGTAGCTTTCCATATCAAAGAGGGTTGGGTAGCATTTTGTTTGAGAGGCACATTTTCAAATTCTACAAACTCAATATTCTCTCTTTGATTAAAATTCCAAGCGTCTGCCCTGCCTCTTCGCCTGATTGGCGTGTCAAGGGGGTTTCCAGACAAAGGTAGGGATTCAGCTCCTTGAGGCAATTGATGGTTTCGAGTGTTAAGTGCAGTGGGAATCTGTGGGGGTGCACTGTGCAAAAAAAAATCTTCAGACAGCAAATCCCAAATGCATTGTCGGGTTCGTGTTCCTTGTACAGCGGAGAGACACAGCAGTGTCAGACAGAGAGGCTTGTGTTTTAAGTTTGATCTTTTCTGTGTCAAGGCGCCAGCCTCATAGGCTGAAATGGCCTTAGCGTGGCAGCGCTCACTCCTCCACAGGATTTCCACTCACCAGAGCAAACGTCTATCAGATCAGACACATTAAGAAGCTAATTGTCCCCCTTGGGTTGGACTGTTCATTATCTGAGCCAGTGCACAGGATTCAGTGAAGCAGGAGCAGAAATAGAGGCCACGGCAGGCTGACACATACAAGCATGGTCAGTGGCTCCGTAAACCACAAACAGACATCAACACAGACAGCCTGTGGTTGTACTGCGCTTCCACGCAGTGCCTGGTATCAGTCTGTAAAAGGAAAAAATGTCGGCTACAGTTTGGACTCTCTTCACTAAGCACATAACCTGCTTGCAAGAATATTAAAAATTACCTCAATATTCTAATTTCAATGTTTCCCAGATGGGGGTACTCGTAGCCATAGGGGTACTTTGGAGTATTGCAAGAGGTGCATGAGATTGTTTTTAAAATGTTAATTTAAAAAATATCAGTCATGCATAATTCCTAAAAATAATTATATCACTTAATTTTAACTCATCAAAAAGAAACAGTTTAATGAAACTGTTATACCCTCTTAGCGTTATTGCTCGATGACAAAAAATTGGTTTATCATGAATTAAGTGATTAATTCTAAACATCTAAAATGTAACATTGAAGTGTTTTTCAGTAACAAGGCTGTCACGAGGTAAATCAGACACTGATGGTGCATCACCGTATTGGTTTTCTTTAAAAGTGGGGTATCAGCAGTCAATACCTTTAACCCAGCTGGTATTCAACGTCTTTAGATGCTGATTTGGGTGAATTTAGGTCATATCACTGTGTGACCAAAATTCAACGCCAGGACAACGTCTCATAATAATGTCAATTTGATGTAGAATATTTATGACAGATGTTGATATTTTGTTGGTTTTAAGTTGTGTCAAACATCTTCCAAATGTGGTTATATCAACGTCTACACAACTTGAAATTAGTTTTTGTTGTTTTTACGATTATTTTTTGGCTTTTTGCCTTTAATTGATAGGACAGCAAATGGTGAGAGAGAGGGGATGACATGCAGCAAAAGACCATGGACTGGAATCTAACCCGTATCGCTGCGTCAGAGACACAGCCTTAGTACATGGGGCACCCGCTCTACCAGGTGAGCCACTGGGCACCCCAACAACTTAACATCATTTGACAAGGTTTCAACGGTATGATAACTATTAATAAAAATATTGCAGTTTCACGGTATCACGGCATTATGGAATTTATATTATCATCAGTCACAATGACCCTTAAAGAAATGAAAATGGAAGGTTTATTGTTGGCTGAACAACCGTTTAATTACTATAATTAAAACTTGAAACAATTTTGTTAATTGAGGTATGTGTAAAAAGTCTCCACTTAATAAAAATAACTAAAATAAAAGTGGCGATTCAATGTCAAGTTTCATTTTTTTTTCATAGATAAGCAACTATGCACAGCACGATAACAATCAAATTTTATATCACAGTATACCTTGAGACCGGTATATCGCTGCAACCCTAGTTGGACATTTACAATATTGTTAACCGGATTTTCATTCCAACCAAAATTAAACATCTGTCCATTGTAAGAGTCCAACATCTTTCTGATGTCATATTGACATCTGATGCCAGCTGGATAGGTGCCGACATCAATAACCCAGTAGTATAATAAGTAGAATCTAAACTCCTCCGTCACACGATTCCTGCATTTGCACCAGGGGTCTGATCCCAGACCATCCCAACTTTCCACCTGATCAGCAAACTTGTTAGAGGAGTTCCACTGGTAGGAGGCCCCGGGGCAGACCCAGAACAAGCTGGAGTGATTAAGATTAAAAAGATTAAAGTTCCACTGATTGTCACACACCTGAGTGTGTGAAATTTGTTCTCCGCATTTGACCCATCCCCTGAGGGAGCGGTGAGCAGCAGCGGTGCCGCGCTCGGGAATCATGTGATGATCTAACCCCCCAGTTCCAACCCCTAATTATACATCTCATCTGGCCTGGGAACACTTTGGGGTCCCCTAGGAGGAGCTGGAAACCACTGCTGAAGAAAGGGGCATCTGGGGTGCTTTGCTTGGCCTGCTACCCCCCCGACCCAGCCCAGCATAAGCTGATGAAAATGGATTGATGGATGGTATTGGTACTGGTATCATAATTTTTAAGCGATACCAAGTCCTATCATAATACGTTATATATAAAGGTGTTTTGAGCTGGTCACAGAGTACTTGAAAAAATGTTTGAAAGGGGGTACATTATTGAAAAAAGCTTGAGGAGCACTGTTTAAATTCACTATTGTTTCTTCAATAATACATTCTGCAAAAGGCACAGACTGAATTAAAAGCTCTGCCACCCTGATGAAAGCTGGCGTTTGCCACATGAGGTGTATTGTTAACTTTAACCATGCACATTAGTCTCCTTTATCAAGCAACTCCAATTCTTTGAAAAGAGTGACACTCCCTTTTCATCGAGAGAAAAAAAACCCTTTCCTGCTCCTCTAGTGGCAGCAGGAGCCATGTTGGACATCGTCCAAGCTGAGACATATTGGCAGGTGAACATTTAATACTATTCACCCTTCCCCAGTGAACACACAACAACAGTCCCTGCCCCCTTTGAGCTCCAACAAATAACTCCTCTTCGTGGCCAACATGTGTCTTTATTTCCACACACAATTGAGTCATGATGGGATTACCCATTGTGTGTACAGCTGCAGTCACAGGATTAGGGATGACTAGGGATGATGGCAGAGAAAACACCGTTCTAACCAACTGCACAACACCAGGCACTGGCTCCACCAATGCCAGCTTAGACAGACCTGAGATCATACCAGGAGTATTATCAACAGATGATAACGTTATACATCTGTTTCTGTGGAAAATATGTGCTTCAAAAGATATCAGAGGAAAGAGCCTGAGCAGGGACATAAACATTTCTCAGTGTGGTAGGGCTGCTCAGTTATGGCAAAATTCATAATCACTGCTGTTTTGGTCAACACTGAGATCACCATTATTTAGCACAGTTACTCACTGACTTTGGAAACATCATGCATTTATTGAACTTTTTTTAAAAAAAAATGTCTTTTTAAACAGTAGGTTTTCTTGAACTTAAAATGTGATTTGACAAACAATAAATGTTAAAACAGTAGAGAAATAAATAAAATAAATATGTGAACACAGCGCTAGAGAAGATGGAGAGACCCCACACTGTTGGCAGAGAACCCTGGACTGTGATTACTCTGAGCACCATGCATGGGAATGAATTACAATGTAATACATTCAAATATATATTTCTGTCTTCTTCAACAATGGTCTGAACAAGTCATCAAAGTTGTCTTTAGTAACTTTTTAGAAATAAGGTCAATAAAAGGGTCTGAAAAGTCACTTAAAGGAAGCGAGACAGCAAGTTGGTGACACTGAGCACACCTCGGTAAAGAAAAGGGGTGCGCTGGATTTATAACACGAGACAGAACGAGAGCATCATTGCAAAATGAAATGCAGCACAATAATCACTTTACCTTGATTATATTGTTTTCAGAATTGTCAGAAGGCAAAATCATAATTGAAAATAAAAAACACCATATTTTGGCTACTAGGGATGCTCCGATTCATTGGTCGCACATCAGTATCTGCCGATATTCGCCTTGCTGACTGCCATCAGCCTATCAGCAAATACGATGACATTTAATGATGGCAGTGGCCGATGTTTCTCTGTTATGTGACATCAAATCAAGACTAATGGCGTCCCAGGGACACCAGAAAACTTATTTGGGACAAACCTACTATGTACACATCAGGGGATGGACCCTATTGTTTCCCTGATGTTACACTGTGAACAACAAATGCATGTTGACATGAGCAGGAGGAGAGCTGTTAGCTGTTAGCAGCCAGTGGCTGGAACTAACAGTAAGCAGAGGTTGCATTGAGTTATATTATGATGCGTTCAAACTCCATTTAGTAAAAATTATTATTGGACGAAGGTAAATCATAGTTATCATGATGTGTTTAAATATAATCTTGTAAAATTCAGACTTGAACTTGAATAAATAGTTGTTTTGAGGGAGAAATGTGTTTTCACAGCAAAATAGATACTAAAGAGGGAATTACAATATATTATATGTAGAAATAAGGCATTTGAAGATGTCAAGAGTGTTCTGTTTAATGTAAAACAGGTTAAATTAAGGGTTGTTTCTTAAACTTTTATTATTGAGTCTGTGCTAATTCAAATCTAGCTTAATAAAGTGCTGAACAGGCTTTTTAGATTTGTTTCCAATGAGATATTACGTTTCTAATGTGACTTTGATGTTTTAATATTACTGTTGCTCTGGAAACAACATTTAGTTATAACATATCCAGTTTTAGTTGCTATACCTTTCGTTACGTCACTTTGGTGATACAATTGGCAGTGCAAATGCAGACAGAAAAAAAAACCTTTAAGGTATGTAGTTCCCGAGGGAGTTCTTCAGCGGGCTCGTCCTCCCAGCAAGCTTCCAGAACCAAAAATGCCTTGAGTTATTTTTAATAATATTTCCCTGGCACAAAACAGGTAATAAATAACAATAAAACTAAATAAACAACAGCCATAAAAAACCACAGGTATCAGCTATCTGACAAATTGTTTTTTAAATACCCGTATCGCCACAGAATTCCTAAATCGGTGCATCCCTAATGGCCACAGTGAAACATTCCTAAATATCTGAATACCATGTGCCTCTGGGTTTTTCTGTGAGAACACGACACGTTTCCTCATCACAACCTGCCAGCCTTCTCCTTTCTGTTGTTCATACATTTGTGACAACAATCACATATTTGTGACGGTGGGTGTATGTACGCCCGTGTTCGCCAGCAGAGGAGGTGAGCAATGACTGTCAGAAGTGACACGTGATGACTGGGTTTGCAAGACACACCATTATCACGACTCTCACACCTCAGGCAAGTACGCTGCTGTGTGTGTGTGTGTGTGTGTGTGCGAGGCGTGATAACAGGGTACACCTCATGTTCACGTGCACCTTGTAAGACAGAGCTGCACATCTCCCCCGGCAGATGGGCCTCATATGAGTGAAGCAGCGCAGCCGGCGTCATGGGAACAATGACTAGCAATGCTGTTATTACACCTCTCTACAAACTGGTAATTTAGTGTAATTCTAGTCAGTGTCACAACAGCGACGATGTGCATTTCAAGCGCTGTCATTTTTTTCTTTTTTTATCAGAGGCTGCAAGCTTGAGGATCCGCAGCTAAGGAGACACCATGTTTTTGGGTGATGTGCTCATATGACGCCCCCTAGACCCCTGTGAGCAAGAGTCACGCTGAGAGGCAGGGATGTCAGACGTGGTGGGTGATCAGCGGGGACAGTGTCCAGCCGTCCCGCGCCAGCACAAAACTGTCACTGGGGTGTGTGTGTGTGTGTGTCTACGTCCTCTCTGGAGAGTGGAGGGGGCGCCGAGGGAGACACAGTGACTCACACTGTAGATGGGAAGGGGAGTGAGGGAGGGAGAGGAGGACTGAGAGTCACTCATCATCACACATGTGCCCACATCATCCCCCTCCCTCATTACAGCCCACACCACCCACAGCACTAAGAGCGTGTTCACACCGCACACATGTGACAGCATATGAAAGAAGTAGCCTCTACATCAGTGTGTCAGAGGAGCTTATCCATAATGGGCAAAGCAGGCTGTAGCAGTGAATCAAGCACTTATTCAGAGCCGCCGTCCTGTATAATACAGTGCTCACAATTAGAGGAGACATTCAGAGAAAGTGGTTAAAAGCTTGTGCAAATTATCATGTTTCAGTGTCTACATACTGATTCCTGCTTTCTCGCTGTGACAGGTCACAGCGTGCGCTATTCTACAATGTGGATTTCACATGTTGAATAGAAAATGGCTTTTTTCTCCCTGTTCTGATGCCGTCAGTCAGTTATTTCTCCATGCACGGGGTGTAATGAGCAGACTACTGTAGTACTGAGGCCAAAACGCTTGATAATAAGCCTGCGTTGCAGAGTTAACATTCCCGCAGTTTTTCCCAAACATCCAACCTGCCTGCAGTACGGCAGCAGTGTGATGCAACTCATCCTCTGCACAGATAGAAAAGCTTTGGCGTGCAATTACTAAATTAGTCGAGAAATTAATTTCAACCCAGTGAACTGACACAGAAACGCACTGAACTGCTAATCTGGGAGCAGGAGGGCTAAAAATCCTCTGGAATTTAAAGTTTAATGGATTAATGATGTCAAGGCTCTCAAGTGGATAGGACCGTAGCACAAAGTAACTCTAGAGGAATTAAATTGCTTATGGTGTATGTCAGGAAGCAAGCCTAAAGGAGTGTGCTAGTACAGTAGCGGCTCCAATGTGAAGCAACCCACTTCTGTGCAGTCTTAACTACCCATGATGCAGTGCCGCAATGTTTCAGTTCTCTTGTCTGGCTTTTCTTCCCACACAGCACACAGTAAGGTACAGTATGAGTCAGTAGATCCTTTTACAGGAATTTCGGGCCGTTATTCCGCCTTGGCGTTCTGTATAAAAGGTATAATCTGGTGGTGGGACAGGATTGTCTTGCGAGACATGGACAGGACGGGTGTGACATTTTGACAACGTGTCATGTGTGTGACCTAAATGTTATTACTGCCTTGTAGTTTTATGCCTCCGCAAACCAGTTGAGTTGTACTCACAGTTTACATAAGGGCTGGGCGGTTTACGATATATCGATATATTTTCAAGCAACATATAGATTCAGACAATACTGTTTATATCAATATAGGGTGCTACATAACCTTTGACCTTTTGGATATACAATTTCATCACTTCATTTTTTTTTTAGGCATTTGTGCGAAATTTTGTCATAATTAGCACATTAATTCTTGAGTTGTGGCCAATAACATGTTTTGTGAGGTCACGATGATGTCTGACCACCATATTCTAATCAGTCCAAAAGAATTTCAAATTTCAAACGAAATTTGAGGAAACTGCCTCAAGGCCTACTTGAGATATCGCATTTATGAGAATGAGACAATGTGAAATCACAGTGACCTTGACCACTGACCATCAAAATCTAAGCAGTTTGTCGCCGAGTCTAAGTGAAAATTTGTGCCAATTTTTTAAAAAAAATTCCCTTGGGGTGTTCTTCAGATTTGGTGCTCATGAGATTGAGACAGAAGAGGTACAGTAACCTTGACCTTTGTGTCAAGTTTGAAGAAATTCCCTCAAGGTGTTCTTGATCAAAACTTTATGCCTCAAGCCACAACTATTGCCATTACGGAAGCAGAAAAACAGCTAACAGCAGTTAGCAGCTAACTCAAAGACAAAGAACAGCAGCCAAAAATGCAAATTGCGAAGACATTGTTGTCTGGGAGCTTGTTACCCTCCGAACAGGGATGGTGAATGATTTTTGTTGCCATGTTTTGCCATTGTTAATCAAACGATGCTGTTGTATTACATGTCACGACCAGCATGCCTCTTTTCCTGCCTTGGTTTGGTTCTGTGTAAAAACTGCAAAGATGGTTATATAGTTATAGCTCAATCTCTATAAAAGGGTCAATAGAGTTTTGCTCACCATATGACGTGGCCCATAGGCGCAGATTTTAGAGGTGGGGGTCACATTTGTCTCTCCCAATAAGAAAGTAGTAGAGGACTTTCACTTTGACATAATTAAAGATGTTTACACCCTAAATTGGTGCATTAGATGCTCGTATGTGTCGCCTCAAAATTGAAAAGAAACCTACGCCCTGGACATGGCCTATTGTTTTCTAAAACACATGATGGTCCATACAACATCACTGATCACCCAGTCAGCGTGCGGTGATTAGTCATTGCCATAGAGTCCAAATCCAAAATAAGTCATAGGCCTATTTCTGATTGGCCCCCACACAAGATTAACACAGCGTTTTAATGAACTCGGGCCCGAAGGCAAACGACTGAATTAATCATTTTGGCAGGAGGAAGTTTATTAGACAGCCCATTGTCTTTTTCTTCAAGCACAGTTCACATGTTACTTTAGCATAAATGTCTGAAAATGGCTATAAAATGCCTGATTGTTGGATTAAAAAAAAACACGGTATTTTGCCCAACAGACTAACAGTCTCTGTGGGAGTGAATAAATTTGCACATGCAACCTTAGACACATACGCACCACACATATACATACATTGCACATGCACAGAGATGAGACCATGTGGTCCAGGAGAAAATGTGACTCCAGAGACCACATAAAGGTTTATTCAATGCCATGGATTTAGATTCATGTGAGCCGAGAGCCCTTCAGTGGCTGTGGAGCAACACTTAAAAGCAATACTTCACCCACTAAATGATCGTTTGTATATTGATTACTCACCATGTTATGTTGAGCTCGTAAAAGAAAATGTTTTTACGCATGCCTGCTGTGAACAAAAAAATAAAAAAACAGAGAAAATTCTTGATGAATTGAGTTCATCAAGAATTTTCTCTCACGGTAACTTAATGTGACAAATACTCTGGTTTTTGTTTGCTATCTAATGTTGGCAAAAAATGCGGGGCTGGAGCCTATCCCAGCTGACATTGGGTGAGAGGCAGGGTACACCCTGGACAGGTCACCAGACTGTCACAGGGCTGACACATAGAGACAGACAACCATTCACACTCACATTCACAACTACGGGTAATTTAGAGTCACCAATTACCCGCATGTCTTTGGACTGTGGGAGGAAGCTGGAGTACAGGGAGAAAACCCAAGCTGACATGGGGAGTACATGCGAACTCCAAACATAAGGGCTCCTCAACCCCAAGGTTCAAACCAGGAACCCTCTTGCTGTGAGGCGACAATGCTAACCACCTTGCCGCCCCTATGGTTAGCTCGCAACCCCTAATTTGCAAATTCATGAGCTCACAAAGTTTTAGCAAGTATGGACTTAGTTTGGCTTTTAGGCACTTCTGTATTATTCAAGTGCCAAGTTGGATTTGTCGTAGCTTCCAGAAAAGTCTGAGTTTCCCAGACATAATTACCACCTGGATGTTGATGTAACATGCTGAAAACTCGAAATTACTACAACTCCTATATGGCTTGAATGCGGCATTAGGCACAGCAAGGCTTTGAGCTGAATGCTAATGTAATGATGCTAATATGCTCACAATGACATGGCAAGATGATGTTTACCATGTCCGCCATATTAGTTTAGAGTGTTAGCATGCTAACGGACACAAAATACAGCTTAGGGCTGATGGAAATGTCTTTATTTTTGCAGGTGTAGAAGCAAAAATTTTAGACAGCTAAGATTTTGCCCCAAAGGCACTGCGCGAAATATTAAGAGATCACCAGAGTCAGAGAGATTCAAGGGACCTGCAGGGACTTATTCTCCTCTACCACCTTCTTGTTGTAGCCTCAAACCAAACAATCATCCTTGATTACACTATGTATGAGCTGAGGGCCGACATGGCATCAACATGATCCAGCACAAGACTAATGGATGTGAACCTGAGCAACAACATCATTCTGCATACCCCAAAACTAAAGGGAGAGAGGTTTAATAAAGATGGTGTCTGAGAGCACCGTGGGGCTGTGTTTCACTCTAGATACATATCAATTAAGGTAATTTCTAGTCAGGTCGCTGCTCGTTTAACTCCTTTGTAACCCTAAAAGAGAAAAATTATTCCCTTGAGGTGTTTTTGTGATCCGGAAAAGTTCACTTCTAATACGTGAACGTTAACATCCCTCACTCAAAGACGGAGAATACGGAGCCAAAATGGTGATGAGCCATCACAGGAGAGTCTTGGAGTTGTTCCATTAACGTGGCAGACTGCCAGCAGGGATACGCAGCATCAGTATTCCAAGGTGACTTCCTCTGCAGGTTTTCTGGAGTTACAATAAAATCTCTGGATGTAAAAACTCCAATGAACATTTAAAGGCAGCCACAGGTTTGTCCAAATTGATGATGGAGCTTTTGGTTCTTTCTTAAAAACTGCACTTACATATAATCGTTTGACTCATTTCGGTTTTACAGACCAAAACATTACTATTTTGGGTTTGGTCCAGGCCTAAAATGGCATACACCAGGGCTATTCAATTACAAATTCAATTGGGCCAGATTTTAAAACCCGAAAATGTCAATGGGCCAGACATTTTCAGCAGCACGCAACCTGAATTGATAAAGTATTGGCTTTTTACTGGCAAAGGTTTTATTGCACTTACTTGCTGTTGTGTCACTCTGTCTTGTGTGAGGAGGAGGTCAGCCCCGACATGAGAGACTGCAACATGATGATACATGAAATTAAAACTAAGAAGTAACGACTAAGGGGCCGACAACAGCAGAGCTTATCAATTATACGGTCTTGAGGACCCCATGGCAGAGGTATGAACCGAGTCCAGAAAGCCGAGAAACGCGTCCTGTGTACACCTGACCTGTGCAGGGCTGCTTGTCTGGATATGCGTCTCGGCAAAGATGAGTGAGGACAGCAAATGTCGAAAGGTTGAAAACAGGCAATTTAAAGAAAAATGGATGGATGAATTTGCCTTAATTAACCATCATTTTAAATCTTTATTCATTTTATCTGATAAATAGTAATAATGTTTATTTGTAACTGGCCCCCAGGATCCTGCCATTTTGCAAAAGTGGCCCCTGGGCAAAGCAAGTTGAGTATCCTTGAGCTTGAACAAAAGCCAAAAGACTATCTTTAGGTATTAATAACAAGATTTTAACAACTAAAAACTCAGTCAGTTTGAACGTGTGAAAGACTAAAATGCTGGTAAAACTTTATTTGTGCACAGAAGTTTGTGACATCACCTGTTTATAACTGAGCCCTGCCCATTGCAAACCAGTGAGGCAGCGCAGAGAGAAAAAGAAATACAGAAATCCCTCATGTGAAATAGCCAAAACTGAGACAGATAATAATGTTCAAGTGTCCCACTGGATTGTGAAAATTTTCTGGGCCATTATTACAGTCTCAGTATTTCCTTTATATGAAGTAAATTTGCATGGTTCCTTATAAACAGTGTAAAAATAACAACTCCCCCACTCTCCTAAAACACATTTTTCGTTGGAGTGAACTGAACATGATTCGACAGTAAAATCTAATTAAAAGCAACTCCATTCTGCTGGTTATATATCAGCCGTTACATCTCCTCTCCTGGTTGAGTTGGAGGAAAATAACCTGCCTTGTATTTATAAAATGAGCGAACATATCAGCCAAACACAACCTTGCTCGGGGGAGCGCACGTACAGTCGACCTGGTCCTCCTAATTCCTGTTGCGTGCTTTTCTCACCTGGCGAGTGTCTCCCCCGGGGGAGGTGACAGAGGTCATGATGCAGAGGATGGTGGGAGCCTGATGCGAAAGCAGAAGCCCCAGGGGCAAACTATGACAACCAACACCGCCATCATCATCATAATCATCACATCTTCATCTGTAGGACCCCGCCCTCCCTCCCCACATTGTGGGTAACCATGGCGACAATCTGAGCAGGAGGGGGCCACCAGCCCTGGAGGTTGATGCAGTGTCAGGGTCACTGCAGTGGCCTTCAAAGTGCCTCTCTACACCGCCATACAAGGAAAACTACTTTGTATTTTATATTAATATGAGACAGTGACAGACCTCTTATCTGACACCATGAACGTGTTGTGGGTATTTTTCCCCTTTGACTCACGGCTGATATTATTTGCCACGTGTAGAGTGACTCATCAGTCCGAGATGGAGATTGAATGACACACAAGAGGCTTTCTGTGCAGGAAGCGCCACGTTTCAGCATTTCTATATCCGAGTCTTGAGTGGAACATAGTGATTACAGTCCATTTAGATCTACAATAGGTGAAAAAATAAATCAGAAACAGCACTCAGTTTCTCTTTGCTCGTACAGCTCTTCTGTCGTGACACACAGCGTGCATGCCATTTTTCTTTAATGCTTTTCCCCAAGCCACATTATATAATATTGCAGTATTTGTTCCAAGCACTATAAATCACAATTACAAAGGCAGCAACACGAGAGACTCATATTAATTTAAATACTAATTACCACATTACAGAGACACATGAGACCATGCAGTCATTGTCTATATTTCTGGTGAGTTGGGTTCGCCTAGCAACAATGCCATGTCAGGAATAATAATTGAGTTGATTCAGGTTTAACAGGGAACAAAGATTTAATCTTTTTAAAAAGGCATTTACTGCAGGGCTCTTACATGTCGTTTATTAAGGTGTTTCTATTAGCTTGATACTACTTTATTGATGAACCAATAAAGGCTAGTTCTTTGCTTTCTGTGTATTTGCACACTCACTTTTCAATCATTCCTGATCAGGAAACCAATAATTTACATATTGGTAACTTCTGCTGAGCCCTCTGCATTAAAGCTACAGTTGGTAATTTCACTGGTAATGGTATCAACAATTAAATATCTGGTACTGTGACATGCCTAAGGCCCCAATTTTGCAGGTTGGTCCAGGGGCTTCACCTCCATGATGGCCGTTTCCAGGCATGTTGTCAGATGACTCGGGGGCAGTTTGACAACCTGCTGTCTATCATCGGGCCTAGCATAACAAAAATGACTATCAACCACAGAGAGTCCATTAGTCCTGCCAAGCAACTGAGCACCACCAGTTTCTCCTCAATTGTTTACCAACTGTACGCTTGCATTTCTTCCTTTTTTAGTAAAGGGGTGGTTAACCACCTCCCACCATCTCCAGCCTCTGCACTAAGGTAACACGGCCTGGACCAGACTGTCCACTGAACGCAGAGACCAAACTGATATCAACCCTCCATCAAAGTCCCAGTAACACAGTAAACGAGTCGACCCCCAAATGGGGCTTTACTGGCATTAGTGGTTGTAAGGCAACTACTGATTTTCAAAATGTAATTCATCCCACTACTGAATGGAAGATGGCAACAGCTCTTGGCTTGTCATGCACAAATAGACTCTTTTTACCCATGGACCATGAGACTGATAAATCAATATATGAAATACTGTAATTTTGCTCATCAGGTGCAATCTACTATAGACCCTTTTAGGGCCGACATCACAATGATGTGATTTCATTAGCTGGAGGCAAAATACGACTCTCCACCACAGGGCTGTAGGCTACATAGGAGTCTTAAAATGTTGTCTTAATTCAGTCTGACGCTCTACACTAAAATGAGAGCCCTGTTGGTCAAAGAATATCACACATTCACTCCCCTCGGTGCTCTGCTGCTCCGTGTCCCTAGACAGAGTGCCGTGAGTATGCTCTGCCACCCAGAGAGGGCGGTGCTCTGGATAACCGAACGGTACATTCACACAGCACTCCAAATTTACGAATGGTCCAGTTTGTGCCAGAGTGCGCTCCAGCACTCAGAATGAGTATTTCAGAACCCACCATTCGCATCATCTTCCTCCATTGTCTAAAACAAGCCAACAGTACTCACTAGCTAGTGTTAGCTAATGCCTGTGGAGATTCGTTTTGCCTCCAGCTTAGCCCCGCCCACCAAAAACATTATACTGTACTACGTATATACTTCAAAAAAGTGCAATCGACTACTTCTTAGTGCAATACTCCATTTATTAAGTGTTATTATATACTCGTTACTGAAAAAAAGTAAAATCATATATAGATCATAATACATAGCCAATTGATTGGTTTTATCAATATACACACGTTATTATTAACACCTTAATAACAGACAGAAGAAAACACAGTTTTCACACCAAAATATTGCTGATGCATAAGGTGTTGTAAATGTTTGTTTTTTTTCTAATATTTTTGGAGTAAGGTGGACGGAGTCTGAATTGTTACTAGTGACACATCATTATTTCATGATCACTTTAATATTTCTAGGGATGTCACCATCCGATATTCAGATCAGTATCGGCCGCCGATATTAGCAAAAAACGTGCGTTGGCATCGGATCGGACTGCATGGAAAAATGCCGATCCAAGAACTCCGATCCAGGTTTTCCAGCCAGCCCAGTGCTCCACGATTCAAGCAGTCTATTTCAGTGATCAGCTCCAGCACTTACTATCAATCCACCAGGCCAGCATGCAGACACACAGGAAACAGCAGTACCAAGCTGGCACTGACACTACTAAAATAACTGAAAAGGAAAGGCTGCATTGTTTGTTAAATGTCAACAATGTCTTGTGGTGTTAATCTATTTTCTATTTATTAGGGAGCCAAAGCACAAGTGTGTGGAGTCTTGCTGCTATTTTAATTTCAGTGTTAGACATTTCAAAGATTTCTTGTGTTGATTTATTTTCTATATACTAAGGGGCCAAAGCAACCAGCTATATTTTTATTTAATGTTAATGTTCAAGTTTAAAGTTTGTTTATTTAACAATAAACAGGTCAGTTTCTCATACCAACTGTTGTGGATCATTCTAACTAACCCAATTAAGTAGTTGTTCTTGTTAGAGTAATATCGCTCGATCAAACCTTTTCTAACATGACTGACATGACATGACTGTGCGCTTGGATCGGATCAGTATCGGCCAAAACTCAAGGCTGTAATATCGGATCGGAAGTGAAAAAGCTGGATCGGGACATCCCTAACTATTTCCTGACATTTCTGTGTCCCCTTATGTTAAATAGAGCAGTATCTTATTTTAACCACTGTTAATTCATGCATGACATAAGCCATTAACATTAAAATTCAATCCCATACTGTATGTTAATTAGAGAAAACACTGAGGCTAAATGTGTGTTAAATGTTGCAGTGGAGATGTGGAGATGGAGATCATATGTGTGGGCTCCGACATGTATATGTAATATTCTCTCGCTTGTTTTTTATTTAATAAATTAGTTTAAAAGCTCCGACAAGAGAAGATTCAAAATGAGATAGAACAAACAATACACAACAACGTGAGATATGGTTTGAACTGAGGATGTGGTGCTTCAGACAGGTTTCGGCTACAGTCAGAGTAAAGTCACCTTTGGCATCTGGGTTGTGACTCATTCATCAGCGAGGGAAAGGTTAGGCTGCACGCTTCTGTGAAAGTGCACGTCATGCATGATCATTCTTTACTCCAGGCTGAATGGTGTGCATCCTCTCCTGTATTTAGTCAACATGTCACATCTCATCTGTGTGTGTGTGTGTCTCAGCTGTGTCTCACCCATGTGGGCTTCGCATGAGAACACAGTGTGACCCACTGAATGTGGACTCAATATTGTACGTCCATGTCTGCATTCGTGCCAAATCGACGCAGGATACAACAGTGTGTATGTGAGAGTATAACCGTTATTGCCCCTCGCGCACCTCAGGCTTGTGTGTCAGATGATCATGGGGAACACCTCATGTTTCTGTGCGTCGCGTCAGACAGCAGCAAATCTCGGATGAAAAAGAGGCACGGAGGAAATAAGTCCATGAAACATTAAGCAAAAGCTTCCCTGGAGGAGAATGTTATTCATATACATGCATCTCCAACCAAAGGCTTATCCAATGTGGCATGTCTGCTGCAGCTTTCTGAACGTCTACTTCAGCCCTGCGCACCGGGTTTAATCACAAGCGCATGGGAATGGGACTTCTGCGACAGTGGGCTTACTGAGGGTAAGGCACGGCCGAATTGATTCCAAGTGGCTGCCAACGTCTTATCGGCCTCTTGCTAAGCACCCTGCTAAACGGCCCTGTCAGAATGCCATTGTAGCTCAACCATGAAGAAGATTTAACTGCACCTAAATCACAACTACAAGTGTGTTTATTGTGATGTCCGACACTGGAAGGAAGTGCAGGAAACTGGGTCGTAGAAATATAATGAGCCGGGGTAATTTAAAGAAAAAGGAGGAAATGAGCAATAACGCTCATGAAGACGGCGGAAGGAGGGGAATGGGAGAATCTATGACAGAAGTTGTAAATCCGCATTTAATGCCGCGGTCTCAAATGGTATCCGCAGAACATCAAAGAACCCCCCCGACTCCCCTCTCACAAAAAAATCTAAGAAAGCAAAGCACTCAGAGGATTATTCTCCTCCAATCGCATATACGCTCACACTGACGGGATCCTCCGCTCCGCACTAACAGAACCCCCTCCCACACCGAGAGAGAAGCATGCATGGTGAGAAGAAAAGAGGAGAGCTAAAGGAGGAGTAGGAGCTTTGAGGAAAAAATGTATATCTAAAAAGGTGTGGGACGATCCATGAAGAGATGTAAGGACTGGTGGAAGTAATGAGGAAACTGGAGAGATAAAAAAAGTGAGGGTTTGACTGTTTGCCCTTTGAAAGGACAGATGAGCATTCAGGCCCAATGAGAACTGGCACTCGGAGCTTTACCTACCTACACACACACACAAACATGGCTGAACCTTGTCCTCTTGATAGTGACCAGATTAGTCTCATAACATTGGAAAAAAACACATGAAACATAATGTGAATGTCGGATCATTTGACAGAAAAGGTAAGTTAAAGCTACAACTGGTAACTTTTATAAAAATAACTGTCATATTTGCTGAAACTGTCACTACATCTTGACAGTATATGAGACAGATGATCTATAACAAAACTCTCGTTCCCCTCCTCTTCATAGTGCTCCTAATGGCATTTGCTGGAATCCAATGCAGCTGAAGAAAACAACCAGTCAGAGCTGAGGAGTCTCTGATGCAGCTGTGTATCATGTCAATCACTGCTTGTGAACTGGGGTCAAATTGTCAAACTAGGAGGCAGCGCTGATGGAATATGAAAGGACACTGCTGCTGCATTGCCTTTTTATCACCTCAGTCAGTTCAGAAACATATTTTAGTGTACTGTTTAGCTGTAAATGGAGAAAGTTTGTGATCTGGCTGCCATGTAGGAAACAGTCAAGCAAAAAAACTAAGCACTGCCCACCAACCGGAGCAAACTTCACCAACTACAGCTTAAAATGTCCCACAGGTATAATGTTTATAGTAGGGCTGCCCCCTAATAGCTGAGCAATGGTTAGTCAACCAGACAGGTCATTAGTCGGCAAGATTTCATTGGTCGCTTAGTCGCTGAGAAAAAAAAAAAGAAAGAAAGAAAGTGAAACTACATTATGACTGGACCATGTGGGAATTCAATTTGAAAGGACAGAAACAGGAAGTGGCCACGCTCAGCAGTCAGACAGGAAGTCAGGTTAATTTCCAGGGCTGGTACCTGCGGTTATTCCACAGGCTAGTTAATAACATGTCAGGCAGGAAATCCAAAGTGTGGGATCATTTTGAGAAGGTGAAGGACGAACCCAACGTGATATGTAAACTCATCTTCATTGGTCGACTACAAACATGATGTATCATCTGAAACATTGAAGTAGCTACATGCCCATTAGCCACTTAGCACAATCATTACTGCTTTGCCGACAGCGTCATTAACAGGCGGCTCGCTCAGTGTGTGACGTGCACTTGTAGATAAAATATAGGCCTATATTAATGAAGGTTCATTAGTACGGTTTGTATTTCTCTGTAAAGCTCCAGTAGGCAACACTGTTTTGGTATAACTGAGTAAAAATTGTATAAAATCCTCTAAGCATAATGTAAATCAAGTGGTCTGACACAATCAATAGGTTTCTGCACCTCAGCCTCTAAAGAATCAGTATCGTGCCGATGTGCATGAACCAATCAAAGGTCAGCTCAGACCACTGCGTTCCTATTGGCTGTTCTACTGCATATATGCGTTCCTGTGCCACCAGCAGAAGGGGAGAGCAAGCAGCAATGGCGAACAGTGCACCAGGTAAAATAGCTATTCCAGCATTGGCTACAACTGCCTACACGGCTAAACTCAAAAAAAGGAAGACAGAACTCGGTTCCCCGGAGCCCGGGAGGGAGGGGAAGGGTGAGGTGGAGCCGGGCCCGGCCGGAGGGCACGAGGGTCGGCTTTGGGAGCGGAGCCTCGGGAGTATGTATGGGTCCGCGAGGGAGGGATGAGGCGGGCTGCTGCGCAGTGAGGGAGAGCCAAGGCTCCCACAGAGGGAGAAATAGAACCAAGTAGGATAAAATACTTGTGTGCTTGTCTGGTAGGAGGGGCTCAGGGCAGAGACGAACGAAACCTAACTCAGATGAGACTCAAAAATCAACCGTTTTCAGGCTTTCTACCTACTGCAGCTTTAGCAATGTTACTGATACTATTCTTTCTCACACCTTGAACTCAAACCATGGGTTGCCCCGCCCAAAATATATTATTTAATAATTAAACTGCTCTTTACTAAGCCTGGTTCAGGCTTACTGTTGTGTCCCTGGCACAAGGCTGCACGAGCAAAAAATGACTTCATCCCGTATTTTATGTAAAGCGCTAAGGCTCTGCAAGTTGTCAGTCATCACCTCAAACCCGCCCCATATTAGATAACCCACCCCATATTAGATAAACGGTTGTGATTGGCCCGTCCCAGACCAGGTCTGGATACCAAGTCATCAGGATGATGCCCAGAGGATGAAACCATGGAATCTATACAGAATTTCATGATGATACATTCAATAGTTGTTGAGATATTTCAGTCTGGACAAAAGTTGTGGAGCGACCGCAAACTAACATTGCCATCCTCAGAGCAATTTATAATGGCATTATAAATTTAGGGAACTCACGAAACACAGATTTAAAAAATAAAGGTCAAAATAAAAGCAACAGAGGCTAAGATATCCAGGTGTTTTGGCTTTTTAGTCCTTCGATTGGGTCACACTTCAAAACACCTATATTTCCCATTGTGCAACCAACAGCGTAATTTCGCTGAGCCTTTCCTCCCTGGTAAATCACCACATATTTCTGTGGCCCTATGTTCTTGGTTTGCCAGTTCTGTGCTGTATGGCGTCAGATTTATTCTTCTGAGGTTTGCGTTACCGCACCGTTCACCTCCTGGAAATGTGCCTACAAGCCATGCACCACAGACGCAACACTATATAAGCCTGGCGCACGCGTGAAGTGCCTGCACCAGCCCACACAGACCATAGACTGTATGAAATAATGGATGCATCTACCGTGACGTCACCCACTGGTTTGTGGACTCCAGTTTTAAAGCCTCAAGTTCGGCATTTCAGCCGTCACCATCTTGATTTTTTGTAGCCAGAAGTGACCAAATGTCTTTCAGATAGCCCTTAATTACATAGAACATAAAGCTTTAACAAAATGTTAACAGATGAGTTATATAAACATTCCCCACCCGTATAGTTGCATGATCGTGGAAATTAGCCCCAAAATATGTTTATTTCTGCTGTAAAGTTGGACATTTTAACACGCAGGTCTTGAGGCCAGCCTCAAGTGGCCATTCAAGGAACTGCAGTTTTTGGCACCTCTGCACTGGCTTAATTGTTCAGCCAATGGAGACCACCATTTGGCACAGGCACAGAAGTGTAAATTAGACTTTGGTCTTCAAACCAAGACAACCCTGACGACAACTCCAGGGGTTATTTTCTCACGCTGTGTTCACACAGAACACAAGGCAAATTTCAGATACTTTGCAACTGCATGTAAAGTCAACAGAGAGACGTGAGTGGGCGTGAATAGATGCCAATTTGCCCTGGGAAGCACAAACTCAGGCGAAGATGTGTTGGCGCCAGCTGAAATTGATTTAAGAAAAAGAAACTGCATTTAACTTGGGGCTTTAGTGTTACATAACAAACGTACAGAGACCATAGGCATAGGAGAGATTGATGAAAATAACAAATGAACTCTTGACTTCTTTGTGAGTTTTACAATCAGTTAGTGTGCGGCTAATAAACAGACTACAGAAATGGTCCAGCGGTTGAATTTGAGCAAATATCAGGAGGCGAAATTGTTGCTTTGCTTTCCGTGTAAACACACATTCACATTTTAAAAAGCTCCCTTTGGAGAAACAGCTCTGAAACACAACTGTTTTCACGGGTTGTGCAGCATTTCTCATGACATTATAGTGACCTTTATGTGTAAAACTGGTTGAATGCCCCTTAAATAAATAGGTATTTAGAGTGTTAGAAAACCATTTCTGCCAAGAATCAGGGCTTCATTTCTTTATTTGACCGTAATCAGGCAAGATCGCTAACAGAAATATAGATCAGACACCTGTATACCAAAATAAAAACACATAGATATAACAGCACACTGAGAATATTCAGTCCATAACAGACCTCGGATAAAGTGCCCGGGAAAAGAGGATTGCAGCCCTGCATTTACAGATAATCTTTGGAACGAGGCAGGGCAAAGAGAAACCTAGGAATTCTGTTAACAAAATGAAGGGGGGAAAAAAGAGCATCAGGCACGCTTATCTCTGAAAGGCTCCGGCTACCCAACCGGGTCACATGAATAAAGAGGTTTTAACCTAATTTCTCACATCCATCACCGCTCTGACCGTGCCTGACCGCAGCGAGCGAGAGACAGTGTGTGTAAAAGTAATGGAATTAATCCAGTTTTTCCGACTTGAAATACACAGCTGGAGCCATACGATAAATGCTTTTGGTTGAGGCTGCACATCAAAAGATGCTGTCTTCAAACACGCTTTTCAGCCAGTGCTCTGTTTTTCCATGAAACACTTCAAATGCAACACTGCAGAACAGTGAGCACATTCAGCTACGAATATCCCTTGTTTCAGAGTCTAACAAGTACATTTTAATAAAAGAACACATATATGATAATAAGGACAGCCGTTTCTGTGGCGCCATGGTGGCAGAGACAAAAGCAAATGAATATGCATGGCGAAGAGCTGTATTAGCTCTTGAACTAATTTACTTCCATCCTGAGTAATGACTCGTCACATGGAAAATAATGGTGATGGTAAGATCAAAAACCACACAGAGAAGGTTTATCCAAAGGTTACACTGCCCCCTGCTGGACAAGACAATGAAACACTTACATAAGAGAGGTCACAGTAGTTCAGTTGTTACCTGCAGACCTGAAATGATTGTATCATACGTTCATATTTTTACCAAAACTGCTTTCTCAAGATAAACCCATAATGCTGCAAACAGTTAGTTTAAGGCTGCACAAAATGTAAAAGAAAAAGTCATACTGTGATTGCAAACTGAGTCACAATTTAGTGGGAATGGTATTTTTTGCGTTTAATTTTCACTGAAAAAAAATATAAAAATAATGACAATATGAATTTTGCTTGGGTCGTTACCAAACGTGCATGTTCCCTTAAATGTAAAATTGGATTTGTAGGTGAGCATGGGACCACAGTGTTTCATTTATAATGGTATGTGTCATATTTTTTAAGCTCTTATGATTTGGATATTTGGCCATACTGGGATTTATATAATATTTTGAATATATATTTATCTCTTCACACCTTGATTATTGCACCAGCCTTTATTCCTGTCTTAATCCAAAAACCTTGATCACATCACACCGATTTTTGCGTCTTCACATTGGCTCCCTGTTTGTTTTAGGATTGACTTTAAAGTCTTATTGATTACTTTTAAGGCTCTTCGTGGCCTGGCTCCAGATTACATTTCAGACCTTTTAGTCCCTTATGAATCTCTGTAGTTTGAGGCTTGTTCCAGAGTCCAGACTGAGGACTAAAGGGGACAGAGCTTTTGCAACTAGGACCCCGAGACTCAGGAACAACCTGCCCGAGGATAAAAGGCTGTCTGAGTCACTGTCTTTGTTTAAGTCTCTCCTAAAATCGTACTTCCGTCTGAACTGTCTCTCTATCTTATTGCTATTTTATTGATTTTATTTCCCACTTATCTTGATTTTAGTTTTGGCATTTTATTTTATCTTTTACTCTGGTGACATTTTAAGACATTTTAGTTCATTTCATTCTCCTTGTGTTGTCAATGTGTTTAATTTCATTGTACAGCACTTTGTGACTGTGTTTTGAAAGGTGCCATATAAATAAAGTTTTATTATCTATTATTATTTTTTATTTAGTCCTAGTTTAGTTGGTTAGTGTGGCAGATAGCCATCCACCATGAAGTGTTGGTTCTGCCCGAGGTTTCTGCCTGTTAAAGGAAGTTTTTACTTAATTATATGAGCTTGATCTTGGTGGGAATTTGTTGCTTTATCTTTATAGAAGTACTCATAAGTGCTTGTTCATGGGAGGAATTTGTTTGTATTGCTGAGTCTTTGTAAATTAAAAGAGTATGATCTAGCTCTATATAAAAAGAGCTCTGAGATAACTTTTGTTATGGTTTGGAGCTATATAAATAAAAAAAATATATAATTAATAAATTCACTAGAGATGCACCATTCCAACATGGACATCAAATATCGGCCGATACTGACTCAAACAGGTTGGTATCTGTGACGTTGGGACCAATCAGCGCCTCAGTGAGGTGGAGTTCTGAGCATAAATCAATCCCCGGTCTTACTTAGAATTTCCTTTTGAAGCATTTAATAGAATTAAGCTTTATTTTTTTATAGAAAAAAGGTGAAAATGTCAGAAGTCATGTGTATTGTACATTTCCAGGACTGTCAGTCACACCAACCAATCATCTTTCAGATTCTTGAACACTGCAGCAACTTGGCATTTCAAAGCTAAAAGACTCCAGGCAGAAATTATGTTGGGGGTTTTTCTCATTTTTTATATTTTGCAACTTTTTTCTATTGGCTCACATTTTTTGTACACTACTACGAGATTATGATCATCACTGAAATTTTCAAGCAACTTCTAAAATAAAATGTCTAAACACCACATTTAGACCTTGGCCAAAGTCTGGGCCCATAATATGCAAAGTAGCTCACTGCAAACTAACATTTTGATTAATGACTTGGATGATGGAGGTGATGTCCTCTCAGGGCTGCAATATCTTTCAGCAACTTTTCTCCGACAAGATGCATAAACTCACATATTATTTCATACTGCATAAAACAATTTCCTTGCGGCCGAAACAACCATCTAAATCTTATAATTTCCAATTTCTTCTCTGCCTGAGCTTTGGCTTGGCATTCATCCAGTGGCATAAGGAAGTCATGACGGGCCCCAGTGCACACAATTTTGACAGGTCCTAGGGCATGCTATTGTGCATATATTGTCTTATATATTGGACAACATGGACACACATATTACCCAGCAATCATCACTGCATATCTGACAAAAATATCAAAGAAAGTAAAAATATTTAATTGAATACTTTTTGTAGTCTATTATAGATTGTATAGCTGATGTAGATGAAGCATTTAATTTTGTTTTAGATAGCTACTGACTATCTAAAAAGATAAAATAAAAAAGTAAACCATGACATGTGGGTTTGCCATTTTGAAGACATATATAACGTTAGCAAATGGCACCATTTTTAAATCAAGAACATCCTTTTTTTAATCATTCCTCTTTGAACACAGGTTTATATTCAAAGTGGCAATCTGGATCACTTGCAAAGGCCCGCTCTCTCTGCAGGTGCCAATTTTACATTTTGCACACTATTTAACACAGGTGAAAGCTGGAGTGAGCACATACCTGTTGTTAGCCTGCTGATAGTTAGCCCCCAGATTCCTCTTTGTGCGCATGCGCTGTCATGTCCTATAGCCCAATGAATCAACAGTATCATGGCGACTTTAAGTCTTGTAATTCACTGAGAAAGATGCTTGAGATCCTGAAAGTGTGTTCTTAACCAGCAGGTACCGTCCCGTCCGAGAAAAACACACCGGAAGCCAAAAACAGTGAAGTAACGTTACAGAAAGGAATCATTGTCAAGCTAACATTAGCAGTTAGCATTTTCCTGGACAGCCTCTCGATAAATCTGAATATTTTAACAGAGGTTTGGTTTATAATAATATCCCGCGGCTGGTGGACAGCGACGTGTTTAACCTCAGGTTTTTCATCGAAATACAGAATTTCAAATGTTTAAATGTGCCGTAGAAGATAATCCACATTTCCAGGTCAAGTTCGTTCCTTTAACAGCAGCGCTAACGCTGCCAACCACGAGCTGATGACGACACCAGTGCCTGGCAAATAGCCAATCAAACTGCAGCTGGCCCAAGTCTTTGATCATGCGCACTGTAGTTTTCCCAAATTAAGGGCACTTGCTAACAACAGATAACGCAGCAGCCTGGGATGTTTTATACATTGATGAAGGAAGTATTTAAATCCTTTACTTAAGTGAAATGACCAATACCATACTGTATAAATATTCCGTTACTAGTAAAAGTCCTTAATTGAAGTGTTACAAGTGTTTGAAGTGTTGAAGTATTACAAATAAAAGTTCTCATCAAAAGAATTTTTAAATCAGTTATCAAAATTTAAAAAAAAAAAAAAAAACAAGAAAGAAAGAAAAGAAAAAGGAATTTCATAGGGTTTTTGTGCTAAACTGTACTAATTAAAGTTATTAAATCATTTTAGTGGAGTAAAAAAAATAATTTTTAGTGTAGTAAAGTACATTAAAATTACCTAAAATCTGTACTTAAGTAGGTGGAGCATTGCTGCACTGGCCCCAGATGACCAATGGCCTCTGGTGACCTGTACCTGTGTTTTGTTTTGTTTTTCAGTATAATACAGGGAAGTTGATTGGCAAGTCTCAGAAACAAATACTAGGGTAAATACAAGGGTAAGTAACAGAGACAACTTTGCAATATATTCCAAACACATGATTGCAGACACTTTATATCAATTACACTCAGAGTCTGAGCTGCTCCTGGCCGTCATTTTATGGTCCCAAGGAGCAGCTGAAACCCATAAAAGAAGTCCATTATTTCCAGTGCCTTATAGGCATTGAACAGTTATTTTATTAGATGTGCCATCCTTTATAATTTAAGTAAATTATTGCTGCTTCCTGCCTTTTTCCACTATTGAATCATGTACATTTGTATCCCTTTGATTGTGTTATATTTTTTTGTATGTACCTATAATGTGGTTGGGAGAAGCCAAAGACAAACTTCAACTGAGGTGGACAATAAAGTTTATTTAATCTTATCTAATCTAAATTTACTATTTCTATTTGCTCACACCACTGGATTAAGTGCAGTTGATGACAGATTAATCTCTTTTCTTGTAAGAATAACTCATTTTGAGGTTGAGTGGATCCTGTGTTTGAGATTATTCCAGCAAAATAAAATCAACTTTTTACTGAAGTCCCTTTATGTTGTTGCAAAAGACCGTCTTTCTTTCCATCATGGTCTCTGGATCAATAAGTCATAACAGAACATATCATGAAACAGTTTCTTATTGTGATTCTTGTAGCTCTCAGTATAAAAAAATACTTTGATATGTCTTCTGTTTTTAAACCCAAAATACATTTTAAGAAACTGTTTCTGTGCTTTTATTTTGAAGGTGAATGGACGACAGAAAAAGTCCTGTCTTTGTCCCATCATCAAGTTTAGAACCAAATTTTTATGAAATAAAAAAGTACAGATGGAAAACTGAGATAGGTGTTTAGCAAACATGAATCTCTTCACACTAGAGAAGTTGTTCACAGGGTCAGTGTGCAGCATGTTGATAATAAAACTCAACTCAATCACTCTGTTAAGGTCAATAGTCACAGTTTCCAAACCAAAGAGAAAGAGCTTTAATGGAAAGCTGGGAAGACATTTCTTTGATGTGGAGTATAACAAATATAAACATCTGACGAGAACATGAACAGAAAACAAAAGTAAGAGTGAAGGGATTGTCTCATGTTGAAGCTCAGAGCTGCCTGTGGCTACACAAATGAACATCTGCCCTCTTTTGGAAAGAGCTGAGCAGTCAGTGAGAAGGAGTGGCGTCCCGTCAAACAGGACCCGAGAGGGCGACGTTCACCCCACATGTCCCAGAGCTTTGCTCTGTTTTCCTGTTCATGATGTCCTGTATGGTAGAGATGGGCAACGGTTCACTCCTGTCCCTCCGTGGGGCTTGAAGAAAGTCCACCACTGCGCAGCTGGGCTTTGGACGCCTGCGTCTCAATGCCCGTTTCTCCGCCCGGGTCTTGGGTGGAGGGAGCCCGTCACAGATCCGGCTGCAAGCTGTGGTGATGCCACAGAAGGAGGGGTCGTCTGAATGTGACGAGCCCTCCGAGCTGACCTCTGATGGCGAGTCTCTAAACAGAGGTGGAAGTAACCTTTTTGTGAGGGGGGTGGGGTTTGTGGTGACGGGTGCACCGTTACACACAACAGCTCCGTTACACAGTTCAGGAGCTGCATGAAAAGAAGGTTTCAGAGTCTCCACTTTCTCCATGGGTTTCATCTTACGGCGTCTCCTCTGTGTGGGGAAAGGTGGGGAGAAAGAACAACTGTTAACAACTGTAATGCAACTTATTCATCTGGACGTGCGCTGATTCACTATTTTCCCAGATCCTATCCATTACAGATACCAGAGCTCTTTTTGCTTACGATTTACATTTCAAATTTTCCATTAAATTAAAATTCCAAAGCAATTTACTTGAACTGAACAGGTGTAGGAGCGCTAATTGCTGTGGCAAAATTTCTATACATGAGTTCAAAAGTAATAAGAGAATTTTAAAGAGTGCAAATTGACAACTCCATAAGACTTTGTGAGTATTTTAAATAAAAGTGCAGGAACTGTGTAGAGAAATAAATATCTACACTATCAAATAAGTTAAAAACAAGTATTAAGCAGTTGCTATGGTTACCATGCAGCGCATTTGAATGAATCTTTATTGAGAGCACCATGAACGACTCTCACTTGTGACTGGCAGACTGATGCTTTTCACAGAATCAATTCCTTCGAGTTGATCCACGTAAATGTGTTGAACCTTTCCAGTTTTGATACTTTTCGCAAAATGCAGTGTCAGTTTCTCCGACCCTGTTTCCACCAAGCAGTACGGTACAGGTCAGTTCGGTACGCATTTTTTCCGTTCCGAAAAACTGTGGATGGTACCAATGGAACCGTTCTTTAACGTCCCCCATTTGTTGGGGTACCTACCACACAGATCTGGTACTAAAAAGGTGGAGCTGTGAACACTGCAGTCTGTTGATTGGTCAATAGAGGACGGTCACTCTTCTCAGAGCTGAGTTGTGGCTGGTTTTGAGGCTCATGTAACCACTGTTCATACCTTGGAGAGTCCGACTCCAGCAGCCTCTCGCAGCCGCTGGAGTAAAAAATAACTTAAGTCACCAGGCTGACTGTCGGCGATTTTCAAGGTGGAATGTTAACTTGTAATGTTACTCAATGCATGAGGTGACAACGCGAATCCACCAACACAGATCTTCTTTGTAGCGTCCATGCTGTGTCCACATTACCACTCACAGCTCATGAACATACTGAAGTCAAAAGAGCGACCACCCAAGGAGCACGTCAATGTGCCAGTGGACTCTCATGCGCCCAGTGAGTTCTGGGGTTGGAGCAGCAACTCGACCGTGTTAAAGATACTAGTGTAGCTAACTACAGTAGTGTCTTTGCAGCAGTCCCAGTACGGGTCACAGTGTTGGTGCACGTTTAAACACCGATTGGAAAGGACAAGGCTAGCCATCATTTATCTCAGTTGGGTGTGTTGTCATAAAGCTCTTTCAGAAAGTAAGCAACACTCTGCCCGCACACTTCCTTGGATCTATGAGGGTTCACTGTGTGCCTCATGCGACAGGCAGACAAGCACTCCGTGATTAAACGCCAAGGACTCTGCGCATGCTAACCAACATCAGACTATTTAATCTGGATCACTACATGAATAGTTGACATCAGTCCCATATAATATGTATGAATTAGTCCCAACATCATTTTACACACCTTTCTGTTAGCTGGACAAAGACTCTGCGTCTCCTCTGCGTGCAGCATTTCAGGGCCTGTGAGTCAAAGACTGAGGTTAATTTCTACCAAGATGAAAAATGGTTCAGTTCTGGATTGATTAGCCATTATCCAACATGTATGAGAGAACCCTTGAAACAGATTACAGTGATGGCACTTATGTACTGGAACCGTACCTTCAGTGGTGGCGAGTGTGTGTATGAGTGGATAGGAAGCGCTCCTCTTCAAGCCCGTCTCATCACAGGAAGAGAACTGCCTATTAAGGTAACAGTAATGGTTGAGGAGAAAGACAGCGTTTAGCACTTTTATTAAGATATGAGTCATGGCTGTGTCATTACTTAAGATTCCAGCCGCACTGCTCCTGATGATTAATTGTATCAATAAACTGGCTTAATGAGTAGAAGCCGTTCAAGGCACAGTAACCTCTGCCCATTAGCTGTTAGAGCCCATTTGGAGATGCCACTCAGCGCTTCTTCGCACTTACCCTCTCCACTAGTGCTTTTTCTTTGCCACCATGTACTTAAGGATACATTTCGTTTTTACTCTGCTGAATCTTGTTATAAAGACAGTATTCATACATGGTAGTATTTGTCATTATATACATTTAAAGTCGTGAGTAAAACTGAATGATTGTCTTTCTACCTTTCAGGACAGCAGTAGGTGTAGCTCTTAGGTATGGGTGGCTCCGGTTCTGCGGTTGGAGAAATTGTGTTGATGCGGCAGTGGTTGACACACAGCAGCAGGCCGAGACACAGACACACCACCAGAGACAGCAGAAGGTAGTTCTGCCTGTCTGCAACCTAAAAGAAAGAGCACTGATTATATCCTTGGCGAAACAGCCGTAACGTCGGATGTAACAAATGAGAGACAGAAAAATACATCGAGGAAAATCTGTGACTGAAACAATGTCACATGTACAAATTCAGATCTATATTTTTCTTATCTATATTGATCTTATCTGATTTGTATTTTTGTTGCACTTTTATCCTTATTTATCACTCAGTCTCTTTATTCTCTTGCTTCTGACTCGTGCAGCTGCTGTAACGTGTGAATTTCCCCAGTGTGGGATTCATTCTTATTTTATGAGACATGTAACAGTTCGTGTATTCATACCGAACCGTCTTAGTACAGGAGTCACAGTCCAGTGCATGCAGCTGCACACAGAATACATGGTAAACACTAGGTTTGTGAGGTGTCTCGGTTTTGACTCCACATTACTCACACGAGGCAGGGAATTTTTTTGATCAAAATATCTTACCTATCTTATCAAATATTAATATGTGCTTAAGTAGCTCTTACATATACACTGATGCACGTAATGTGAAACCACATTAGTTCACAAGCGGGGATTCCACCTGACATCATTTAGCTGTACGCCATTAGCAAAACGTGCTCAGATTAGCACAACAAGCAGATTGGCCAAGTCAGTCACACTATGGACCGCACAAATGAAACGCCAGAGCACAAAGACCCTTCTCAACCCCAAGCCAGGGACAGAAAGATGTGTAACGTTGTAAGACAAGGACGGTGTGTGGGCATTGCTCCACTGATGTAGGGGATGTGAATAAAAAAGGCAGCAAACATGCTAATGCACATTCAATGGCATCACCCAGGTGTGCCTATCACTGATATGATGAATGTTTAAGGGTGCTTTCACAACTGCCCTGTTTGGTTCAGTTCAATTGAACTCAAGTTCATTTGCCCCCTAAGTGTGGTTCATTTGGGCAGGTGTGAACAAAGAAATTGCACTTAAGTGTGCACCAAAACAACCGGACCGAGACCTTTTTGAAGAGGTGGTCTCAGTCGGGTTACAAATGAACTCTGGTGCAGTTTGTTGTGGTGAGAACGTGTTCCGACCTTGATCTGAACCAACTGCAGTCACATGACACATTGTTTGGGTTAAACATGAGCATGTTACAGTCCTGGAGGATTTTTAATGTGCACTAGGGCTGTCAAAAGCACCATGAAATTGAGTTCGAATATTTTCGAATTAATTTAGTAGAGTTCGAATAATATTCAAATTTATTATTAATTTTTTTATTAATTTATTATTATTATTTATTTTATTTTATTTATTAGAAAAACATAACAACACAAATATAAATAAGATGCTTATTCCTAGCGCAATATGAACGTGACACTCGGATGAAAACACCTGTTCTGACTGCAATGTTTGGATACTTAAGTGTGCCTGTAGTTTTCCACCACAATAGTGGATCCTGTTCGGCTCGTAGTGGTGTCTCATTCTGGTAACGTTTCATCTCTTCTTCAAAAAGGGTAGGCAGGGAGGCAGCAGGTGCACCACTCTCCCTGTATGTCTCCCCGAACAGGTCACACATCGCTGACAGCGCAGTGGGTGCTGTTGGCGCAGCGGGTCCTCCGTCCGTGCCTCTCTCTCCGTTCAGGTTCGAACTTATAAAAAATATATGTATTCGAATATATTTTGAACTTCGAATTTTTTTTGACAGCCCTAATGTGCACCTCCTCCTGTACTGCCTTAATATGCACATTCAGCACATCCAATGCATCAAAACATTGTTTTCTAGTTGGAGCCGCGCCTCGTTTTCAAACTGTATGGTTTGACTAAAATTAACAATGACAACAATATAGTCCACGATGACCAGCGCTAAAATCAACCTGCGTAGTTGTCCCTCCATTGTGACATTAGAAAGTGTCACATTTATCTTCCAAGTGTACTCTTCTTCAACGTTTGGTTTACTTCCTGGATTTTTCCTGTATAGAAATTCTGACTAATCAAGAGCAGCTTTCTCACACAAGGCATTTGATCTGGTCCGCTTGTAAATGCTGCCGTGAGAACACAAAAATAAGTCCCTGACTCGGACCAAAGCAAGCGAACTCTAGGTCTGAAAGCACCCTGAATATGGCCAAAGTGGAACTATTTTAGAACTACAATTGTTTGTTCAGTGTTTGTACAGTGTAATACAAATGTGTTAAAATTATTCTTATTTTTCTATGAAAATAATTTGACAAAGTTGCCAGCAGGCCAAATGTCTGTCTTTGACACCTGCACTACAGTCTGTTCAATATAAATGAAAACAAACAGATCCTTATGCATTTATTTTTCCCGCTGTATCAATCTGTGACTCCTAAAGCAGGGTATGAACCGAACTGTGACTTTCATATACCGTTAAACCCCTGGTATTTCAGAAGCTGAATCAGTACCAACAGTTTTAGTGGCCTTAAAGGATAACTTCGGTATTTTTCAACCTGGGCCCTATTTCCCCATGTGTATGTGTGCGTATGATTCATAGGTACAACTTGTTCTAAAATTGGTTCAGTATTGAGGGAGGCGGATGTAGCCGGCAGCTGTGAAACGAGCTACAACGGTAACGGGGGCAAATGCGTCCTGTACAAGTTTGCGAATTAAAAGTGCTTTTTTTCACCACTGACCGGTTCAGATCGCCAGTGCTATCTCTGTAAATAGCATACGCACACATACACATGGGGAAATAGGGCCCAGGTTGAAAAATACCGACGTTATCCTTTAAAGATGTTTCTCAAATTATGCGTCAGCCCCCATGTGTCACCGTAATGACTTGTTCCCAGGAAAAGACTAAATATACTCAGTTTGATATCATGCTAAAAAAAAACTGATTACAGATGAAGGCTCTGTGCCTGCAGCGTTGTATCTACCTCATTCTGCAGCTGGCTGACTCTGACAGACAGGTTGAGAACCAGCTCAGTCATATTCTCCAGCTGGCCCTGCAGCATATGAATGGACTCAGTCTGACGCTGGTCCTACGGGACAAAAAAGGACAACAAATTAAGGAACCACACACACAGTCACATCACTGAAATGGTATGTTATGGTTTTAAATATTTGAAGGTTTTGTTTTTTCTGTAAGTTTGTCACTACGAGTGAACATTTTTATTTTACATGCAGTCATTTGACTGATTGCTAATATAAAAATATTGATCAGTGCAGCTTCAAACTTAAAGCAGAGAGCTTTTAGAAAAATACATTTGAAACTTGGAAGCAGTGAATCTGTGACAATGTTGTATTCAGCTTAGGAAGATTTTCAATTACATTGTGAATCAATGTAACAAAGTAATTTTGGGACAACCTCTCAAAATTAGACATTAGACGACTGTGAAACTCTGGGACGATACTGTCATTAAAAATAACAATTTGGTGGTGTTGTTTATTCTGTTTTGTTTTTCTATTTATTCCCCATTTTGTGAGAGAAACAAACAAATCTTCATTATAAAAAACTGTATCTGTTATATAAAAAGTAATTCAGCCCTTCATTACACTCTTAAAATGAGCGCATATTCAGTCATACACATTTATGAAACAACCTTTAAAATAACCTTATTTCACATGATAAACTTTTTTTTTTTTTTTAAATGAACTGCTTCAAGAGCCTTTACTATGTAAATTTTATTATAATTCAACAATGATACATGCAATAATATAAATTCTGCTACTCAGTTTGTCTATTTAGTCTGATATCTTGCTTTTATTTTTACTGCAATCACTCCGGTGCAATTTCAGTATTGTTAAACTGTTCAATATCTGTATTTCCATTGGTCAATATGTGAAATCAGCCATTCAGTTTGTGTCTTTATTATATTCTGCTTCTTTTTGATGCTTCAACATGCTCATTTTTACTGAACAGAGCTTGAACGCATCATAAGGCAACTCAATGCAACCTCTAGCTAAGAGCTAATGTGAACTAGCTCTCCTCCTGTCGATGTCAACAAGGATTTGTCGTTTACAGTGTAGCATTATCAGGGAAAAATCAAGGTCCACAGTGAATTTACTGTGTCTTTTCGTCCCAGAGGCATCCTAGGAAGGATCTCTGATTGTCGCAAACACATTTTCTGTTGTCTCCAGGGTGATGGGTTGCTGTTAGTCTCAAGCCCTGCTTTTTAGCCTGTGAAAAATTGATGTGACACAACGGGAAAGCATCGGCCACTGCCATCTGTGAATGTCATCCCATTTGCAGATAAGCCGATGGCAGTCAACAAGCGAATATTGACTGATGTTCTGCAGATAAATCGGTGCATCCCTACTCTACATGGCAACTGTCTGGTGCTTCTTAATTGCTCACCTGCTCCTCTGCTATTCTAGACGTGTTCTGGAGTTTAATGATGGTTTTGTTGAAAGCCTTCTGCATCTCCTCCATCTGCTTTCGATACCTTGAATCAAAACATAGAAGAAGAAGTCTTAATGTTAGTTTTTATTCAGTTTATACATGAACAACAACAACTATCTCCCCATCTCTCACCTCTGGCTTAGCTGCTCCAGGTAGCGTCCACTCAGTGACATGTTCATCTCCAGGGCCTTGATGCGGTTGTTGAGTCTCATGAACACAGACTCCTTCTGGCTGGAGCCATGCACTGGGTTCCCGTTCTGCTCCGTGCCATTGGGGGGCTCTGCATAGATGTCTGAGAGGGACGGTGAGGTAGGCGAGGAAGGTTTGCCAGTCAATGATGTAGTGATGTCTTCGGCAAAATCCTCAGTCTTATTTTCTGTGATGACCAGGGGACCACCAGAGGGCTCAAGTTCTGTAATGGTGTCTGGAGCAGGGTGGGATGGCTCAGTGGGAACAGGACTACTGTCAGGGACAACTGTAGGGTCAGGGTGATGCTCTAACTGAGGGGGGGTGGTGGGATGGAGAACTTGGGATTCATCCGTCTTCTCTGGGGTTTGGATGGGGGCGTTTATCTCTGGTTTAGAAACCTCATTGTCAGACTTCTCTTCTGTTGGTGCCACTGAGGCGACATCCACTGTGGCACTGACACCGGGTTTTACAGAGACGGAGCTACTAAGAGACACTGAGGGCTCAATGTGCTTCTCTTCAGCCAGCACATCCTGGCTCTTTTCTGGCTTCGGCTCCCTCGCTGGTTCCTCAGAAGACAGCTGTGGTGTCTCCACAATAGGGGTAGCTTTGGCAGAGGATAAGTCAGTGGCACTGGGTGTGGGGAGGTTCGAGGTTTGACTGGGCTCCAGCAGAGGAGGTTCGGACATAGACTCTTTATGAGATTCGACTGTTTTCCCCGGAGGCGTTTCCGTCGGGCTGGCTCCGCTCTCTGGCTCCTGTTCAGAGGCTTGTTCTTGTTCATGGGGTTGGTGTACCTCACTATGGTGCTGCTCGGGTTCAGGGCAAGCAGATGGGGATGGGGGTAGGTGCCAAGTGGGTGTTTGGATGGGAGGAATCGTTTGCTTTCTGTTCACAATTTGGCATCTCCGTTTTTTGGAGAGCAGAGCTGAACACTGCCTATGCAGATACTCCTGGAGGGACGCTGCACAAGAGCACGAGGAAGAAAGAGAAGGAAGTAGTGAACAGTAGTTCTGGATTTCTTGTTGTCGCTTCTGTTGATCCCTTTTCTCCTTTTCTTCATCCAACTCCTCCTCCTTATCCAAAAGGGTGATTGTAGAGCTGATAGGCTCTTCTTCATCTTTCTCTAAAGGAATGATTATTTTTTCCTCCACTGGGGGGAGCTCTTGTTTGCTTGTATCTTCAGTAGGCGTCTCTGGCTCAGAGGTCTCTGAGGATGGGGCTACAGTTTCAGGGATATCAGGGTCTAGTAAAACCTCTTCCACTTGTGTGTCTGGACTGGAGAGAAAAGAGCACATAGAGCAACCTCTTCCATTATTTCACAAAGCACTGGTTAATGGAAAAGCAGATTTCAAGATATGAGAAGCCAATAAAAGATACTAGATTTGACAAAGCATAACTACTCACATTAGTGTGTAAGGTTTTCATTTCATACCACTATCAGCTTGCACAAACATTCCAACCCACACACAAATAGACTTGTAAATGTGTAGGAGATTTTAAGTCTCAAAGCATTCATGACAGTAGGTCACATGTATCATTTTCCCTCCCTTCTAACATTATGAATAACATTTCAATCTGTCAATATCATGAAATTAAAGCTGGGGTAGCCAAGTTTTTTTTACTGGCATCATTTCATATTATCCTTTGAGCATATTGTAATTAAAGCGGTCTGAGAAAAAACTCGACTTTTGCACCTCCTCTTGGCTCTGTTTCCAGGCTTAAGAAAATCTCGCCTGTGATGGGAGATGTTGGCCAAAAAGTTGCTATTCCAGCAGTGGCAACAACTCTCTACACTGCAATGCAAACCCAACAATGGAATATGGACTTATCCAGAAGAGAGTGTAGCAATAAACTAAATAAACTAATATTGGCAAAGTGTTTCAGAGATGGAGAGAAAATTTTGCTGACAGTTTAGCCTTACACTAACCAGAGCCAAAGGCACATGGCTAATGCACAGCTGCAGCTAATTCAAGTTCATGTTTATGTAGCTAGCAAGGGGCCTTAAATCACAGTCTAGCATCTGAAAGGGCTTTTCAGACACAGACCTTCAGTTAGAGCAGAATTCATCTAGTGCAAACCCCAAACTTTCTGTTGCTGCCATTACACAGGTTAGACCTGTCACTGCCACTACCCACCAGCCTGCTGTGACCCCGAGCGCTGGGGAGTTTGGGCTGGTTGAATTCAAGTTGCTACAGCTGCTGACTGAAGGTTCATCTCCAGAGCTGTGGCCCGCTCTCCTACCGACGACATGGTATCCTAGTAGCGGGGAGAAAGGCTGATGGACCGTGGGGTGCACTAGCTAGCTAATTCTCACAAATTCTTATTTGTCGTCTGATACACAGCGAAAGAGCAGTGCAAGGAGGGGCTGAGTGAATTGATGCACCGCACGCAGCTCTACAATGAAATAAGATTTTACCCATTTTAAACAGTAAAAAACAAAAAAACAACAAAGAAAATCAATATATGGAATGAGAAACACTGGGTTACTGTATGAAGCATGTGCATATGCTTGTGCTCGTGTGGTGGGAGGGGCTTCTGACAGAGAGGGTAGAGCTGCAGGAGGAGGGTGAATTTTTTCAGAAACCTGCCTAACCCAATTAAGTCAATTTTACTGTAGAGTTAAGGTTTGTTGAAGGTTAACTTAAATGTTATCAAAGATGTAATTAGACTCATGACGTTTACTCACACTGACGTGAGGTCTGTTGTGGTAGTTTGAGGGGTAGTTTCAAGTTGGGGTGATGGCTCAGTCATGTTCACTTCCTGTGATGAAAGGTTGCCTAAAAAACATAAATATGTTGCCAACATATTGTCAACAACTGAAAAGTCAGGAAAATAAAATAGTGATTGCATCTCTTTGAAAACACAGAGGTTGTGAGACAAACTACTAGGCAGAGATGTCAAGCTGACTGAGGTACAACTTAATCATTATTTGTTATTAATTAGGCAGATTGTGTTACCTTGCATTTCTGGGCTTCCACCAAGAACATTGACAGCAATGTTATTTACCATGTTCAAAATGACATCTGAAGAGAAAATGTATACACCAGAATTAGAAGTCAGGACAGTAAGGTTTGAGATGATTGCAGACATCTGCATGCAGCAGAAATCTATATGTTTGCTATACTGACCCTTTGCTGATCCAATCAGGTTCTTGGATAACTTGACTTCACCAGGTGCATAGCCAGGAGGATAATCTGCAGGGAGCAGAGAATTAAACAACACACAGTCTCATGACAAAAATGTAAAAGGATGATAATAATAATAATTCCAACTGAATTAAATATGATGTTATTGGTTCTTACCCAAATCATCATCCTGATCATCTGGTCTTTCTGCGGGATCAGCGATCTCCTCGTACTCTTCCACCATGCTTGTGCCAAACACCCTGGCAACATTAAAATCATTTGATAACCAAGCTCATGTAACAGTGAAACATAATCTGCCTTATCAGCCACTTAAAAATAGTCCATTCTCAAGTCTTTGACAGCCTGCAGGGGGCAGAGAGCTACACTGAGAGCCTACAACACAAACACACAGGTCATATACAGTATGAGAGAGTTCTTCAACAGCTGCTCCTTTTCTCAACATGAGACCGTTTCAGTATCTGCCAACTTTTCTGTGTGCAAGTTTCAGACAGATTTATCTCTACATTTTGTAGAGACCAGCTGCTAACAGTTGCATCAGCTCTCCTTGTTCCCACCAAGAGGTCTGACAGCGTGGTCGGGGGTTAGGGTAAACTGACCACATGCCAAGTATTACACAAACCTTTTGGATAATGCTGTTTAAGCCAACTAGTTTTGATTAAAATATAAAATAGAAACATCTACATCCTGCTTTTACTGTCATGGGCCCTATCTTACACGCAATGCGGAGCCGCTGTCCAACTGGCCATTAAGAGAGATGCTGTGCACATTTACACACGAGGAGCAGCGTACCTTCAGATTATTTCAGAAGCTAAACGTTCAGCTCTGTTTCCTTTGTCAAGTTTATAACTACACTTTGTAGTTTTGCTGCTTAAATGTTCCACAATATTTGCTGTATTACTTTCAGCAGAAAACTGCTTGCTTCTCCAATTTGCCGAATCTGCCATGTAAATAACAGAGATGACAGTGTGACTGGTTGAATTCATGTTACACCCAAAACACACCTACGAGGGGTGACTGAAAAGTTTTGAGCCTAACCCAGAAAATGGGTAGCTAGGCAAGCCAAATGATATTTTTTATAATCTACTACCTTTCTTTATTATCAATAACCATGTTCATGTTTCGAACTCTTTTTGTTTTATTTTTGCAGATTCTTGAAGTGAATAGTAGTCAGTGATTTGTTGAAAATAGAGAAATTGGAGTATCACGCTGTGATCAAATATCTTCATCTCAAAGGAATGTCACTGTCTGAAATCCACCAAGATATGCTCAATACTTTACATCACAGCGGCCCTTCATATGCCACAGTCAAATGCTGGGTACAACAACATCAAGCATGTATCTGTATCTTGTTTAGGGCTGTACCCAAATATTCGAATATTCGTCCTTCTGAATGGACCACAAGTTACTTGCAAACGTGTGAAGAAAAAAAAAGATTTATTTTTAAATACAGTGAATTTCCAGCACAGAGCTTTTATTTTGAAGTGCAGTTTCCTGCTGGAGAGTGAGTGACTAACCGATAGTGACTTGACACAGACAGCAAACTAGCTCGACGACACGGCCAAACAAAAGTATGACAGTGACTGTATTAAACTGTGTGGACCTTGAAGTCATGACTAAGGAGAAATGTGGACGACATGGCTGGACCAGTTGGGAACCACTGCTTCAGTCCATGCGCTATAGATGGTTAAAATAGCGCCCAATCTTTGTTCTCCTAGGAAGGTTTCTTACTTCCTTTTTAAAACAGCTTACAATATCAATCTTATTAAAAGTATGTTAGAAAAACTTGACATTGCCTGAATACCACATACCTTATGAGACTGAGAGGGCAGAAATGTTCAGAGCCAAAGTGAGAGACCAGCTCTACCTAAAAAATAGAAAAAAATGTACCATTATTCAGATTTTATATGGACACAGGTGTTGAATTGTACCCCACGCACATAAAGCCTCTCAGCAGTGGTTGTATTTGTTTTAAAACAGCAAAGCAGTGATTTTGTTTTGTTGTAAAATCAATACAATGGGCTGATTGGTGATGAGAACATGAGGAACATCTTAGTGTACGGTAAGTTGGATCATTTGACACACTATGTTTTATCATCTGAGTGACAACTGGTGGGTATCATTTTATCTGTTATCAAATGTTCATTATGTGTCATATGATTGTATTCACAAAGTATTCATTAAGAGTTAGAGTTGGAGTGAGTTAGCAGCTAGCACAGCAAGTTAGATCTGAATGAGTTGATCACACCATTTAGACAAAAGACAAAAACAACATCCCCCTCCACGGTTACTATTCAGCTTGTTCAACCACAGACCTCTACAAGAAAAGCGGGCTAACCTTTATGTACTTGGTGAACATCTGAAGCAAGAGAGACAGAAAAAAGAGAAAAAATTAAAGAGATGTATACATGCATTCAAAACAGGACCAGAGAGTGGATGCTGGCTTTTATTCGAGTCACTCTAGAGGGGAAAATGAGCAAATGTTCACATCTAGAATGAAGCTCTTACACATAATAATGTATCATATGATCAATGCTGAAACTGTTACTGCTCTACAAACCATACACATTGTAACTGTAAGAAAAAGGAGGAACAACAGTGAAGGGGCCAAACTTCCAGTCAGAGAGTACGTGAACGTGTACAAAACAGCTGAATAGTTAAATGCTCACCTGCATTAAGAGACTACTCTAGCATGTAACAGAGGCAGAGACAATGTATTCTAACTAGATAAACTCACCTTCACATATTTAGCATAGAGGTGCTCGTCCAATGGGAAGCTCTGGACTGTGCGTTCATCCCGGGCATGAAAGGTTCCCAGCTTCAGCCACTTGTTTGTTGGATATCTGCAGGAGCAGATTTACACAACGTGGTCAGTTCAGTGAGTCTGTGGAAGTGTCTATAATGTGAATATCTGGATATGAAATGTTTGTCTGGAGTTTTCTGTAGTGGTCCAGGTAATATTTGTTCTTAAAGTGTACTGAAGTTGGTAGCAGAGGACACTGTTAGCATATCAGCCGTAGAGATGTCTGCCTTCTCTCTGCGATATAATAGAACTAGATGTCACTCAGCTTGTGGTGCTCCAAGCGCCGAAGAAATACATTTGAAAACTATTGAACTACACCTACCAACTGTATCACCGCGCAGAAGGAAGAGTGCATCTACTGCTAGCTCACCTAGCACCACTGAGCTAGTTTGGTAGAAGGATAGTAGTTCCTACATGAAACTGCTTACAACAAGAAAAGTTTTTTTTGCAGAGCATTATGATGTCACGGTGAGGCTGACCTTTGACCTTTTGGATATAAAATCTTATCACTTGATAGTTTTATCCTATAAGACATTTCTGTGAAGTTTCGTCATACATACAGTCTGAATTCTCGATTTAGGGCCAAAAAGGTATTTTGTGAGGTCACAGTGACATTTGTCCACCAAAGTCTAATCAGGGCGCATTACGAATCACATACTTCTCCTTTTTACTTTTAGTAGGTACTACAGCTGCTCTTAAAAAATACGTACTACATGCAGTATGCACACAATCGAGACATAATACTGTCTCATAACAGTACACCCTGAACTTTCACAGAGCTCGCCAGAGATGGAGCTTAACCTGGAGAACTCTGATGTTGCTATTTTGCAACAGGTAATAACTGCATACATTGTAAATTCTAATATATTAAATCCATGATAGAAAAATTACATAGGTTATACATTTCTCTTTTATTATTATTTTACACTTAAGCCCTGTTGTTACTTATATTTATGATTATCTTATTCAATTAAGCAATTAATGTTCCTATTGTTACAGCTCAACTGGTCATCAGTCACTTGAATGCGCTGTCATCCATCATTGGTGCTCAGTCACTGTGAGGTATCTTTTGCTGAGCAGAGGATTGTGGGTCAGAATAGTCAGAACAGTATGCTGGCTTGCAAACTGCAAAATCCGACTGGATGTAGTAGAACATCCTGGTATTTTTGGCACACTGCATTTGACATACTATGTAATGGGGCATACTAAATCCTCTTCTGGTATACTATACAGTATAGGTATGGGTATTGGAACGCACAACTAGTTTATCGCTGAGTCCAAGTGGATGTTTGTGCCAAATATGAGTAAATTCCTGCAAGGTGTTCTTAAGATATCATGTTCACGAGAATGAGATGGATAAGCCTAAAAACATAATGCCTCTGGCCACAGCTGGTGTAAAAAGGCGCACACTCGCATTGTAGTCGCAGTACAAGACAGCATTTTGGCACATATGTGAATGCACGTAGAGGAGTGTTCAGAAATGTGGACTGCTTACAAAAAACTTTATTAAAAATATCAATCGGCAAGGAAAATTAGACTTATATTGATTTTAATAGCTGTCCATGTACCGTATGATTGATCACAGAATGTTTTGATTTCTTCCTGTGGTGGCAAAGATGTTAGAATTGAAAACAGCGTGACGCCTTTTCATTTTGAAAGTGAAACAGCAAATGAGGAAATATCAACACCACTGTCCAATGGTGTGACTTCACATAATGACTGGCTTTCCTCTTTATAGGGCTGGCCCCCGCTTTACTGCGGTTCAGCCGAAAGTAAATTAAAACAATCTCAACATTGGTAATGTACTGGTTGATACTGTATGTATAATAACTGCTGTGCATACCTGTCACTGATGGAGACGAGAAAGTCTTTGGGAGTAGAAGAGAATAACTCAAAGTTAGCAATGTCCAGCTGCTTCACCTGGATGGGCTCACAGAGCTCAATGATGAACCTGAGCGAGAATGAGAGACAAGGCTTCAAAAACTGGCTTCAGGTGGAGCTGAGCTGAGTTCTTAGTTCTTTCATACTACATACCAGATTTTATTACTGCAGGGGTTTAACATGTACAAGTCCATGTTCTCCCTCAGTATGGCTGAAGTGCTCTGTAAGAAACAAAATCACTATGCGTTTATATTTGTCATTATGTCAACATCTAGCACAGTAGACAGATTCCTCATTTGGATGTGGTATCATATGAATATATATATTTAGTACCTTTGCCTCTGGGTTAGCGCCAAGGATCTTAGCTCCACACTCCACTGAGGCGTAGTTATTAAAGTTCTTCTGGACCTTCTTCACCGTGTGAGGAGCCCCGTTGTTGGAAGAATGAGTAGACTGAGCTTTTGAGAGGAAGAACATTATAATTAAGTTTTAAAATTAAGTACTTGGGTTCTGGATGATCACTCTTAACACAATTTAAAGGAATACTTCAACCCTCAAAATTATCATTTGTATATAATGTGCATGCCTCCAAATGACCAAGAATGCAAAAACTAAACAAAATTTTGATAAAGTGAAATAAAAGGGGGCCTGTACCTCCTAAATATCATGTCCTTCTTTTTGCACAACTCGTGCAGTATAATCCAAGACTCATTTATCCAGTTCTATGCTCAGTGCTTCCCAAACAGACACCCTTTTACAACAGGGAACTGAGCGAAAAGTGAAACTTATCTAAGCTCTCTTCAATGCCAGACTCCATTGACAAAAGCAGTAATTTTAACTAGCTGACAAAGGGAGGTGACGGTCTACTGCTGCCGAACTACTGGTAGTTTGGTTGTGGTATTGTGTGACTTTGGTCTTTTAAATGGTTAGTTCGGATTCATCAAAGTCACACAAATATAAATAAACCAACTGATCAAGGCAGCAGTAGACCAGCAGCTCCAGTGTAAAATTACTGTTTTTGTTAATGGAGTCTGGCTTTGGAGAGAACTATTTCACTTTTAGCTCAGTTCCCTCTTGGAAAGAGTTGTCTGTTTGGGAAGTACCGAGCATACGACTGGATGAATGAGACTTGGATTATACTGCACAAGCTGTGTGAGAGTTTGATAGTTTTGCTGTTGTTAAACACTGACCCTTATGATTCAATTCATCCATATTATTTTCAGTTTTTGGATTCTTTACGCACCATAGAGGCAGGTGAGAAAAACAACCCTGTCTTCACAAATTCAACTGAACACATGGTGAGTAATTGATATATAAACGATCATTCAGGGGATGAAGTATTCCTTCAAAGGATAAACTTACTCTTTTCATTCTCAACCTCCATCATCTTCCGCGTCCACTCATCAAAAGTGGGGATGTCCTCGGGGTCTTTGCTGCTTGGACTGGAATCTGTGCCTGTGGTAACAGGGGAGCTCTGGTCCTGTCAGAGATAATGAGAAAATGAGAGCTGGGGCACCTCCTTTGGTGGAGAGTGGAAAATAGATCACACAGTATCTGAGTTCCTTACCTGCTCTTTCAGCATGTGTGAGGTGTTGGCCTCCACAGGCTGTGTGCCAGGACCAGTCTTAGAAGTCAGAGGTGGGTCCGTGTGGGTTTTAGTACCTGCAGTATGAACATTGGAAATGTTCTCCAGAACAATTGGAGGACTGCTGTGGGAATGGAAAAATAAAGCATTGTTATTTTGTGTCAGAGTCCCATTGGACCTTTCACTTGAACTGTAACCAAACTGTGTTGTGGTCAGGATCACATCTAACAGTTAAAGTCTACTTGGATTCACTGTACCCACCTATCACTGTCATATGGGTTATTCTCTTCCTCGCAGTCAGCTGGAGGCAGGTCAGAATCAATGACCTCAGGTGCAGCTACGTCAACTGCATCATCTGAAACACTGAAATTAAAAAACAATCCATGTTACTCTTTTGGCAGCACTTTCATTTGCAGAAAAACATTAAGGAAAAATAAAAGATCTTGCTCACATTTTCTGAAACATCAGACTCAGATACAGCAAACAACGTTTCGAGAGGATTTTTTCCAGCAGTGGTGCTGATGTGCGTGAGTTTTATTTTGCTATGCCAGAAGATATTTAGTGTGTCCACTGACACCGGAAGGGTTTCAGACACGTTTGTACTAGGGGTGGGCGATATGGCCCTAAAATATTACCTCAATTGTTCAGGATGAGATAGTTTTACATGTCAGGGTGAGAGAGGAGAGGGAGAGACGCTGTGCTGCTGCCAGAGGAGCCACTGAATGAGTTCCCTCTGAGCAGTAAGTCACTAAAAGAGTCTGAGAAGTCCGGGGCTGTTCATAAAACTTTCAGGACGCCACAGTTTATTCCACACTACTGAAGCTGCCCCTCTTTCTGTAATCAACATGGAATCTGTAATAATTTCCTTTTCAGCCATGCTTGTTGTCGCCTTAAGTAACAGTATGATGTCAATATCTCAACAAGTCGAAATATCATGAGTATGACAATATACATTTTTCATATGTTAAAATTATACTGGTGTTATCATCAACAAGATGATATGTTTCAGTCAATATTGTGACTCTTAGCATTCGTTCAGTGTGAGCTACAGTTTGTCAGAACTGGTCGGACCAGTGAAGCTATTTTAGTGGCATTCAGTGAAATTGTCTCACACGTCATCTGATCAGCATTAAAACTATTTAGAACAAATATCTGCAGATTGATTGGAGCACCCTTATCTGTGGTTTTTAATATATAATCCTTGCTTGACGCTGACTCCAGCTGCTTACACTAGTGACAGTGAGTTTATTGCGTATTGGGAGATTTTTACATAGCAGCTAAACTACTTATACATAAAGGGGAGGCACTGCAGAAGAGAATGCATTTTGGTGCCATTAACCAGATAACCGACTGACTGAATGAACTGAACAGCACTTGTGACAAAAAAAGGAAAAAAATTTAAACAAACCTGTTGGTAATAATATCTTACCTATCTGGGATGTTGTCCTGAAGGTTGATGGTGTTTGCATTATCTTCAAGCTCAGCAGCAAGTTCAGAGACAGGGTGGGGGGAAGGCAGCGGTGATGCCTGGTCTGGAGTGATGGAGGTTTCAGGGTGCTGATTTTCAGAGCTTTGCTCAGGTTCTGGTTCAGGTTGTGAAATTCCTTTGTCTGCCTCCAGCTCTTCTTCTACAGCATGCTCCTCTGCTTCAAAGGCCTGATGGATAAACAGAGAGATATCTGAGCTGTGGAGGAAAATGTTAAAACAGTTGGCCCATTAGCCAGAGTTGGATCTATCAGCCAAACACTTAAAGCTTCAAATGTTCCAGGAGCGATCAATAAAAAGGATTGGGTGGTACGATGCATATAAATGCTTATCCAGGTCTTAAACTGTTGTGCTGCTCTGGAGGAAACCAAATACTAAAACCCTTTAAAAATCTTATCTTACACATCTAATTATACTCGCGTGTATTAAGGAAACATCACAGCACATTTTTAGGGGACTGTCACATCAAGGTTTTAATTTATGTAGATGCTACAACTATATTTGTACCTCTAAATATTGTTTCTTGTCCACCTCTTGGATTGTCTGCTCCTGTTTTTGCTGATCATCCTCTATCAGCTGCTCATCTTCAGATGGGGGCTGGGCAGGTAAGACCCAGCTTTCCTCAACCTACAGAAAACACACAAATCCACACATACATGATACCACTGACACCATAAAAGGCATTTATATATTCACATAATGTTGTGCAACTATTTTTAATCTGATACAAGTCTAGCAGTGACAGCAGGTTTCCTGTGTGGTTAAATTAGCGCTAAATTATATAATGAAGTATGAGTCATTTAATACAGCCTCATGTGAAACCTCCAGGTGGTTTGTACTATGGTAGCATACGGCTGATTCTACCTTGTGCTGATGAATCTTCTCCCCTGACTCTTCCTCCGTACCGACGTCCTGTGAGGACACGGGCCCCTGGGCCTCTTGGTGCGACTCCGTGCAACCGACATAGCAACTAGGGTACCTACAAGATGAAGGGAAAGACAATCAGTGTAATAATATTGTCTGAAAATGGGTCACTTGTTAATACAGTACAGAAAAACGTACTCATGTCTGTGACAGAAGTACATGCACTGTATAGAGGTATTCATAAACACACTAAACATTATTTGCCTGCAGTGACTCACGTGCAGTGGAAGCTGCGGCCCAATGTCACAGTGTGACACACAGATAAAGTCCAGGTGACCTGTACCCCAACGTGGGCAAGTTATCTTATCTGTATGCAGAGTCAGGGAATGTTGTCAAAAGTAAAGAGGCACGCCTCAAACAAGTCACATATTGCTCAACCCAACTGTGAGGCCTTGACAAATAAACCTGCATTATTATTACTAGATTCATTTTTTTATATGATGTCTATTGTCTGAAACCTTCTGTATCTGTCACCTGTGTAAAGAAAACAAGACGAGTGAAAGTGAAATATAAAACAAATAACATTCATTTACTTTGCTTCTCTAGTTCTCTCTAGAGTTAAAGATATACATGATATATGTAACACTTCCGCATTAAAATGTCTAAAAACAACTAGAGTCTAGATCAATGCTAAATATATTGTTTGAGTTGTGTATTTACGGTATCTCAAACATTGCAGTTGTTCAACAGTTCAAAACCAGAGAAATCTGTCATTTTAATAAAGGACATGGTTTATGTGATTTGGTCGCCGTTGCCTGACAGTGGCACTTGCATCAGGGTTGTGGTTGTCTGCCAGAAGCTGTCATAAATGAACTTTTATCAAGTTTTAAGCCAAATTTTTATGACTCATTTGTGACATTTATAACTTTATTTTTTTAACCAAATGAAGGACTGTAATCATCGGATGTCTGGATCTTAAGTGATCAGAGAAATAAGCTGAGTGAATGTTAGCGGCAGCTCAGCTCCAGGCCCTGCCGTGCCGAACACCATTGGAGAAACACTGATTTTTAACGTGGAACTGCTTTATTCAGTGTTTTACCGGTTTAAATCACCAGGTCTGTTTCTTTTGGAGAGGAGGAGACCTCTAGCAGCCACTCTGCAACAAACCGAACTGCTTCAAAGAAACATTTTTTTTTAAGTGACACTGCTTTACTTAAAAGAGGAAACGACCTCTGCGGATAATTCAGCCCCAGGCAAAAACCTTTTGAACGATAAACACTGCAGGAATTCAGACAGTGGGAGAAGCTGACTGGAATGACAGCATTGTTCCTTCTTTTTTTTATTGTTGTGAGTGAGAGACCCCTAGCAGCATAAAATACATGTTGTACGTCTCAGTTTCAACATATAGATATATTAAAACCCTATTTGTTTGTTTTAAACACCACAGGTCTGTTGAGTGACACTTTGCTGAAACAATGGTCAGGTTCACAGTGACTGTGCTTATTCATGGCAGGAAAACAACAATAATTTACGGTATCAAGGCTTTAAATAACAGCAATAATAATAGGGAAGGGAAAACTCCTCCTTGTACAGTCTCAAAGGCCACAATCCAACAGCCAATTCCACTTGTCAACAATCCAAGCCATTATCTGGATTTTAATCTGGTTTCCAGGTCAAGCACTTTACACAGTCACTGGGCTGGTGCAACTGCTTTGTCGATCTGACTTAAGGGGCTAGACGACTGACAGTCATTTTAGTGAACAACAGAGCATTTGTTTTCTAATTGAAGGCCCCCAAAGGAGCAAGAGTGGTGTTGAGGCATGACTTGCTCAATAATTAACTAAGTGGTTACAGACAAAGACTTAAAGTGGTAGACTTTACAATGACAGAATTGGAGATGAAAGAGGTTTAAGGTACCCTTCATGAATTTATTTTTCAATATTCAAGACTAATTGGTCAAATAAAATTCAAAAACAGGCAAGAACAGGATGTAGTGTCTAAGGGATAGCAGACCCTGTGCAATACTTAGAGACAGAGCGTATGAAGGAGTGAGCTGCCCGCTACACAACAAATTAAATAGATGAACATGTCACTCACAAGTACAAAGATCATGTGTACGTGTCCATGCTCTCATCAAGACTGTCTTTGCGACACACCTCTGACGGGCAGGTGACCTGTGAGTCTCTCATCGGCCGTCACGTGAATTTAAGATGACGTGATGCATCATTGATTAGTCCAATTCTTGCCCTTCAAATAATGTGACAACAATATGGCGTCACATGTATAATGAAATTTTTGATACTTACAGTATATATTCTATACCATTTTCGATACCACAGGGAAATATTGACATTAAGGGGATATAATGTTAGGTTCTTATCAAAGTACAAATATTGCAAGGCTATAGCACAACAAAAATAACTTTGCTTTTATTGGTTAGTAGCAGAGAACAGCAGAATTGCTGTATTAAATATTAACAATTAGACAGAGTAAGAAAGCATAGCTGTTACCGCTCTATCAACAGCAGAGAACCATTAATCTTACATCCGCTTACCATCACAGTTTAGGTTGTAACTAATTATGTACGTACGTTCATGAGGGTGATATCAAAACAAAAATATTACAGAGGAGGCAAAAGTTATTTTAAAATTACATTTCTGGAATCTCATACTTTCAGTATTTTTAAATCACAATATTTTGATAGCATTATTTAGAGAGATTCCTCCACATACCACAGGAGGGAGGTTGCGTACCACCAGTGGTAACACACCGTAGTTCTGGAAGCAGTTATCTAATATAACCAGAGGTATAAAGATGCCACAGTATGAAAACAACTAAAGCAAATTGTCCAATGGCGGCCAAATTTGCTTTAGTTGTTTGCTTTAGTTGTTTTCATACTGTGGCATCTTTATACCTCTTTATGAAAACAACTAAAGCAAATTGTCCAATGGCGGCCAAATTCACAGTCTTACAGATAAACATCAGCCAATGCTATTTCAGACCAACAGGTGTTAAACAATCCTGTCTTTGTGAGGTTCATTCATTCAAGAAATAAATGAAGCCTCACTTCCTCCATTAAAGGGATACTTTGCCAAATTTCAACCAGCTTTGTATCATAACAACGGAGGTAGTATGTGTAAATGAACTGTGTTAAACTTGCCTTCATCTTGCCAACGTCAAGATCGCCCTGCTCACTTGCCAATGAAAATCTGCCTCGTCACATGTATTTTAAAACATATTTTTGTGAACTGTTAAGCTGTAATACGAGAGTTTGTGAACAGGAAGTGGGCACCATACTATTTCCTGTTTTGTACGCTGAAAAAACTCAGCTCATATGTTAAAAGTAAGCAGTGCTGATCAAATATGATCCAAAATTTGGTAACTGTGTTGCCTATTTCTCGCCTACAATGTTTTAAGAGACATATTTTAATTAACTGTTTAACGGTAATATGAGATTGTTTGTCACCAGCTGGCTGCCATATTGTTACATACATCACTTTCCAGTGGGGGTGTTTATTGGTCTGGTGTGGCACAGTGCATTTTGGTAGTTGTAGGTTTTCTACCTCTTGAGCAAAAGCGAATGCTACAGCCCTTTTCTCTGTTTTCTCTGGTCACGTAACACCAATTTCAGAGGTATGTCTTGTTCGTCTACTGAATAGACAGCCCAGCTTTGTGAAAAGACCATCTTTCCAGCAGTGAAATACTTCTTTAAGTGTCCTGGTTTGCCATTACAGTTAGTAAGCATGCAGCACAATATCAGTGCCCTGAGGCTACAAAACCTGAATGTCACATAGCGATATACCATGTTAGTAATTACACCTGTGCCCTTGCTGTGATGACATGTCTAAGTGGTGCATAAAAGGCAATTAACACTAACATTTTTAGATTTCACTGTGTGTACTGTGCCAGGAGTATAGATAACAGACACTGAAAGGTCAAAAATACTACCACTCACAGCTTAAACAAGAGCCAAAGCAATGCTGTTGAAAGTAGGCCAGGCCAACATCACTTACATATATCTTAATACCATATTACATCATATCCCTCCCTCCTCTCTCTATCCAAGCAGTCAGTGCGTGTTGTGTTGTGTTACTATCCTCTAACATCATGGCTACAGCCCATAATCATCCCACATAATCTCCCTCCCCGCTGGCTTGACTGTGTTCTGTCAGATTTGCACAGTCCAACAACCTGCAGCTTTCAAGAGGACTGACGTGATGGACCAGTAATCCTGTCAAGGGCTGATAGACCAGATCTGTGTAACGTCTGTGTGGGTCTTGGGAATCAACAGTCATTGATGTGTAGACTCAGCAGATTCACTTCTGTGTATCTTATGGTCGTTTTGGTCAAAAGTGTTTCATTCATACATGGCATGATGGCTGATTAAAGGGGAAGACCACCTAAATTAAAAAATGAATATGCTATTGCCATGACCAAGGAAAGTTTAATGAATATTTGTGAACATGAGCTACTCTCTCTCAAAGACAGAAACTGTGGTAGGGTGCTGGATGGACCCCCAACCATTTTCTAATTCACAATGAAAACATATAGATTCACACTGGGATTTTTTTTTCAGTACTTGTAATGTAAACACGGTGCTTATTTAAAAAAAAGCATCAAAAACAAAACAAACAAATAAAAGCAATGCCAGGGGAGGATCCTCCAAACCCTCTGACAACCCTCTGTCCTCAAATTCTACAAATGCCCCAGTGTAAACCTGACCTTTGTGACCTTTGCTAACCACCACACCATTGTGCCGCCCCTAAATTTATTAATCCCTGTGGGGAAATGCAATCATTCTGTTGTCATATATACACAGGCCCGAAACACACACACTTGCACAAAGAGGACCTATACATGGATTAAATGGAGATGTCAGAGCGAGGCAAGCAGTTGGGGGTTCGGAGCCTCGCTCAAGGGCAGCTTGACAGTGCCCTGGAGGCGAACTGGATCCCAATTGGTTTGAGTTCCCAACCCAAGTCTCTATGAACTAAGGCTGTCCCCTAACAGTCAACCAAACGTTAGTCGACCAGAAAGGTCATTAGTCTGCAAGATTTCGTTGGTCACTTAGTCGCAGAAAAACAAAAAACAAACAAACGGGAAACTATGCTATATGACTGGACCATGTGGGAATTTAATTGGAAAGGACAGAAACAGGAAGTGGCCACGCTCAGCAGTCAGACAGGAGTCAGGTTAATTTCCAGGGCTGGTACCTGCGGTTATTCCACAGGCTAGTTAATAACATGTCGGGCAGGAAATCCAAAGTGTGGGATCATTTTGAGAAGGTGAAGGACGAACCCAAGGTGATATGTAAACTCATCTTCATTGGTCAACTACAAACATGACGAATCATCTGAAACATGTCAGTAGCTACATGCCCATTAGCCACTTAGCACAATCATTACTGCTTTGCAGACAGCGTCAATAACAGGCGGCTCGCTCAGTGTGTGACGTGCACTTGTAGATAAAATATAGGCCTATATTAATGAAGGTTCATTAGTATGGTTTGTATTTCTTTCTATTAACAATGTAACTTACACTATTCATTCTCAAACCATTGTGTTACCCCACCCAAAATATGTAGTTTAATAGTTAAATTAATATCACAGACATGCGGACGACTAGTCGACTAATGGCCCTAAATGACGACCATTGGTTGACTAAGAAAATTCTTAGTCGGGGGCAGCCTTTCTATGGACTGAGCTGCTGCCTCCCACTAGTGTGAAGCTAATGCAAGGCTAGTGCAGGACTAGTTCGACTGGTGCATGGCCTCCTGTCATTTTGCAGAAATGCTCCTCAAGCAAAGCAAGTTGAGTATCCCTGCAGTAAACAAACATTTATAGTTAGTTTATAGTATAGTTATTTAATAAACAAGCTGCATTTTGGTGAGGTTTTACGCTCTTTGGCACCTTATGTACATCCAAAATAGGGCTACAAAATATTCCAGTGTGGATCAATTTATTGTAATAGTGAATAGAAAATGGTTGGCGGGCCACCTGGCAGCCTTTCAAGGGCCAGATTTGGCCCACAGGCCCTAACTTGAGTATCACTGCCTGATGATATCACAAATTTCAAGCACTCTACCTTTGGATTTGGTTGTTGACTATTTTTTCTAGAGTTGTTTGTTTTTACTAATATTTCTTGGCTCTCTTAGACCACAGGACTAAAATGTATGACTTTGAAACCAGGTGAAGGTCCCCTTTAAACTTCCAAATTCTGCTAAATCACTCTGTAGCACGATGCCATGAGGTGGACAGGTATGTGTGTGACACACTTAGTATCTGGGGTACAACTTGTTCATCAGCTAGCTGTGTTAAACCCGGCTAACAGGCTTAACGTAGTGCTCACAGGGTCAGCAACTCAAGCTAACACGGACAACAAGTCAGAAGTCAGCCAGGTGCCACATCACAGTGTGATGTTAACGCTAGGTTAGCTAGCTAGCTAGCGTTGTAACCGATACAAACAATAGGTAGCGCTTGTCAGACAGTTAGTTTCCACAGTCAGTGACATGATAATGATGCTAAGTTCAAACAGGGCAAAATTAATGAACTTACCGACAGAGCACAGCCACACATAGCCACACTGACACAACTCGCCATAACAGTGGTGTCATCTTCATCCCTCTCCTGCCGGGACAGACATCCTCACCGTACTCAGAAATAACGTTTTATCCTTTTGGCAGACGGTCTCTTCAACTGTCTACAACACTAATTCACCCGCTGTTTCCTGTTAACTTAGCTGACGTCCGCTGTTTCACGGCTGAAGTGTGATGCTAGCCGCTGTCACCCACTCAACCTGCTGCCGTTTGTCAGTGAGTGCGTGTCAGCGCTCACTGGCCAATCAGAGGGCAGAGAGGCTGTTGCGCAGTTCAAACTGAGCGTGTGCTGGGAGCGCTCGTTTCGAGACCTTAGATTACCCCACTGGGCGGTGCTTCTCGTAGTGTGCTCATTTGAACCCGGGTTTGATGCTATTCGTGCTTTTACATGTTTTTATAATTATAATAATTACGACTCAGAACCATAACATAGTTCCAACATAGGATAAACATGGCTGATTCACACGAGTCACAGACATGTGGTGTTTAGCGGGTGAATAACACGGAAGTCGTGTCAACAGCTAATGAATAAAATATAACCTTACAAAATCTCAACATATGTCATATTATTGAGTTGGTTAAATTTTATTGTAATAATATTTTGATTATAGGTATTTTTTTAATCAGAAAAAAGTAACTTGCTTATTTAAAAATGACTTATAAAGTCTTAAACTGCCTACATGTTAAAGTTAGTTTAATTCATACTATAGTTTATTTGAATTTATGATATATATGTATATATTTTAAAGTGCTGTTTGGGATTATTATTCATATTAGCTTTTTTTCTTATATTTTTCTTATTTCATTTTATTCTTATTTTCCTTTTTTTTTGTCTGATATTTCCATTTTTCCCATTTCTCCTTCTTAAAGTACGGTGTAGTTTTAATAAAATAAAATAAAAACAAAAATAAAATAAAATGTTGCACACAACTGGACAAAGCACTTACAAAATCTAAAAATATTTAATTTTATTAGGTTGGTTGAATTTTAGCATAATAATACTTTGATTACAGATAACATTAAGATTACAGATGTTTAATGCACAAATGTAAATGTGATGGTTTTTTTAAAAAGTTGCTCCAAGATTTGTGGCATTTAAAAATGACTAGGGTAAAAGGAGTGCCTTCAGACTCTGAATTACTTGAGTTTTATTTAAATTATACCCCTGAAATGTTAAAATTATTTTATTCTACATTCCACTTTATTTAACATTTTGTGTATGTTTAGGCATTTATCAAAATTCAAGTGCTGCCTGGGATTATATATATATATATATTATATATATATATTATATATTATAAGTTGATAGGTTTGTTGTTTGTTATTTGAATGTTTTTAAACAAAACTTTGAAAAAAGAAAAGCTCAACATGAGCTTTTTTGATCTGTAACAAACCCAAATGACATACTATAGGGCTACAAAACCCCTGCACAGTAAGAGGACGTGGATGAGTAATGTACCTGTGATGATGCAATTTGTAAAATTACCTATATTGTGCAAATGTAAGTGTTTGTTGCAAAAAAGTGTCAACCTGCAACAAGTTGTTGCACTTAAATAAACCTCCTGTGGTGATTCAGCTGTGGGGCTTCACTTCTCAGAACAGAAAACTCCAGCACCTCTGTAAAGTACATGAAGTACAAACTGCCTTTAAGACAGAAAAAGCATGTTAATGTTAATGTCACTAGAGGGAGCCATATACGCAACATTCAGAAAGAAGACTTAAAACCAACTCTAGTGACTCTATATGAAAAGGGTCACCTCCTCCTACATGAGCAACCCTGTACCAAAAGGTCACACCCTGGTGTGATCATATCAGAGCAGCCCGTCAGCTACTGTAACCACAGAGCACATGAGTCACAGTACAGGACACATGAGGACATATGGACAGATATACCTTAGTGATTAATTTACCAACAGGTGGCATACCTGTTATTATTATTATTATATTATTATTATTATTATTATTATTATTATTAAATTACTGAAAGAACTGTACAGCCAACTAAGCCTCTGCTGCCACCGTGTGGCCGGTAATGAAAATACAATTAGTTAAATATATAAGGGCTGGGGACGTCTTTGTCTTCCATTATAATCTGTATACAGTTAAATATTAAGACATGTTTCTACACTTTGCTAAGAAGAATGCATAAAAGAATGAATGGCTCTACTGGTTTTGTGCTGCTCCACAGTTATGCTCATCATTCAGTCATTTAGGTTTTAAACAATGGTTTTAATTTACTCTGAATGTTTTGGTTAAACTCAAAAGATTTTCACCATGAGCCAAACAGTCTGGTAAAACATACATGATTAGATCATTGATGGAGGGACAGTACAGTATGCGTAGCACTGTTCCACAAATCCATATTTAGGATGAGGTAGAGCCACAGAGGCACCAGCAGCCAGTGACATACAGAATACTGTATCTATAGTTGGAAGTTACAAGCTCTAAAAATACATCTTCCAGATCAATGTTATTGATTTGTGAAGTATGTGTACAGTACTGCTTCACAGTGACAACAAATTATTTCTCAGTGCCATCTTCTAAAAGATTATCAATTGAATATACCATTGTAGTTATTTGTCTTGTGAGTTTCGTAGAGAATTTGCCCACTGAGAATATGTTAAAGGGACAGTTTGCCTCCAAATCAATGACACATATTTTCCCTCTTACCTGTAGTAATATTTATCGTTCTAGATTGTTGTGGTGTGAGTTGCCAAGCATTGGAGATATCAGCTGTAGAGATGTCTGCCTTCTCTCCAGTACAATGGAAGTAGATGGCACTCAGCTTGTGGTGCTCAACGTGCCAAAAAATACATTTGAAAACTCCAGAAAAACTTCCAGAAATCATGACCTGGTTACTCAAGATAATCCACAGACTGTGTTGTGAGCAGTTTCATGTAGGAACTATTTTCTTTCTACTAAACTCCACCAGTCGTATCACCAAACAGAAGGAAGCGTGCATCTACTGATTACTAATACAGTAGTTAGATACATCTACATTACAGCTCAGCCAAAGAGGACGCCATTTATGTTACATCTCACACTGTCAGGAGCACGAGCTTCACGTTACTTTCCCTTTTCGTTCAGAGATCACGTGATAGAGTCGCTACAAAGGTTTTCCACACAGAACCAAACAATAGGGCCACCCCAGTGTGTGTTTTTAGGAGCCGAGCACAAGCCGTGTTTTTTGTACCCTCAAATTCACTGTTTTCAATGTAGACGCGCAGCAGCAGACGCACTCAAACGGCAGAACGACGCCATCCTAGTGCGCGTGTGTTCTCGAGCACCTTTTTTTCGAGGTGCAACAGCTGTGCCTGGAGATAAACAGAGTTCAAGAGTCCCACAGACAATATTTTAGGCCAAATACCTTCTTACAAAACAGCACCTGGAAGAAGATCAGCTCTGCACTTAGGATTTCTGGTAAGTAGGCTATGATACGGTGCTGGTTATGGTTCTCTGGCAACCTCAGAAGCAACCTGCCACTGCGCCCTTAAAAGTTGACACAGAATAGGCACAAGAGTCGTGCACAGTGCCTGACCTCGCACTTTCCAGGCGTTTAAAGATGAGGCATGTGTATGGCCTCTTCGACAGCATAACGGCATCACAGAAGCAAAAGAGGGGTGACTGACATGACGTGTAGCACAACAGCATCAGCCTCTAGTGTGACATAAAATATGTGTCAGCAGCAATTTCTAAACAATGACAATGGTATTACATGGCAACAAAGATCATTTACGGTCCCTGTTATGTGGCGGCTGACCTCATCCTCAGCTGGGAGGGCAAGGACTTCCAAAACTGCATTGTTTTCCCAATTTGCAAATATTTACAGCCATTGTTCTTCCTCTTTGAGTTAGCTGCTAACTGTTCTTTAAATATCCTGGCGGTGGGTCGCACACATAGCACGTCCTCAAAACGTCACACCTGTCCCGTCCATGGTCCTGTCCTGCTGGCTCTCCCTTGGACACAGAGTTTGATTCGTTGCTGTTACTACCTCAACTGACGTCTTAAAGACGGGACAACTCTGTTCCCCTTTTCTGCGATCGTACCTTTATAGAGAACAGCGAGGCGGAATAACTGCATGACATTCCCACCTTGAACAGGCAGTGTAAAATGCCTCATGAGTAGATGCACACAAGGCAGACATCTCTACGGACGATATCTTCAACACTCTGCAACTCACACCAAAACAATAATAATAAACACCAACACAACTGAGATGGAAAATATGTATTTTTGACTTTGGGGTGAACTGTCCCTTTAAGTTAACAAGTAAACAAGCAAACATTATTGTGCTGCACTCCAGTGCTTCAACAATAAAGACTCTGTTGACAAAGTGAGACATTATGAGGAAGAAGTTTATTGAGGAGCGATACAGAGACACAGAAAAATAACAACTGATGCAATTCCCCAGTTTAACTTTATGCCCTCTGTGTAACGATGCCGTCTCACTACAACTGGAACCATTTCATCGTTGATCTTCAGCAGATCTTTTTTTTTTTTTTTTTTTTTTTTTTCAACTTTCCAATTCTCTGTCTACATTTAGCTTTGGCAATACAGAGTTGTAATTCATGCCGGTAAGGCAGTCTAAATTAGAGAGAAGAGAGCATTTAGTGAATAGAGAGACACAGAGAACGATTAAAGCGCTAGGATCCTTGATGAGGTCTTAATAGTCCACAGGTACAGTATCTCCTTATCATTACCTATATACATCAGAACACAGTTTAGGCCCACATACACAATAACAAACTGACAGAGAAGCACTTGAACATTGACAATAGCACCTTAAGCTCTGATGGAGACGCTGACTGACTGGGTTCGATGGTTGTGAGAGAAGAGGATGTGAGAGAGGCTAGAAGGAGTCGAGAAAAGAGGAGGAGTTTGTGATGGGCATGGAGTTGCATGTTTCAAACCTGAGAAAAAGGCTAAATGGAAACATGTAAATGCATGTTCGTTCAAGATGTTGTGTGGTTTTTTTTTTTCTTTCCCGTCTCATGAGTCAGCATCTGAATCTGAGCTTAAGGCTGCAAGGGTCACAACTTGACCATTGGTACAGCACAGGTGGACACCTATGACGAGGTTAAATGCATTATTGAGGCTGTTTCCATATAGAGAATACTGAAGGTGCTCCTCAGCCTTGCTATGTGTGTATGGCTGCTACTACAACACAGGAACAACTCACAAAAGTCCAACATTAAATTGACCCCCGAGGGTTTTATGATTCATCGTTAACAGCTTTGACCATGAAAACAAATACAACTGAAACGCCAACAAACGTGCAGACGGACGGCACACATGCACACGTGTCCTCACACACACCCGTACACGGAGTTACGCACGCAAACACGCACGTACACACACATACTAAGATACAACTTCTGTTCCTAGGAGAACATTAAGCTGATAATTAACACTTAAGGGGGCATTATACAATAAATTAATACAATACTAAATCAAACCCAGCCTACATATAGGCAAATTAGTCCCTCCCCCGTACACACACACACACAACACACACACACATACACTCTACATACACACACTCCCATGCAATAAAAGCAGCTTATGTGCCATGCTGCATTTTGGAATGAGTAGGGCAGTACGACTGCTGAGCGTATTTTCATGTAGAAGCAGCAAGTGGGGGTAGTGACTGACCTGGTGAGGGGTTTTAGAGGAGAGGGGGGAAGGTAGAGGCTCCAGGGACTGATACTGGGTAGTGGATCTGCTAAGCAAACCTGGACCACAGGCGAGCAACAAGCGCACATACACATACACCACAAGACAAGTACCATACTGTACATAGATATATGGACATCGTCACCTGGCAGGAAATCGAGGGTCAAGGGATCAAAGACTTCAGCATCTGCACTAAAGAGGGACCAGGACGGCAGAGCCATGGCTAATAGAGGAGGGGTGGAATGGATGAGGAGGGGGGGAGATAAGTGTATGAGGAACCCATTTAGATGTTTATGGTGGGGCTTGTCTTGTAGGAGATGGCGGGGGCCGCCGGCTTGGGTCAAAGAATGAATGATAATGTGTAGAGAAGAGCGTCAGAGATAAGAGATTCCCAAAGAGAATGAGAAAGGAAAATGGGAGGAGAACAGGAAATAAGACAAAGAGAGACAAGAAAAGAGAAGAGATTAGTCTTCACTGTAGCTATTATATGTTTGTAGTTTTCTTTTGTATTTAATTTTGTTTTTACTTCAATTTAAGTTAGATTCCAGAGATGGGTTTGTTCTAAGTTTAGTTTAGAAGAAGAAGAAGAAGACATGCTTTATCAATCACTGAGGGGAAATTCTTTTTTTTCCCACTCTGTTGTCATATATACACAGGTCCGAAATACACACACATGCACAAACAGGACCTATACATGCATTAAATGGAGAGATGTGAGCAATTGGGGGTCCTTTGCCTTGCTTAAGGGCGCCTCGGCAGTGCCCAGGAGGTAAACCGGAATGGCTTGGTCCGTATGGAGGTCTTGTTTTAGTTTTTGGTTTTAGTTCACTATAAATCTTTGGTCTTCACATGAATTTAAGAGTTGAGAGTTTAAGAGTATGTTTCAAAGTACAAATTGAACTAACTTCTTCAATATCTCAAACAGCCAAAATTTTGTTGGAAAGACTGTTAAAAACAAAACTGAGCAGTTCGATGAGAAGATCGATACAACTACTTAAAATTGGAGTGTTATGGTTCTTAGGCCTAGTCCACATACGCACACGTATATTTGAAAATGTTGCTTTTTCTATGTGTTTCTGCCTTTTGTCCACATAATAATTGTGTTAAGGTCACTGAAAACGGACATTTAGTAAAACTCCGTCTAGGGTGAAGATTTTCATTAACTTTCGGTGTTGACGTGTAGCCAGGGAAAACAGAGTTTTTGGCTTGTAGTGTCACAGTGTATGACATTATCTTCTTTGTCAGGCAGCAAAAGAGATGTGATCAAAATAGTGCTGACTCTAACCTAGCTAACAAAGACTTTTTAAATAGCTACACATAAATGTACAGTTACCCTTCAACTATATTAAGGTCAGAATACGGAGGTCACTGATCCAGGTAGCCTTCTGCTAATAGCTTTAATTCAGGCTTCTGTTTGGCCAATATCATATTCTTCTTCTCTGCGTGGCTTTGCCGTTATACTGCCACCTCTCTGGTTTGGCATGCTCTTGACAGCCATTCAGTTTTGTTTCTGCTTTTTCATTTGGATGGATATTTTATTTTCAACAGTGTGTTGACCAAAACAGGGTGGCTACGGTATTGCACGTCGCGCTCCAGTTCAGGAGCTGGTCTTGAAAATCAAACCTGTGCAGGACTGGGCCGTGCACATGTGGACCAGGCCTTATTCATCCCTACGCTCATAAAGGCATCAGACGAGTTTTTTTTGTGTCCTCCAAACAGACGAGTTATGTGAAGGTTGTATTTACCTGGGGATGCTAGGAGGGGCCCTGTTAGGGCGGCTGGGAGCCTGAGGGCTGTCAGCACTATTATTAAAGGGCCCCAGGGGTCCTGGGCGGTTTGGTGGTGGCGGAGCCCCTCGGGGAGCTGGGCGCTGGCCTGAAGACATCCTCCTGGGGGCAGTGGGGCTGGCTGGGGGAGACCTGGAGAGAGGAAAGGATAAAGTGCTGAATAACATTCAGGTGAGAAAGTGGTTACAGGATGCATGTGATCAGTTTAAATCAAGTACCTGCGACCACCGGATCCTGCCAACCAGGAGCTGTCAACAGGTGGAGGCATGGGGGTGGTGATGGTGGAGGTGGAGATGTCTCCAATGATGGCCAGGGCCTCCTTCAGAGCCTGGTGGGTCCTCAGCACCTCATCCCTCCTCTGGGCCTGCTCCTGGGACTCATCCATCAGGGCGTTCTGGTCACCTGCAGAGTACAGCTGGGCCAGCAGCTCAGCATTTATGAAGTCCTTCACCTGTTGGCAGGAAGAGGCAGCAAAGGATGATGAATCAGAGTTGTGAGGATAAAGGGGAAATTCAGACTTGGAGGTAATTTTTTCCACTCAGATATTGCCATGTCACTATTAATATCATTAATATCAGTAGTATAATAACAACAAAGGAAAGCTGTCTTCACGGCCCATATAAATGAACATCTGAGGAATCTTTTCTCACATTATTGATCATGAGATGCATGATGGTCTTGGGCATGAGGTCCCGGATGCACTTGTTGACAATCGCCATGTAGGAGTCCACCAGGTTACGGATGGTCTCCACTTTACGCTCCAGCTGAGGGTCCATGGAGAAGTTATCTGTGGTGGTGGTGGTCTCATTCTCAACCTGTAAAAAACAATGAGACAGAGGCGCATGTATTCACAAAAGATATTGACTGCTTAATACAGGATGCTGACATTTTTTGTGTTTCAATTGTAAGGGTCCTTTTCAAACGATCTGTAGTGCATGGTGTGTTTAGGATGTGTCCAGCTCTACTTTTGCTCATTTAACAAAATATAATTTGGGCCCAAAGTAAGGCACAAGAGGTAAAGGGATTGTATTTGGTCCCTTAATGAATCATAGGGTGTGTTTTGGGCGTAACATGAATGAACCCATCAGAGGGTCATCTCCCATTCCCTTTAAAGGCCAGGTGGGTCTGCAGCTGGCACACAGCTGTTAACGTAGCAGATTCGGCAAATTAGGGGAGGAGCCATTTTCTGCTGAGAGTAACGCATTAACAGTGAATATCGTGGAATATATGAGCAGCAAAACTTCAAACTGTGGTTATAAACTTCACAGAGGAAAATGAACTGAACTTTAAGCTTCTGATACAATCAGTGACGTTACGCTGCTCCTCGTGCGTAAATGCGCACAGTATCTCTCTTTATCGGGAGTCAGACAGCAGCTCTGCAGCTCTGCTCTGCGCTATGCTCACATTTTAAAGAATGTCATTGATATTTTCCTCATTAATGATGTATTATGATGTATTATACCACACCACTCTGACTTTAGATCAGGTTTTTGTTGGTCAACAGTGCAATCACTCTCTGCTGCCTCAACATAGCAATATGTCAACAATGCGCCTGACCACACTTCATAATAAGATGTACACATCCATGGACGCACAGATGGGCCCAGGTACACTTGCTGCTTGCTACTGAAGTGGGACATGCACTTCACACTTAGAGCCCGTTTCTGACCTGATTTTACAGCCACACGACTCATTTTAGTGTCAAACTAAATCATTTGTTGTCCGGTATATAGTGGGGTGCAAAGACCACTCAAGGCCTGATCAGCAGCTCCCGACTGGCTGTCAGACATTCAGATGAATTTCTGACATGTAAGATATTTTGGTCAGCCATGGTCAAGCTCTTGCACAGCTAAAGCAAAGCCACAAGTCTATTCCCCAAGATCAGTGCTTTTTTTGTTAATCAATCACACAATGGAGCCTATACCTAGCTGTTTTGTTGGTGCTGCTAACTTGTGTGTGTGTGCATGTTTGTGAGAGAGAGAGAGAGAGAGAGAGAGAGAGAGAGAGAGAGAGAGAGAGAGAGAGAAAGCGAGGGAAACCGAGATAGAGGGAGAATCAAAACTTTGGCTGACCCATTTTTACAGAAATTGATTTTCAGTCTCTTACTGGGACATCTGTCTCTACATTATTGGAATGGTGCCTGAGCTAGCAAGCAAACCTCCACCTGCCTGCAGCCCTGAGGTGTTCAGATGAATCTGTATTGACAACTGTCAATAGCCAGAATAGTCTGCATTATTAATTTTACACGTACACTGTGAGCACTGAGGTTGTGGCTTGATGATCGGACTGTACACTGTGAACACATAAATCGTGATCTTCAGTTCTACATTGCAGACAGTTTACTCGTAGAGTGGGAGTTGGTATTAAACAACATTCTAAAATGGGCTCAAATCCTACAGTTGATGGGCATTGTTACGGACTTTGGGCTGTGCCAGCAAAAGATGACCATCGTGAAAGACCCGTGGTGATATCTTTGGTCGTGGCTCTAAAACAGTGGTCCTGAGTTGCACAGTGAGAGAGGTTCAAGGATAGCTGATGTCACGGCCTTGCAATCAAAGACAGTCTGGGACAAAATTCTGATAGTCATCTCACAGTGTGACAGCTGTTATAATAGAAATGCAGCATGAAATGATACACTGGCGCTAAACCCAAACATACACGGATCCATGTTGCAAAGTGTAGCTGCACTAAACTTATAAGATTGCAATAATGGTTGTGTTGCACTGTGTGCCGCTTTGCATAGGGTGTAAGAGAGAGGCCTAAGTGTTGGAAAACTATGGTAAAGTGTTTGCCACCTGCCAAATGTGTTTATTTCCAGTGTTGCCTTGCAAAGTAAGTTAAATATGCAAAGTTTCAAAAATTCAAATTAGTAAATAAAGTAAGTAAAGTAAGTAAGTAAGAAAAAAAAACAAAAAAAAAAAGAACATATAATAATAATAATAATACATTAGGATCAGACACAACAGAAGGCAAGAAACAGTCGGGGAGTAAAAGACCAACTGAGGGGAGAATGAAGAGTTTTCTAACCGCAGCGACTTTCTCAGGATAGACCCCGGCACGTAGGAGAGAAGATTTCCAGCTGTCCACATCATCCTGAGAGTCACAGGCCAACTCCAGTGTGCGATTGTCCTTGTACACATTCCTAAACACCAGCAGAAAATACATTCACTTGTATTTAATTCAATAAACATTACCATTTAATCTAACTGATCTATGAATGAATATTTATTTAAAAGAACACATGCAGACAATGCTCCCCATTGTTACAAAAAGTGTTCAACAAAAAGATATAAACTCTGACATCTGGAAGTATTGATAGTATTAGGTTATGTGCCTCCTTCCATGTGGGATATTCTGTTGTTTAACCCTTTCTTGGGTTTGGAGCCAAGAAGGATGAAGAAACTGAATTACCATAAAGTTCTTTAACAGGATGTTCTGCGTTAGTTACTCAAAGTTCAGGCCTGGTATTGTTAACAGTTATTTTACACTTCTTTGTGACTTTTGAACACAACAACTATAAATGACAAACTGCATAAACTGAGCCGTAGATCTGCGAGAAATAGCTCCAGTTTGGCCGAGTCTACAATCATGCATAGATGCATACATACTGTACAAAACGCATAATCCAAAACATATTTCAGCCGCTGCTCCAGCACACAGGCCTTGAACTCTCTAACTCCATCTACTGCATGTGATCCCTGTCAAAAGTTTTATTTGCACCCTCCTGAAAAGCAGAAATTCAAATGTTAAGAGCTGACCTTGACTCTGTATTGAAAATACAGAATATGTGCTTGCTGGACATGAAACTCTTCTCCACATCGCGGACCTTCAGGTTGTCCAGAGGGAGCATGTACTTCTTCTCTTTCTCCTGCGGATGAGGAAAACAGAAGGTACGGATCGTGAGCGGTTTTCTGACTGATGCAATTTGTTATTTTCATGAACTCTTGTGCAATGAAAATTGCCGCAGAATTGTGCAAGAATACGTCCATAAGAGAAAGGTGAAATCAGGTTTTTAAAGAGGGAGAGAGGGGGGTGAGGAGAGAGAAAAGGGGGTGACAGGAGGGAGGAGGAATGGGGGAGAAATGAGAGTGGGAGGTAGCAGAGGGGGGGAAGCAGAGACAGAGAAAGAAAAGGGAGAAGGAGAGCACATGTGGAAGTCATTACAGTGTGGGTCAAGACACAGTCGTTCTTCACGGTGCGTTTTGAGCTGGTAGCTATAGGCTGAGTAAACTGAGTAAGTCGGGGAAAAACGCGGATGTACGTGAGTGCTGGAGGTCCAGTGCTCAAACATGTTCATCCTCTGAGGTAGAAGCTCAAGCACAGCTGGGACACATTCACACAGGGCCTGTGACGGATGCTGACGAAGCTCCGCTCTCCATTTTTACCCTCCATCCTAGCCTCCATCTTTCTTAACTCTCTGTCTTTTTTCTTTTATCCCTCCCCCTCTATATTTTCTCAATATTTTTTCTTTCCATTCCAGAGGGGCCCACTTCCTGCCTGATTTTTTTTTTTTTTGAAGAAGGAGGGAGAGAGAGTGAGAGAGGGAGAGATTAAATGACAGCCTGGCGTTAAAACTCAACATCTGGTAGTGCTTAGCAGCACACAGAGAACCAGGGAAGGAGGGAGAAGTTAAAGAGACGGCGGGCGAAGGAGGAGGAGAGATCGAGAAGAAGAAAGTGGATTTGCAAAAGATTTGCAGAAGAAAGCCCACATCTGGTCTGAAGGTCCGGAAAGAGGTGGTAGATGGTCGCAGGTAAGAATTAAAGAGGATGAGGAGAGAGGAGAAGACAAGAAAACTCTGCAGACTCTTCTGGGTTGTATCCCCCAAGGGGTCACTACAGCCCATATATGGTCACACGTGTCCCCTCCCTCTTCCTCTCTCTTCCTCTCCCTTCCTCACTCACTCGCTCCCCCCCTCCGTCTCTCTCTTTCCCTCTTTTTTGTAATATCCCCTCCCTGAACGTGCAGCCAGTCTGTCCCAGTCGTCTGAGCGAATATGCCACGTCAAGGCTGGATACTCTTCATGGCCGGCATGACCAAAACGGACCGCGAGGGGACCCAGAGCTCAAACGTCTACCAAAACAAATAAACACGCCAAGAGACGTGCACCAAAAAGGCTGGGAAAGGCGACAAACGCGGATGAGGCGAATGGCAGTTTTGAGGGGGTTTTCGATAGACGGGATCCTTGCTGCCAAAATGGAGAGGGGCGAAGGGAGGGCAGAGCCGCCCGCGAGCATCTGGAAAACAGCGCACAAGGCCTGGCTCTTAACTCCGGCTCCGTCCACCCAGTGTTCAGACTACCTGTTCATTATCATACTGGTGTACAGTAGTCTGCACATTGGTTAGACTGGGCATGGACCCTCTTCTGTCAGTCTGTCTTTCTGTGTCGCTCTCTCTGTTGGCTCTCCAAGATGTGTGTTTTATTTTGCATCTGTTCCTTCCTTCTCACCCTTTGCTATTTTTAATCAATTTTATAATCTGTATGTGATCTATGTCCATTTGTATTATGTCCTAAGTGCATTCTAACACTCACCACTTCCTTTTCACTTCTTTGTCGGAATAAACATACATCACCAGATCTCAACACTAACTGCAGATTTGACAACTTTCTGTGAAAAACAAGTGTTAAAAAAAACCAAAAAACTAAATTGTCAGCCAGGGGGAGAAATAATTTACATCCAAAACTCACAAAATAGCGAGCTCACATAATTTATAGCATGAATGAGTAAGTGTGCAGGCTGCTAGCCTCTGATGAAGATGTGGTCCACTGGAGGGGGGAGGAGCGAGTGTGGCTGCAAAGCATCTAACACAGGCCAAAGGAGCGAGGGCCAATCAATCAAGTGCAGTTTGAAAATACAGTCAGACACCTCCAGTGAAGTTATTTCAGTGGGTGGCCAAAATGGAGCTGGAAGACCTAAGGCAAAGGACACTGATGTAAACTAAATTGCTATGGTGTCAAATAACTGCAAAAAGCTGGTAGGAAAAGTCTGCAGATGAAGCCCCAGTGCACAAAGAATATACGTACACACAGGATGTGTTACGTTTGACTGCTCAGTTAAATGAGCTTCTCTTTAGGTGGGATCTTGTTGTTGGTTTGTGGTGAAAGTATAAAAATTCAGAGCGGACGTGCAACTTTTTTACTGTTGCATGTGGAATATTACACTTTAAATTGAGCCAAAATGGTGACTCAGTGCCATGAAGCGATATGAAGGGGGTCAGAGACAGAAACTGGGGGATATTGATATTTAATAGAGGGGTTTCTCTCTGCTGAAACACTGGAGGCTGATGTTTGGATTAAAAACTTGTGATTTTCCTGCCAAGAATGCGAGCAGTTCCAAAGTAACTGCCAACCGCACCAAGAGAGGGAGGAGGGCGCGCCAAGTGTGTGTGCATCCGCACGTGTGCACGTGCATGCGACTATAGAAAGTTCACGGGGTGTAAAACAGAAATATACAAGGCGAAGCCAGCGGAGTCTATAATTTCCTACATTACCACACTAACGTATCAAATGACAATCTGTAGTCCTGATGCTGCGCGGCCCATGTGCTGTCTGAGGGCTGAGTGTGCGTCCGTATATTTTGGGTGTCTGTGAGTGAACATTTGGTTGGGATTGGGACTGTTCCAAATTTGCAAAGAAGAAGCGAATCCCAGTGGAAAGAGGTGGGGAAGGAAGGAGGAGGAAAGAAGGGAAACACAGAGGGAAAGATGAATGGAAAGAAGGAGTGAATGACAAGAACCATGGCCAAACTCTTCACATATGTAATTCATACAGTTAACGGCTCCATCATGGCGACTCATACATACAGGCTAAATTCTCACAAACTGCACCACATAAAAATCTATTTCACACTCCGAGCTAGAGGGAACAGTATTGTCTCTATCGGTGTGCACAAATCCAAATTCTTCTCTGTGTATCTCTCTTGGAGCTGCACCCTGGCAGGAGACTAAACAAGGTCCAATAAACAAACAACAACGCAGCAACAACACCAACTGGCTGAAGGAGTTGCAGTGTGTCTGCCTATCTACACTTGCTGTGCAGAATATCCTCCAACCTGTACAGCAGGCACAGACAGGCAGATAGACATCAGCCCGCCAAATAAGCCAGCAGCACGGACCGAATGCTGAATCCTGTCGATGCAGAGTGGTGCAAACAGTGTGCTTTTCTCCGAAACCAAAGTGCTGCTGTTGATCTTTCTGTTGTATTATTAATGATGATGGAAGTAAAAATAATAAATTCTGCTTGTATAAAAAAAAAATATCCAAGAGATCTGAGTCATTTATCCACTATTGCTGGTTCCTTTCTGCACAACGTCAGACTATCATCCATCAGTCTTAGTTGAATTTTGATTTTTTGCAATAGATTTGTATAAAAACAGAGTTGAATATACAAAGAACATTTTCACTTCCACCTAGAAGACATTCAGAAGAGTTGGCACATGTTTGTATCTGATCCACCCTTATTCATCGATGGATTACTGAACGGGCCCACCAGGCAGAGACCCAGGGGCCCCCTAGCCTTCGCTTGAAAAATGTCCCTCAAATTAACACATACTGATCAGGAAGAGACTCAAAATGATCACAAACAGATGCAATGGAACTGCAGAGACACACAAAATAACTACAAAAAGGGGCAAAAGAACCAGAAAAAGGAACAAAATGACCTCAAAGAAACACAAAACGACCAAAAAAGATGCATAATTACAACAAAAACACACAAATTTAACCAAAAAAGGGACAAAACATCCACAAAGACACAAAGAAAATTACTACAAAGAAATACAAAATGACCAAAAACACAGTATTACCTCAAAGGGACATAAAACAAAGTTACATCAAAAAGAGAAAAACTGACCAAAAAAAGGAGCAAAACGACCACAAAAAGAAACATAATGACTACAAAGAGACAAGAAACCACATAAAGATGCATAGTGACAACAAAGAGATACAAAACAACAACAAAAGAGGCAAAACCATCACAAAGTTTGTGTATATTGCTCCTATGTAGGACAGGTAGTGGGGCCTTTTGCATATTGCCATGGGGCACACTGTCTCATAATCAGCATCAAGATCCTAAATATAAATTTAAAAAACACGAAAAAGGGACAAGACCACAACCTCTCTAACTCCTGAGGGAAATATCTGCCTCTTTAGCTGCTAAATCCTTCGGCTAAAGTTGCTAACTGTGTCTGTCTGCTCTTTGGTGCTGAAAAAGGTTTGTATTGTGGGTATTCAGAGCATCTTTTGCCAAAATCAATGCTATGAGAGTGGTGAGACTGCGCTAAAACAGATTATGCACAGGGTATTTTACAGTGTACAGCTTCAGTAACAAAAGTTACATGAAGCATACGATGGGCCTCGTCTCTCTCCCCCTGACAGATACTACTATTCCGTCAGCATTACACCATCAGGACCTCACTGTTCTGACACGCCCACTTTTCAACAATCAAACCTTTCTTTTCATGTCCAAATCAATATGGCTGAGGTCTGATTCAGTCACTCATCTCTCCCTTGTCCTCCTCCTGATCTAAGGCTGAGGGAGGTGTGTATTGAGCCACTAAATCTAAACCCGCCCACATTTAGCTGTCCAATGAAACATGTAGGATTTGATCTAAATCCGTCTTGTAACCGTGCATCGGTCAAACATTCAGTTTCATTGGAAAATATCTCACAGTAGAGAAGCTTAAGACGATCTAACGTCCGTTTCACCGGGACTTTAAACTCACCTCATCATCCTTGAACCAGGAGAGGCTCTCAGCAGTCAGCACAAACCAGTACTCCTTGGCTCCTCCCTTCATGATGCTGATGTTGTTGATGGTCAACCAGCCTTTGCGAATGACCTGAGGGGAGGGTGAGGTCACAAAATCAGAGATTGCTGTTATGCAAAAAAAAAAGTAAATAAAATAAAACAAGAAAACAAGAGGATGACTCTTCATCCGTGATTTTTTTAAAATAAAAAACAACAACTTACTCGCCTCTAAAACAAATCTGACAACACATCAAGGCTAAAGCTAGCCCGAATTAATCTGTGCAGGTGATCAATGCATGACTTGCGATGAGATGTGTGTGAAGGTCAGGTTAGGTGTGTCACTGTGTCTCGGTGACTCACTCAGAGCCGAGCATGTGACTGTGTGTCAGTGCAGTCTCAGTCAGGGAACTGTGTTCACAATACCACAAGCAGAGGCCAGTGTTAGCGTGTTAAGTGACCATTGCGTTAAGTGCTTCAAGCGCACAATAAAGCATCTGTGTGTGTGTGTCTGTGTGTGTCTCGACTGTGTTAGGTGTATTAACCCCACAAGCCCTACACAAACAGGCCTGCGGGCACAGTGCCAAGTGATTATTAGGTTAGATTACTGTCAGTCTCGCACCGCCTAAGACTCACTAAGGAGGTTACCCAAATCATTACAAAGCCTTTCTGTCATAGGCAAACATTAGAGGGCTGCTTTGTGCCTGGATCCATGGCAGGATACTAAAAGAAATTCTGACACTTTGAGATATTTAACTGCCAAACCAAGGGAAATTTTAATTTCTATTTTGTAGATGGCAACCCCCTGTAGTCTGCGGACGCTGGTGGGTGGAGGGGGTGTTAGAGAGTAAACGGTTAGAGAGTAAACTCTTACAATCAGGCCTGATGCGGGAGGAGAGGAGGCCTGCAACAGGAAGGAATGTGGGGGATTTAGAAACCTTGTGGCACTAAAAGAAAATGGCAACTTTTCTAGTGCAATATGACTTTGCCCAACAGTAGCATAAAAAGCCAATTTGCCATTCTGGCCCCCGTCAAATGGAAAACGAGAAAAACGACAGGTTGTTATGCAGCAGCGGTGCCGGAGAGCACCACACAATGGGCAGAGGTGTTACTGCAGGCACAAAATGACATTGCAAACCATAACCCACAATGAGCGATACTCACCAACAGACACCCATAAGAGGGCAGCTGAGATTCTCACTAAGGGATGGGGATGAAATGCAAAGTGGCACCTTGATGACACAGGAGGGGTTCAAACAAAGGGAAATGTCTCAACAACAACACCAGTGATGATGGTGGCATAAAGTAATAGAACCCAATGTGATTCTTTTACTGAGATAAAATCATAAAGAAGCAAACAAACCACTGTACACAACTGGTGCCCCACTAAACATAATACACCATGCATAACTCAAATATAAAATAATAATGATAGAATCTCAGAAATCATAAGGCTAAGATAACATAAAATGTGTGCATGCAGATTTACTAAAATAAAAGAGCATCTTGGATGAGGTCTCTTTCATTTCAGCTTCTCTGTCTTGTCTCTGTGGTAGCCATCCTGCTGCTGTGTGGGTGCACAGTACTCCCTTGACCTTGTGCTCCTTCTGTTTATGTGTGACACACGAGACATGACAAATGCTCACCTGATTTCCTGCTGAACTCTGGCTCTTATTAGTCTGACTGCTCCTCTGCTGCGCACTGCGGCGGAGAAACAACAAAACAGGGACAGCAGGAGAGACGGGATGACGGGGAGGGAAAGGTGAACGTAAAGGAGAGAGAGGGGTAGAAAAAAAACATGACAGTGGTAAAAGGAGATCTTCTAAACATTTGTTTTCACCAGCCTGATGTGGTTATTCATGCATTATTTATCAAGCTAATAGACAGATGGAGTCTTTACTTAGCAAAGCCAATGAAGTCTTCGTGGTTAGTGTTGATGTAAGAGAGCTGGATGTCTATCAACAGCAGAACCTGGAACAACACAGAATAAATAACATGAAGTGAGTCATCATTGAAAGGAAACAGTGGTCTGACATTTTGGGAAATATCGGGAATCGCTGAGAGTTGGCAGAGAGGACTGATACCACACTTCTTATGTTTGTGCAGTAAATACAAACCCACATCCAGCAGCCTGTTAGCTTAGCTTAGCACAAAAAGTGTAAACAAGGGAAACAGCTACCCTGGCTCTGTCCAAGTGAAACAAAATCCAATTACTTAAACTCTGTCCAGTCTTTGTGCTAGGCTAATTAGTTGCTGAATCAGTACAGATATCTAAACAAGTAGCTGTAGTCTGCAGCTGGTTACCCTAGCTTGGCATAAAGACTGGGAGCAGAGAAAACAGCTAGCTTGTCTCTGTCCGGTACATAAAACCACAACATGTCGTTTTTACTCTTCAGTGTTTGTACATAATAAGCAAAATAAATATAAAGTCATTCCGTCAACCTCAGACAGAGCCAGGCTAGCTGTTTATCCCTGCTTGCAGTCTTTGTGCTAAGCTAAGCTGGTTGTGGCTTCATATTCACCATGCAGATATCTAAATATGTAGCTTTAGCCAGCAGCTGGTTAGCTTACCTTAGCAGAAAGATGGGAAACAGGGATAAAGAGCTAGCCTGACTGCCCAAAAATGACTAAATCTACTTATCATCACCTCCAAAGCTTATCAATTAACAAGTCATATCCATTGTCTATCCAGCTTTTGTGCTAAGCTAACTAGCTACTGGTTGTTGCTTCATTTTTACCACACAAATAGCTTAGCTTAGCATAAAGACTGGGAGCAGGGAAGAACAGCTGGCTTGTCTCTGTCCGATACATAAAACCACAGTGTGTCTTTGTATGCTAAGCTAACTAGCTACTGGTTGTGGCTTTATGTTTACCATGCATATATCTAAATATGTAGCCTTAGCCAGAAGCTGGTTAGCTTAGCTTAGCACAAAGACTAAACGAGAGAAACAGCTAGCCTGGTTCTGTCTAAAAGTGACAAAATCTACTTATTATCACCTCCAAATATATTAAATGTTATTTAGGGAGCTGAGGTGCTGCTATGTGGATTTTGTTACCTTCGCACACAGCCAGGCTAGCTGTTTTCCCCCTGCTTCCAGTCTTTATGCTAAGCTAAGCTAACCAGCTGCTGGTGGTAGCTTTGTATTTACAAGTCAATTTAAAGCAGATTAATTTTCCCTGGGGGGCAGTTTGCTAGGGCTCATAGAGCAGAACAGAAACACAATATAGGACATTTACATTTACTTTATTTATGTGTGTGTAAATACGAGGGTAAGCTGTACGCTTTATAATATAAGAATTAATACTTAAACGCAAAAATTAGCTGCACATATGATGATAATAATGATATGAAAATTATAATCATAGTGCAATAAAAGAAAAATTCAGTATGCACAATATGGTTAGTTCTATAATATATAGATGTATTGTGATTCAATGAGGACAGACAGATAGCATTATCAGACCGAGCCCTGTGCAAGACATGAGAGTGACGTTGATCTTCTTCAAAAAAGCTTATTTCCAAAAACTATTTCTTTAAATCTATTATGTTATACAGTATGTGTGTTTATAGTCATCTATTTGGGTAAGTGGTACCTTGTTTGTAATTCCCCTAACATTACAGTAACAGATATGGATTTAAAATACATGTCACAGACCTTCCATTGTATCTTCATACTAACAAGCATTACCTGGTCCTTGGCCCTACTCTCTCTGTCTCGGATATGCGAAGTCACAATTCTCTCAGTTTCCTCACGCAGCATGGGGAAGCACTCCAGCTGAAAACACATCACACAGCTTATCACTCATGGCACATAAGAAGAACGTGGAATAATGAATAATAAAACAGTGAGCTCATCATTCATTGAAGTGTCTTTCATTCATTCATCCTTTTTCGACTATCCTTTCTTCCCTTTTTCCTCTCTCCTTCTTTTAAGCTTCTAAACCTCTATAAACCCAGCCTTACCTTGGTGGAGCACTGGCGCACGGTGTTAATCAGTTCCTGGATGACCATGTCCACACACTTGACACAGGGCTCCTTCAGCTTTATGACCTGCTTCTTTACAATGGCCTCGAACGCCATATCAGGGGTGAAAAGTCCAGTCCTGGAAGACACCAAGAGGAAGGAAATGTACAGTTGAGATGAAATGTGGTTTTCATCTTCTGTGACATCTACTTTAATAATATCAACAGACTCTGTACTGTTTCCAGTCTGTTACTGGAATAACAAATAAAGAGGTCGGTGCATAAACTTTGGTAAATATTGGACCAGCTTTTGTTTTTGCAGGCTAAAATGTGTTGTTTCTTTAAATATCATATTTCTCGCTTGGGTGGCAATTCTTTTGGTTGTGGTGGCAAACCGCTGCCGAACTAAAATAGAAACACACAGAGCGGCTGGGCTGAACATGTAAAAGTAAAGGACAACATCATGCTCCTCCCTTCTTCACAAATTCCTTTCTGCACCATGTATTTTTAGGTTGTTTGCAAACCAGATTTAAACATCTGTATTTTTTTTTATTTTTTTTACACATTATGATGTTTGCTGCATCATTAGTAAATGTGACTGTCCTCTGGCTGTAAATAAAAGCATTTATACCTTAATGACAGGCAGATAGACAAGAGTGATAGCATTACTGGTGGGTATATCCCAAATATTTGGAGGAATTGTGTGCTTTTTGGGAACAAAACTGACGTGGCTGCAGTTTAAAAATCCCACATTTAATTTGGTAGACCAATACCTACCTGATACCGTGGATGTTCTTGATGGCATAACTGATCTCACGACGCATCTCCTTCTCATCACACTCCATCTGAAGGGAACAGAGAAGTAGTTTAGACAATGAACACAAAGAACAGAGTTGTAAAACTGTAAATCATGGGAGACAGCATAAAGAGATAGAGCACAACAGAGGTAAAAAAAAAAGAGTTATGAGATAAAGAGAGAAAATAGCTGCATTTTTACGATGAGTTTAAACATGTATTGATAATAGTGAAGCTATTTAGAAATCACTCAAGAGAAAACAGCTAAAGAGAGGATATAAGAGGCCTTTCCACAGTATTAGTGAGGAGTTGGGAGGAAAAGTGAGAGTCATTTAGTTTTACAATCAGACTTAACTGTCTTAAAATGAGATGAAATAAGTATACTGGGGTGCCATTATTTCAACTGTTCCCCGTGCACTTTCCTTTGTAGCAGGAATTTTTGAGAGATTGAACAAGACAGAATAACAGCAAGATGACTCACTGCTGTTGCTATTGCTGTTGCTTGAGGACATAAGGTCATGAACTCTGTATTTTCCTGAGAATTTGTGGGTTTTAGCAACCTGGGAGGAGTTTGAATTCTACATTTAAAAAATGACACGATGGGATTCCAGAAGAGATTCAATATACTTAAATCTGACCACTGTAAGCCACAAAAGGAGTTTGTCAGCCCAGTTTCCAGAGGGAAATGTTTGCATTGCTCATTTATGCAAACCACAAATAAATAAATGACATTTGCATGTTTCATAGCTATTTTAGCAACATTTCAAAAGTGATGTAGCATATGAGCTGACTTTGTCATCGGGAGGAGGAGGGGGTGATGGATAGCGTGTCACGTAGCTGAGAGTCATTTCTTCACTCTTTTGGAGTATTTTATAACACCAGACGTGGGTGTTTTGTAGCAACCCATCACTGTTTTTCCAGAGGCTTTAAGCCATCAAACATGGGTGTTTCATAGCTACCTGACAGTGTTTTGCCAGCATCTTTTAGCCACCAAACATGGGTGTTTTCTAGCAACCCGTCGCTGTTCTTCCAGCGGCTTTTTAGCCACCAAACATGGGTGTTTTGTCGCAACCTGTCACTGTTTTTGTAGCAGCTTTCAACCACCAAGTGTGAGTGTTTTGCAGCGTTCTGTTGCTGTTTTTCCAGCATCTTTTAGCCACCAAACATGGGTGTTTTATAGTGGTCCATCACTGATTTTTCAGCTGCTTTTAAGGCTCAAAACTGTGAATTTTGAAAGAAAATTATGATATTTTCCTAACCGTAACCAAGTGGTTTTTGTACCTAAACCTAATCTCATGTTAACTGCAGCATTGTTAAAATATTAAGTTTCAAAGTATCCACTACATAATAGTGTGTATATGCTACATAACCATGGTTTGCAGAAACATGCAATGCCAACATTTCATCTGGCGATCGGGCTGCCATTTATATTTGAAACACGTCAATCAGCTGATTTTTTCCATTTGTTTTTTTTTTTTTTTGCGGTGCCATCTTGATCTATGTGCAACACATCACCTTGACCAACTCAAAGGGAAAACGCTCATGAAAGATGCGGTTGATTTTCGCTCCACCAGACAGCTCCACTGTGTCCACCTGATCCCCTGAACCCTCAATCCTTTTCTCAAAGTCCACAGAGAACTGCTGCACCATCCTGAAAACAACAACAAAGACACAAATCTGATTAATAAAAGACCAGCTTCTGACATCTAGAATAAGAGCTGCTAAGCAACGGGTGCCATGGGAGAAAGAAATGATCTCTTCAGATGTCAGATGTTTTGCAGGATACTTAGATTTTATGATCCAAATCTAATGTAAATGCTCTTGTTGTGAGAAAAAATTGGGGCACTGACTGCAACAGCTGCTTGGTTTTGCGGGATGGGTCATCTGGTCGGTATCCCCGGTATTCCTCGGCCTCCTTGTCCAGAGCCAACAGCTGGGACTGCAGCTTGCTACGGAAAGCTGGCAGGGTGTCCCGGATGTGGTTGGTCAATTGCTGTGAAGACACAAAGCCAGCAAATTCAAACTAATTATAATCACAGAGGAGCATCAACAACTAGTTTATGTTATTGCCATCTTGGCTGTACAGTGATTTACTGATCAAGCCTGTATATTTCACTGTATTCATAGATAATGTAACATTCATACAATAAAAATGCAGAGAAAATGTGGAATGCCTGCCTGAGTGAAACTATAAATTATTTGGAGCTGAACTAGAAAAAGTGAGCACATTTCCCACCTACTGCCAATCTTGTATCACCCACACTGATGTGCCGTACAATGCGAGTAAAAAAACAAAAAAAAAACAAGGCCGCCCTCTTATTAATTATGTAAAGCGCTTTGTGGGAAAGCAAGGAGAGTAAATCTATGATCACCTCGTTGAGCACTCTCTGCAGTCGTGGGGTGCCCATTTTATCAGCCATGTGCCTGTATGATGCGTGGGAAAAGAAGAACTTCCGTTCAGCCTCCAAAGCTGCCTTGATATCTTTTTTCCCATCAATGTCCTTCTGACTGCGGTTCACCACTCCAATATAACCTGCGAACGAATAAACACGGACACAAATTGAGAGAAATAATGAATCACAATCCCAGAAGACAAAGGCAGCAACAGCACGGACGAGATAAACAGAAAAATAAGTAGAGGAAGTGAATGAAGGTAGAGCAAGGACACAGTTATTGGAACTGTTTCAAGAGAAAAATAGAGTACGCGGGCCAAAGTGAATCTGGCTGGCACACACACCTCTTCGCAGCGGCAACAACTTGTTCTCCAGAACATCTCGAGCATCTGTGCCCTCGTCCATCAAATCCAGTTTGGTGATTACTCCAATAGTCCTCAGACCTAGAAAAGAGGTCAAAAAGAAGGAGAACAGTTGTAAGAGAAATTTCGAAATGCTTTTATGAAGTTTAAAGGAGCTGTATGTAACATTCAGAGCATACCTTGTATTCAGAGTGCACACAGCATTCAACATGGAGGTGGTTAAGCCAGCGTCTTACAGCTAATTCTGAACTTTTTCACTGTCCAATCTTGTGGAACAAATAAGTAAGCAGGTTTGCCTGTTTGGTGTGTGGCCAGTTTTATGAAATATTTTCTTAAAAAACCTATGATCCACTACGTATGCACTCATTATGTTACACAGCTAGCATGCCACCAAGTTAATTAGTTGAACATGTCAAACTATTTTTTCAAAAATGTATACATAGAGCTGTATAAAATTAATTAGTATGTTAGCTAATTTGTGTTTGTGCTAACTCCCTGTGGCAAGGTGCATTCATCTGGATAATATCATACCCTGGAAATAGAGCTTTTTTCAATGCTGATTCAATGCTGATTCCAGGTCTCTTGATACATTCATGGTAACCGCTGTATGAGTGCAGTGCAGAGTGGCAGCAATTAGCTAGCTAGTGGAATACACACCTTTATGCATTAATGTGCATGCACCGGCAGATATTCCACCACAACAATGACCAGAGAAGCTCGGGCTACAGCACACACATACGCCTTGCCAACAATTTAGCTCTGGTTCTTGAACCATTCAGGCTTCTTGGAACCTTGGCGCTATCTCGCGAGCCAGCCCAGGTGTCCACCAGCTTTAAGTGGAACCATTGTATTCAAGGATGTGTCATCAACAGAGGGTGTTGTACAATGCACAACATAAGTAAACAGTAGTAGCAAGATGGCGGATCGCATTGACAGTGACCCTCGTTTTCAGTGATAATCCAGAATGAAAATCTGCAGAATCCAGCAGAATAGGTTTTGCTTGTAATGTGACAGACAATATTAATTATAGATGTTTTTTTTTTTTTAATCTGCATAAAATCTACAGACATGTCTTTGGAAGTCCTGCAAGCGCAGATTTCCAAAGACCATGGACCAACTATTAATAAGACCACTGCCTGCTCTCTTATTTCCGCCGGTTTCTTACTTGACTTTTCCATCCTTTCTTTCCAACCTGTCGCATATGACGCATCCACTAATGTCGTCACGATTTGCACTTCAGGTCAACAAAAAACTGCTATTTTCTGTCTCCAGCTGTGGACAAACTACCGGGGAACCAATTTATTTTTTGGTTGAAATGCTTTTAACAGTTCAAATTTAGGTGCAGGAACTGGACAGAACCGGTTCCATGTTAGTTGAAAAGGGTAAGACAGGGAGAATGACTTCATCCTCTTCTCAGGATGTAGTTACTCCACTATATCTTTACATAGCAAATAGTTGTTTGCTGCTATATTCATGTTCTGAATGTCGCACACAGCTCCTTTACAGGCACTATTTTTATCAAGGATTATGGGCCACCTTTCTGATTAAATATGCAACACTTGCCAGCTTCTTAAATGTTTATGCTTTTCCTTTTTCGACTGTTGTTCCGACAAAATGAGCACTTTGAAGATGTCATTGTTGCCCAGTTCCAGATGCAGCTTTGCATCTATTCCATCCCTCTACTTCTTTCTGTATTCCTGTTTAATTCTGCCATGTCATCCTCTCCAAGCATCTTTAGCTGTGAGCATCCCATCTCTCTGTGTTCCCTTCTGTATTCGTTCACCTCACTCTCCTTGTCTGATATTTTTCATCCCTCGCGCAAGATCACTTTGTCCAAGTCGTCCTCTTCGCAGCTAATTCATCCTCCTCTCCTGTGTCCTCCTCTCCTGTCTGAAGGTCAAATTCTTTGGGCATTAAATTGATTCTTTTCTTACCCTTCCTCATTATCCCACTTCCAGCATCTCTTTTTCCTCAGCATCTCCTCCGCTGTGTTTCTTCTATCACTTCATTCTTTTCCCTCCCTCTCTCTCTACGTACTTCTCCTCGTTTATCTTTTGATGTCCTCCTTATCCTCCATTTTCCCCTTCTCTCAGCCCCTCGTTTCTAATAATAACGTGACACTTGATTGATCCCTGCAGGGAAATTCTGTTTCCACATTCAGAGAGGTCAGAGAACAAGGGCAGACACTGAGCACCATCCCTGGCTGCAGCTGATGGAGATTCCATGTCTCGCTCAGGTCACTCGCACTAACCACAAGGCCACCCTTTCCCCTGTTCCTTTTCCTTCCATCCCTCTTTCTACATCCCTCTACAGCCTCCTTTACTCCCCACATCTTTTCCACGCCGTCGCCTTACCCTGTGGATCGACGTCCTTTGCCAGTTTCAGAGCGTCAGAGTTGGCCAAGTCGGTGTTGGCCGGAGTGACGGCCAGAATCAGGCAGCTCTCTCTGGTGATGAACTGCATGATCATTTCCCTGATCTGCTGCTCGATGTCCACGGGCTGGTCTCCAACCGGCACCTTAGTGATGCCCGGCAGGTCGATGAGAGTCAGGTTCAACACTGCACACACACAGGAATGTAAAATATAGTAAGAAGAACTGACCGTACCCATGTGACATTTATGTGACCTTTTGTTAGTTAAAGGTGATCTTCATTATTTTCCTTTACATCTTTTATTTTTAGCTGAGCTGGTCCCCTGAAGCTTTAACACTGCCCCGCACAGCAGGAAAACAAACAGAAATAGGCTACTATGAAATTCAAGTTTTTGACCATATTTTTAACTGTTGGACCAAAAATAAATAAAAACCCTAATATAAATATGCAGCAGCAAATTTACTAACAAACAACCTTAGTAACTACGAGCTGGTCTCAAAGATTACAATTTGCCTGCACCATCATGACTTCATGTTCTAGTTTGTGTAGATATTATTATGTTTGAGACGACAGTCTGATGCTGCTGTACTGTATGACTGTACTGCAGCAGCCTCCCACTCAAGCTAGCTATCCATCAGAAGTGACTGTCATAAGCATCATGTAGCCATTTACCACACTGACAGTGAATATTCATGTACATTATGTGCCTTAAATTTGTGTGAAAGCCTCTGTTCAACAGCTTTTTGGATTTTTTTTTCTGTTTCTCTCCTGGTGCGACAGCACATTTCTTGTGCACCAAAAGGGGGCGCAGCCTTGGCGATGATGGGGTTCTGGTCTGGTTTATAGTTTGTGTGATGAAACTCGTTTTAATCTAGTGATGCCTACATCTCAATTTGGTAATCACTAACTGGGCTACATTTGCACTTACCATTAGTAAGTGTCATCTACATTTTGAGTAAATAAAATGAATCAAATATAACTTTTTTAAGCTTCATTACTTCATTACATTTCTTGATGGAAGCCTTTCTCGCACATGATGTGTTCAAGGACCATAGAAAATGTAAAAATCTGACAATAATTTTTTTTCTACTTTAATAAATGGCGTAATTTTGACAATTTCTTCAAGAAAACATGCCTTTCAAATCAACTTGTAGGATTTGGAGTTGTGAGTGTATTTAAATTAAATACAAAACACCCCCTTATTATTATTATTATTTGAAGTGCCTGTCCCTTTTTGCAACACTCCCTCCCCTCTCATAAATAATGAACAGTCCCTAACAGCTGGTACAATCGCCTGCAGGAGCAAAACTGCTGGAAATTCTGTAGGAATCACTAGCGAATTACAGAACTACCTTTTAACTGAGCATACCTTATGTATACCACATATATCATCTAGTTCATGAGTGCTTTATCAATAGGATCAGCTCCCTCCCAGAACCACAAACCTAAAATAAATTTGAATGCTAAATGAGGATGAAAACGTTCATGTTGAAGTATTTTAGGCCTCATTACTAACTGTCATTTAACCTGCCATATGCATTTCATCTTTTCAGGATGTAATTCCAGTGTTGTTGGATGTTTACTGTGCATGCTATCAACCAGAAAATAAAAAAATATCAGCTATAAGCTAATTCATAATCCTCTGCGACATTAGAAAGCTCAAATAATTAGTTCAAGGTTACAAATTCACTTCATTTCAAGGTTCTGGTTTAAAAGGACAGCATTCACCTTGAGTAAACATCAGTGTAGTGTTTGAATATGTTATGTTCAGCCATATAAACACGGAGACCTTAAACTACCTGTTTAGTCTCCTTTTAACTACTCAACAGCACAGAAATTCATTCATGATTATTTTGCTCACCAAACTGTATAATTTTTGAAAACATTTTTAGGCCAGCTAATAATACACAGAGTGAAAGTATGATGACACACACTCAGAGCTTGTTGCAGTCCACCTTGATTCAAATGCGTTATTGTGTGCCGTTACTGGACAGTGAAAGGAGAGTTAAGGTTTCGCACCGTGAGGGGAGTAAACCCGCAGGTTGATGGGGACCGGAGAGATGCCTTTGTTGGCCCCCGTGACACGGTCCGTCTCCGCCTCGATCTCTTGGCGAACCTCATCGAAGTCTGTGAACTTCTTCCCTTTGCAGTGGAGGAATTCAGCCCATTCTGTAGAGGAGAAGAATACATAACTGGGATTAGTGGTGGCTGTGCTGCATGTGTCTGAGAGAAAAATAATGCCAGTGTGAGGAGGGAAAAACGCCAGAAGAAAAAAACAGAACAATTTAACAAGGGGAGAGGAGGAGGCTGCGTTTGTGTGTGTGTGTGTGTGTGTGTGTGTGTGTGTGTGTGTGTGTGTGTGTGTGTGTGTGTGTGTGTGTGTGTGTGTGTGCATGCTAGCATGTGTGGGTGTGTAAATGTATGTGCGCCCACCTGCACTGGCGCTGATAAGCTGCAGAACCAGAGGCCTGCGGGTGACAATACCAGATCCACGGGGCAGAAAGTCCCTGAGGAAAGACAGCCAATCAAAAGTCATTACATCACACCACAGCCAACGTAAACAGAGTGTTGGTGTCACAATGATATCTTCATCTTAAGACTTTTCTCCTTTGACCTCTTGAAGGGCAAATGTATTATAATTATACCCGATATAAAGGCATGCCAGCTACTGCAGACCCTTCAATGTCACTAATCTGGTGTGCTGTACGCCGATGCATTATAGTCTGAGTGGAACAGGGGCCATTTTAAAACACAGCACCGCTCGGCTCCTGCAGCTGCAACTAAGTGCTCCGACAGTACAGGACAATCTGATCTGATAAACAACAGGTCAGAATGAAGAGCTGCTTCGCTGACATGAGCTCTCTCGTTTAAAAACGATGACTTCGCCATTTCCTGAGGGGTTCCTCACCAACCCGTTTTGTGTGTGTGTGTGTGTGTGTGTGTGTGTGTGTGTGTGCGCATACATCCACAAGCACACCACGCACCAGACAGGCATCACAGCCACCTCCAATGCTAAAGGGCTGTTCCAAGATAACCTTATTAACACATATCGACCCTCAGAGCTCCCTCAAGTGGGATGAGTTTTAAAAAAAAAAAAAAAAAAGCCCACTACTTGTCCATTCAGCACTGTGTGGAGCTGGTGTCTGGACAGATGGACCATTACTCAGCATCACGACTCTCAATGAGGGATGGTACAGGACAAAATCAATGCATCCATCTGGGACTGCACACATGCAAAGGAGCTCTTTGATCACACTGAAACAATCCAGCTAATGTAGAGATGCACTGTGACAAATATTAAGAACTTGCATGCGACAGAGTGAAAAAATAGTCGTTAATGTTTAAGCAGCAGAGGCCAAGACATTCAGACGTTTAGTCCCTGAAATGATTCAAGCTCCAAAAACACTTCATTTCCCATAATGCAACTCAATAGCGTCTCTTATGAGACAATCCCTACTGTCATCTTTCCAACTCAATACCTCCAGTTTAAAGCACATTTTTTCAAGGGCTGTAGTAAGTATCACAATATTTTTTTCACAAATACCTCGATATCAATATTGAGACACTATTGTAGGGTTGACCGTACATAAAGGCAAATTACAGAACATCTAAAACAGTGTGGTGAGTTTGGAAAATTACATCACTTTATTGTAATGCCTCCTTTAAAACTAGGTAAAGACCCCACTTGCGCTATCCAAAATCCAAAAATGCAAGACGATATCTAGTTTCATATAACCATATTGACATAATATTGAAACTTCCCCAGCTCTAGTCCCTTAAACTCCCAAAACACCACATCCTACTATCTCATATTCCAACTCAATAGCATCTTTTATGGGACATTCCCTGCTCTCATCTTTCCAGCTCAATACCTCCAGTTTATAACACATTTTTTTCTAGGACTGGGCGATACAGAGAAAATCAAGTCATGATATTTTTTAAAAAAATACCTCGACAGCCATGTCGCCACGATATTGTAGGGTTGGCTGTGGGTAAAGGCAAATAATAGAACATCTAGAACAGCCTGGTATATTCAGAAATGCATCCTTTAAAACCAGGTAAAGACATCACCAACGATATCCAAGACGATATCTAGTTTCATATCATGATATTGATATATGGAGCACTAATCTTTCAAGCATAACACCCCCAGTTTATAACTCATAATATCTGTAGTCTAACGCCTAACACAAATAACCCTGATGACATCATCAGCTCCCTCCAGAGCCACAGAAGATATGACACAGCTGGTTTCTGAGCACTGCTATGAGCACTGTGTTATGAGTGCTGTTGCGTAGGATAGGAGTCCCGTTTCTTTTGTCGTGGTCATCTAGCCCCCTTTTCCTTTAGCTACCTTCTTAACTGTTATCCATTACTCGTAGCTAACTAATGCTATTTCAACCACACATCAGTTACTTTTAGCTAAGTGCTAACTTGTGTATGTGCCATTTTCAGCATGATGACGTAACAAGTAGCGTCCCATTTTCTAGGTTAAGATTTCAAACCCTATCTCTCGTGGCTCCGTTCTGAGGGGTCACTACTTTGTCAAAGCCACTCCAAGACTAGGCATAGTGCCAAGGGGTAGAATTGGGAATGGGCCATGATGTGCAATATCGATGGAGTCACTCTTTAATTTGTTACATACTATATTGGCTGGCACAGACAAATGAATCAGTTCACAGTTATTTTTTCAGCAAATCCTGAGATCAACTAGCTTTCAATTAAAAGGTGGTCCATGTCGAGACAGACAGAATGACGCCATAATACTGAGCAGAAAATAAGGCAATACTGCTAAAATTGAGTTTTGAAACAGTTTCAGATATTCTGCTGTGTTTCTGATCCATCTTTTAACAGTGGAATTGATGAACAGAATAAAACTCCTGTTCAGGGAATGACTTGATTCTTATCTTGAAAAAAATTCAAATGCATGTGCTCATAATTTATTTGTTAAGGGCGGACAAAATCCAGGGCAAGGTGATGAATATTCATGTGTTTTCAGGAGTGCTAGCTCACATGTATAGTAGGATGGTGTTTTTAAAAATGCAGCGATGTGTCTCTGCAACATGACACTATCATTTTTAAGGGGTCAGCGCCATATTCATGCCCTCCAAAGGATGCTTGGGAACTGTACAGATATTTCTAGGACTGTGGAGGACTGCAGTTGGTGCTGATTGGGCTGAAATCCCCAGGGGTGCTGCTGTAACCCAAATACCACTTCCCTCCTCTGCCAGTAGCCACAAGCCAGTGTTGTGTGTGTTTAAAAAAAAAAAAGCTGGGGGGGAGAGATGGTTTGAACTCTGCACAAAGAGCTTGGCTCCATAGGCCTCTTATGTCATCCTCAAGGTTAACCGGAGAAGGGATTATCCTATTTCTGGTGGTCAACTTTACCTGCCGACAAAGTTCTCCAGCACGGAGCTCTTTCCTGCACTCTGCCCGCCGACTACCGCGATCTGCGGCAGGTCCAGGTTGCAGGCCTGGCCGATGGAGCTGAAGGCATCCTGCAGCTTGTTGACCAGCGGGATCAGGTCCTCCATGCCACGGTTTCCCATGGTGCCTTTAGACGGGTGGACTCGGGATCAGCGAATGGAAATGGAGAGAGAGGAGGAGGAGGAGGAGGAGGTGGTGGTGGAGGAGGAGGAGTAGGGGGGGATGTGGCGCTGCTATATTAGTCCAGGATACCGCGGTGCTTGTTGATGTAGTGAAGTCATCTAGCCGCGCGTTGCCCCGAGCCAAGCGAGGGTCGGACCGACTGTGGAAACAGAGGAGAGATAGAGAGGTGCAGAGAAGAAAGAGATATGAACAGACAGGGACAGACAATTGCGCAGTTGCTCACCACAACCACCATAACCTCTCTCCCTCCTCTCTCTGGCTGCACACACGCAAACACAGCGAGCAGCACGAAGCCTTTACTTTCAAGGGCATTTGGTGAGTGGAGCTCCATAGGCTCCGTATGATCAAACCTGTGCGCGCAGGGCTCCACAAATCACACACGAATGACGCGCAATAAGGGCAAAACAATGCACCGTCTCATGCGTGCACACACACGTTTATATACAAGATAAAAAACCATGCAAAGTGAAATTATATCATAACGATAACACTGGGTTGTTGTGAGCTCACCCCGCCTCAGGATTCCCTCAGTGTTTTCAGTGTCCGATGGTCCCGGTCGCTGTCCAGTGCTGAAGCGACGCGCAGATCAGGCAGCAAAGACAAGTGACAAGACCCCGGACGATTATACAAGAGCCACCTGCCACGGTGCATCAGCTTGATCCCAAATTCCTGTGCATTTAATAGCGCTCGCCTGTGGGCTTCGTTCCGGTCGGTTGAATGTCAGAGCGGTCTCATCCCGAACACAAATTCGCCTTTGACAGATTAATCATTTTTCCCCCCCTCTCCTCCGTTCCGCGGTGTAATTGCGAAGCTGCGCCTCGCTCCTTACACCGTGATGGACGCGCCGGAGCACCAATGAGAAGCGCAGGATCGGAGAGGAGGCAGAGGAGCGCGGCGTCCCATTGGCCGCGCGGGTACAGGTTAGGCCTACCTGAGCCCGCCCCCTGTTTACATCCGTGCCATTTCTGCCGTTGTGAGTCATGCGGCACGGCTGCGCATCGCTGCAACAGAAGAGGTGGATGCGCTCCTTCAGATCCCCGCAGTAGGAGTAGAAAGCAGCTGTCGTAAATTCCATACACTACCATTTCATACATGCTACAGGCCGGGCCGTCATTTTATGTCGCCTTTGCTTTGCGCATATTAAAACACTGCTGTGATGAGATGCATCCTTTGTGACTTTGACATTATCGGCCCACGTATGAAAGCATAAAAGCCCAGGAGGGTTTGCTTTAAGTGGACGTAAAAAAAAAAAAAAAAAGTGTAATGCTTGGTCCCAGATTGTCACTGCAGGCCGAGGCTGGTGGATGCGGTCATGCGGAAAGGACGCTGCCATTCTGCCTTAACCTCTCACAGGGCAACCCCTGTGCCAGATAACAAGTGTGTCTCCTCCACTGCATGTGAACATCGCCTATCATTAGTTCATCTGTGAGGAGATATCTCAGCAGATTTTGAAGCCTCTCTGCAAAGAGGCTGGAAGGATGTCTAATATGCAGTGAGGATACAACAGGCAAGGCTGTGTGCGACCCCCTCCATCTGCCTGAGACAGTCAGAGCTGATCGATTCAGTCAGTATTTGCCCTTTTCATTATGGTCAGGCCTCTGGAGATGGATCTACATCATGCAGTGAGCTGGGGCAACACTAGGTGGCAGTAACGACCCAACCAATGCAGCTCTGCGTTTGGGCCCAGCTGATACCTGCCATTACTTTGCAAAAGATAATCATTTTAGACCGAAATCCTGACAATTATTTAGCAAGTTTTATGCATAAAAAAGAATGAATGCTAAGCATTTGAAACAATAAATAATAAATAAATAAAACGAGTTGGGTAGTTTCATGCAGAGTAAAATAATAAATCCTATACATTTGAAACAATAAATAAATAGTAAATAGTTCTATACAGAAAAAAGAATAAATGCTACACATTTGAAACAAATAAATAAATAGATATTGGGTAGTTTTATACGGGGAAAAAATAAATTCTACACATCTGAAACAAAAAATAAATAATTAAAGGTTGGGTAGTTTTAGGCAGAAAAATAATAAATAATGCACATTTGAAACAATAAATAAATAAATAAATATTGGGTAGTTTTATACAGAAGAAAAAATAAAATAAATGCCACACATATGAAATCAAAATAAATACATAAATCAATAAATAGCTGGGTAGCTTTATGCAGAAAAGAAATAAATGCTACACATTTGAAACAAAAATAAATATTTGGGTAGTTTTATGCAGAAAGGGGAAACACTACAGGTGAATATGATAAAAAGAAAAATTAACCAATAAATATCACAATGAAACCCAGTTCATTACTTACATTAGGACAATTATTTATATTGCAAGTTTTCTGAAATTGTATGTTTAAATCACTATTAATACTAATAATAGTCACTATTAATTATTAATAATTACCATCATCCCTTCTTTTCAATATCTTGTGCAATATTTCTCAACATCATATACAATATTATTTTCAATATATTGATTACTTGTCAATGTAGTGCAAAATCATTTTCTTTAATTAAAAATCGTGCAATACTACTTCTCATTTGTTATATCATACACAATATAACACTGATTATCAGGCACAATCTGGATTTTTCCACCAGTGTAGTTCATTTGTAGTAACTCTTGTACCCATCTCACTCATATTGTTACTCTATTAGGCACTGGTTTTTGCCTTTTGCTCCTTAAACACTTTCTATTTTGTATATTTTGACTGATACTTAATATTCTATTGTTTTAAAAACCAGGCTCAGTGTGTGACCCCTGACCCCGCGGAACACACTGGCTGTTACTGGTTTGTGAACATTAATTTGTGTTACTGTAATTTGAAGCATTCTCTGGCACAACAGTTTCCTTAGTGATAAATAAAGTTCCATTGAATTGATCTGAATTAAATACGCAACTGAGACATTATCTAATGAAATATTCACTGGATTGCATACATTTCCAGATCAAAAACCTGAACTTTGAATACAGCCATACTCAAAAGTATTTTAAGTAACGAAAATGTCTACAAAAATGAGACAAACAGGGTCACTTGACCTTTGTCCACCAAAATCTAATCAGTTCATTGTTAAGTCCAAGTGGACGTTTGTTCAAAATCTGAAGGAACTCCCTCGAGCTGTTCTTGAGATATCACATTCACAAGTATGTGACGGACAACCCATAAACATAAGGTCTCTGGTCACAGCTATCGCCGGCACAGAGGCATAAAAAAATGTGGAATTAAATAAAAGCAGGATCAAGTGTTGAGATGTTTGTGCCTGGATTTTGTTCCAAACCTTTCATAACAGAAAACAGCTTCACCATACTTTTTTGGCATTCCTTTTTTCTACATTAAGCAAGCCAGCACTAGTCGACCTCAGGAGCGGTTCAGAGCACACTGAGATTCACATTTGGACCGATATTAAAGTGCTTAACCATTTAGGGCCTTAAAAACAAGTCAAAGAATTTTGAAACCAATCCTAAGTGTTACAGGTAATGACAGGTAATGATGCTAGGACTGGTGTAAAATGTTTTCTTCTGGTATTTGTTTAAATAAACCAGTTGCAGCCTATCAGTGTTTTTAAAGTGCACTACAGTAAAGACAAAGGAACGGCTCAGCTTTTCAGCATCTTCCAAAGAGAGGCAGGGTCTAACTCTTGTTATATTTCTTAAATGAATAAAAAACCATCTATGCATCGTTGTTCGGCCAAAGAAAAGAGTTTTCAGAAAACAGGAGCAGAAGCGAACACATCTGTTGTTAGGATATTAAGAAGAGTTACACTGACGTAAAAACTGTCTGACTGGACCGCTCAGCCCTCCCGTGACCCAACCTGACAGAGACAGGATGTGTGAGCAAAGGTATCCGGTAACATCAACATCAATCCAACACCTCTCCCTCTCTCTGTCTCACTGAACCATTCCTTTCATCTCCTGCCAAAGATCCTGTTTCCTGAGGTATCTGGGGTAACATGAGAGTTCATCTCCAGGTCAGTATTTAAGACTTGAAAATATAAGTGAGCCTGTTTTTAGACTAGGACCTTAGCAGTCACTTCAGCAGTGACCTGTCCACCTACAGCAGGGACACACCGTTAAAATGAGGCCCTGGTTGACTGAGGGGCCTCAGGGCTAGACGGGGTCACCATGTTTTCAGGGGGTAAATGCTCTGTGGATACCTACATTTCTATCCATCTTCAGTATTCCCCTAAATAAAGCTAGAGTAATCTAATGAAAACATACAGTATTTCTTATCCGATTACTCGATTTATCGCCAGAATAATCGATAGAATACTCGATTACTAGAAGAATCGATAGTTGCAGCCCTGGTGTGAAGCATTCATGATTTCACAGATATGGATGTAAACATTAAGAGAAACTTGATGCATTCAACCATGAGGCATTAATTCTAATTCTAACTTAGGACGCATTCACACTGGCGCTAATTGGTCCGCTTTAAACAAACCCTGGTCCACTAAGAGGAAAGATATGTATTTTCAATTTTAGGGTGAACTGCCCCTTTAGTATCCAATAATTGGTTCCCATTGGCATCTAAAAATCATCTCATTCAAATAGCCTATTCAGTTTGACCCCTGTCCATATAGCCATACTTATCCACTATTTGATATGATTTAGCACGTATTAGTTTTCTTGTCTGGCTTTGAAAACAAACATGACTATTTGTTTTTTAATCTATGAGTGTTTGTTATTGCATATAAATATATTATTTCAGAATTTAAAACCTTTCCATGAGGCACTTCTATTATTTCGTCTGCACTGGCTCATGTACAGAGCAACAGATCCAACAGCTTTAACAGATGTACAGTTTGCTGTAGGTTTCATCAGGAGGATGGACAAAGGTTAAAAATGAACATCCACTAAATGAAATACAAGACATTGTGCTCATGTGTGTGTGTGTTTGTCATTGTACGGGCTTTTGAGACAGATGGTGGAAACCATATTATTGGCAACACGTCAAAGAGAGGCCCGGGAGAGCAGTCATCAACATGTTGGTCTCAATGCGCCACTCCATCATCGCCCTGAATCATCCATTACCCATGCGTCATTGCAGCGCTGTGTTTGGACAGGACAGTGCCGTCTGCTGCTCTCCATGTCTGAGCCCACTAAATGACCTTACTGCGTCCGGTCTGAATGATACCAGGACATGAGCTGCTGTTTGCAAATACGGCCACTGTTTTCTTTTCAGCATGTCCAGACAGTCCTGCAGACACGGCTGTTGAATTTGATACGGCCTTCAATCTAAATCTGTTTACAGGAAGAAATTCACTTGACCTTGCCCCTTCTTCCTTTCTTAAATGAGATTAAAAGGCCGCTGAGATGAGCTAAGGAGAAATATGTGAGCTCCTGTCATTTCAAGATCAAAACAGACCAGTGTTTGACCTATGCACATTTTCAAAATATTCATAGCTCAATTGTTTGATGGAAAATCTTAATGAAAAGACTCACTTTTTTTTTTTTTTTTTTTTAAATTTTCCACTTCTCAGTACTCGGTGTAAGAATTGCTAAATCTTAGCTTGACTTGCATCACAGTGGAAAAGGCCCTGTCGTTAAACTGTCATCATTGGGGGAAAACCAGTGGCCCCATTACATAACGCACACCTTTAAACAGCTCAGTCACTTACTGTACAGCACACACAGATGGAATGACAGTTAGTGTTGTTGGTAGGAAAAGAGGAATTTACTGAAACTGTTGAATGTGCATATTAGAACCAGAGGAATCCCGTAAACCCGTACTTAAAAAAACAACGTGCCTGGAGGGTGAAGCTCGAACAAATATTACTGGAATTATAACGAGCCGGGGTGCCATGGTTTTTAGACTGTGTTTAGATGACGCAATGTCACCAAAGACAGACACAAACATTAGCTATGGACAGTTTAACAAGGCAGTACTTTCCATCCATCCATTTTCAGCTGCTTATCCGAAGCCAGGTCGCAGGACTAGCAGGCCGAGCAAAGCACCCCAGACATCCCTCTCCCCAGCAACGCTTTCCAGCCCCTCCTGGGGGACCCCAAGGTGTTCCCAGGCCAGATGAGATATGTAATCCCTCCAGTGTGTCCTGGGTCTACCCCGGGGCCTCCTACCAATTGGACGTGCTTAGATCACCTCTAACAGTGGGCGCCCGGGAGGCATCCTGATCACATGCCCGAACCACCTCAACTGACTCCTTTCGATGCGAAAGAGCAGCAGCTCTACTCCGAGCTCCCTCCAGATGTCCCCTCATTTCGGCCGCTTGTATCTGTGATGTCATTCTTTCGATCACTACAGAGCTCATGACCATAGGTGAGGGTTGGGACATAGATGGACCAGCAAATTAAAAGCTTTGCCTTCCGGCTTAGCCCCCTCTTCACCGCGATGGTTCGGCACAGCGCCTGTATCACTGCAAGTGCTGCGCCAAACTGCCTATCTATCTCATGCCCCTGAACAAGACGCAAGAGATACTTGAACTCCACCAGTTTCCAGCACAGAACGATGGCCTCAGATTTGGAGGTGCTGACTCTCATCCTGACAGCTTCACACTCTGCTGCAAACGGCCTCAGTGCATGCTGGAGGTCACGGTGTGATGATGCAAACATAACCACATCATTTGCAAACAGCAGAGATGCAATTCTGAGGTTCCCAATCCCCTTCCAATACATATGATGTGTACTTTGAGTTTTCAGTTTGGAGTATTGAGAACGGTCTGAGGCCGGTCTGAGGTTTTTGCTCACAGGGATTACCTTTAAATACATTTACCTCATTATTTGAAACTTTGGCCGTGTTTAATATGAACATCAAACATTGTAACATTATATATATATGACAGAAAATAAGAGACATCATTATAGGTCCCCTTTAAGGAAGTGATACCATTTCGTGAGACCTTTAAGAACCACATCCCTTGAGGCAGAGGACGTCTTGCAAAGACCCACAGCAGACACCAAGTGTTAAGTCGCTTGCGTCACTGCTGTGTTATGTCAGTTGCATCTAATTTGTTTGTTGGTGCAACTATCTGCGTTTTCACACTGGTGCCGTGTCTGTATCAGTAATGAAAACCTCTGGTGTTAACACCTGTATTGAGCCGTCAAAGACCAGACAACACCTACCGTGCTGCCGTGAGGCTGATGTTTCGTGTGTGTGGGCGTGAGATCCACTGTGATTATACCCTCGCAAACACAGCAGACAGCACGCAATTTTTAATGCTTTTCTCAGAAACATTTCACCCTGACCCCCTGTGGGCCCACTCAGTGCACACCATGCAACTATAAACACTCATTTTCATTCTACGCCACTGATTGTTTGCTATGAATTGAACACAATGAGTCATTTGAGCTTCGGCAGCTCACATCACAACACAGGTAGAGCCTGTCTCACTCTGTCCCGTTGTGTCTCATAAAGTTCAGGTCAAGCTCGAGCAATGGCTGAGGCAGGTTGTTAAAATGTCACCTACACGTTGAGGTAGGAGGTTGTGTTCCAGCTCAGCACTCAATGCTTCAAGTCTAAATGACATTACAAATCAACAAGTCAGACTGGCACCCATGTAAACGCATGTTACGCAACACCTCACACCTGTAAATGCATGTCTGGCCAGCAAGCCAATGATTGTTAGTGCGAGAGTGTTACTCAGATTTGTTATTCATCGGCCAATGGAAACTTATGTTGTCAGTGTCTTAATGAGTCAGTGGGAGAGCACCGGCGCGTCATGTACCAAACCCACTTTCCTGCTCTGTAAAATTCCTTCTACCTGATTCCTCTGAATCGCTGCTCGGACTGAAGTGGCCTTTGTAAACAACTCTGATGGGGAGCTTTTCGTTTTCCACATGTCTGTCCTGATTTAGCAGTCATACTGTTTCTCTCATCTGTTTTGTTTTTACTTCCAGTGCTCCCTCCTCCCTGCTTCCTATTGCATAATATTATATAATTCTAATTCAAACAAATGCAGCAGTAAAATATCCCTGCAGATCAAAACGGTGGAAATCCTAGACTGCCAAGAATTCTGGGATTGTACTTTGTAGGAATTTTTGAAATATCTGCCAAAATAACAATGATGTCGACTATTTTTCACTAATTTTTCCGTCTGATTATTTTACTCATTTTTTATTCATCATTTTTTCATTAACTTGCAGCTGCAAATGTGCTATTTTTCTGAGAACTGTGCGCTACAGCGTGTCTGCTGCCTGTGAGAACTATGTTGTATTTGTATTTGCCCAATTTATATGTTGTCTTTAAGACAATGGTTCTAAATCTGGGGATCAGGACTCCAAAAGGGCCCTAATGCCCAGTTCAGACCAAAGATTTGCGACAAGACGAGTTGAAACACGCAAGTACTTGCAATGCGCGGTTCTGCAAAGTTCTCAAAACCGGTTCACACCAATGCAACTAGATGAGACGGTGCATCATCTCTATGCAACAACTCTCTGTACTTCTGATGTCCAGATTTTCAGGTTTATTTTATGGCTGAATATAATTTGCAGCGTCTTAAAATATGAATGAGGATAGTGATAGTGAGACACTGGCTACAGTTGCATTTGTAGTAGTGATGAAACGGAGAAAAACAGAAACAAAACAAGCATCAGATGGACTGTATTCATAATCAATATGCCACAATAACATAAACAACCAGCGCCAATTAGTTAGTCATTGAGGATGTATGTGTGTGGGGGGACATAAGCACATACAGCGAGCAGCAGTAGCGATCCACCGTCCGACATTGGCACACTGTGAGGATGGAAACAGAGGGCTCGGCGGTGATGGAGCACCTGCCCTGACTAGTGGACTTCACTACAAGTGGATTGGATGTTGAAACAGGTGACAAGCTTTACGTTCTAAAACCAGCTGCCAGCGATTTGACTAGCTGAGCTGCAGGTGACACCACCAGTCGACTTGAGTCAAGCTCAGACCGGCCAGTTCACATCGCTGCAACTTTTCTCTGCAACGTTCTAAAACGGTTTCATTCCGACTGGAAAAGCAGTGACAGGTTGCTATAAAACAGTTTGGGGGTTGAAAAGCTGCTGGTAAAACAGCAATGTCTCATCAAATCACAATCGGTTTTGTTGTTTGTTGATCTCAAACAGTGGTTTGCAGCTTGGCAGGCATCTCGCTTCAGCCCTGTTTCCATCGAGCAGGACAACATGGTTCAGTTCAGTACGCTTTTTTTCTGTTTCCACTGTGGTACCAATGGAACCGTTCTGTACCGTCCCCATTTTTGGTCCCCCCTCTGTTGGGGTACCTAGCACACAAATCTGGTACTAAAAGGTGGAGCTGTGAACACTACAGTCTGTTGATTGGTCAATAGAGGACGGTCACTCTGCTCAGGACTACTATAACTATAACTAAAAAATCAAAGGATGTTTTGCTGCCTCTCAGTGCAGCTGTAGACTGAGAAAAAAATCTCAGTTCACTGGGCAGACTGCCGGTGACTTTTAAGGTGATGCATTTACTTGTGATGTCACTGCACCATCAGCATATCTTAAATTTCAATATGACACCTTTGAACACTGTATTTTTGTCTCTCTTGGATGACACAGACTTTAAGTAATGAGTAGATCTTCAAACGTTTAATAATATATGTATTAATTTCGACCTATTATGTGAACTGCATATATTCCAATTGTCACTCTGAGAAAAAAAAGCATTGTGGAGCATTGTTCCTGGGGGCTCCTGCCGGCTGAGCTTGCCTGAAAAGGACTAAATGCACAAACCTGTTACTTTTAAATATCCCACCGAGAGACTCTCACTGCAGCCTGTTTTATTTTGTTCTGAAAATGTCGGCATGCAACCTCCTTCTGCGGACAATAAACGAGATGCAGATGTTCCATCTATAAGGAAGTACAATGAGTGCTGGACGGAGCAGTAAGTGACAACAACCCCGCCCACATTTAAGGGTACTGTTTGCAGTGGAAATGCTAAACAGACCTAGGGTCTAGGTACCATGTCTGAAGGGTTAGTTTTGGTTCCAAAGATACTATACTGAAAGTGTTTGATGGATATGGGGCTTTAGGTGATACATTATTCATTCACGTTAGTCCATCTCCCGATGACAAAGTCAGCTTGTAAACTACATCACTTTAGAAAGTTGACGTGATTCGTATGAAACATGCAAATGTAGCATATTACTGGTTTGCAGAAACATTGCCAATATTTTCTTCTGGCCATTGGGCTGTAACATGGAGGCCCAGTATTTTGGAAAGAAAAGTACTTTGTCCAAAGCACTATAGCCCTGTAAGAACTATCGTCATTTGAAAGTGTATTCTTAGCTCAAGCTATACATGTTGAGCATTTCAACAGACAAATACTGAGTCCAGCTCTCAGAAGAGCTACCTCAGCTCCCTGTGAAAGAGATTCTGTGCACGTTATGATCCTCTGTTCTCTTTTCACAGGTTGTCCGAGTCATTATGTTACATAAGAAAAACACGCCTCAGTGGTAAAAACTTTGTGGAATAGTGGTGACTTTCCATGGGCCGTAAAACGGACAGGTTAACTGGCAGCAGTTTGATCTTGTGGAACCAAACACAGATGTGCGCTGCAAGCTGCTTTTCAGGGTGAAACTGGTCCACTGTGGTATTTATATGAAATATTTTGTCATGGGGGGCAGTCAAAACATGTTGATTAAAGAAGACAAATTAAAAAGACGGAGGACAAGAACTGAGAGGAAGAGCTACCAGTTCATAACTTTTCACCCTAAGAGACCAGAATAATGGGCACACTTACAATGGATACACTTGTGTTGGACTCCTGTGGGGATGTTTTTGCTTTTCGCCCTCTCTCCGTTCAGCACCAAGTCCCAGACGTATCACATGGAGACAGTTGGAACACAGGTGGGCCACATGCCTCCTGTAAATGGAGAAAAGAAATCCGGAGGGAATGGTTTTCATTATGAAAAGGTTTAGTTTCCACTATAATGTGTCCAGTCAAATAAAGATCAGTGGCTTTTATGCTCAGCTTTTTAAGTCATGCCTTAAGCAAGCGGCAGGGCTCTAAGGGGGGTTGGTAATGTCCATCTGTTTGTCAGTCAAACATCAGTCCACCACTTTTGTCCAAACTGAAATATATCAGCAATGGATGAGTTGCTATGAAATGTTCAATATATCATACAACGGTTCATATGATATCTAACAACAATTAGGGCCCCAAAAACAGCATTATTTTGTTACGTACTTTACGTAGGTTAGGTTTAGGGAAAGAAACATGGCTATGTTGTACCTTAAAATGACCTTGATTTCGCTTTGTGTCACCTGGGACACAAACTCCAGGTCTGGTCTTGTGTTTTGTTCGACAATTCTACCACCCAACCCACATCTTAATGCAGACTTTTGCTCATTATCCTACTTTCTTTTTTCCTCCCGTCAGTGTATAGGTCACATTATCACAGCCATCCCAATTAGTGTGTTAGCTAACCCTAACCCCTAACCCAAATTCAGGTGCATTGCTTTTTGTAGGTATACTTACAAACAGTATATGAGACACCCTAGAAATTTTATACAGACATTCGTGGTTGCCAAAATATAGAGGCTACTGACTCTATGTTGATCCTGAGTTTGCCTGTGGTGCCACCATGAGGTTGACATTTTTGTTTTTTTGTTAGTGAAATGTCTCAACAACCATTAGATCAACTGTGATGAAATATTTCGTACAGATATCCATGGTGTCCAGAGAATGATTCTCAACGACCCTGGTGAGCACCTGACTTATAAGGCTATATAGTGTTGTTGTACTTGATATCGGCCTTTGCCTCAAGCAGGCGGTAACATTCGAGGCTGAAAAATGAAGTCAATGCAAAAGTGCCACAAACTGCAGTTGCCTCTAATGGTCACTTGAGGCTGGCTCCGAAACAGAGTAAATCCCCAAAGGCCCCCATGTTAAAATGCCCAATTTTACAGCAGAAATAATCATGTTTACAGCCTGATACAAAAAAATAGTTTAGTCTCTATAGCTAATTTCAAATATTATGACAACGGTGGATGTTTATTTATCCCACTCGTTTACATTTTATCAAGGCCCAAAGTTACACATTTTTAAGGGCAGGGGCCACTTGATTGACAGACTGTCTGTGAGGCATCACCAAATTCTATGAGTCAGATCCTCCATAGCTCCATCGTCTCATCCAAATATGGTCACTTCTGGCTCCAAAAAAACAAGATGGCGATGGCTGAAATGCCGAACAGCTTCAAAACAGGAGCCCACAAATAATGGGTGATGTTATGGTAGCTATGTTCATAATCTATACAATCTACAGTCTCAACACCAATTTTTAAAGGTGTCAGTATCGCTTCTGAATCATTTTTTACTCTACCAGTGCAAAAGAGAAGTGTTGAATAAAGACAGTTAAGTTTATTTCAGCTCCTCAGTGTTCGTTTGTACTCGGAACAATTCCACACAAAATTCACCTCTGCAATACCTTTTCACTATTTTATCAAGACATTTCTTATGGTACACCTAATTTTGTCCCGACATTCACGGTTCCCAGATGATGAACCCCTATAAGGATTGCCAGGAAATTCAGTACAGACATTCGTGTTATGCAGCACATTGCATTGTGGGATTGGTAGTAGAAAGTAGTGTACATGCCATGGACACTTTTTTCGTTTATTGGGGAATTTTTAAGAGCACTAGTGGATCAATTATACACTGAGACCACTCAAGTAAAGTTGTAAGTTGGAGTAAACATAGTGCACTAGTAAACACCCCCATGTGGGGATGTCAGCATGAGGGTGTTTAGGTGGGTTTGGTAAGAAGAAAGAAAGAGCAACCACATCACAGCTGCATTCCTATCTATACTGTCAGCCTATCCTCCTGCACCACACATCCAACCCAGATGTAGAGGGGAGAGATGAGTACCAGTGTGCTCTCAGGTCCTCTGAAGGACCAGTTTGCCCTGGAGCCCACATTTCACCACATACCCATCTTATAAACTGAGTTTACTGTTAATCACATGGTGGTTTAATAGTGAATCTATCAGGAAGAAAAACAGCTCTGCAGCTGACAGCAGGTAGACACATAAAAAGATGCTGTCCAGTCAAAACAACCTGCAGAGACACAAAGAATTCTCCACAGGAAAAAACAAATTGTGTATTTTTCCACTGAGGCTGTGTGATTTTCACATTGTTTTTGTTGTTTTCAGCTCACCTTACCCTGCTACCATGAAAAAGAGATGTACATGGTCCTTTACACACAAACACTCCACACCCCTCCAGCTATTTCCCTCCCTGCCACACTCCTGGTCCCCTCCCACTCCCTGACAGTTAACTGTATAAATATCCTACTCTCAGCATTGCTGGGATCCAGACTCTGACCAGGGACACCCAGGTGGGAAGAGACCAGCTAAATAAACATAAAAATCAAGTGGAGAAACTCTCTGCTGAACAGAGGAGGATAAACATCCTTGACAATTTCCCCAAACTAGAAGATCATCTACTCACTCTTATCCTCCAGAATGTGGCTCCAGGTGTCTCTCCTCTGTCTGTCCTGCTTCACTCTACCCAGCCGAGGCCAAGCCCAAGACCGAGCCTCCCTCCGCCGCTCCAACGACCAAGGCGGGCGCTGCCACTACACCTTCACCGTGGCCAGTCCAGAGGAGTCCAGCTGCCCTGGAAGCAGCATCAATCCAGAGATGGATGGAGTCTCATCCCGACTCACCCTGCTGGAGGCTTTAGTCAGCCGTCTGATAGCGGGAGCGGATGGAAGCGCTGGGACAGGGGTAAGGGCTAGCGGTGGAGAAGACAGTCTCCAGGAAGCTTACTCCCAGGTAACAAGGGAAAGAAACCAGCTGCAGCAGGACAAGGAGCGTCTGAACGGGCAGGTCCAGGAGCTGCAGAGGAGGCTGGCCGAGCTGAGTCGGGAGGCAGAGAGCCTCAGGCAGAAACCCTGCCAGCAGACACACACCTCAGGGGGGACGCAGCGTGAAAACAGACCTGCCAGTGGTATGTACATCAGTGAAGGGAAAACACACAAATCAGAGTGTGAACTCTGTTGACTTGCATGTTCTGAAGAGCACATTATCACTTGTTGTGGCATTCAACCAGTTCCTGATAAGACAACAAAAATGTTCTGCTGCTCTTCTTAGTTAATGCTTTTTTCTTGATACTATATCTGTGGTTGACATAGGCTATGAAAAGTCCCTTGGGGCAACAGGTCAGGTTGCAGTTAGCTGGCCCAGGTTGAGTAAGGGGATTGGAATTTACAACACAGACTCTTTTTTTACAGCTTTGTCACTCATGCCTGTCTGTTTATGAGCGTGTGATCATTTTCAGGAGAGCAGTAGCAGGGTTATAGGGTGAACCTGCGGCAAAAAATGACTTTGATGTTGTCTGTGTGTTGGGACTGTGTTTGATTAATATCAATATAAACATTTTTTGTCAAGTTGTACCCAACATTCTATTTCTCCTCTGCTCTGTCTCTCCCAGACCGTGCATATGATTTTGGGAATGGTGCGTACCAGGAGATGAAGGCTGAGGTTTCGGAGGTTCCAGCATCCCGCCTCATTCCTGAAGGAAATCACAGCTTCACAGGTAAAGTCTGGGTTTTACTGATGCCAGTAAACCCCCCCGTTGTAGCTGCGCAGCCTTATGGTGGAGCGTTGGTGTAAATAAATCTCATTGAAAGCACTGACGTATATAAAAAATTCCATTAAGTTTAAAGGGACAGCTCACCCCAAAATAAAAATATTTTCAGCCGTAGAGATGTCTGCCTTCTCTCCAATATAATGGTACAAGGTGGCACTCAGCTTGTAGTGATTAAATTGCCAAAAAAATACATCTGAAAAATTCAACAGCAATGTCTCTTTCCAGCAGGGGCACACCTTAAGGAGATGCAAACCAGGCAAATGTCTGGGGCCCCCCAAAAAACCTTGAAGAAGGGCCCCCGATATGCCACTCATATTGGCAAAATTTGCAGTGACAACACTCTACAGTGCACCGCTGCTGCACCAAAAAACCCTAACGCTGTGTTTACATCGGGTGCGAATAAAACAATTCACACGAGAGAGTTACATGTAAAGTCAACTTAAAGAGGTGATGAGATGCGAATTCTCGTCATTCTCGTCGCAATGGACGTGAAATACGCAAGTTACGTGAAGTGAAAACCACGATTTTGCATGGAGGTTTGCATTGCTCTGGAGGCCACTTTGCACCACGACAGCCAATCAGCATAATGCCAATGTATGATGCCAATGACGTACTTGAAGTTCATTCACTGATTCAGCAGTTTCATGCGCATATGATGCCAGTTATTCGCGCAAGTTGACACAGAATATTCTAGTGTTCAAACTCGTGCGAGTCAAGTGATGTGAAAATTTGCATCACATTTGGTGAGAATACAACCTAAGTGGGGCTCCTTCTGGTTATCATAAGACAGCTGGATACCATTAGGGCAGTTAGCTAGCTACCTGTGATTTTCATACATACGTTGGATGTAACCGTCGCCACAAACAAGCATACCGTTCTGGTCAACAGAAATGAAAACAAATACAAGAAAAAGAAGAAGAAGAAGAGGAGGAAAAAAATGACTCTGAGGATGATGGGGACCTCAATGGGCTTCTTTGTCTGGGGGCCCCTCAGAGTCTAGGATCACCACTGCTTTGATCATGATATCTGTAAGGAGACATTGCTGATGAGTTTTTCAAATGTAGTTTTTTGGCACTTTGAGCACCAGAAGCTGAGTGCCATCTAGTTCTGTTATATAAGAGAGAAGGCAGACATCTCTACAGCCAGTAGGAGCAGACTATTTTGGGGTGAACTGTTCCTTTAACTCTCTTTTTTGTTTCTCCAGGCTGTGGAGAGCTGCAGTCAGTGGGAGACCCTGTGCTGCACAGGAAGGCTGATACCATCACAGGGAAATATGGAGTGTGGCTGCAGGATCCGGAGCCTCAGGGCCATTATTACACCAACAAGACTGTGTGGCGCATCGACACAGTCGGTAAAGACGTCCGTCAGCTCTTTGCATATGAAGACATGCATCAATTAACCCAAGGCTTCCCTATGAAGGTCCTAGTCCTGCCAGAGCCTATGGAGAGCACAGGGGCAACCATGTACCACGGCTCCCTTTACTATCAGCGCAAACGTAGCCGCACCCTGATCCGTTTCGACGTGGCCTCTGAGAACCTGGCATCACGCCGGGATCTGCCTCACGCCGGCTTCCATGGCCAGCATCCTTACTCATGGGGCGGCTACACTGACATCGACCTGGCGGCGGATGAACAGGGCCTGTGGGCAATCTACAGCACAAGCAAGGCAAAGGGTGCCATTGTGATTTCCCAGCTGGACCCTCAGAGCCTGGTGGTGAAGAAGAGCTGGGAGACCAACATCAGGAAGAACACAGTGGCCAACGCCTTCATGGTGTGTGGACGCCTGTACACGGTGGCCAGCTACACCGCACCCAACACCACCATCAACTATATGTTTGACACAGCCACCAGCGTGGGGCAGGCTGTCGCTATGCCCTTCAAGAACAAGTATCGTTACAACAGCATGATAGACTACAACCACGCCCAGAGGAAGTTGTACGCTTGGGACAACTTCCACATGGTCACCTACGACGTCACACTGGGCGGGGCGAGCCATGGCAGCAGCTAAAGTCAACAGACAGACACTGCTGTTTACAGGACTGTGCTGATGTAAGAGCAAAGGAATGACATAATAATAATTTGCATTTTACTGAGGTTATTACAAAGCCATGTGTTTTTGCTTCATTAAAATATTTTTTTTCTATTAGTATTGTAAATAAGATGGTAAAAATATATTCGTAGAGCCGATTAATGTAGCAATGATAGTGTCCTTGATGATTTCAGTGGTTATTACAAACAGTAATGTAGGAGAAATATTTTTGTTATCCGTTTATCATGTTATTTAAGTTCTCAATAAAAACATTAAAATTACAAACTCGCTTGTCGGTGTCATACTTTGCCATTTAATTAAAATATGCACAGCCACAAATCTTTTTACAAATGAGAGGGGTTGAGTATCAAACACTTGATTTCTTGCATTCTGGTGAATTCTTATGCAGCAATTTGTGCCTTTTCAGCAATAATTGATTAAGTAAATGTCCTTCATTTTGTAAAATGGCCTCTGCTTCTGTCATGTTATTATTGGGGGGGTACAAATGCACATAATTTAAATATTAGGGGGATGTGTCCCATGTGGACTGTTAGAGAAACTGTTTTCGAGGCTGTTATGTGGTTATGTTAATGTTGTGCCTATATTTTATGGTAACGTTATCACCTTATTGCCCGTTTGGTGGTTAGCTAGCCGCTAGCCTAAGCTAACTCTGGCTGATGCTAGTGCCTTGTGAAAGAGATAACGTCACTGGTTTTCAACCAGTTTTGTACCATAGCAATGTGGCTAGTGTGTTTAATGAACTGTGTTAAACTTACCTCCATCTTGCCAGAACCCACATCTTCCTGCTCATCTCTCAGCTCTAACCCGCTACCGTTTGTTGGTGCTTGGGCTGTTGCTCCAGCTACAAATGGCACTTCCGCATTATCGTGGGCCCGCCACCACGGACACAAAGAGTAGAGGTGGATCAAGAGAAAGACCCGCCCTTTTTCTTACAAACATCATTCAAAACTCAGATTAAACTGTAAAACTAAGCAGTCATGATCAAATATAAACTAATACTCAGTTACTTTTCTATTTTTTTGCCTAAAATATATTCAGGAACATATTTCAGCGCACTGTTTGGTTGTAATGAAAGTTTTGGGAACAGGAAGTGGGCGCCATACTGTTTCCTGTACTGTAAAATACAGTGCTACAGTGCTGTCACCCTTCCATGTTATGGTGAGCATGTGTATATTGTATTGAGTGAAATACTTCTTTAAAATGCTACCATTTACGCTGCATAGTAGTTGCTAGCTCTGCACACCTAGTATTGTTGATGGGATATTTCTTCAGCATGTGTGACATTTTTAGCCACTGTTAATTACTGAAAGTTGGTTGAATATCAGTTTTTACTGTGGAAGTTTATATAAAGTGCTGCAGGGATGACTTTTTTCCTCCACTGACACAGATTTTAGCGTTGCCCTGGTTCTCTCAACAAAAAGTCAATGGGATTTAGTCATTGAAATTTGGATTACTGCAGAGAAGAAGCTCTGTGGTAAACAAACTTTTATGATACTCATAAACATTTTGCTCAGCAAGGTCATCTTCACAAAATGAACACCACTTTAGTGATTTTTGAAGTGTATATGTAACTGCCAGAGGTAGAAAGCTAACATTAGGTTATAAACTAACTAGTCTACAGTCACATTGCTTCAATGTTGCCACAACAGCGAGGCTGTAAAGTCGTGTTTTTAAGACACATGAAACCTTAGACATTCACAAGTTACTGACATATTTATGCTGTATAACAAAACATGAAAGTCTTTTAAGCATGTGTTGATCACAGACCTTATTAAGGCAGGCATCTATCCAAAAACCCATTCAAAGAACCCAATGACTCTGAGACAAGGAAACGCAGCCCTGTTCCACGCTTGTCTGAGTGGAGGATGACAGATCCATCACGCAGCACTTGGCATCCAAAGCCAGTCCAGTGACTTTCATTTATCCCCAGGATGTCCAGGTGGTATCTCTTCATCTCACTCAGGACTTGTGCTGTCTTGGTGGTCTCGTAAGTACTCCTGATTTCCCTTTGGCTTTCCTCAGGAGCGGTCATCCTGCCACTGTTTTGGTGGCTGCGGTCTACTAAATGCCTGATGTCAATAGTTTTGCTCATTGTAATTTCTGTAACAGTGTGTTTTTTAAGGGGTGGCCGTTTCTGCGCCACACCCAACCCCCAAGCCTGAAGGGCTAGTTTGCTGATTTTCCTCTGGCTACTCACCTGAGACCAATCGGATGAGGTTGAACCTACCATGAGATGCAGACCCCCACCCCAGCATAGCTCTCAGGGTGAAGGGGGGAACAGGGGGGACTGGAAGTGCAAAAACTCATTTCCATTCCTGCAGGACTCTATTTGGGCTTCTGTTTCTTGCTTATTACACACCCACAAATACACACCCACGCCTTACCTGCAATGTGTCAGACAGATGGATTAGATTTATTGAGCAATGTGTGCCTGTGTACCTGGCGCTGTAAGCCACGGTGTAAACACATATTCAATCTCTGCATCCTGACCCCTCACCCTGTGTTGGTGAAAAACCCCTGAACCAGCTACAACCTTGTGCACAAGCCCACATGTTGGCATTTGCAACACTAACCATGTTATGCACTGCCCTCTGTGGACAACTGTTTGAACCTGCGAGAGTTTATCCTACTTCAGTCATGCACTTGCAAAAACACCTGTTTGCTCTCCAATGTCTCAGTTTAAAGGCGAAACCACAACCCCATATTTGTATAGTTTAGCCTGTATATTGCAATGCTGTGTTAAAGATGGTGGCACAGTTTAGAAACAGTGTAAGAGGAGATGGGATGCATTATAATGACAGGCAGGAGACTCTGCAGCAGCTGATGGAAACTTGGGTGAGTGTGAGCGGACTTCCCCCCACCAGTGTTCACACAAATACAGTAAACCCACTGTGGACTGTTTTAGCTCAATACAAAACCACATACCTCCTATGAGACGCTGCGTTACCACATACTGAGACGAATTTCTCACTTTACCAGGAAGCAGTGTGCCAGTGGTGTTTTCATAAAGTGGTTTAAGCTTATATACTCAGCCACAAACGTACTCACCATGTCAGTAAAATAATTGTCTTTTTATAAAGAAAAAAGGTTCATATTGAATTCAACTTTGGTTTCAGCATTGTAAGAACTCGTCCATGCATCATCAACACTGTGCAAACACGCTACATGTGCATCTTAATGGGATATGCTACAACCTGCCAGTGACTACCCGAGCCATCCATTTCAACATGTCCTCTTCATTCTCTCTGAAACAAAACACAAATGTTCATAAAAACACATACATGTACACAAAATATAAGCATATCGAAGTATTTTTTTATATAATCAAATAACAATAAAAATAACAGTAGGGAATATCTGAAACACACACACTCATGCTACACATTCCCCCCACAACTTCATGTACATAAAGGCTGACACACAGACAAAGTCCGCCGAACCTAATGTTTCCAATCTGCCATCCAGAGTCCATCATAAGCCCTGTTGAGCCTCTCCGTCAGTCGCAGGAGCAGCAGGTCCTGCAGGCAGTCCCAGGTCACCCACAACCTCTCCACTAGACTATACTGGCAGTAACCCATAGCCAAGCCAAAGCCCACGTCTGTCACATAGTGTCTAGCGAGCAGCAGCCGGGACAGGCTCACCAGAGCGGCCCAACCCACTACTAGGACCCGCATGGAGGCTGTGTCCACCAGCTGGGCGAGGAGGAAGCGGGCACACATGGCCGCCCGTGTGGCATGGCCCGAGGGGAAGGAGTAGCGCTCCACGAAGAAGGCAGAGAGGATGTCAGAGCGGTTCTGGGCGGGCCTGCGACGTCTGACCAGAGTCTTCACAGCTCTGACTAACAGCAGGTCCAACAACAGAGCTGTGAGGAGAAAGATACAACAGTGGTGTCAGTTTGTATTTTATTTCAGTTCTATCTGTCTGTCTGTCACAGTGCAATGTCCTGCTGGGAAACTTTGGCTCCTGGCATTCATGTGGCTACCACTTGACATGCTTCACCCACCCAAACACAGTTGCACACCAAGTACAGCCCATCATGGCAACAGCACTCCCTGATGGCAGTGCCCCCTCAGCAGGACAATGCAACATGCCAAAGCGCCAAAACTGTTCAGGAACGGCCTGAGGAATGTGACTTAAGAGATCACTGACTCAGCCGACCTGATTTTCTCAGGCAGATTGTTCCAGAGCCTCGGGGCCTTTTAGTTTTCAGCTGGGCCTCTGGAACAGACAAAAGACCTCTGCTCGAGGACCTCAAAGTACGTCCTGGCGTGCACGGTACTAAGAGGTCAGAGATACAGCTGGAAGAGATACCATGAAGTAATCAGTAAAATCTTAAAATCTATTCTAAAACATACTGGGAGCTGATGTAAAGAGGCTAAAACTGGAGTGATGTAATCACGTTTCTTGGTTCTGGTTAAAAGCAAAAAATAAAAATAAGATAAATCACACATTTCAGAGTTTTGGTAGTATGCGATTGTGGGGTCCATTGGATGAACCGACGAAATCATGAAAATGACACTAGAGCCTGTTCTCACTTCGAAGACATTGACTTCGGACAGTGACTTGCAGCGTCAGAAACCAACAAAAACAGGCATCCTTTAATGTTGGCATGATACGCGGCCAGTTGCCGTTATAGTTTAACAGCGCCCAGTGGTGTTGGGGGGAAATGTGGCGGGACAAGGACGAAAGTTAAGGTGGCAAAAGTCCAACTGGGGTGGGTGGGACTTTCACCTGGGAGAGTGGTACAAATTTGCGTTGTTGTACTGACATTGTGCATTTATTTTGAAAGAGACTGTATGTAAACGTTAAACTTATTGTGAAAACAGAAGTGTATTTTGAAAGGTTACAATGCATGTAACAGGCAGAACCTGACACGGTGTCCCAGAGCGTCTACAACCAACACACCCAGGGTACCTTGAACATTGAATGTAGATGTGGAAAGTCCATGACCAAACATCAATATGTGACGAGGTCTGAGTGTTGGACACTAAGGAAAGCTTATGGCATTGAAATGAACATTCAGCACTGGTGGACCCTCCTGCAGTCAGTATACCAATGGCACCCTCCCTCAGAACTTGCAACATCTGCGGTGTTGCGTGATCAAACTGTAGATTTGAGCGTGACCTTTCATTGTGACCATCCCAATAATCATGCTGTTTATGTCACACCTGTCAGGTGGATGGATAGAAGTGCTCACTAACACCAACAAATTTGTGCACAGCATTTGAGAGAAATAAGCCTTTTGTGGGCATATACTCTCAGATCTGTCAATTGAAATCAGGAGAGATGTGAATGCAAACAAAGGTGTTACATGTATGTATGTGTTTGTGACTGGGTTTGTATGTGACAATGGCACAATCATTTAATTGTCTAATTAGTTATCTCCCCTTATAAAAATAATTAAATGAAACATTTGACCTCATTAATTTCTCATTCCTCAGCCCCTGTGTTTCCAGAGTACAGTGGCATACTATAGACTATTATGTGCCCAAAATAGCTCTGGTGGAATTTCTCCAAGGCACAATACAGTAGGCTGCAACAACACAGGACCTGATCTCAAAGCTGTCAGTCAACACACAAAATCTGCGCAAGCGAATAAAGCACCAACCCTGTCACGTGCATGTCTCTCAGTGGGCACAGGTGCTACCAGCTGCGGCCCAAAGGAGAAAACTTTCCATGGCTGCTGATGCGGTTTCTCGCTCGGTCACGGGGACGCACCAACAGCTCACTAATGCATTATTTGATACTTGGGTGGACTGATGCGGATTTAGACTGTTATGCTGTGCTATTTCAATAGCAATTCAAATTATTTAGCTCAGCAAACCACAGATGAATACCACCGGGTTCGCTTGGTTGGAGTTGGCACAATGTGCGTAAAAACGCATGGGCTTTACCCGCATTTTAAGTTGTGATAAAGGTGGATAAACGGGCACCTAAAGCATCAAAGTTTCAACTTTTAGTGTGTATTTTGTATTTTATAAATCACTGCTATATTCAGGAAAGGTTATTCCGTGGTGTTTCTATGCAGACTTAAAGTGTCCAAACTGGCGTGCCAAATGCATGACTTAGTAAAAACGCTGATCATTTTCTTATGACAAAGATGTGCACATTAAATAAGTTAAAATGTGATCTGTTGGTCATGGGGGACCTTTTTAAGAAGCGGATCTTTAACAAAATAAAGCATAACATTATTGGATTGCAGGAATCCAAACCTAGAGGCCCACTGGAGTCATTCACGATAACCCAAATGTAAAACAACACTCACCCAGGGCAAGATTCAGCATGATCTCCTGCTCCTCCACACTCTCTCCGTGGAGCAGGGTGTATATAGCGCCGATGAGCCACGGGATGACATGCCCGGAGAACTCCAGCAGCCGCACCAGGGGCCGTATGCTGCCCCAAGGAGACTCCTCACAGGCGCACATCCCGAGCCTCTTGGACAGCCACAGGTCTATCGCAAGTAGAAACCGGAGCGTTATGGTGAATATCGGCTGGCTCAGACTGACGGAAAAGTCCTCAGACTGCGCTCCGGGGGAAAAGTAGGAACAGCTGGAGCCCCGGCGGCGGACATGGCACTCTGATGATGCCCGGCTTCCACACGCAGCTCCACGGCAACTATTCCGTCTGAACGGTGGTGAGGACATTTTCGTTTGACCAAGTGTCCACAGTAATGTATCCGCCCTTCTCTATTGACCACCTGTGTCCAGTTAACACTTTAATCCTGCTGCGCTCAGACGCAAAACATCCTGCAAACTGGAAAGTCCGGATACAGGGGTTAAAATCTGACCAGTTCAGAACTGGACTGCCCTGGTCACGTGGCTACATCACCCTTTCAATTCATGCGTAATTAAAATAGCATGGGGTTTTCAATGTGTGGTTTCTGTTTGTTGAAGTGTACTTCTCAACTATAATAATAACAAGGGGTAGGTTTTGTTCAACATTGGGGGGCCCACATAAGAACCAGGGGGTCCTCCGCCAGGAAATGTGGGGATCATTTTTATGCACCAATTTATGCAGTAATTATCTTTCATTTTGTCAAAATAAAAGTCCTCTGCTACTTTTATGTTCTAAATACTGAGGGAGATGAGTCCCCTGAGGAAACGGACACTCCCCAATACTCAAACATGCTTAAAATGTCCAACCAAAATTGCCATTATTATACTGGTTCTAGTATTGTGACATACTGCAGTTCTGCATGTGGTTTGTGCAAGTGGTGTTACTGTACCCCTGCAGAAGCCATGGCTTGACTGCTGTCCCAGTGGCATAAGGTAGTGACCAGGGGCCCCAGTGCATGCTATTGTAATGGGCTCTGATGCATGCTAGTTACTGGTTCTAAGGAGCATGCACACACTACTGCCAACTGTTAAGAGAAAAAGCCAAATGAATCTAATTTAGGGAGCTTTGCAACTTTTTCCTCCTGTTTGTTTGTCTCTTGTCCTTTCTTACTCCTGCTTTTATGTTTAAAAGGCACGTCTGCTCGCTGGACGTGTATATGTGCTCAGCTTGTCAGTCTTGACAGACTTTGGGGCTAAACTATAGCTGCAAGATTGTATCATCTTATCACATGATCAAATAGACATTTAGACGACATTATTAACATACGCATCAATAATCACTGCATACCTGTATATGACAAAAATATCAAAGAAAATACGAAATTATTCATTTAATTTAATAGTTTTATTTGGTATATTAATGGTTTTCAGGGTTTATGTAGAATAAGCATAGAATTGTGTTATTGCTACTGACAATTTTAACCAAAAAAAGGAAAATATTAAACTTTGCTTCTGACCTTAAAAAATAATGTTCCACTGAATATATGATGCAGATGGGTGAAACTATGAAACGTTACTATTGCAATTTCTCCTAGGCTGGGGCCATTTTTGAGTTAGATTGACTGGACTATTACTACTACTGGTGAGAGCACTTCCTGTTTTTATTCCCCTAAATTGTGGAATTCACTGCCTCTGGATATTGGAATGACAAATTCTCTCAGTATTCTTAAAAGTAAATCAAAGGCCTATCTTTTTAATCTGGCTTTTTAATGTACAGTAACATCACAGTCTTGATTTATAAGTTTTAACCATTGATTTCTACCTTATTTTATTTGTCCTGTTTACTTTAATTCACTTTTATTTATTTAATTTCTCTTTATTCTATGGACTTTTAATCATCTTTCTTGTTAGTTTGTTCTGTTTTGTTTGGTTTGCTTTTTTAATATTTTATGTTGCAATTGTCTAGTTTTGCCAAACTTTATGTTCAGGTGTTTGTGTTATCCTTCAAATAGTGTCTTTGTCACTCCAATTTTGCCATGTGAAGCATTTTGGGCTGCATGTTTGTATGAAAGGTGCTTTATAGATGAAGTTGAGTTGAGCTGAATATGCTGACTATGCTTGTCCTCTGTGGGATTTTCTGGAGTACATCAGAGCAAAAACAGCAGCTTAACTCACATTCTCAGACAGAATCTGACAGCTTGCCAAACAGTAGCATATTAAGCATGATTTTACTGGTACACAGAAATAATACGATTTTGAAAGTGTCCTCGAGAATGTGCTTTTGTTTTATTGAGCAATCCAGTCATAAATTCAGCATTTCAACATTTAGAAAAGCAGTGCGTTTCTTTGAATAGCAGGGCTGTAATCACCTAGCCTTATACCTTGTTTGGATATCGCAAGAGATCACAAAAATGTAATTATTACTATTGCAGTTTTCCTTGGGTCAAACCACAGATTGACTGGACTATAATATTCTGTCAGAATTTAGCATTATGACCAATTTATCTATCTCCTGGATTTTGTGTTGGTTACCATAACCACCAAATGTATATGTAGAAATGCAGGAAATGGGATTAAAATCTTTTTTTAAATTTTTTTATCTCTGGACTTTATTGTGTCCATCTCCCCTCCACACACACCTCTCAAACCAAAGTTACACCTTTGGGAAACCCGCCCGTCAGCGTGCGTAAATTGGCCATTTGGAGACACTGATACAACCGTAGCGATCAATCAAAACGGAACCTGAACGCACCACATTATGAGTCACACCGCGGTCCTTTGTGTGCTGTCCTATGCAGTTTACAGTGCACGCTTGTGTAAATAGAGTAGCCTGTTGAGGGGGAAGTTTCCGCCTCCTCTTCATTGTGCGCATCTGTCACAAGAGCCGCTGCTGCTGCTGCACAGACGCAACACCTCCACGCTCACACTGAATATGCCAGGACTGCTGCTCGGAGATGTGGTTCCTGATTTCGAGGCGGAGACCACCACTGGGAAAATTAAACTCCACGAATTTCTCGGTGATTCGTAAGTAGGCTTCTTGAATGTTGTTATTTATGATTTATTTGTAGGCTCATCGAGAACTGACCTCACCTCAGAGAGGGAGAGAGATTGCCTCTAGTTCCTGTTACTGCTCTCTGACTTCTGCTTTAGACCTTTGACTGAGATACATACAGCATTGTGGCCACTGTGTGCACGTCATTAAAACATATAACGCGGTGGATACATTAATCTGTTTATGAGCAGATCATCTGGCTCTTGTTCAGATAATGACATGATCCAAATCAAAGTAAGCAGAGCATGCAGGTCAGAGGTCAAACCCGGTGCACAATCACATTGGTGACCTCATGAAAAACTCCCCTCTGTGACACAGATGTCACATCCTGTCAAGATTCTTGCATCTTTCAGCTCCACCCTATTGTGCAACCCAACAATAAGCAGCAACCGCAATATTAGAGCTATTTATTGTATGTCTGATGAGAGGAAACAGAGTCAGACTGAAACCTTTTGTAAGACCTCATGTTGCATCTCATCATTTCAGAAGTGCTGACCCTGTCAAACACCTGACGGTAAACTCACTGGTGTCTCTCTTTTCATGTCCAGGTGGGGAATCCTGTTCTCCCACCCCAGAGACTACACCCCGGTGTGCACCACAGAGCTGGGTCGGGCTGCCAGGCTGAGCAGTGAGTTCAGTGAACGCGGCGTTAAACTGATCGCCCTGTCCGTCGACTGCCTGGAGGATCACCACGGCTGGACCAAGGTGTGATAGTTACAGGGTGATTAGGACATAGTGGGCATCAAAGTTTTGACTTTCTAGCTCAGGGGTCGGCAACCTTTACTATCAAAAGAGCCATTTTTAGTGGAGCCACAAAACATATTTTAGCCTTACAATGCAGGTGACACGGTCAAATATTGCCTCCCAACATTTCTAATAGATCTAACTGAGCATTCACAGCACAAAGGAAGTGCATCAACTATTGCACGACCAAAACAGGAAGAAGACAGTGCTTTTGTTTTCTCCAGTTTCCAAAGACTATCAATGTAAGTTCTTTGCAGTAACTATAGTAGTGGACACTTAAGTAACTGTGGAAGCTCTGGTGATTGACTCTGAGGGAAACAGAAAGTGATCTGGTTCCCTTAGCGACAGCAGCACCAACAGTAATACTATGAGATGTTTCTAAGAGACAACAGAGCTCCATCAGTCTAAAACTGATTTGTTTTAAACATCTAACTAAGGGGTTGTGTCTCTGTACTAACCAGGACATCGTGGCGTACAACTGTGAGGAGGTTTCTTGCTGCTCGCTGCCCTTTCCCATCATAGCGGACGGTAAACGGGAGCTGGCAGTGGCCCTGGGCATGTTGGACCCAGATGAGAAGGACAAAGACGGCCTGCCGCTCACTGCCCGCTGTGTAAGAGCCTTCACAGTCAAAATCTGATTTCCCTATTTTATAGACAGCATTAAGGTTAATAATTATTCCATAGGCGTGAGCGTAGGTGAGTTATTGTTCGGCCCTTTCTCTGTTTGTGTGTAGGTGTTCATCATTGGCCCTGACAAAAGGCTGAAGCTGTCGCTCCTCTACCCGGCCACCACCGGACGCAACTTTGATGAGATTCTGCGAGTGGTGGACTCGCTCCAGCTCACGGCAGGGAAACGAGTTGCCACACCTGCCGACTGGAGGGTAAGTCACACCTTGAAAGTGACCTCGGTTTGTACCAATCGGTTCAGCAGCTGACTACAGAGATTACAGAAACAGGAAGTGACCTGCTGCCAAGCGGAATAACCCAGTTTCTTTTCTTCCTCCAGCCCGGAGACTGCGTGATGGTCCCTCCCGCCATGTCTGAGGAGGAGGCTGCATCTTTGTTCCCAGCTGGCGTCTACACCAAAGACCTGCCCTCTGGCAAGAAGTACCTGCGATACACACCCCATAAATGAGCGCGGGCAGAGGAAAGAGTTTAGGGGCCTCTGTTGACAGATATAGAATGTAATATTCATGACTATGTTTTCATGTGTTTATAATCACAGGAAACTAAAAATCGTGTTTTTGTTACCTTAGAATGAGCCGTTTATATCTATGTACAGAGCGGGTCCTCTTCCACAGAGTCTGCCATGTTGTTTCTACAGTAACCCAGAAGGGACAAACCAAACACCTACTCTAGATCGGGCCATTCCCGCTTTCACTTTGGCCACCGTAGTACTCCTGCACGCCTGGCAAACAGGAGAAGTTTCAGTTCTGCAACCTCACTGCTAGATCCCGAAATCCTGGACCTTAAACAACCACCAGGCGATGTTTTAAGCACCAAGCTCTTCTTCAGGGTTTAGATGAAAACATATATTTTTAATTATTAAAGAGTTCAGTGATACTATCAGAGTTAAAAAATACACACATGATCAAAAGATCGTGCGTTCATTGTTAACACATGCATCTTTTTTTGGACTATTCAAGAGGAAGTGGTTTATGACCTAATGAGAGCAAACAATGCTACTGCCATGTCTTTGAACTCAATTTATCTGGCAAGTGTCTCTTATTAGAGGGTCAGTCCACCCCAAAAATAAAAAATACGTGTCCTCTTACCTGTAGTGCTATGAATCAGTCTAGATTGTTGTGACACACACTTCCTTGTGTGCAGTGATACAGTTGGCAGGTGTAGTTTGGTAGAAAGAAAATAGTTCCTCCATGAAACTGCTCACAACAAGGTCTGTCGATTATCTTGAGTAAACCAGGTCATGATTTCTAGAAAGAGACATTGCTGTTGAGTTTTTCCAAAGGTAATTTTTAGTGCTTTGAGCACCACAAGCTGAGTGCCATCTAGTTCCATTATATTGGAGAGAAGGCAGACGTCTCTACAGCCGATATCTCCAACACTCAGCTACTTGCACCAAAACTATTTACACTGATAAATATAACTACAGATAAGAGGAAAAATAAGAACTATTTTCTTTCTACCAAACTACACCTGAGTGTGCATCTGCTAGCTCACCTAGCACCAATGAGCTAGGTGAGCCAGTATGTTGGAGAGCAGGCAGACATCTCTACAGCCGATATCTCCAACACTCAGCAACTCACGCCAAAACAATTGAGCTTGATAAGTAGCACTACAGGTAGGAAGACAAAAGGTACAATATTATGCTGTCGCCATGTTAGCTGTTGTCAGAAATTTGACTCTGCCCTCTTGTGCAATCTGGACGCAAGGTTTGTGGGCAGTGACGGTTACAGTGGTTGAAATAAACGGATCTGTGTTTGTACACAAAGGGAGTATGAAGAACCTTATGAGGAATGTATGTATGTTTGAATTCAGGGAGAAATGTACCTCTAAGCACAGTAAGTTACAAAGTGTTCAGTACATGTCTAATTGTCTACTTTTACGTAACTGATTACTATCACTTGAATTGTTCTTGGCAGGATGGACTACATATTTCACTTAACGTCTTATGGATTTACTGTATCTATACTCTCATGGTTTATGTACACGTCACCTGTGTGGGACAATAAAAGCCTTAAGGTAAATTTTAAGCCTAAAGAATGACTATCAAACACTGAAATCGCTCTGTCGTAACTTCTGGACACTACTGTTCAGAAGCACCTGAGTTTGTAAAGCTTCGGCCCCCTCGTTCCTCTCAATCATATGGTTGTTCTGTTTGAAGGCGGCTGTTAACTCAGCTGTGCAGGATTTGGCGTTCCCCCCTCACTGTGTTGACGGCATCAGTGAAGAGCTTATCAACTCTGATCCTGGGAAATGGTGGCGACAGGCTCCTCTCTGTGACCAGCAGATGGGAGAGGGTAAGGACAGTGAAGGTGTTACAAACAGGAAGTGGAGGAATGAGATAGAATACGTCGGAGACAGAACAAAGGACAGGGTGTTTAAAAATGTATGAGATGAAGCACACTAAATTATATATTAAAACACACTGAGTTGGAGTGACAGTGAAAGGCATGGGCACAGTTCTATCATTTTAATTATTTATTAAAATACATTTGATGGTGACAGTAGATGATATTTGACTTTGGATGGAGCCGAGGGGCTGCTGGCAAGTCAACGACTGTAAAATCTGTTGCATCCTCCTTGACAGTTTGGGTGAAACTGCAGCATCTAAAGGGCAGACAGCTGCATGAAGTCTCCATAGAGGTCCTCTCTACTGTGGTTTGAGCCCCTGCATGTGTAACTAAACCACAGATGTTAAACCTCAGAGAGCTGCTGTCCTCCAGGTTATTAAGACAAACCTCAGAGAGCTGCTGTCCTCCAGGTTATTAAGAAAATAAAAACTGGACCTTTAAAAATATCAAGAGAAGCAGCAAGGTTAAGACTTCTGTTCTCATTTCCAGTGTTTCGGATTTGTCATCACTATTACGTCACTAGAGAGTCACTTCCAGCTTGGCTGCCTCCCAGCAGCAGTGTCATCATCTCTGGTTCATGATGGCCTGGTACTCCCTCTGGTGGGCGAACAGTCGCATGAACACTTTGTATTTCCTCTCATAGAAGCTGAGGAAAGTATGAAATGCAGAAAATGATCACACAAATGTGACACACAGAACTGTACGTTTCAGTTTTCACTGTAATAAAACATGAATACTTCATAACATAGTGATTCTGACTGTACTGCAAGGTCAGTATTACACATTTTGGTTACTCCTAACTCAATCAATCTATATATCTACTGTATATATCTATATGGGTCGTTTTGCACGGTTACATATTTAAGAAGCAATACAATCTTCTTCACATAAGAAATAAAAATAAAATCTTAAAATATATATATTTTCAAATTGCTTATATGTACGCATGTTCTGTCATCTTTGCTGAAACTGTCACTATATCCACACAGCACTAAATGAGACAAAAATCATGTTCCTCTAGTGGATTTAACGCATGTGAAACAACCAATCAGAGCCAAGTAGTCTCTAACACAGCTGTCATCATGTCAATCACTGCTTGTGAACTTCGGCCAAACTGTCAAACAAGGCAGCACTGATCAAATATGAATAAAGATTCTGCTTTGCCTATTTTTCCCCTCAGATGTACTAAGAAACATATTTTAGTGTACTGTTTAGCTGTAAAATGAGAAAGATGGTGACCAGGCTGCTCTGTTGGAAACAGTGGAGCCAAAACAAAACACCACCCACCAGCTGGAGCAATTTCTTTCTTATTTGACAGCTAAACAGTACCACAGTTTACGAGCAGAGAGAAACAGACTGCTGCGTTAGAGACTCCTGGGCTCCGATTGGTTGTTTTGGGTAAGCGATGGTAGATTCTAGCACAGTGGATCCCAACTGATCCAGCCATGGGGTCCAGATTTCCTCTTAGTCATGAGTTCAAGGTCAACACAGCTTAATTATTCAGCGTCATACTTGTGTTTGGCCATGTTGTCGAGCTTGTCTGCTGTCTCTGTCAAGTAGCTGTCCGTTATTCACTCACTCTACAGCAGGAAACAGCACTTCAAAATGAAAGCTCTGTGCTGGAAATTCACTGTTCTTTAAAATTAAGTGTGTTTTTTACAAACTTGACACATTTGTGAGTAAATTGTGGTCCATTCAGAGTGGACCTGCGACCTACTTTTGGACCACGACCCACCAGTTGGGATCCACTGTTCTAGAAAATGCCATTAGAGGCAGTAGGAATAGGAAAAGGGACATGATTTTTTCCCCACAGATTATCTGTCTCATGTACTTCTTTCAGAATATAGTGGCAGTCTACCAACTGTAGCTTCAATGAATAGACTGAATTAAAGGAAAAGACAAAAATAATTTTAACTTTCATTTTGTGTTTGCCGACCCCTGTGGACAAAAGCAGGAGTGTTACGATGAGCATCACCACCTCATGTCGGAAATATCTTACACTGGCAAGCAGGTGCATTTGGTTTGTAAAAATGTGACAGAAAGATGCAACTATTACCATCAACATAAACCACCGCACACGTAATTCAATTCAGTGTGGGTTGGTTTATGTTGATGATTTTATATATGTATTTGTATTTATCTATTTTTCATTTCTTTTCTCCTTGCTGATCCTGCCCCAGTATCAGCCGAAAACACAAAATATAACGTCACAAATAAAATTCTCTAAAAGACAAATCTCCTCCTGCTTCCGTTGGATTGGCTAACACAAGTCGCACTGCTAAACTTTGCGTGGGAAAATGTAAACGTAGGCTTTTCTGTGTAATGTAAACTGGTTCGTCTGACGTCAAAGGGAATCTGACTCAGGAACAGGCATAAGCATAACTATATAGAAATAACCTTCTTACTGATGGTCTTTTTGCTCATGTAGGTCATATAGGGGCATCAGTATTGGAAACTGTTTCTGTGGAAAGGCGAGTTGTTGAAGAAGCCAACTTTTTTATAATAATTGCAGATATGTTGCATTTTTACTGAATTGTGCATCAAATGTATTGGATCCACTTATGTACAATCCCACAAACCATTGCAGCACCCATGACTTTTACCTAACTCATTCTCACCTCTGGAGTTCTCGGTCAGGCTGAACAACTTTCCCCACTTTCGCCATTCTCTCCATCGCCTCCTAAAACACAGATGGCAAAGACAAACATCACTCAATAAATCATGCTACGCACATTCAGTCTGAGGCCAACCGTGACCCAGTTCTAGTATTAACACCAGCCAACTGCAGTGGTTTCGGTGTGGCCGAGTTTATGACTAATGCAGTGTAGGGCCTCTCTGCTGTCTGAACCGACCAAATCCAGCCAGTTGACTGTGTGCAGCTCAGAGGATCAGACACAACAACTGCCTGCAGTAGTTATGGCTGAAAAAGGGCTGACAGGTGCAGCCTAGTCCAAACAATAACGTCTTATTTTTAGTATAACTGGCTTAAAGGCTTGCCGTTCTCCTGTGCTCCAAACTCTGGGACTGGGACACAGAGGGATGATAGATTTGCCAAGCAAAAAATATTTAATAATCACTTTATATCTTCAACACACTGAGCACAAATTTTGTCTGTAGCTGAAGCAAGCAGAGCTGTGCACTTTGTGTTTTGCTTCCACCCAGCAGATGGAGGCATCGAGTCAGTGATGATGACATCTTTGCTGCATGCATATGGCTTGAGGTCAGTGTTATTAGACTGCAAAATAAAAAATTTGGATGCAAACCGCTAAATATATTGAAAAATAAACACTTTAAAGGAGCACGTCACCCATTAAGTTCAGTTTACATTTCATAGGAGCACCACTCAGACTGTGGAAACATTTGTTTAATGTCTTCTGTGGCTCTGGAGAAAAAATGTTATTTCAAGTTTGGCTTGAGATTTAAACATTTTAACAGTAAGCCTGCACTACAAACTGGAGGTGTGTGGTTTGCAAAAAGTAGGTATTGAGACGGCAGGGGCAGTCTGATAAAATATTAACCAGTTAGGAAATGTAGAATCCAGTATTTTTGTATATATACAAACATCTTAATGCTTTTTGGAACCAAGCTGTTTAATGTGACTCACACAAACATGCTTACGCAGAGGGACAAAACAACACACAGTGCCTCCTCTCTCGCCTTTTCTGCCTCAGCCTCTGTCAATTTTATGACCTTAGTTTGTATACAGTACGTGTCTGTGTGTGACTTCACCTGTATGGTGCTATAGTCCTGTGATGCACATGCACCCAATACTGCTGCTCCTATTAACACAGCCTCTGTCTGGTCAGGCAGCACCACAGGCAAACCTGAGGAGGACAATATTGAAAAAGTGGCATTGGTTTAAGAAGTGTCTATGCAAGATACTCCTTAACACGTTTTTGGGTTACCATTATTGTATATTTTGGAGTAAAATGTCTCCTTCACAGTATTAGAGCTGTCTTCACACCTGTAGCGTTGGCGTGGATCTGGACAAACAGGGCGTTTTTGCTCAACCCGCCACACAAGAAGAGGGTTCTGATGTCATGTCCTGCTTCTTTCATGGCCTCCAGAATATGAAGCGTACCAAGCTGAAACCACATACGAAAATAAACGGGAGGTGAGGTTACAAGCATCTTCGCACTTTAATGTTGTGGATTGTCGAGTAACAAATCAAACACAGCAGACTCACAGCGAGGGCTTGTATAGTGGACAAATAAAGCAGGGCCAAGTCGTCCAAGGTCTGGGAGAGCGGCAGTCCGATCACCTGCAAAACAGTAAGGAGTCATTCATGCAAAAATGTCTCAGTGCTGAATAAGAGGAGTCAGCAGAGGGGTGCATTCATGAATGAGAGGGTTGGTGAAAGCACAGCTGTAATTGAGGGACTGGTATCCCAAATCACCTGTGATTCAGTCAAAACAATATTCAACAGTTCTCTGCACCCTGGATCTACAGATACGGCTCGGAAATAACAATCAGCTTACTGAACACAGAAATCATGGCAGTGGCTCTGCTGTGACGCACTTTGTGGTGCTTTGTGAAGTTAGCAGCATCATCAACATTTTGGGAAATACAGTTATTTATTTCTGAAGCTGGAGCCAGTGGGTAATTAGCTTAGCTTAGCTTAGCAGGTGGAGGAAGGAGAAAACAGAAGTGTGCATCTACTAATGTACAAAAGCCTCATGCTTGCTAGCAGTAGATGCACACTTCTTTTTGCAGAGTATTGGTGCTCAAAGTGCCAAAAATACATTTGAAAAAAACACTACACACATGGTCAAAAGATAATGTGTTTGTTGTTTACACATGCACCTCTTTTTTGGAATGCAAGGGGAAGTGGTTTATGGTGCTAGCTGCACACAGGATGACCTAATGAGAGCAAACAATGCTACTGCCATGTCTGTGTACTCATTTTACCCGACACGTGAACTTTATGAAAGGGACAGTTCACCCAAAAATCCAAAAATAGAGACGATTCCTCTCACCTGTAGTGCTATTTGTCAGTCTAGATTGTTTTGGTGTGTTGGAAATATAGATTTATATACCAAAATGATAGGATATAACTAAATTGGACCACTTAAGCATATTTGAAAAGGTATAGGAGTCTGCAGTGGCCACTCTATCTCTGTAGGGAAGTTCAGTATATGAACTTATAAACCCATGATTTGATTAATAACGTGTTGTGTCATATGCCACGTGAAACCTTGACTCATGTTCCCTCACCATGCCCTTCATGGAGGGGTCAGCTAGGGGCGACCTGTTCCCGTGGAAGTCCGGCCAAACATGAAGACTGGAGCCCAGCAGGTCAACAGCAGAGCGGGACTTAGCTATTGAACTCAAGTGGCTGTTCAGGTAGCTGTAGATGTTCTCGCCTGTAACAGGAAATCTGGGACAAATAACAAATTAAGAACCCAGTCTAATCAAATAACATTAAAGTTGCATTAAAGCTGCAGGACTTTTTCACAGAAAGGAAAAGCAAAAGTGTCACTAATAACATTAACAGTGGCTTGTTAAGCGTTCCAGTCGGCCATGTCTGTGGGCAAACATGAACAATTAAATAATAAAATACTTCACTTGCAGCTTCCACAGAATCATCGAGTTGCATAGAAAACTCTTACTAAGCTCCTTATCTTACTAAACATTATTAGACAGCTGAGGGATGACAACTGTGCTTGAACATTTTTTGGGAGGTGCAGCAGCACTAGAAGCATCAGCTGACCTCTGCCGTGCCTCTTCCTGGAGCTGGGTGTAGGCGGTGTGGCCCTTCACCATGTGGTCGATCTGAGGGAGTAGAGAGCAACACAGTTTAACACAGCTGATGACAAAAAGGCTTGTGAAGATGCAACTGCTGATTATTATTGTTTATCAGTTATTTTTGATGACTGGTTAAACATTAAGTCCACAAAATATTTACAAATTCCCACGTGAAGTTACTGGAGCTCAAAGTGATGTTGTGAGATAACCACACTACTTTCAAACGTTGTTTATGTGGCTGGATGAGTTGTTCACATCTGGGTGTCATTTGGGTCCATTTACACATGGACTGTTTACATTTTGTCTCCACAGTTTTCTGTTGCTGCTCAGCAAAACACAGCTCAGTAAAATCCTGCATAAAGCTCGACAGTGAACTGACCAGCCGTCCTGTAGCACTCTGTCCTCCCTCGTTGAGCCACAGGCCGGGCACCATGGCGGACAGGCAGGGCCCCCACACTCCAGGCACAAACAGAGGCTGCTCGCTGATCTGATGCACATGAATGAGAAATCAAATGTTTTAGTTAGGAAGGAGCGTTAGCCTTGAACTGGATAACAAGAATTCATGTCATCTTAAAATTATGTCAGCAATGATCCTATCTGTTCTTGACCAAATCTCTCTCTCCAAGGCTCTCTCTGCCTCAGGCTTTCCTCATACACGCATGGAAGGGCAGAGAAGTGTGCTCTCTCTGCCATAGGCTTTCCTCATATACGCATGGAAGGGCAGAGAGGTGTGCTCTCTCTGCCTTAGGCTTTCCTTATATACGTATGGAAGGGCAGAGAGGTGTGCTCTCTCTGCCTTAGGCTTTCCTTATATACGTATGGAAGGGCAGAGAGGTGTGCTCTCTCTGCCTTAGGCTTTCTGCGTAGGCCTGAGGAAAAGCAGAGAGGCCCCAGAAAGCAGCCATACCGCCAAATATAATACCACAATGGAAATAAAGTTTTCTCTGACTGAACTAACTTAAGATGTGACTGTATATATTGTTATTATTGTGTCAGTAAAGTTGAGGTCCTGCCAGGTTCCAAGCTTGCGTAAGAGTTACTGGAGCACAGAACAAAATGGGATGGGACTAAGGAAGGGTCAAGTGTGTGTTACTGATCTTCAAATTTAACTGCAGAGGGAAGTCTGGTGGCTTTAAAGAGATCGCGTTAAAGTAGCTTTAGTTCCCCGCCGGACAATGTTGTCTGACAGCAAGGTAAAGTGGTGAAATTATTCTACATATAGCATATCCTTAAATGGATACTGATTTTTTGCGTGGTCATTTCAGTTATTATTATATCAGCACTTACTGCTTTTTGCCAACGACTGAGGTGGTGTATCCATTTGACAAAGCCACAAAAAAATGCAGACTGAGTTGACCTGTAAATCCTCATACAATAAAAACTCCCTACAAATATGATGCATGTTGAAGTCACACAGCAGGTGAAATGTTGCTGTAAACCGCTCACCGCCATGTGACAGGTTGACGTCCCACAGATCATGGCCATGCGTGAGGTGATGGGCTGGTCCTCACAGGGCAAGTTAAAGCCTTTTACGTCTGCACCTATCACACCTGAAAAGCACAAATTACACATTTTAATCAGATTTTATTAACATCAGAATTTATATTGGAAAAAACACATGAATATTTTTAGGTGTTGTCTGATACAATGTTCACAAAACTCCTGTTTGAGCCCCGTCAGCGACAAATCACATCATGACTTGCAGATGAAAAGCTTAAAATCCTTTTGAAGTGCTTCTCTGACCTTCACACAGAATTCAGCAGTGACACTAACTGCTGGAATAATGTTTGTCAAGCTGGTTTGAGTTTAAGGTGGAAGGTTCATCTGTGCGCACAGGTCAGGGGGTGTGCCTCACTGTGACATGCACGACAACTAAAAGTGCAGCGTGTTTTAGCCTCTGACTGATGCAACAATGTGTGATAGGCAGAGGTCGCAGCCGGAGGTCAGAGGTCAGAGTTCATGAGCAGTTTATCTCCTAGAACAAAACCAGATGGTTAGTATTTCTGATCCAGGGGAACAGTCTGCTGCTGCTCTCAAGCTAGTAAAGTGCTCACACATACAGTATACAGCAGCAGCATTTAGTCACTTTTCAAACATGTTTGTTTGTTACATCTTGTTTATTTTTTGCCAAAAATATTAAAGCTGGTAGAGTTTGTTGGGCTGGCAGTCTGTCAGATACCAAACATCACTCACTTATGTTTTATGCCAAGAAATGGCTTGTTGAGACCCAACAATGTGAACACTGATATATGTAATATTTAACTTTAACATGTGATAGTGGATTTTGTCTATTAATGTATTATATGTGATGTGTTTTTTGCTATAATGCAAAATGTTTTGACCCGTTTTACATGCTCTATTTTATTGTTTTTAATTTTTCTAGGATGTCTTTTTACAGCTGGCCAACCGACTGCCGATGAAAACTAGCCTTTCAGCTAATTCAGGTGCATTTACATTTGTTAAAATGTTGATTAATACACGCTATCCCTTTTATTAAATAAATATATTAAATAAAATAGAGCCTATTCATGTTCCCCAGAGGATGATTCTTGATTATTTTTGGTGTACCCTGGGCCTTTAATGTAGCACCACAATGATGCAAAAATGTATATTTAAGCACAATAAATCTACAAATCTACTGCACAGTTTGCTTTGACATTTACTGAACACCATCATTTACCCAAGCGCCAGATAAATTAGCATAAGCACTGTATGTTTCTGCAAACTATGAAGACTTTGCACTTGCACATTATTATGTAGCGGATACGTTGAAACTTTTTGCTGTGATTAACCTGTGGTAAGGTTCAGGCACAAAAACCACTTGGTTATGGTCGGGAAAATATCAACTTTTGGCTTGAAAAAATTATTATTATTATTTTTTTTTTTTTTTTTTGCTCTGTGGTATGAACAATCCACACCCACCCTGAACCAGAATGTCAACTTTTGACATAAGCATGTAATCTTCTGCCTTCCTCCTCTCTTTGGTGTCTTTTGAAGTCTCAAGGTGTGGCAGGATATCTCAATTTTTACAGTTTAGGAGTTCATATTATAAAAATGATTAACTTTAAAGCTACATGGAGCGTTCAAAATTACCTAATACACCTTAGAAAATTAGATATATCTGGAAAAGATAATGGTTTAGGGTGTCATACCAAGGCCTCCAGCGTGAGCATCAACGAGAGAAGCACCAACTGCAGTTCCTGGCTCCAAACCTAGATCTGCTGCTGCCTCCTGAGTAAGGCCGTCTCCCAGCGGGCTCCCTGGAGAACACGTCGCACTGCCTGGATGACAGAAAACAACACAGCTTACATGTAAATAATTAAAGAACTCTTGAGTCAAATTTGTGCTCGAAAAGATCAGACAATGAACCATGAAATTCCTTATCAGTATTTTCTGATCTTCTCATAAGTGTTACAAGTGAAATTTTGTTTGTTAATGTCTTTTACCTATTTTCGAAAAGTTGTTTTCCAGAAGATCTTCCAGTCCAATGCTTGTCCAGAAACCAGCATCCCATCCCTCTGGGGGGCAATACGTCCATTTACACACCAGAGTGCATAAAGACCTGTGAAACATTGCAGAACAGTCGTATAACATGGCTTATAATACACTCATTTAAGTACAACATGGGATCACAGGTGAAGGCCACAGGATCAAAAGACAGTTTATCCAAAATAAAAGACACATCTATTGGAATTCCCCTGCTTTAGAGGACAACCCAGTTCTTTTTCTTGAAGAGATATTTGATACAAGGATAAAGTTTCAACAGGGCAGCACAGCAGGCCATCAGCTCACACCTTATTATAATACTGTAGCCACTTACAAGTTGTAGGTCACTGAAAAAGGTGAACCGTTTTAATGCTAATCTGAAACTCACAAAATGTATTAAACACATATTACACATGTAAACAGTTAACAGATGAAGGTTTAAATTATCATAAAGTCAACATGACAATCATCGAGCAAAGCTCACCGTGTCAAAGAGCCCGTTGCCTTCCAAGACAGGAAGTCTGGAAGGTCGAAAAAGTGTGCAGCTTTGTTCCAGCAGCTTTCTTTTAGATTCTGATTAAAAGACAGGAGACATGTTTAGTAATGAATCCCTGATTAGTGAGTCAAACAGCCCTTTCCGATAAAAAGCTGAAGCTCTTATATCCATCTACGCTCCTGTCAAAGTCACCAGACTCCTTTGACTAAAACAGTAATTTTACCTTGCTGCACATGAGAGCTGCTGGTTTACCACTGCCTCCATCAGTTAGTTTATTTGTGTTATTGTGTGACTTTGAGGAATCCAAACTAACCCTTTGAAACACCAAAGTCGCACAATAACACAAACTAACTAACTGATCGAGGCAGCGGTAGACCAGTGATTCCTGTGTTCTGCCAGCTAAAATGACTGGTTTTGCCAAAGGAGTCTGCTGGCTTTAAAGACAGCACAGATACCAGCTTTAGTTCCCCATTGGAAAGGGGTGTCTGACAGCAAAGTAAAATGGTGAAAATATCCAAAATACAGCATACAACTTAACTGATATTATTTTTCTTTAGGTGGCTAAAATACATTTTGCTGCTTCCCCAATCCACAGCAGTACATCACCTCTCCACACTAGGGGTTTCCTGACCGCCATCTGCTGTAGGTAATACACTGACTATGGATAAGCACCCCATGCAACCCAACCCAAAAATCTGTGTAATCCCTTTGACAACAAACCACTTTCAGGAGGTTTCCATCTATCAGATACCTTCCAAGAAAAAGGCTGAGAAACTGAAACAACACCACACACATGTTGACCAGCCAATACACACAGCGACAATAAAATATCTAGAGGTCAGTGGTCCTATGCTGACCTTGCTCACCTCTCACCTCTTTGAGCCAGAGCAGTTTAGGGGGTTGCATCTCTGGTGACATGACCCCTCCCACCCTGCTCAGGACCCTGTGGCCGGTGTTGGTTATACGAGCGGCCTGCTCCTCAGCGCGATGGTCCATCCACATCACTATGTTCCTGTGTCTGTCACCTGGGAAAACCAGGAGAGGAAGGGGGTATATTAGGTTTTAGTAAAAGCAAAATGTAATATACCAAATAATACTGTGTTGACTGAATATCCCACGTGTTTCTAAGATTAAATTAGTCTATTAGAAGATGATAAACAAAGCTCTGACTGTGATATATGTGTAGTGTCCAGGCAACAGTCATTCAACCTGAGTATCTGGGTCCTGACCTCAGTCCATTTTGAAAATGAAAAAGCAAAACAAACAAAAGAATCCCTCCTGACTCCAGGAGTTTTGTTGTCTAGGTGACCCTGATCTGTGACCTCGCTGTGGACGAGGAGGTTTTACCGTCAGGGATCAATAAAGTATCCCATTACATTAGACTGCATCAACTTGTCTCCGCAAATCTCAACAAGTGAAAGATTTCGTATCAAAACGCACTTTTTACGACCTGAAAATTTTCAATCCACATCTTAGAACATATTTAATTCCCTCCTTGATAACCCATAATGTGTACAAGGTGTACTTAAAAGGTGCTTTGCAAAGTTTTCCTGAAGCAAACAATATTAGAGATGTATAAAGTACAAAGTTCAGGACAGAAATGCTTTACTTACCATCCTGACAGACTGGCACAGGCTGGAAGCTCTGGTCCAAAACCACTAGTGAGCAGGTGGCATCAAAGCCGATCCCTCGAACCTGACTCCTCGCTACACTTTGGGTAACTCTCTGGAACAGATATAAATATGGTCTGAGACATTAGGTCAATGCTTTTACACATAAGTAATATCTGTAGAGAAATTGTAAGAGGGTATGTATAGCATAAATACATTAGAGGCACTGCACAGTTCAATATGGTGTGTGTTACAATGACAAATTAACAGTAACTGGAATTAATTTATTTGTTTAAATAACCCTGACACAGGTGTATCTTGTCCTTTAAATCAGTCATTCACAACCAGGTGAAATTAAACTAAACTAAACTTAAAAACAACAACAACAAAATAACATGATAATTACAAATTGGTGTGATACAGAAATGTATTGTCACAAAAATCAGAAAGCAACCAAATATGCTGACTGTTCAGTACATTAACGTGAGCTAAAGTAATGGAAATATTAGCTGAAAGCAATGGCTAAACAGTTGAAATATTCATGTTAGCTAAAAGTAATGAATAAACAGTTAAAACAGAAGTGTTAACACTATCAAAAAGTAATACGTGAGTTGAAATATTAGTGTTAGCTAAACGTAATGAAAAATAGTAATGTTTATGTTAGCTAAAAATAATAAATAAGTTGAAATATTAATGTTAGCTAAAAGTACTGTACAAACAGTTAAAATAGTTTAACAAGTAGCCTAACACAATGAATAAACTCTGTAATGTTAGTTAGCAGTTCATAAACTGCATATCGTTAGTTAGCGTTAAGTAATGGGTAAACAGTTGAAATATTAGTTAAAAACAATAGTTACACTAAATATTGGTTGAAAGTAATAAACAAACAGTTAAATATTAGCTAGAAACGATGGACAAACAGTTTAAATAGTTAAACAAGTAGCGTAAATTACTGGATAAACCGTTTAATGTTAGCTAGCTTTAAGTAGCCTAATGGTAAACGTTAGGTGAAAGTAGTGAATACACTTTATAAAGTTAGGTGACTAATAGTAGTGGATAAACAGTGGAGACAGCTAAAATGAATGGACAAACAGCTGAAATAATTAACCAAGTTTAGCGTAAAGTAATGTTAATGAATAAACTGTTTTAGATAGTTAGCTTAAAGTGATGGATAAACTGTTGAAACAAATATCTATAAGTAAGGGCTTAATGGTTGCAGGGTCCAGCTTCTTTCACTCTCTATAATGGCTGTAGTGGGAATACAAACTTGACTAAACCAGCTTATCAATTGTGTGTATTGTATAAAATAATGTTATAACATCAATTTTTAAACTTTGCACCTACTTTAAAATGAACACAACTGGAACAAGACAGGTGGGGTCTAGACAGGGCAACGTTGGATAGAGTGGGCTAATCCAAGCTTGGGAACCAACCAGAGCCTGAGGTCACCTTTACCTTTACAACTGTGCAGCATTTCTCCCAGATCTCAGTGGAGGACTGGACATAGTGGTCAGTCTGGGGCTCCCAGATGCTGATGGGCTCCTCTGCAGTGCTCTTCACCAGACCAGCCCTGGTCACCAGTGCAGCCCTCACACTGGCAGTGCCCACGTCCACCCCAATGTAATAAACCTCTGCCATGATGAGGCGAGCTGAATGTAGAGGAGGGGGAGCAGAGCACAGAGGGGTTGATTATTAACCATGTTACACTGTCAAAGTCAACAATTAACACACTGTTTCGAAATAAATGGAAGTTAAAACAGTATCGAGGCAGGAACATTGTATATTTACTTTTACACAAGAATTACTTTTCTCTGTTTTGGTGCATCAGACACTGGCACAGTCTAATGAATGGAATCAAGCTGCCGTAACAGTGCAGGAAAAACTGAGATTTCCTACCAATGATTTGCAGAGTCACATTTTGAACACACATCACAGACGCTATCAAACACAGAGGACATTTGCACACCAGCTGGAGTAACATATCAGAACCTACCGGCGGATTTAAATCTTATTTCAACGCTGAAAACATCACTTTGGAGTTTCTGAAGAGCGTACTTTGTGCTGGAGACGGTGGCTGCGACGGAACGCGAGACTGGACAAAAAGGGCAAAGTCGAGTTTTGCCTGCTGAGCCGTGTACAGACCGAGCAAGTCAGTAAGTATCTTGAATGGGGTTACTACAGGGGCCGTATTCACAAATATTATCTGAATACTTTCAGAAAGCTCCCAACTCAGCTTAAAATGTCCAACAAGTAGTTCTAGCTTGGGGGTAATATGGGAAAATTCTCAAAGTAACTGGACTAAGACAAGACAAAAACTTTAATCTTCATGAGGTGTTGTTGACCCCTTTGCAAGGTTTGATGCATTCTTCTAAAAGGTGTGACTGGTTGTCACAGATGTGCCTTGTAGTGAGCCTGCAAGGTGTGGACACCCAGTGGAAATGAAAGGAACTGCATCACAATATGAGACTGAAAACACTGTCTGTGTGCTCACACTGCTGATGGAAGGTTGAGGCAGACCCAAGTCATCACCCTAGAAGGATTACTAAACAGGCCTGCTGGGGCCCAGAGTGTAAGGGGTCCCCTGGCCTTCACCTGCAAAATGTCACTGAACACATACTGACAAGGAAGAGATTCAAAACGACCACAAAGAGATGCAATGGAACTGCAAAGAGACACAAAATGACTACAAAATGGGCAAAACAACCATAAAGAGACAAAAAAAAAGACCAAAAAAGGCACAAATTTACCTTAAAATGAGCCACTAAACTACACAACAATGACACAAAAAGAGGCTAGGATAGCTGTAGGCTTTCTGACCCCTGGCTGTTGCCCCGCTGGTAACCCCCAGTTACTTTTGTTGTTAGTTTTTTTCAGATGACATGTTCTTTTGCATGTTTTTAGAACATTTAGGACACTTGCACGTCTGATATTATTATTTCATTATTAAGCCAACAGACGTTTTGACTCATCATATTTGATTTTTAATGAATTTGCTTAGGTATTCAAAGGCACAGCGACTCAAAGGAGTATCATGACACAAAAACTTGGTTCAAATTTCCTTCCTCAAAGGTGAACCATTAACCCTCACCACAAATCCTCCCGCTTTGTTTAATATGCAGAGGCAGGTTGTTTCATTAGGAGATACCAGTATAGAAAAATGAGCTTCTTGCTGTGTCAGTTTGATAGTTCACCCAGTCTGTGGATTAGCAGGGGAAGCACAGGTGTAACTAATAACATTAACATTGACTCTGCTACATTTAAGAACAAGTACAATGCAAGAACTCCACAAACTAAATAATATGCAGCCATCGTTAATGTTATGAAGTACACCTGTGAGTCGAAATCTCTTCAGTCAGTGAGGTCTATGAAAAAACTTGAGCACAGACGGTGTTCATGAAGTTACTCAAGGACATACTGTAATAGAAAGGGCTGCAAAATGGACAGTGACATTAACCTGCCGTCAAAAACACTGGCTCCTACTAAGAATCGTCAGACTTTCTAGTCTGTATCCTGCCTGGTCACTTTCCTCTATTGTGTTCTTTTCTTAGAGGAGATCAACAGCTGTCCAAAGGAAGCGCTGCTGGCTGTGATCAGCGTGTTTGGACCAGGAATGATCATCAGAGATGGAGTACAGAGAAAAACCAAGCAGCAGGACAGGAAGAAACAGATGGTCTTCAACAAACACTGCACGGACAGTGTTTGAAATCTCATCTGTCTCACTCACTGCTGTGTGTGTGCGTGCGTGTGTGTCCCTCTGGTCCACGCCTGAAGGTAATCAAAACTTTGCTCTGTTGATACATCAACACATGAATATATAGTCTTTCTCTGTGTTTTGCTCTTGTGAAAGCGGGAGGAGTGTTTCCATGGACCCTGGACTGTCCCACCTCTGTGCAACAAAAGCAGGCCTGTTGGGAGGCTGACAGGACCAGCTCCTGATTAGAAAACTGCATGCAGTGGAAACAGCTGGCCGGGGCAGGGAGGAGGGAAGCGCTGTTATCTAAAAGCGACCCCGTCAGGCCAGCAGAGGGGAAAAGCTGACAGAGAAACAGGAAGCACAGCCGGGACACAGCGGTGGTTTGATAGGAAAATACTCCTCGGTGGGGCTTAACACAGGTGTTCAGAGAGAGACACAGAGTAAAGTGTCTCAGAAAGTTATTGTTACACTGGAGACTGTGAGACAGAGGGAAAGAGCTGAGGTCTTGTTTGCCGTCATTACGGCTGTGGTACGAGACACAAAAGTTTCTAAAGCATTCCAGCGCTGGATTTCTACTTCAGGGTGTCAAATACTTCCAAATGGGTGTTACACAGCCGTGTTGTGAGGACATGTCATCTCGAGAGTGTTGACCTCAGGCAGCTCTGGTTCTCCCAGGCTGTCTGGGGCTGTTAACTTATTTATAGTTGGCTTGAGGAGAACATGTTGAATAATACAATGGAGGAGGCCAGACAGACTGGACTGCAGCTGTACAGAGCCTTCAGTCATTAGTGCAGCTTCATATTTACCAAGAATACAATGAATATATTTCCTGCACGTGCAACTTGAATTGTCAAAGTTGTCATATTGTAAGCGCACGAATAGCGTTTGGGTTTCAGAGCTACAAGCTTTGTCATTTAGCTTTGATAACAATAACTTGGACTATACTGTGACTGATTGATTAAGTTTTAAAAGACCTTTATTGTGGCTGTATGCAGTACTTTCCATAGTCAGTGTATTACATACAGTAGATGGCGGTTGGCATGCCCCTAGTTTGGAGAAGCAGGCTGGAGTCCGACACAGGCACTAAGCAATGTACTGCTGTGGACAGGGGCAGTAAAACATATTACAGCCTCCTAAAAAAATCAATTTCAGGTTACGTGGATGCTGTATTGAGAGTATTTTCACTGCTTTTCCTTTCCATCAGACAGCCTGTTTCGACAGGGAAGCGGCTAGCAGCCTCAGTTCTATGCTCTTGTCAAAGTCACCAGACTCCATTGAGAAAAACGGTAATTTTAGCTCACAGAACACAGGAGCTCCTGGTCTACTGCTGTTTCAATCAGCTAGTTAGTATGTGTTATTGAGTGACTTTGGTGAACCCAAACTAACCCTTTTAAACACCAAAGTCACTCAATTACACGAACTAACTAACTAATCGATCCAGCATTACACCGGCAGCTCCTGTGTTCAGCAATGTTAAATTACCATTTTTCTCAATGGAGTCTGGTTCTGAAAATCCCTGTCTGACATTAAGGTGAAGCAGTGAAAACACTCTCAATATAGCAAACTCTTAAACCGATTTTGATTTTTTTTACATGGGATTTTTTTAGGTGGCTAAAATACATTTTGTTTCTGCACCCTCCACAGCAGTGGATAGCTTAGCTTCCATGTCGGACTCCAGTCTGCTTCTCCAAACTTGGGCCGTTTTGACTGACATGAACTGTTTGTAATATACTGTATGTGGAATATTGTGGCTATTAAGTCATGTTTAATGTGAGTTTAATGTGTGTTTTAGGTGTGTTTTTAATCAATTTAACTTTACAGCACTTCACAGAAACACCACCACCAACTAGTGTTTTGGAGGTGTAACTGCAGAGTGACACAGACACACCACCGCACAAGTATGGATGCTCACAAAGGCGTAGGAGAGGTGTGGGGTGCTCATGCATACCTGTGCCCAGGGCGCCATTGTCTCATCATCCGCCCATGTTTCTTGTACTTGTTATATTTGGCCGATAGAGTTGATTTTGTTTCTGTGATCACACATCTTCCTCGTCATCTCTCTGCAAGAACAAAGACAAGCACTTCAAACGTGCACTGTAACAGAAAGACTTTTTTTTTATTTTATTTTTTTTATAAATGTGAGACTGGTTGCGAAAAACATCTTAAGTTTTCTCTGCAAGTAGGACACTTTAGGCCTAATTTCTCTTTAGCTGAGGGACTCACACAGTCGCACAGAATCCTTTAAAAGGTTTCCTTTGTTCAAGAAAACTCATTTATTGTGTTGAAAGAGATTTCAGTGGTAAAAGCTTCCATGGAGATTGTTTGTTTGGTTGGACTCATGCTTGTGACGCCTATTATCGTCTCACAAAGTTGGATAGTTAGATAGTGAAAAAATGGCGGAAGAAAAGACAACAACAAGACCGTACTGGTCAGGGGAGGAAAAGATTATACTACTGGAGGAATACAATCATAGAAAGCACAAACTACAAATAGCAGAAAACGACTGTAGGAAGAAATTGCAATGAAAATTCATCAACATCAGAAGCGTATCCGTTGGGTTCTCCTGGTCAGGGAACACTCTTCCCAGGATGTGTTAGCCTTTCTCATTTATTACCATAAACTCGGTCATGTTGCAGTTAAGATAATGTCAGAGGTACCTTAAGTTAAACAGTGAGTAGATACCCAATGTAAAATGTAAAATGCTGCCTCAGAGGCTTTTCACCCTGACCAGAACACAGCTTTCTAAAATAACAATGAACACTTAGTATGGTCATATTTAAATATACTGAACATTGTGCAAAATGTTGTCAACCAGCAGCTTTAGTATGAAAGAATCTGTATCAGACTTAATACATAACACACACATAATGACAGGGAGACATTTGCTCATATTTTTCTGAGGATATTGCAATTATCTGTTCTGTAAATAGATTAATGTTCTCAGAACGGAGTTTGGTACAGTTAAAAAAAGGAAAAATCTGAAGGGGTTGGTATTTACACGTTATTATGAAGTGGTTTTACTGGTCCAGTGCACTGGAGATCAAACTGGGCTGTACGTGGCCCCTGAACTACAATCATTTTTGACACCCCTGGTCTCAGTTCTCCTTAAGTATAAGACAAGATAAGATGAGGAGAAAAACATAAATACTTAAGTGAACATTTTAAGACTCAAGTTTTGTGTAATTTGAGGACACCTTAACTAGGACTTTAAGGAAAATCTTAACTTAAGGTGTTTTGTGCAACCAGCCTCTGGTGTTTACAACAAAAGAGCTCTGGGTGCAGGTGTGACCTCATTTTCTGTCTTCTGTCTTTAACCCTTAACTCCTTCACCAGCCATCAGCTCTGACCTTCTGAATGTATATCCAGATTTATAAAGCTAATTTCATGTTGATAGAAAGTTATCATTTTAATGTGCTCTAATTTGGTGATCTGTGTAACTTCATATAAATGTTCCTTATTAAAAATATCATTTATTTGTCTTTATCAAGGTGAAACGGCACAGGCCATCTGGACCAGCCCTCTCCTCAGGATGGGTAACTAATAATTGAGCGGGTAACTAAATATTCAAAAACACTACGTAATCCCAGAGTACATTGCTCCACCGTCTGCATTACCTAATCCCATAAACCATCGCGGGGGGGCGGGGATATGGCCAGTTGTCAGAGCAACCTGCATGTCATTAGACATACCCCACCCACTAAATCACCCCGGGCCAATCAGAGGCCGTAGAAATGACATCATTGTTATTTTCAGTAGAGCTGCAGCTTAGAGGTGGATAAAGTTCGTCTCCACGTTGGAAGTGATAGAAAGTATTATCCCCGTCCAGGCACTGTTTCTGCTTTTTTTGGGGGGAGGAGGATCAATCAAAGCGGATACTTGAGGTGAGGAGACACGGAGGCTCGGCGGCGGCGGAACAACCGGGGCTTTTTGTTGGATGATCGCGCGGTTGACGAGAGAAAAGTTTTCTCAGGACACGAAGTTGTCAAGTGAGTTGAACTTCAACAATAGGCGGACTCTATCACAAGACAGTCGAGAGACAGGGAGTCACAGGACACATGTAAACACTTGATCCTGGACTTTTTATATCTAGAAAAGGAGATCAGACTTTACTGAAGGTGATAATAAGAGACTGATATTAAAAAACTTTATGTCCAGAAAAATGGAAGCGACCTTCTACGACGAAGCCGTGAATGCCTCCAGCTCTCAGCATGACGGGCCGACAGTGTATGGCTTCAACCCCAAAACCCTCAAACAGACCATGACGCTAAACCTAAACGACCCGAAAAACTTCAAGCCCCAGCTGAGCGCCAAGGCCCTGGACATCCTGACGTCCCCTGATGTGGGCTTGCTGAAGCTGGCCTCGCCTGAACTGGAGAGGTTGATCATCCAGTCTTGCAGCGGGCTGACGACTCCCACCCCGACCCAGTTCATGTGTCCCAAGAACATCACCGACGAGCAGGAGGGGTTCGCGGAGGGGTTTGTGAGGGCACTGGCGGAGCTGCACTATCACCAGCAGACACCCGCCGTCCACCCTGACGCGCAGACCGGCGCGGCCACCAGCATGGCATCCGGCTCTGCTGCGTCTGAGAGCGGCGGGATTCCCTACAGCTGCACGGTGCGCGCCGACCCACCGGAGTACACAAACTTGGGGGCTTTCAGCCGGGGTGTGGGCTCTGCGTCTGCACCTGCCAGCGACAGGCACCCACCTATGAGTTACCCAGCCGCCCCTCCGCCGTCCCACATGGACCTGGCGGCGGCGGCGCAGCACCCGCGGCTACACGCGCTCAAGGAGGAGCCGCAGACGGTGCCCGAGATGTCCGGCGACACCCCGCCTCTCTCCCCCATCAACATGGAGAACCAGGAGCGCATCAAAGCGGAAAGGAAGCGCATGAGGAACAGGGTGGCCGCGTCCAAGTGCCGGAAAAGGAAGCTGGAGAGGATCTCCCGGCTGGAGGACAGGGTCAAAAACCTGAAGAGCCAAAACACGGAGTTGGTTTCCTCCGCCAACGTCCTCCGGGACGAGCTGGCTCTGCTCAAGCAAAAGGTCATGGACCACGTTAACAGCGGCTGCCAGCTCATTTTGACGCAGCAGCTCCAAGCTTACTAGGGACAAGAACCAAGGGACATTTCTTGGGGACCAAATGCAGCTTAAAGTGGCCTGTTCAGCCATGTGGGGGAATCCCTGCGTGACTTTTCCACCAAATCATCCTCTCAGGCTGGTTCCACTAAGTTTCTGCAGACAAAGAGCAAAGAAAGGAGACTGAAAGGGACTTGTAATGATGAATGAACAGAGCAGAGGCCACCAAACTATTGCACAGACGGACAAAGCTCAGAGGAAGCCCCCTCTGATGGGACTTGTTAGATATTTCTGTCAATTTTATCTTTGTTTTTTCCCCCACTACAACAAGAAATGTGTATTGAGTCGAGCCAAGGTAGCATGGCATGTATCCACACCTTCAGCTAATTTTAAATTGATTGAGTCCCATGCAGCCCGGCGCCCTGACAGACACCCAGAGCCTGCGTGGGATCATATTGCAAATGGACAGAAACACAATGTGAACGAGGCGTTGCCCTGCAGATCTCCCACTATGTCAAGTAGCAGTGTGTGTGCATTTAGACTTGAGTCCAGCACTGAGTATCCCACCAGCGACTTACAGTATGTACAGAGTAACACTAACAAAATAAGTCTCACACCTTTACGCAAGGACTCTTATTGGTGTGTGTGTAGCGTTTACTGACAAAGAAACGGCCTTATTTCTTAACCCCTTATGTTCATACAACTTTGTGATAAAGGTGTAACTGATGTTAGACCTGAAATAACACTTTGTAATATTTGTACGCTGTTTATTTTGAGCACTTCAGACTGTAAATATGACGAAATAAAATTGTTGGACACGCGTGAAGTGTGAGTAATTTTGTGTCTGCTGAATAATTAATCATCGATACAGTCTCGCAGAGCTTTTACATCAAGTGTTTGTTATTGACGGAACTGGGGCGGACGGGATATTGAGTCACCAGTGCAGCGTGTGGCGCGTGTCATGGTTGGTGAGGCTCCGCGGCCGCCCATTGGACAGCGAGGTGTCGGAAGTGAGCAGCAGGTAGCCAAATAAGGCAAGAGGTCTCCGATGCGCAGTGGGACGGCTGTGTGTGTGTGTGTGTGTGTGTGTGTGTGTGTGTGTGTGTGTGTGTGTGTGTATGAATCACCGTCCCCCCACTACAGCTGGTGACTCAAAGGAGGAGACCTAGGAGGCATAAGCAGATTTGTTTACACACTTTGGGACTGTGTTGAGGAAGAAGCCTATATAGACCTTTTACTTTAGAAAAAAAACAAACTAAAAATACTCGGTTACAAGTAAAGTCCTGTATTGAAAGTTTAACCTAAGTAGCTATGTAAATATAATCAGGAACGTACAGTATTAAAAGTAAAATTACTCAAGATTATGTTCCCTGTGACTGTTATGCTATATTACTGCTGTTGTTGTTTTATGTATTTTTATTTAATCATTTATTATTATTAGTAGTAGTAGTATCATTATTTTTATTTTTTTAGTATAATCAAGCACAATAAAAAATACTCAGTGTTAAGAGTAAAATTACTCAAAAATAATTTCACGTGACCGTTATGCTATATTATTATTATTGTTGTTGTCATTAATGGTAACAAAAATACAATGTACAATTATTATTAATTCATTCATTATTTATAAAATATTATTATTAGGCCTATTATTGCAAATGACACAATTAACAATTTTCCTTTAAATTTAATTATTACTATTATTATTTTTAAAAAGTACAAATGCCACCCTGTAAAAATATACTCTATTACAAGGAAACTAATTACAGTATTAAAAGTAAAATTACTCAACATAATGTCCCCTGTGACTGCTATCAGTATTTCTTATTATTGTTGTCGTTAATGATCATAAAAATCAATTTACAGTTTTTATTAACCACTATTTATTTAGTCATTTATTATTATTATTATTATTGATAAAACACAATTAACAATTTTTATTGTTTCTTTTTAAAGTAAAAATACTCAAAATAATGCCCCATGACTGTCATGCTATATTATTATTATTAATACTACTACTACTACCACTAATAAAAAAAATTACTTGTTTTTACTATTATTTATCAATAACAAAATAATAAGAAAATAAAAATTGTTTGTATACTTTTTGTATAGTGTATACTTTTCCTTCTCCTTTTGGACATGTATTTAATAATACTTATTTTGTTTGAGAATTTGTTTTTTGATTTTTTTTAGGATTACTATTCACTTTATTATGTTATTGTTATTAGTTAATTGTAATTTCTTTTTTTTTTTAAAGTACATTTGAAGATAAACCAAATGAAATCAAAGCCACACGCAGCATTTAACAGGGTCCAAGCAGACAGCACATATTTAAATGCTGCGTCAAATGTTTTTGTTTCTTGTTTCAAGATGCAAAACTCTTTAACAAATGTTTCCTTAAAATTATTCTAGGTGGTCATTACTTTATGCTGTAACTCTACTGACACATATAAATCTACTTTGAGAAACATCTGATGTGGCTTGTAACCTCCTGTGAAACCGTGTTGAATTTTTACTTAGTTCAAAATGTGGAATGCATCCCATGTCTGTTCATTTGTACACTAACAGTCCTACTATGTGATAAGTGTCTTAAGTTATCCTGTAAAATGCAAAGATTCAGACACCTGCAGGACAGCAAAAGCAGTGTTTAAACTCTTAACCTTTGTATTTCAGGTCAACCACCTTACCTCTCGACTACTGAACAAATCAGCTGATCACTGTCGGTCACAGTAGGTTTGACAGGATGGATTATAACTAAAGCTAGAGAAGTAAAAACTACAATACTTATCCCTGAGATGTAGGTGAATAGAAGTAGAAAGCAGCCTGAGGGGAAAATATTAAATTACAAGTACATCAATTTGTACAGCACATGAGTGTACAACTTGTAAAAAAATGCATTTTATTTATTTTCTAAACTACTGTCTGTAGTTACAAATTTACAAAGGTTTGCGTAAAAAAATGTACAAATTTATACACATTTCAACCTGAACTAAATGCTGCACACAAACATGGCAAACAGATGAATTCAAGTGCACTGAGACGGTAAAAAAAACTTTTAGCTTAATCTGTACACACATGGGGGACCACCAACACTGATGGACGCTCGCTGGCCTTTAAACCAGACACCAGTAAATGTTTCAGGATTACTTCGCAGACAACTTGATGGCAAGTTCACGACGGGCGTGATGACACAGGACACAGCTGCCTGGCACATTTTAAAGGACCCTACACACCCAAGTAAACACACACAGGTGCTTTCACTTGATGTTTGATTAGACCTCTGTCAGGATCCTGTGCTGACAGCGCTGTATTGACATTTCTGTTGCACCTGTTGAAGCGGGATGATTTCCAACTTTATCATTCTTCCTTGTAGATGAAATAATTCTCATCATAGCGCTGACCCCGACGAGACGAGGCCAGGAACAAGAACAGGGCCCTAAAGACTATGCAGTATGTTGTGACCTGGTCATGTACACAATGCTACATGATTAGATACTGATTGATCTGTGTTACTGGGACATATCTTAAAGAGACAGTCCAACACAAAATCAAAAATACATATTCTTTCCTCGTACCTGTAGAGCTATTTATCAGTCTAGATTGTTTTTGTGTGAGTTGCCGAGTGTTGGAGATATCAGCCATTAAGGCTAGGCCCCGAACTTGGTGCTTAAAAGGGTAATGACTCGGTACATTAAATCCACCTGTGCCAAATGTCAGTACCTGAGAGCACATCCGGGTTTAGACAAGAGGCAGAAGTGCCATGAAACACCTCAGAGTCTGGAAGCTAACCGGATTCAACTTCAGACAGGAGACTGAAGCACCTTGAAACCCACCATGGAACTCCACCAATGCTACGTTGGCTTCCCAGCAAGCAAAAAACCATTGCTGCACTGCCAAGTTGCTCTGATAGTTTGAGCATCTGGTCTATTTTCCTTGCTATGATATTTCAGTAAAAGTAGCCTTGTATCACAGGCAGCCACAAAGACACAGAGACAGAAGATCAGCTTGTTGTGTGATTAGACAAGAGCAGAGGAGCAGAATTGCCTCTCAGGAGCTGTACACATGCTGCGTTTTTTGAGCCCTCAAATTCATTGTTGTTGATGTAGATGCGTGTCAGGGTGCGATGGCTGCATCCTGAGATAAACAGAGTTCAACTTTTGGAACGTAGCAGCATGCACCGCATGTTATATGACGAGGATCAACCAATCACAGCTGAGAGATATCGTTCCCTTCTTCTGTAAATATCAGCCTGTGATAAATAAAGAGGAGAAATTGATCATTTTTGTCTAGGACTATTCAGAGCTTTGCATCTGTCTCATGGACAATATTTTTGGCCCAGTATGCACTTTCCAGCACCTGGAAGAGGATCAGCTCCGCACTCAGGATTTTTTGTAAGTAGGCTTAGCAACCTCAGACGCAACCTGCCTCCGCACCTTTGAAAGTTGGCACAGAGCAGGTACAAGAGTAGCACCCAGTGCCCAACCATACGTTTTCCAGGTGGTTAAAAACGCAACATGTGTACGGGCCCTTAGTCTTCTACATCACACCTGCAGCTTGTTCAAAAATTACATATTTGTTATTATTAAAAGGGAACAAAAAATATACCGAATGAATGGTACTGGTCCTGAATTTGAGGTACTGGTTCAAATGTAAATGACACCAAATCGTATCAGCCGTAGAGATGTCTGTCTTCTCTCCAATATAATGGAACTAGACGGCACTCAGCTTGTGGTGCTCAAATCTCCAAAAAATACATATGAAAAACTCAACATCAATGCCTCTTTCCAGAAATCATGACCTGGTTACTCAAGATAATCCACAGACCTTGTTGTGAGCAGTTTCATGTAGGAACTATTTTCTTTCTACTGAACTACATCTGCCAACCGAATCACAGCACAGAAGGAAGTGTGCATCTACTGCTAGCTCACCTAGCACCACTGAGCTAGCTAACGTTACAGCTCAGCAGAGGAGAACGGCAGTAATTTTCTACATCTGTAATGAGCCCTTGTCCATGCGTAGATGCCCGCGTCCTTCTGCACTAACAGTTCCTACATGAAACTGCTCCCAACCAGGTCTGTGGATTATCTTGACTAACCGGGTCATGATTTCTGGAAGCACCACAAGCTGAGTGCCATCTAGTTCCATTATATTGGAGAGAAGGCAGACATCTCTACGGCTGATATCTCCAACACTCTGCAACTCACACCAAAACAATCTACACTGATAAGTAGCACTACAGGTAAGAGGAAAATATGTGTTTAAGATTTTGGGGCAAACTGTCCCTTTAACAGTTGTGGTGCATATCTGACACCGAAACATTAACACCTCTGGCCCAGGACCTTATGTTCCTGTCAGGTGCTTGTAGCTGCTCGTGTATCCTAAGATTAAATTCTTTCAATATTTTACCACCAAATGATGTTTAGTCTTTTGCCAAAATATCTGGTGGCACAGACTAAAATAATTAGCCAGCTGGACACATTGTTCCTCTCATCCGTTTCCTTGTGGGGATTACTTCTGTGTTTGTTCCCGATGATATCTGCAGTCCATATAAAGTCATGCGTCAGTGGCTCTCAGCTGATGAGCACGCCTTCCTTCGCAGCGAGGCGCTGCCGGTGTACGTGGTCCTGCTCTAGTTCTTCGTGGCTTGGGTGCCAGAGCCGCGACAGGATGCGCTCCATGTTCAGGGCGTACATAGTGTGAGAGGGCATCACGCCGTGGTGAACCTAAATCAGACAAATGTCACAGGGAGACATTTAAGAATACAAACCTCTGATGGTTTCATAAGGGGAGGCCAGGATTACTAATGTGGACAGATTCAGTAATCATAGCGGTCCAAGCACAGTTAATGATGTGATGAATTAAAACATTTTAGAATATTAACAAGAAAGTATGCACTTATATTGTTTAAATATTTACTTCATTGACACTAGTCACCCCTTGACAGCAGCAGGGAGTTTGCGTCGGAGCCGGTCTATTAGAAAAATCACTCAACTCAGCGCACAAGACGAGAAACGGAAATGAGGAAAGCTAACAAAATACTGAAGTCAAGAGGGCGTGAGACTGAACCAAACTTATATTAGATAAGAGATTTTTTTAGCCACTGAGCTCTTGAGCAGAAATGGTTTGTAATCATTTGTGTTATTGTTTGCTAACATTGTGTTATTAATGTGCCAAGTGACTCTAGCATCTTGAATTTACCCTGACAGTCTTCTGGTTTCCATTTGTTAATGACATATACAGAGTACCGCCACCTGCTGGTATGGAGACTTATTTCCTCTCATGCAGGTGCAGAACATTCGTGATGGTGTGACTTCAGACAAGACACAGACCATGTGAGGAGACGCAACAGTCGGCCTTTATTGCCACTAATTCTTTGATGTCCGTTTGGTGTGTCTGTGCCTTTACCTGTAAAGCTTCCAGGAGATCGAACATGCTAATCGGAGGGAGGGGTGCAGGTAGACTGTCAGCAGAGCAAGCCAGTAAGTGAACGGCTTGCTGCTCTGCCTCATCTGGTGACACTTGAGGAGGTGGGCCAGCTGCGAGGGAAGCACTTGGAGGCGGACTGAAAGGAGGAAAAGAAAAGGTAAAAAGATTATGGACTGAAAAGTGTATACCAACATTAACTTTCTGATCTTATATAAAACCTAAAATATGTTTATCAGCTAGTAAGAGCTAACACAGATGTCCCTACCATTCAGTAACACTGTGATAAGCAGCAAGGCTGTTTTTCAGATAAGGCTGCGGCGTGACATCGCTGCCGAAGGCGTAGGGGAAGCGACCATCACGTAACCTGTACGCCTTCCTCCGGGTGATGACGGCAGTCAGGACGTCTTTCAAGTGGTGCTGAAATAAATCAGGGCAGTAAATCAAGCTTTGCTCAGTCCTCTGGGTAAACATAGCTGTCAGTCATACTTAAAAGTTATAAGGTGTACGGAAAATAAATCTCTCCGCTCATTTTAAGTTTCTGCGTTCATGTTAAAATATAGACTGCTAATAGAATGTTCAGGTTTGTGTTGGGTTGGGCAATATAGGAAATGAAAGGAATACTATCCGTCCAGTGATGTGCAGGGTACAAGTATTCGACCATCCTCAGTATGAAACAACAGGTAGAATATGATCGAATTCAGCGTTATTAAAAGAGCTGTGGACCCACTGATCTGTTACACACACACACACACACACACACACACACCTTTCCTCCAGTTGCTACAAACCTCAATGGCATGGATCATGCTGCTGACGGCGTCGTCTGTGATGTTATCCAGCCCCAGCTCAAAGGCCGTCACCATCATGCGGGCCTCCAGCTGCCCCCGCGTGGGCAACAGCAGAGTGTGTGCACTGAGACGCAGCTCCTCCTCCTCACCTCCGACCTCCCGCGGGCTAAAAGGCTGGGCGGCGCTCAGAGGGTTCTGTGGCTGGAAACGATGCTGAGGGTGCAAACAAGACATACGACAAACATCAACATGATAGAGACAGACAGTTGTTCAGGTGCCTTGAGCTTAATTAGTTGCCACTACCCTTTAAAAATACATTTACACCTTGTCATTACCTGAGCAATTATCTTGTTTGAAAATTTGGCAGAGCTGCTGTTAACTCACCCAGCTTCTTCATGAATGAATATCAGAGTAAGTACTTACATCAAATTTCTGTCTGGAGGAACATTTCTTCTTCCCTTTTGGTTTTCCAGGCTTTGAAGCAGAGCCACCTTGCCACTGTAACGGCCCTGCGCCCTCTAGAGGACAGTAGAAGAACACATAACACAAGATGCAGTGAGGAAACACTAATGAAGACGTCATTTAAATATTATTTCCCCAACAAAGTTTTCTTGAAAAATAAATCACAAACGTGCTTGTATGCAGTGGGTGGGTAATAAAAGTCTTGGGAGGTAGGCCTGTGTCTGGTGGGCTTAAATGTAGTTGTACAATGTTCAATGCTTTGGGGGCTTTTGTCAAGGGTACAATGACCACTAATAGTAACAACCCAATATTTTAGGGATGCATACTCTTATCCTGATGGCTCGCCAGCAGATGGAGACATGACATACATTACTTTTCAGTGTAGAAAATATTAATTAACTATGCAAATTAAGAAAAAGCTGGCCATTTCTGTTAGTTCATTCTAAAGTCAACATCGGCCGATATCGATAACGTGCTGATATAATCGTGCATTCCTACAATATTTTTCAGATCTGAACATTATAACTCTATAGCTGTTTGGGGCCCCAGCAGTTGCCTGTTTGCCTGATGATAAAGTCGGCCCTTGATTTTTTTACCATCAACCAGAGGGAATGTCCCGACCGTGAGTAGCTGCAACTTGGGTGTGTGATGCTAATGTGTCATGGCTGGTGAAAAAGACACACAGCATCGAGTGTGAAGTTGTTTGCATGAGCAGTTCTTAAGAAACTTGCAAGCAGCAATTACACAGGCGAAGCAATCACACTGTTCCAAACCAGTATATTTTGAATGGGTACTGCTGTAGCTAACTTAACAAGGATGTCCTTATTTCAAAGTGTCTGAAAACTATACTGCGCCAACACCAAAGACAATAAAATGTGGAATGTAAATCCAATTAATATCAGAGAACTAAACACTAACAGATCTTTCAGTAATTAAAACAATGGATGATTAACGCATACAAACGTAAGCTCTAAACTGTTCTCTGCTGCTGCTATTTATATGTCCTGCTTTGCAGTGTTCTATTTGTCACTACTGTCTCTAGTGCTTTTAAAAATTGTATGTCCTTTTCCAGTTTTTAAATTGCATGTCGTGTTCTTAATGATGTGTTTAAATAAGCATTTAAACTGTCATTTTAAACTATAAACTTAACTGAAACTGAAAATCACATCAATACATGTACAAAAATAATAAACAAAGAAAGACACAAAGATGATTATTTTAAGACAAATGATGGTACTTAAAGTTAAAATAAAATGTTAGTTTAAGATAAAGGCAAGCTCAGCTGCAGTTTCAGAGGGAAAAAGCTATCTTAAAAATCTTACCTGGAGTGGAGACGATGATCTGACAGCGTGTGAGAATGGCCAGGAGAAAATCATTGTGGACATGGACTGTACAAGAAGAGGGACGGAAATACACAATCAGCAACGCCTTCTCAGACAGTATGAACTTTTCAACAATATACAGTCTTGTTGTTGCTTACTAACCATTCTCCTGTGCTAACAGACGACGTGCCTCGATGTCAAACTCCTCTTTGCTGATCTTTTGTTTGAACCACAGCTTCAGGTTCGCCCAGTAACTGCATGGACACAAACACAAAACATCAAACTTCATCAAGATCTCAAGATTTTATCTCTTTTTTAAGTCATCTTTTCTTTTCGTTTAACGCTAACTCCATTTACGTATCCAAATATATAAACAACTTATAGCTGTTTTTACACCATCCTACAAACACGTTAAAATGGATTTAACAGATTCAATTCAACGTAACTAGCAACGTCACACTTCACGCCTGCTATCTGTATCACTTCTTCCCGTATGAACATTATAAACACTGAACAATACACAAATATTGGCTCACTGATAACTGTTGCTGAGGAGAGATGCTGCAAACATTAGCAAATGCTAGCAAGATGCTAATCTGCACATAGCTAGCTAATGGTAAAAATGACTTAACATTTCCGCGACAAACCCAGAAACGAGACAGAAAACATTACAAACATTGAAACACTCACACACAAAAAAACATTGTACTCACTGTTTGACATTATCACCAATTGCATCCGTTAAATTCTTCTTTGCTATCTCAAGCTCGCTAGCATGGGCTGCCATGGCGTTCATGAAGTCCTACACTGACGTCATCATCCGGCGACGACAACTGCTTCCTCTTCTTCTGATGTCTTTTAGGCGCATTACCGCCACCCTAAACAGGATGAAAAATAATAGCCGCCAATGATTTTTACATAAATAATGTGATCACAAACTTTACTTAACAATATTTAAATATTACTAATATGATAATATAATAAGAATAATATTAGATGTATAATAGATGTATATTTCTATCAAATCTTAAAGCAACGCAAACAAATACATAGCAGACATGTTCTTAATTCTTAACAGATATACATTTTAATTTAAGCTGGACTATCTCACTTCAGTACAAAACAACTTGTTTGTCTTTCCTCTGGCCAGATCAGAGCACATTTGTTTGTGAGAGTGAAATGCTTATAAAAGAAAAAGTCGCATGTTCAGGTAATGAAACTCTTCCACCACTAGATGGTATCATAGTATGACTTAAATTCTGCTAAGCCCAGACCACTCACATCTTTGTGCAGAGGAGCTGAACAAAAGAGGAATTGGACTAGACATTTGAAATTGGACATGCTTTGACAAAGTATCAACACACATCACAGTAGCCGTGTATTTTAACCCCAAATAGTGCTGCAGGAACAACTTCTATTACAACTCAGCATGTGTTGTTGCTTATTATTTTTGAGAATTTAGTTCCAAAACATGAACTGATATGACCACAGGCGCGGGAGCTTTAGAAGATGTTTATCCAAGTGTGGCTGTGGGGTCAATGTGCTTGTCTGATCAATGCCAAGAATGTCTCTGAGGAGGAAGAGATTATCTCATGGACATTAGCTGCAACATTTTACAACAAAGCAAGAGCAAATCCCAGCTTCCCAGCTTTAGGAATGCATCATTAATGTTGATTTTCAATCATCTTAAACCTTCACTGCTCAGTAAAGTTCATGTTAAGGGGATGTATTTGGTCAACTAACTCCAGAAATGCTACTTTAATGATCTCATTGATCCTCGTCCAACACAAAGCCAGCTGCCAGAATCTGAAGAGTTTAAATAAAATTGGAGAAAGCTGTCATTTAAAAAAAAAAAATCACATCCAATTTTAACTAAATTCCTGCCCCATTCAGATGTCCCTCACATCTGCAGCTACTTTAGCACGCAGCAGCTAAAATGTGAACTAACGAAATGAAAAGATCAGACAGCGTATTTCCTGTCCTATTATAATAGTAGAGTTACCAGTTAAATTCAGAACTGGTGGAAAAAAAATGTAGTAATCACATTTAAAGCACATCCAGAGTCGGCTATAGCAGGAGTTTTATCTGACTATGCCTTTATATGGGCTCAAATTAGCTTGAGACGTCAAGTCCTGAATGTCTTTCTTTTATTTATGTAGAGATTTGCTTTGTAACCTTCCTCTTTTCTATCATATGGATCTCATTGGCAAATGAGATGTTTGATCTCAGTAAGAGTAAACCAGGTTAAATTAAGGCTAAAAAATATAATTCTTATGTTTTTTATTTCTTTATCAGTGGTGCCGCTAAGGGGTGGCCAGAGGGGGCCATGGCCACTCTGATACAATCGATGGCTCATGAAAATGAAAATAATCACAGGCGTCTGTGTGGAATTTTTAAACAACCTAGTCTCACTCTCAACTCATTAAATTTTGACCCTTGGTCAGTGGCCCTCGGCATCAGATAGTGACGCATTGGGTGGCTGCATTTATTGATACTCCGAGCAACTGCAGTGGTATGAAGAGCAAGACAGTCCACATAAGGTGGGTGAGAGGGGAGGTGGATTGGTCAATAAAACTCTGGACTTTTACTGGACAGGAAACAGCCCACTGTTTCCAATCATGTCCATCACTGCTCGTGAATTTCTCTCTCAGATGTTTTCAGAGGCATATTGTAGTGTACTGTTTAGTTGAGAGTTTGCTCTGGTTGGTGGGCAGTGCTTAACGTGCGTTTGTTTTGTATTTGTCGGAAGTCGGAAGTAGTGAAGACGTCACCTCCGAGTTGACAACAGTTTTTGCATTCTAGTTGACAACGGTGGACAAGTCAGAAAAAAACATGGACGCCTGCAAGAAAGCCTTTGTTGCCCTTGCATTTTCGGAGTATAGACAGCTTCAAAACCATCATGCACTCCAACTGATGAACGCCGCAGATATGGCTGACCTAATGTAAAACAAATAAGATAAAATTGCTATAAACACTACTTTAGTAGAGTGCTTACTCACCATGTATGTGACTGGCAGCCATCTTGAATTCTTAAGTCGGGGTTTATGTGGTTGCTCCGAGTTTCTGAGTTGGAAATCCGATCTCAGGGTGCGTTCGAGTTAAAGCTTCCGACTGGGAACTGTGAATTTCCGACCTCCAAGTACAAAACGAACGCACCATTAGTACTCTAACTGTTTTCAACATGGCGGCCTGGTGAAACTCTCTCATTTTACAGCTAAACAGTACACTAAAATGTGCCTCTGAAAACATCTGAGAGAGGAATAAGCAATGCAGTTACAGACTCGTGATTCATATTTGATCAGCGCTGCCTAGTTTGACAGTTTGACCGAAGTTCATGAGCAGTGATGGACATAACAGTTGCATTAGAGACTCCTCAGATTTGATCGGTTGTTATTGCTCACATGCAGTGAGACCATTAGAAGTGCTGAAAGTTAATAGAGAAGGCAGAGGAACGTAACTTTTTTTCACAGATTATCTTTCTCACTTCTGTGTGTGTATAGTTTCCAAGTTTCCAACTGTATCTTTAAGTGTTTTTTAAATCCTAACCACATGCTTTTGTTGCCAAACCTAATGAAATGAACCTCAAAACAAACCTTTTTACCTACGTTCAGAGTTTATTTTGAAAAGGGAGAGTATGCAGATTTAATGAGCAGAAACTGTACATTTCCTGTGACATGGAGGTTTATTTTGAAAAGACACAATACCTGTAATGAAGGTTGACACAACATCACTGAGCATCCAAAACTGACTCTTGAAGGGTACCTAGAGGGTCATACTTTGACCATTGACGAAGCGTCTGTGTTTGATGAGATGGAAATGAGAACATATTGTTTCTTTAAAGATTTTTTTTTTTTGGCTTTTGCCTTTATTGAACAGGGCAGTGTGAGTGTGAAAGGGGGAAAGAGAGGGGATGACATGTAGCAAAGGGCTGTGGGCTAGAACTGAACCTGTGGCCGCTGGGGCAAGGACATTGCTTTTGTACATGGGATGTCCATGCTACCCACTGACCTACTGGGCATCCTGTGAATGTATTGTTTTAAACTTAAGAAGACTTGTTCAAAGCAAATGTTTTGTTCCTTACAATCAATGTACTTCTACAAATTAGAGCTGCATATTTGTTTTTTAAATGTAAAGGACAACCAGTACCAACTGCCAAATACATGTATATACAGATAGATAACACACTAAAACAGGATTGTTGTGGAATTCAGAATATTAACTGCACCACTAATGGTCTCTGCACACCAGATGATCAACTGTAAAATAAGAGGCCAAAGAATATCAGACTCTCATATTGACTTCATTTTTCACCAGCCTATAAATGTCAACAGCAAAAGCAAATTCCTGGAATTTAGTTGTGGCTTTTGGTTTTGGTGTGCCACCCCAACATTTTCAGTGTCCCCATTTGGCCCCCTTATGAAAAATTTCCGGGGACGCCGCTGTTCTTTATTTCAGCATCAATAAAACTGATGCTGCCAACCTGCTTTTTTTCATTATAAGTAGAAATTATTGTCAGCAGCCAAAATAAAATACCAGATTGGTGCTACTGCGCCTGTTAGACTGTTTTTTTTTTTTAATTCTCCACTGGACTGGATGTAAAACATTTCTGTGGTCCCTTCTGTTGTGCTTTGCGGCTCTTTAGCTCATGCCTCTCTTGAGCCGGTTTAGGCTGGGAGGCCCTTTTGTTTTTCACTGTTTTAACTATGGTGTAAAAACAGTTGAGTAGTCAGGGCGATAGGTCTTTCGGCTCTGCCTCCCCAGGCGGTCGTGAAAACTTAAACAGACCTCCATGACTCACGTCATTTATCACAATAACCAAAATCGTATATCCAGACACACATACAGTCAACAGTCATACTATTAGTGGGTCCTCCAGTTCAGTGACTAATGCTGACTCTACAATGTTCTGAGGTCGCAGTTCTTTACAAGGGAGATCCATTTGATAAGATGGTTTCAAGGTTTGACTCTAGAATAAATAAGCTTTTCATGCCAACCACATGAACAATGAAAACCATCTGAATTTCTGCTCACTAATAGATGTATTTAACAGACTATATATCTGTTGGTAGGCAGCTGAAACTCAAGTAGCACACGTCTCATGGCTCAAATGTTCCTTTGTTTGTTATCTCTGGGTTGCGATCAGTGCTTAGATTGACTTCTTTCTGTCAAAAAAACTCATTAAAATAAATCTCCTTTTCGCAATCTCAGCACTCACTTGTGTGCTTCGCAGCTAAATGAAATATCGCTCTACTGTATGTTTTAGACTAATAAGGGAGAGTGGAAACTGCAGCCGCCTGCAGCTCACTGAGCCTTTCCAGATCCCTCCAAACGATCATCCATCTTAAACAAGTGTCTGTTAAGCTTTAAATCAAAAGGGCACTTAGGAACGGACTTAGCTACGGAGTGGTTTGACTGTCCCAGTTAGGGCAAAAATTAGTCACGGTGCTTATTTTCAAAGAAAACAGCCCCACATCCTGTCTGTTGATTTGCTGGTTGACACTAGCTGAGCTTTGGAGGGCTAATGAGTCACTCTCACGGACATTCCCCCAACAGCAGATGTCTTTCAGCAAACAGCAGCAGAGCCAGCTTCTTCCACGAATCTTCCGAGCCTGGTGCCATCTCGGTGGTGAAATCCGTAGACAGCGAAGCTTCACTCCGTGACAAAGAGGGCTTTCACCTCGGAAACCTGCAGCGGTTCTCAGAGGACCACACTGCAGCAGTCCTCGTTCATCCCCAGTCGAGGTGGTATGGGCCTGAGTGTGGTCCCCTTGCCAGAGCCAAGATTGTCACCTTCCCTGCTCCAGTGTCTGACCGTGCAGGAGTTTGGTTTTTGTGGCCTAATCATGCAGATTCATGCCCCCACGAGGCTGTTTAAAATGTGAGGGTTCAGTGTGTAGTGGGCAGAGTTATTGGAAGACTTGGGTTACAGCTCCTGTGCTGATGGAGCGTCCCGTACTGGCAGTCTCTGGGGTGGTTAGGCTCGGAGTTTGAGAGGCAGTCTTGTGACAGGAAAGTGGCCATGACACAAAACAGAGCTGGATTGAGAGGAATACTTCACTCCCTAAATGAGAATTTGTATAAGCTACTAACCCTGTGAGGAAAGCATTGTTTTTCCGGCATGCCTCTGCAGTGAACAAAGAATCCAACACCGGAGAAAATATCTGATGAATTGACGTCATGGGGGTTTGTGTTTAGCAACAGCAAAACCATATCAAATCATCCGTTCACAAACTCTCACACAACTCATGCATGTAATCCAAGTCTAATTTTTCCAGCTGGATACTCAGACAGCCATGTCTGATGGGAAACTGAACTAAAAGTGAAACTTATCTATGCTCTCCTCAAAGCCAGACTCAATTGACCAAAACAGTAATTTCACCTCGCTGCTGGTCTTCGACTGCTTCAATCAGTTAGTTTGTTCGTGTTGTTGTGTGACTTCAGTGAACCCGAACTAACCCTTTGAAACATCAAAGTCACACAATAACCCAAGCTAAACAATCAAAGCAGTGGTAGACCAGCAGCTCCTGTGTTCAGTGGGGTTAAAATTACTGTTTCTGTGAACGCAGTCTGGCTTTGAAGAAAGATAAGTTTTACTTCTAGTTCAGTTTGGGGAGTACTGAGCATCCAAATGGATAAATGAGACTTGGATTATACTGCATGAGTTGTGTGAGAGTTGTAAATAGATTTTTTAATATCATTTTGCGGCTGTTAAACACAGACTTGCTACATAGAATTTTCTCCGTTTTTGGATTTTTCGTTTGCAGAAGTATTCTTCATGAATTCATTTGCATAAGGGAAAAACTGGGAAAGAGCAAGCCTGGCTCCGTTCAAAGTTTAAAGGGGCAGTTCACCCCCAAATCAATTTCTTTCCTCTTACCTGTAGTGCTATTTATAAATCCAGATTGGAGATATCGGCTGTCAGAGAAGTCTGCCTTCTCTCCGATATAATGGAACTAGATGGCACTCAGCTTGTGGTCACCGCGCAGAAGGAAGCGTGCATCTACTTATGGATGAGAGGCTTGTGCTTGTGACACGTCATCCTCCTCTGCTGAGCTGTAACATTAGCTAGTTCAATGGTGCTAGGTGAGCTAGCAGTAGATGCACACTTCCTTCTGCACGGTGATACAGTTGGTGGATGTAGTTTGTTTGAAAAAATTAATTTCCTACATGAACCTGCTCACAACAAGGTCTGTGGATTATCTTGAGTAACCAGGTCATGATTTCTGTAAAGAGACATTGATGTCGAGTTTTTCAAATGTATTTTTTAGTTGCTTTGAGCACCACAAGCTGAGTGCCATCGAGTTCCATTATATTAGAGAAAGTCAGACATCTCTACGGCTGATATCTGCAACACTCTGCAACTCACACCAAAACAATCTAGACTAACAAAATAGCACTACAGGTAAGAGGGAAATGTATGTATTTGAGATTCTTGGGTGAACTGTCCCTTTAAAATTCACTAACTGTTACCTCTAGAGCTCACTAATCAACACATCACATCTGTATAAAAACTGAACTGTAAAAATAATTGTGGTTTGGGGGGTTTTATGATTTGGACTGTTTCTTGGCTTAACAGCAGCTGGGCGCAGCGACATATGATGTTTGAATAAAACAAACAAGATATAAAATGTTAATTGGGGGGCTTTAGAGGTGCTTGCCATTATGCTAACATAAGTTACCCGCCTGCTGGCTCTAGCCTCACATTTACCGAAATGAGAGTGGTATCAATCATCCGACTGTACTCTTGGCAAAGACGAAAATGAGCACATTTTCCAAAATGTCAAACTTTTAGGGTAGAAATCCAACCCTGGTGTGTGTGTTTTGATTACCCTTCTAGTTTTTGCACTAAGCTAACTGCCCACTGGCTGTAGCTTACTGTAAAAACACGAGAGTGGCATCAATCTTCTCAAAACTCTCAACAAAAAAGTTAATTTCCAAATGTCAAACTGGTCCTTCATAATTGTTTCTTTCAAATCAAAAATAACACAGACACAAACTTATAGAAGTCTGATGGTTATCATGTGTAAATGTATTCATGTGCTTTGTTTGACAGTGAAACAAAAGAACAGACAGTGAAAAAGAGTCACATAGGTTGAGAACCAGACTTGAACTGGTGACTTGCCCTCGCCCAGTCATCCACAGTAATGTGTCACCACATAAAACGAGATGTCTTTGAGGTGTATTCATGCGTCTCCTCACAGCTTTTTTCACGCCAACACACAGCCACGCACATGTAAAAGAACTCTTATTACTTTTAAATGAAATTATGTTTCCTTCCGTAAAGACTTAACTGCTTCAGTCCGCATGACTCACACCCACAGGATGAGTTTGGAATGTGCGTGTCATCTGAAGGGACTGTTCATTATTTATGAGGGGGGAGGAAGTGGTGCAAAACAGGGGAGGCATGTCAAATAATTTTCTTTTTTTTTGGCTTAGTGGCGGGACATACAACTTCAAATGGTTGTATTCTATATTTACTTTTATACCATCTGAACCCTAAAACCCACTGTCGGGTTTGAACAAAATGTTTTCTTTAAAAAAGGCCCAAATTAAACCATTAATCACACCCAGAAACAATGAAAATAGAAATTATAATTGGATTTTCAAAATGCTGACAGTCCTTGAACACATCATATGAGACAGATGCTTCTGTTGGGAAACAGCCTGTTCTTACGGACTTTCACCCAGCAGGCTGCTGTTTGTTTCCTGTGTGAAACCAAAGGTCAGTTGAGTTATCTTGATTGACAACATAGTGTGCTAATATGTGTAGCATGCTACACTGGTGACATATGTCACATGAAGTACAACATGGTCTCACTCCGAAGTCGTCCAGATCTGATGCGTAGGCAATGACAGGCACCAACGAACAAAGCCGACCTTTAATGGTTGGCACGATACGCGGCGGGATGCTGGTATATACACAGTAAACATGTGCTAGTGTGTGTAGCATGTGACATATGTCATGTGACATTACATAACGTTAGTAACAATTGTACTCACTTTAAACCAAACCATGATGTTTTTTTGTCTAAATCTAACCACGCGCTGTTGGTGTACAAGGAAATAAATGTAAAAACGAGTAGTTCTAGCTACGTTGTAAGTTTCTATGAAAAAGACTGCATGGATGTAATGAGCAGAAACTATATGGAAAAAGGAAGTGCATTTCGAAAAGCTACAATGCGTCCTGAACAGATGCAGGAGGGTATCTTACGCATCATATTTTGACTTTTCATGTCCACTGACAAAGCAATGGACAATTTGGGATGAGAATGTGTTGTTTATATTGCTGGTGATTTATAAGGAGGATTCATATTTTGCTTAAGAAATAAACTCTTTGTTTTGGTGATAATTCTCACTTCTGTGATTTTTGCTCATTGCATTGGCTCCAGCACTTACATTTGGTGTGACTATTAAAAATATTATGGTTATTTATGTGGGAGGGAGGGTCATGAATTTTCCCCCAGGCACTCAAGGAAGAATACTTGTAGCTTCGAGGAGGGTTAAGATGAAAAAAAAAAAAAATGAAGTCACTTGAAGTATAATAAATAAAGAACGGTCCCTAAGAAAAACCTAATTAGGACTTGGTTAACAGTATAAATCAGTGTGGCACATGAAAGGAATTCCTTTGAATCTGAAAGAACAAGAATTTCCTCTGAAGTGACCCTCAGTGTTCTCCATTTATTGACTGTTAGTTGCGTAATATTGCTCAGCCAGCCATTGTGACTCACTGGCTTCAGCTTTTACTGCTGTTTAATTTTAACATTACGAAGCTGTTTTTATTGGACGCTGCTTTTTAACATGTTCATAAACATGTGTCCCTGTCCAGCTGGGGTTGACCAATATTGTGGCTATGTGTTTTGTTGCTTTGTAAAAGTTTGTTAAAGAGATGGGTGTGAGGGCCACTGTGGTCAATAAGAGAAACAGAAAAATATGAGGTTCTATTTTGGGCTCAGAGACTAAACGCTCTTGGATGCAGTGCTGTTGTTCAAAGCAGACTCACCAGAAAACCCCCCCAGCTCCCCTCTCCTCTGGGACGGTTTCCCCAGAAGGATGCCGCTTTCCTTCCATAACGGTGATTACAGAGTGCAGGCACCCGTGACTTTGTCAATGAAAGATATTTTACCAAAACATACAGTTCAAGCACTTTTGTGTGGAAAGAATGTAAATTTCTCTGTATTTAAAAGGAAGAGGGGGGGAAATAACTTGGAAATTTGGACCGGTTCCATCCCAGTTCATCCCACTCCTCCCCCCCCCCCCCCCCTCCTCTCCGCTCTTTTTCTTTCTTCATCCTGTCTGGCTTTCAGCAATGTGTTTCTCGTTGTCTGTCTCATAGTCTATAACTCTCAACACGCTTGGTCGGCATATTTCTCGTGCTCGAAAACCACTCAAAACATAATTCCATCGCTTTTTTCCCCCTCAACAATGCTCGTTTTTTCCCAGAGTCATACTGAAATTTAATCAACAGCCAAACGAGAAAAACATATAACAGCAATTTCCATACGTGCAAGCACACTTTGAGAATGATTGTCATTTATACAGTGGAGGAAATTAGGATCGTTTACTGTTCCCTCAGGACACCTGGCCCCTTTTCACTGTTATGATAAGTTAATTGTACACATAAATTATCGTTTCTGGTCATTTGGACAAAGTATATAACATACAGTATTAAGGTCATTTTAAGTGTAGGGAGGAAAAATAAAACCAGTACTGTTTCTGTGTAATCAAATGTACATAAAACATGTATTTACACCACCTGCCTTACTCCATTAGGTGTTCAGATCTGGAAGAGGATAAACAGTCTAAATAAATCTATAAATGTATTAACACAATGTATTTCCCAGCTCCCAGTAACTATAGCACAAGTAAAATACCATGCATGAGCATTTCGCCCACACGTTTATCTTGGCGAGGTAGGAAGAGCTGCATTTAGATCCTGTGACGCTAAAGCTTATGAATGAAATCAATACCATTGAAGTTCTGTAAAGATGTGGTGCTTCGTCTCCACGGGGAGACCCAGTAATGAGGAAAGCACTGTGGTCTCTTAATCACATAAACAGCTTGCATTATTTAGCTGCAACGTTGCCTTAATTATTCTTAATTTCCCTTCACCATCATTATGTATTTGATGGTTAAAGGAGCTGTATGGCTTACTTTTAATAGGTTCCCAAAAATCCCTTTAATGCTGCATTTCCACTGCATGGCACGACATGGCTCCACTTGAATCGCTCTTTTTTGGTTTCCCATCAGCAGAAGTCGGTGGTACTTTGTTGTTACCACCTCAAGTGAGGCTCCAGATGATGCGATACCAGAAGGTGGAGTTAAAACACTGCAGACCACTGACTGGTCAGAGAAGAATGGTTACTAGAATCGTCACTTCAGGACATTCTGCACTGTAAAGACTGTAAAAAAAAATGGATGTTGCTACCTAATAGCTATCGCCATCTTGGTTTTTCAGAGCTAGAGGTGACCATATTTAGGCGAGAGGCTGTGTGACGTGTCTGTGGAGTAGCAAGGGCAGACGGCCTGTCACTCAAAGCGACCCACCCTTAATTATGGATAACATTAAGCCTTAATAAAAATGTAAATCAGTGAGTTATATAAAAATTCAACCTCTGTACATTTGTTGTGAATAGGAAAATTAGCGATAGAGACCAAAAAAAAAGTTTTTTTTGTACCAAGCTGTAAACATGTTTATTTCTGCTGTGATGTCGGGCATTTTAAAATGGGTGTCTATGGGGATTGACTCGCTCTTGGAGCCACCCTCAAGTGGCCTTTCAAAGAACTGCAGTTTTTGGCACTTCTGTGCTGGCTTCATTTTTCAGCCCTGGAAGCTGCTGCTTGGGTTTTCCATTATCTAAATTTTTGGGTAGAACCTTGTGCCTTTTTCTGCTACCACCTCAGTTTCAAGTGAACCAAGATGATAGTAGACGATGGAATTAAAACACTCTAGACCTCTGATTGGTCAGAGGGAATCATCACTATAATCCTAACTTGTGCAACATGGGACATCCAGCACAAACCAATCATTTCTAGCCAAGCTACCATCATTTGCATTTTTTATTCACTCGACCCAGATTTTAAAACAGGGCAGCCCGCAAAACAGTACGATGGACGCAGTGCAGTCGTTCTTCTGTTAGGACGCCAATGAAAGGATCCATGCGAGTGTCACATTAAAGATGATGTAATGACAGTTTCACGCTTTGTCGCTTTGGTAATCAGCTGAGAATCCAGGCTACATGGAGAGGATATTATCCATGTATCTACAACTATCTATGTATCTACAATCTACAACTGGATACTGGGTTGGAGGCGGGGCCCTACTCATTCCTATGAAAGCTGCTCTGTGGTGCATGAACCAAGCCCATAGAGCAAGTGCACTAGAGCCCTTTGCTGGTTGAGCGGCTATCGTCCTGTTTAGCCCTCTGCTAGCTTGAATGGGATAAAAATACTTAGTTATACTAGTAAAAAACTAATTATTGGACCAAATTGATCTAATCCTGGTGATAAAACAATTTATTGCGCAGGGGTCATGACACTAAAAGAATGTATACACTGATTTACAGACTCTCTTTTGCAATGTAAATCTATGGGGGAAAAGGGTGTTTCTGGGCCCAATGGCATCATGTGATGGACGCAGAAGTTATGATTTCACATTGAAGTGGAAAACAAATTAGAGAACAAAAACTGATACCGTCAGAGAGTCAAATCGAGTCAAGCTGAACCATGCAGTGGAAACGCGGCACATGTTGCATCTGTTAAAATATAAAAAGAAAAATGTTCACACAAAGTCGGTGTCTGTTAAAAGAGGCAGTTCAAGTTGCTACTGATGGTTGGTCATCTCCATCACTGTGGTTCTTTCATCTAGGATCAACCAGTTGCTGATGACTTATACAGTCAGAATGAGGTTCAAGTTTGCCCTGGCCTCCGTAGCTGCCCCTGGACCAGCCTGGCTTACAGTATCTCCTCAGTCTATGGGCCTGATCAACATACGGACAGACTTCATAGAGTAGAAGCCTCCGCCATAGTCGGCCCAGAAGATCCCATCTTGGAATTTGCTGCGGTAGACGCCGCCAGTGTACCACACACCGTTTAGATTGGTTTGGCCGCAGGCGTTGTACCACCAGCCTCCTTTATGGAAATGGGCACAGTTACCTGTTGAGGGGAAACAGGAAGAGTGACGATGACGCCTGTGAGAAAGTGTGAATGATTCAAAGAAACATATTTGCTGTTGTCTCCAGAGAGTCTCAAAAAAGTGACACAATTTTTCAAGAAAATCATTACTTTGTGTTAAGCACTTTTAAAGATAGACCCACTGGAAGCAAACTAATCATGAGTCATCACCTCCGCCACTACGCCTTAGAGCATGTAGGGTTCATCTTTATGTTCCCCAGCTTTGTATTCATATAAGGCATATAAGCGATTTACAAATATTTATACATGTCTCTTGATATAAAGTCACATTGTAAGAAACTGGTAAGGGCTATCTTTGCAGTTGAAATTGCAGAAGCACGAAGCGAGACAGACAATTTAAATGCAATTTGAATGGAAAAATTTGTACACGCACTGGGGAGGTATCAATGTTAAACTGTTTAAACGGTCTTGCCCAAAAATCTGAGAGTGTAGGTTGCCGAGAAAATAAAACCCTTTGAAAGGTATTAATGTGTCATATTACAAGAATACTGAGCTGGGGTACACAGATATGCTCCCAGCATGAAACACCTCCAGAAATTGGAGAATTGTTATGTCCCTTATCTCCAACATTACATATACAAACAGGTTGTGCTGTTGACACAAAGTCACACACATAATTTGTGTGCTTGCAGTGTGTCATTGCCTCTTTTGGTGCTCGATGGGATGCAAGTGAATTGGTCCTCAAGGCATTGTGTGATTTCGGATGACACAGGACTGATGCAGCGTTCAGTTGGCCTTCACATAAGGGTCTTTCTGCGATGCACCCGTCCCATTTCAAGAATGGGATTCTTTTGTAACAACACCTTGGCAGTGTCAGGTTTTTGACCAATAAAATAGAACTTTAAAGCTTATACGGATAGCTCAGTTCTTTTGAAGTGGGGCTGTACAAGGTACTGTATTGCAAACAGTAAATGGCACTCAGCATGCTAGCAGTTTGGAGAAGCAGGCTTGACTCTCAAACAGAAGCTAAGCAATGTACTGCTGTGGACATGTCAGCAACAGAACACATTTTAGCCTCCCTAAAAAAGTCCCACCAAAATAATGTATGCTATATTTGGAATATTTTCCTCAGTTTACCTTACCATCAGACAGCAATTTACAACAGCAAACGGATGCATTATCGACAGTCTCTTCAATGCCAGTCTCCATTGAAAAAAACAGTGATTTAACATCAGGGAATACAGGATCTGCTGGTCCATAATTGCCTCAATCAGTTAGTTTGTTTGTGTTATGGTGTGACTTTGGCATTTTCAAGGGTTAGTTCAGATTCACCAAAGTCACACAACAGCACAAACAAGCTAAGTAATTGAGGCAGCGGTAGACCAGCAGCCACCATGTTCAGCATGCTTAAATTACTGTTTTTGTCAATGTAGTCTGGTGGCTTTGACGAAAGCATAGATGGGGAACTGAAGTACTTAACGGCTTCCCTGACGGAATAGGCTGTCTGGCTGTCTGGCATTCATAGGAGACTGTATGCATCGAGAGCGCAAAGGGACCCCGTGTTTGTCTACCTGAGAAGGCATCCTTATCTCGATCCAGAGTTGTGAACTGTTTGCCGTTGTGGCTGCTCAGGGAGTCCCCGGCGTTCCCCTGGTAGGTTCCCAGTCGCAGACGGTAACCCTCACTCTCAGGCTCTAGATGGAAGCTGCTGTACTGAGCGTACACCTTCTTGTTCATCCAGTCCTCCAACTCCACCAGCAGCTTGTAGTCCCCCTGCCTCCCCAGGTTGTAGATGCCTTCCAGACCGAGCCAGTATTCGCCGTCTATGTTGCCAAAGCCGCTCTGAGTCAAAGGAAGATTAAAAGGAAGGTTACAGGGAGATTATAGAAAATAATGAGCATTGTTTTTTATGTGGTAGCCTGGGGAGTTTGGAAACATGAGAATTGTTTGGGAACATAAAACCCCCTTGTGGTGAGGCTTGTAACAGAACAAATGAGAATTTTCTTTTTGATGACGTTCTGGATGTGGATCTGTACTTAACTGCAGGACTTCAAAAGAAAAAAGCTGTGGCAAGAGGATGCCTCCCTGTCTTTGAAATTCCTAACAAAGCCATGTTGTAGAGTTTATGCAGGAAAATAAGCATCCATCTTCAGAATGCCGGTTCGTCACTCAAACCCCACTTGGATCACGACTAATGGCGAAACTGGCCTGGGCGCTTGTGTTGAATAACCACGAGCAATCTACGTCTGGCCGAGTGCCTTCAGAACACTTCACTTGGTTGAGGAGGTTGAGGTTTGTGATTGTGGATTAGCTGGGTGAGCCAGCAGATGATGAATGATGTAGGGTTTCAGTCCAGGGCCTCCTCTCTGGTGCTGTATGTGTGTGTGTGTGTGTGTGTGTGTGTACATGTGGTGGCTTTGTGGGAGAGCGCAGAGGCAAATCAATGTTGAAGAGAGCAATTTAGCTTACAGTTACACATGCACAAGCCTGGCCGGGCTCAGTGGAACACTGGATCGCCGAGGCTGCCAGCAGTGATATACTCCATCTCATTCTCACAGAGCTTTGATGAGAGGGTCTATATGGTGTGGTGCAGTAAGCCAACCAGCCATCCATCCAGGAAGGCACCATAGTAGTAGCGGTTTTGGAAAGAAATGCCTGCAGATTGAGCTGTGGAACATACCTAGAGGGCCATCTAATGTTTCATAATGGGAATCTCAAACCTAAATGACCTTGGACAAATAGTGCTGCTGACGGGGCGTTATATTTCACACTAAATGAAAACACAAGGATTCTGGCTCAACAGTCCCAGAGACCCCAGATGGTCCCTCTAGATGGGTCATATAACGGCACCCCTGTTGTCTCTGGATGACCCAAATATTCAAGTTGAATAAGGAGAGAGAAAAATAAGACAGACAGGGTAGGGGAAGTGTCACATGTCATCACCTTGTAGTTATCCCAGTTCCTGAAGAAGTTGACTGATCCGTCTCTCCTGCTCTGGATAACAGTCCAGCCCCCGTTGTCTATATCCTGTTCACACCAGGCCTGCACTGGCCTCTCTGCTTCGTCTGGTCTGATCAGGTACATGCCGCTGGTGCTGTGGCCAGCTTCCTGCGCCGCGAGACAGTCCCTGAACGAGCCTGAAGGAAAGAACAACAACAGAGGGAGGCAGGTGGTGAGAAGGACGGAGAAGTGTGTGAAGAAGTCTGTAACAGCAAATAGTTGTAAAATGCTTAACTGAAGGTGTTTTTACAGCCACACACAGAGAAAAAGAAAAAAATCTGTGTGGACAATCTATGTTTGGGCTCCTGAGGTGTTCCATTTAAACTGGGAAGTTGGAATTCCCAAGTTCCCAGTTGAAAATTTCGACTGCTGCCATCTGAAGTCTGATTTCCAACTTGGAAAATCAGAGCAACCTCACCAACCCTGACCTCAAAATGTGAGATGGCTGCTCTGTGCATCTACAGTAGCGAATGCTTTTTAATGTTTATTAGCGAATCTTATTTGTGTCAACGCAACAACCTTCTGGGCTGAAAAAGGAGGCCAACATCCATCTATCCATCTATTTTTTTCCGCTTATCTGGGGCCAGAGTGTGGGGGCAGCAGACTGAACAAAGTACCCTAGACGACCCTCTCCCCAGCAACACTTTCCAGCTCCTCCTGGGGGATCCCAAGGCGTTCCCAGGCCAGATGAGATATATAATCCCGCCAGTGTGTTCTGGGTCCAACCCGGGGCCTTCTACCAGTTGGACGTGCTTAAATCACCTCTAACGTGAGGCTCCCAGGAAGCATCCTGATCAGATGCCAGAACCACCTCAACTGACCCCTTTCGATGCAAAGGAGCAGCGTCTCTACTCTGAGCTCCCTCCGGATGTCCAACCTCCTCACCCTATCTCTAAGGCTGAGCCCAGCCACGCCACGGAGGAAACTTATTTCAGCCGCGTGTATCCACGACCTCATTCTTTCGGTCAATATGTCAAGTTCATGACCATAGGTGAGGGCTGGGAGGTAGATTTACCAGTAAATTGAAAGCATCGCCTTCCGGCTCAGCTCCCTCTTCACCATGACGGTCTGGCGAAGCGCTCGCATCACTGCAGATTCAGCACCAAACCTCGGATCAATGTCAGGCTCCATTTTACCCTCATCAGAGAACAAGAGCCCGAGATAGTTGAACTCCTTCGCATGAAGCAGTAACTCTCTCCTGAATAATCAACATGGAGCCACCACCCACTGGGCCCACCACCCACTGGTGCATTGTGTGCTAGATGGCAGGCAGGGGCCCCGAGCATGCTGATCCCTGGCATTGCAGACTGGCTCCGGGGACATGGAAGTCAGTTATATCTAAAAAAGAAATAGGCTGGACAAACAATATCTATCTTATTTTGAATTTTCCTTTCCTCTGGGACTTTTTTTCCCATTATAATAAGATTTACCTACTTCCTCTCTGTTACTCAATTACTAACATGTTGGAGCACCACTATTTCAATTGAAGGAAGCAGGCTGGAAAAAGCCAGTAAATAATACATTTCTGCAGGATTAGCAATTTATATGGGTAAACACATGTCAAAATGTTTGATCCTGGTCTTTTGACCAAGTTTGTTGTTACTGCATTTTGGCGTTGTCGGGCAGTTTTAGCCACTTTTGGTGCCAGAGCACAAAGTTAAACAACATGGGTGCTGTGAGTTTTCACAATGAGAAGGCATTGAAGTCAATGTCGACAGAGGGCTAAACAAGTAGGGAAAAACAGTAAACATGAACAAAATCACAACAGCTGACAGAGTAATCTGAAACACATTTATCTAGGTCCACAAAGCTGTTTACTGTGTTGTCCTAGAACAGCGGAGGAGTTTGGGGCAAATTAAGTCACTTTAATGAGAAATTACTTGCCTTCATTTGAGGTCAACTAACCAAAATAGACATCGTGTTGTTAACCCATTGTATAACATCTGCCTTTTTTTTCAAGGTTATTTCAACATTTTCATTACAAGATTTTTAATTAATAGCACATGTGGCAGCAAGTTCATTTAAATCCCAAGTAACCCCCTCCAAGCCACTAACACAACAATAATAATGTAAAGATATAGTTCATTCACTTCATGAAGTATACCAGAAGTGCCTCTATTTCGTGGTTTGCAGGAGCCTATCATGCCAGCCTGGGTTTTGTCTACGTCTCACACGCAATGGAACAGTCTTGTAAGGGATCGTTTTCATACACAGCTGCACAGAAATCCTACACACTTTATTATTCTTGGACGAGGGCAATCTAAATGTGTCAGGAATTTCTGTTGATGAGCGAAATCGCGCTGGTTAGGCCTTTCTTTGCTTTGCTTTAAGTCCCCCGCCTCAATCGAGACGTTACAACATTTTTATTTCCATCCTGGTTTGTGTTCTTTCTGTAGAGCAGGAGAGCAGAGTTCCAGCTGAATTTGCAAATCTTTAACCTTTGGAAATGAGGCCACCGGCCCACCTGCAGCTATATTCAAAGTCAGTGATTTTTATTTTGCTGTGCTTGGCCTGCAAAGTCATGACTGCTTTAAATTTCACCATGACTGGTTTGTATTTTCGTGACTGAATCTATGAATGAATAATAATTGATCGTAATAAGAATAACTTATGGATGGATAGACGTCTCACTTACTCATTTCCTCGCTCACTCACCTTCAGCACTGAAGTTTCTTTGTGGAACTTCCAGGGTGCCGCTAGTGGGTGACGGCCCAGAGCGTGAGCCCCTTTCTCGGGCAAAGCCTCGGGTGTTGTCCCTCTGAATCTCATTGGTGAAACGAGGCGTATTAACAGGAATGTTCTCAGGCACCACCTGCACAAGTGGAGGTCCAATGGGTGGCTGGTCATGCCTGCGGCTGTACACCTGCATACAACGCTCCTCCAGTGCTCCAATCAGCACTGACTGGTTGTTCACCACCGCAGACAGGGCTGCGTATTTGGCCTCCAGTTCCCTGTACCGGGAAGCCAGGCGCAGAGACTCTGTGGTGGCGTTGAGGATGCGTGTCTCCAGCTGTGCCAGCTCCAGTGAGTTATCCCTCTTCCTGATGATCTCGTGCAGCAGCTGCATGTAGAGCTGGGTCACTCTGGAGTTCATGTTCCTGCTCTCTTTCCTCAGCAGCTTCATCTCATTCACCAAGTTGCCGTCCACGTCCACCACCAGCTTCAAAGTCTCCACCTCCCTACGCTGCTTTGACAGAAGGTCACGCACCGCAGCCACATCCAGGCGTGTCACTCGGTCCTTGTCGGTCGAGTAGCCGCGGGCGGCACAGATGGGTCCTGTGATCTTCTGCTCAGGGACCAGGAAGGTGTAGGAGCACTTCTTGCTTTCTCCGCCGGCCTCTGGAGCCCTTCGTATCCGGTTGAGGATGGGGTGCTTTGTGAGGGCTTGGCTGTTGCTCCAGAAAGACAGACCAAACAGAATAAATACGCTCCATGTTCCAGGTCCCATGGTTCCTTCTCTCTTTATCACCAAACAAGCTAAAGATCTATAAAAGAGAGAGAAATGCAGACCATTTTACTGGAAAAGGTTGGTGTTATTTGATGTTACACTTATTATCAATAAAGCCCATATAAAACAAACAATGTACTTCTCAATACTTTCGAACTTCTCTACCCTGCCTTTGGCACTAAACCCAAGTCCACTGGTTCTGCTTGAAGATGTGAACCTTTAAAACACAAATCATAGCTTCATTTTAGCCACACTAGGAGGATGGCAAACTTAACAAATTTTTGAGTCACTTGTGGTCAATTCAGAATGGAGCCATGTACCACTTTTGAATCGTGACCCACCAGTTGGGAACCACTGCCTTAGAACGAACTATAATGACTTTGGTGATCCCGTGACCTTTCATCTAGTGCATCACCAGGTCAAATTTTATCCAATACTTTATAATTAAATTTGTGACCAACTAATGATAGTCGGCATTTAGCTTGAACATATGCAGAACTGTTATGGTGGACATGGTAAACATGATACCTGCAAAAAATCAGCACATTACCACTGAGAGAATTTTAGCATGCTGATGTTAACATTAAGCTCAAAGTACCGCTGTGTGTAGACTATTGAAAAAGTATTTCACTGCTGGAAAGATGGTCTTTTCATGAAAACAGGCTGTCTAACCAGTAGAGAGACGCAAATACTTTTGAAATTGGTGCTACATGAACAGAGAAAACACAGAAATAAAGGGTTGTGGCATGCTTTTACTTATGAGGTAGAAAATCTACCAGAATGCACTGTGCTGCACAAAGAAGGCTGGGACATAATGTTTGACCCTATGGGAGCTATGGGGTATGGCACATGCACGATGTAACGGGAGCTGTGATGTTGAAGGGTTACAGCAGACATCACTAGAAATAATGTGTTGTAATATGTCTGCTCAGGTGTCTCTTTGGGTGCGGTCTTTTTATATAGACATCATCTGTTTTTGGTCTAATATTAAGAATAATTAAGAAAAATTTTAGTTGACAAATGAGCAGGGAGATCTGGGCGCTGGCGAGAGAAATTTAACACAGTTCATTTACACAAACGACCCACGTTCTTGTGATACAGAGCTGGTTTAAATTTGTCTCACACATTCTCACTCTGACCTCGTCACATATCAATGTTTGGTCACAGACTTTCCACGTCCAGATATGACGTGCAAGGTACCCTGGGTGTGTTGGTTTTTGACATCTGTCATGCCGTGTCAAGTTCTGCCTGTTACATGCATTGTCTTCTTTCAAGATAAACTTTTTCACAGGAAATTTACCATTTACAAACAGTTTCTTTCAAAATAAAGGAACTACATCAGTACAAACATGTGGATTGACTTTTTTTTTCCTCCAACAACTAATACACGTGGTTGGGTTTAGGAAAAAAGAACAGGGTTTGGCTTTATAATCTTACAGGGCACAAACATCGCTCTCCTGGGTGAAGGTTGGTGTTTGTTGGACCCATCCACCACCCCTTCCACTCACCCAGTCGCACTTTTGCCGCCTTGACTTTCATTCTTGTCCCGCCACGTTTCCCTCTGACACTGCCAAGCGCCGTTAAACTATAAAGGTGACTGGCCGCTTATCATGCCAGGTATTAAAAGATGGCTTTTTTGTCAGTGTCTGACACCACAAATCACTGGCCAAGCGCTGGATTTCAATGACTTCGGAGTGAGACCGGGTTGTTTAAAAAAAATCTAAGCGCATCAATTCCCCCAATACAGCTGGGCACTATAGTTTTTTAGCAAATGTAACTCAAAGAGAGGCAAATTTTTGAGGACTACTTTCAGCCACAGATTAATAAAAATTTGATGGGTTTATGAGCACTGACAACATTATAACAGAACTGATTCCAAATAAACAGCAGTGTCCATGTTCATCACAATAAAAGAAGATGTCATTCAGTGCAATGGTGTGGCTTGCTCTTGTTTTTTTTTCAGTAGTTTTTGGACAACAGTGGAGGTATGGCACTGAGGATTATGCTCTGTCAAGCTTTGGCTGTGTGAGTGATAAATTCATTGTTGGCTGTGGTCTTTTAATGGGATTTTTCGGCCATTAGAAAAATACAGAATGTCATCCTGGTCCAAGTTTTCACAACAACGTGTCCTCTTGGTTACCACTCATTTTGTACTTTTGTACAGTTTCCCACCAGATGTTTTCTTTTCTCCTCTAATCCTATATAATTCAACACACTGTGCATCTCTTGGCATGACACTGGAGGGAGCTTCCAATCAAGAGTCTTAAATAATTATGAATTAAGTGAGCATTAAAATGTAAAGTGTAAACGTGCAGACTGGCAGAGACACAGCTGGTTTCCCGTATCAGCTCAGTCCTGCCCTTGGCAGAGTTTGCCTTCTGGTACTCTTGTGGTGGAGTAAGAGCAGTGCCACCCACCTACCACAAATCTGTTATCGTAACTCGGATTTTCAATGCATTCCCTTACGGGTTCTCTTTCATTACGGCCCTTACCACATCTGTATCAGGTGTCTGGGTGTGGGCAAGTGCTGGGATCTGTTTTTCATATTTCTGTAGCTCTCCAAGCTCAGACCCTTCATGCACCTCCCCAGTCGTCTTTCAGCGTACCTGCACCGGCTCGTGTTCAGAGTTAGCATGTTAAAAACCTCTCGGTCTGAGAATAACAGATGTGACTGAGAGTGAATATATTTTGTAGAAGATTGAGATAATGTGGCCATGGATGACAGTGAATATATCACTTTAACGAGATAGTGCTCACTGCCAGTATTCATGAGGTGCAGAACTGTGTTATCTGTAATGAGAAAAATGCTAGAAGTCAGCAGGTGGTAGTGATTGGACCTCACTGACTCATTTTAACTTCCGCCCTTTCTGCCTGGCTGTACAAAGAGATAAATTAGGATTTGGTGAGGAATAAAAGAACTGGATGTGTTTGAGGAGCAGCAGAGGGAGCAGGAATCCCTGATTTATGAGTAATGTTTTCTGGAGTCTATTTTTGGACGGAAAGCTTGTGTTTTGATCTTATTGGTTTTGACAGCACGACGAATGGAGCAAGGGAGGGTGATGTTCAAAAAATGCATGCTAAGTGAAAGATCCCTCCCTCCCTATTCAATAGCAAGGCTTGGCTCTGGAAGTGGAGCTAATGGTGAGCCAACTTCGTGTTGATTTAGGGCCAAATCCAACCAGAAGGCAGTCTGGTGGATATGGCCAAGGAGGTTAAGTAACCTTCATCCAACACCTCTGACAGGCACACACCCGCTTCATATCGGCGCTCATCAAAACAAATCTGCTGAGGATTTTAACAGATGCCAAAGAAGCGGAATAAGATGAGTCCAAGGCAGAGACAGCAGGGGCTTTGAATCATTTCTGTGGTCGCCGCTTGATGTTTAGTTGCACTGAAGAGTCCTGACCACAGTTAATGGGACAGATCCCAGAGCATTACCTAAGCCCAAACTGCTGCGGTAGCAGAATAGTATCCTTTTATCATTGTCAAAGGAAAAAACATAACAGCAAGTTTTTTTGGTATGCTTTCATAAAGCACAATGACTTTTTGAGAGAAAGAACAGCCCAGTAGCCATGGGAAAATGTTGTTTCTACAAAGCATGGATACATTAAGTTACTACACTTCATAGGCATCATATCAACGTCTCTAAGGTAATGTAGTATATGAGACTTTCAGAGGGTGGAGGGGATGGTTAATGAATAGTGCCTCAAAAGGCGGTTGTTTGTTAGCGAGAAATTTCTGTGTTTTCAGCCAGGACAGTGTCACAAAGATTGGCTGTTTTTTATTAAGACATTGCTGAGATAGAGCCACTATAATTGGTTGCACTTTAGCAAGACGTTGTTGTGTTTCAAGCCAGGATAGTGCCACAAAAAGCAATTGTTTTTTACCGAGACATGGCCGCGTTTCCAGCCAATATCGTGCCACAATAAGCGATTGTTCTGTAGCGAGGCATCACTGCATTTCCTACCAGGACAATACCACAAAAATCAGTTGTTTTTTAATCGAGATATGGCTGCGTTTCCTGTCAGGATAATTCCACAAAAACTGGTTGTTTTTTACCAAGACACTGCTGTATTTCCTGCCAGGATCACGCCACCAAAACCAAGCCAAAACCTAACTGTAACCAAGTGTTTTTTTGCCTAAAACTAACTACACATTAACCACAGCAGTGTTAAAGCATACAGAAATGTCAAGATTCAACATCTACATAATAACGCACAAATGTAACATATCTGTAGTTTGCAGAAACTGAAAATGCCAACATGTATTCTGGCGACTAGGATGGAAAGAAAGTGTCTGAGTCAACATTAATTTTTAATAGCTTAAAATTTCAGCAACATAACAAAATGCCCTGAAGTCTGTACTTCAGCTTTAACATATGGAATAAGCCAAAGTTTGTTTTGTCATAGATTATAAACCATCTGAGGGCAAAGAAAAAGGCACTTTAAGGAAAATGGGCCATGTGTCAGGGCTCAGAAACACCTTGGCACTGTCAGTCGGTTATTATTACCCGGGGAGTACTTTTTCCTGTCTTTCCGTAATCACAGGTCATCCCCTTCAATAGCTCCGTCTCAGCAATTGGCCCGTCTGCACGTCTCCAACCCCACAATATGAATCTCTCAGGCCCCGGCCTGACAGGAGTGACAGTGTTTACACAGAGGCTCCTCGGCCAGGGCTGTGAATCTCATCGGCAGTTACTTATTACCACCAGGTCTCTCTCTGTCGTTCACACCCTGCTGGTCTTCATCAAGTCGGCCGCAGCAGCCGTACTTTTTTGTTGACTTATTTAAAGGGGGATTTTCTCCTGCTCCTCGCTCAGAACCAGACCTGACCAGATCCAGCCAACTCATCTATATTAATGCAAGCCTTGCAACCAGACAGGTCAAACTTTGCGGTGGCTGGTTTTCCCACCCCAGAGGAACATGAGGGCACTGCCAATCGGCCCACTAAGTGGTAGCACTGAGCTCTGACTGTCCTCTGGTGAGCTTCCCCAATTAAAAGATTTTATCATGCGTTAAAGCCCTTAAAAAAGGCCCCACATTTGCATCCCCTTGTTTCTCTCCAACTTTATTTCAAGACACAGCGTGGATATACTACACGTCACAAAGTTTTCCAGTCTGACTTTGTTGTGGCTTTTGCTCTGGGCTCGCAGATTTTAAGGACTGTGCCAATTAGCCCACAACTTGTTCTGATGGTGCCGCAGATTAGGTCCGTCTGCTGAGGGGACGACGTGATGCATGGGATTTGTACTGTACATTGTGAATATGATCATACGGGCTTACACCTCATGTAAATATGAAATTCAAAAACGGATATAAATGACTTAAAAACGCAAATAATAACAGTAATTTCAGCATTTTACAGTCACTCGCAGTTCTTCAGCAGTAGTTGTGGATGTCTAAAGGATCCAGCGTCCATATTAAATTTTACTGTTCTACATATTAACTTTATTTTTATGATTACATTGCAAATTTTCTTTGGTAGTGATGACTGAGGGATCTAAAGTTTCAGCAGTTTGACACCTTTTACAAAGCTTATAAAAGCACAACTGAAAAAATAAAATCTTACCTGTGTCAGTGAGTTCAGTCAGCCGTCCAGGAGGTGCAGGTAAGACCCAGGTTGGTGTCTCAGTTGTGTTTCCTATGCAGGTTCATGCTCTCCATTCTCCTCCTCTCACTCTCCCTCTGCCTTTGCTCTCATTGAGAATGAAGGCCTGCACGCAGCTATGGCACAAGCAAACACCGTCCGCTAGGAGAACAGTAGAGGGTGGTCCATACTCAGAAAGAGGGAGGCTGATGGTGTGATTTCTCTCTGTAGTTTGAGCAGAGAGGGCAGGCTTGGCCCTGCCCTCCTCCTCTGATGTCGCATAAAGTTTGGGAAGAACAGAAAGACTCCTCCTGATATTAAGTTTCACCACAAATGAAACACTAAGCGATGAATCAGATTGACTCTGAGTCAGCAAGAGTGGTGAAGACACTCAAAATCAGTCTAGCTGTCATCATGTAATTCTCAGAAGGTCTTGTTTACATTGTCATACTGTCTCCCACGCAGGCTATTTGTCTGTCAGGCTGGTAGACGTCACACATGAACTCACTTTTTCTTTCTGTCACACACACATCTGTCAGCTTCATTCATGTAAGTACAGCTTCTCAAAGCTTACCAGCTCCTCATAAAGCTGTTTCCAATCTGCTCTAATCTAATGACTGAGTGATTTTGCCGATCCAGTAGCTTTAGCATGTTAAATAGCGAGGTCTGTTTTAGATGTGAGCGTTTCTCTTGTGTTTGCTCCCTATATGGGATGCCTCTTGTGGCAATCAAAGAGCTATTGGCAGCTGTGTTTATTTGGTTACGAGGACAATACGCAGAGGGCTTTGCAGACAAAAGAGAACGCCCCTCAGCTAAATGTTTTGGATTGAGGAGGAAGCGCAGGCTTTGATGCATGGGGATCCTCTGTGTGGGGAGACATACTTCGGCGTGTGGGAGGACAGATTTGCTCATGAGCAGTCAACGCAGGACATTCATAATATAGGAGTGTGTGTGTGTGTGTGTGGGGGGGGTGTGACCCATACATGTATGAGAACATATGTTTGCGTGATTAAGAGTCTCCATGGTGGTCGGCTGTATATATTAGAGGTCGTCCAATTTAAATAAATTATATATATGGGAGAACATCTGTGTGTGTGTGTGTGTGTGTGTGTGTGTTGGGGGGGGATGGGCTGTTAAAGACAGAAGCTAAACAAAATACATTTTGAGCTAATTCAACCCATGCCTGAAAACCTTATCTGCACCACATTTACTCGCTCTTTGGTAGTCTGGATCAGTGTTTCCCAACCTGGGGGTCAGGCCCACCTAAGGAGTCCCAAGATAAATCGGAGGGTCCCAAAGGGGATGAAAGGGTACAAAGAAGAATCTGTCTTTGGCGGAAATGCTCATAATTCATGTACACGCTAGGGATAGAGAGGCAAAGTCCCTTCGTTTCAGGCGTCCCCCACTGGACCTTATTATGGGAAAAATATATACAGTAGCCAAAGACGGGAGACAAATATCTTTTTGACATTGCTGCTTTTCCTGCTGAGATAGCGGTTGTTCTTTCGAGAGAGCCGTTAGTACCACGATAAGCAATATTTAGCAAGACATCACTGTGTTTCCTGTCGAGATAGATAGCTTATTATCTGCAATAATCCAAAATCCAATGGAAAAATCCCAGGTGGTCCACCTGAAGGGGCCTCTGTGACTCTCTCGTAGACACGTTTGCTGAAATGCTGATTGTGTCTTACAAAAAAAACTTTAAACAGGACTACGCTCTGTTTGTGCCCAAATGTCCCATGGGTGCCTATGTCCACATTTTTTTCCAATTCTTCTCAATGAGGAGCGAGAGTATGCGGCTGCCTGGAGGAAAAGTGCTGCACCCAGCGTTTTTTTGTTTTGGTCTATCAATTGAGTCATCAGCTGATTCCCAATCAACCAATATCAAAGCGACACACCTTCTCTGTCAGCTTATCATCTTACTGCTCCTCATTTTAAATATGGTTCTTTCTCTGCCGTAGTTCTTTCTTGCTTCAATCGTGCGCGCTCTCCACCTCCCCATCACCACCTATGCTTCATGGATTCATCAGCCTCATATGCCTCAGCAGCCTCAGAGTCAGCAGCCACCACCACCACCTGTGTCTGGACTCCATGGGGGGGATGTATCCTGCAGCCGCTCAGATGTCCCTCTATCACAAAATATCTCCCTCTGGCATATCCAAGCACCAAAAACTTCTGTTAACTAAATTGTAATCAGCACAAATCATCTGTTCATCTATACACTCATATTCTGTGTTAAATATTATCTTTACTTCATTCTTCTGTCTCTCCTGATTGAAATGTTAGTGTTCAGATATTATTGTCATAGGCACCACCAGTGCTTTTTTTAGTGATGTGCTGGGATGAAGTGCTCCCCAGTGCCCCACCAAGGCTTTTCTGCAGGACTGGACACAGGCCCTTAGATGAATTTTGGTCCTTCTCCACCTCATATCAGTGTACACAGATGAGAAGCCCATCTTTTCATTTTTGCCCCTGCCCCTAGAAAGTCAGTTCAGGTCACTGGTGGTAGCTATTTCTTTTTTTCATGTACAGAATGAAGTTATGACCTTTGTATTCAGGGAATAGTTGTTTAGTATCAAAAATCCACATTTCACCATAACTAACACAAGCTGTTAAAGTTAAAGTATCCCTCCCTCCCTCCCTCTCTCCCTCACTCTCAGCCCCTCCTTGTGGCAAAATGAGTTTATTACCACCTCCACCTCCACAGCTGCTGTATGGCCCTTGCTTAATCCTAAATAGTGTATCTGTAAGCAGTGGTGGAAGACGTATTTAGATCCTAATGCTGATGTCCATGTTGCATTCTACTGCTGTAAGTAGTTAAATCTACATATGCACATGCATCATATTCTATAAATGTTTGTAGGCTCGATGTCCTTAGAGACACATGTCTTTGAAAAGTCAACTTTTTATGAACTGAGAAAAACAGCCCTGTTTTCAGCTTTGTGACGATGCTTTTTCCAGCTGATCCAAGAGGGTTTTAGATAGTTTATTTAATTCAAAAACAGGAGGAAGAGGAGAACTTTCTCAACCCGCAAAAGAGACACTTAATCCTTCAGTTTATCTGAAAAAAAATTCAAATTAAAAATCACCAAATTTGGAGATAGGGTGCATTGTTTTTACTGGACAGGAAGGAGCTGAAAAGTTGCAATCTAAAACTGAAGCTGATAGACAAAGGCAGTGGAGTAAAAAGTAGAAAAAATGCCTCTGAGATGTAGTGGGGTAGAAATATAATGTTGCATACAATGGAAATACTCAAGTGAAGTACAAATGCCTTGAATTTGTACTGAAGCACAGAACTTGAGTCAGTGTACCTAGCTACATTTCTCCACTTCCTATAGATGTGCAAAGACGTACAGAAGATAGACGGATAGTGTTGAGGAAATGTATTAAATGTGAAAGTATTTGAATGTAACCATGTATCATGGGTTGGTATTTTGGAAGGCCTCAGAGTCCTTTACTGTCTGCAGGCAGGCTTGTTTTGATGCTCCATGGTTAACGCTCAAGGTTAAGACACAGTAAGATGAGGATCTTGCAGATGTTCAAACTCCAGTGTTAAACAGACTCGAACAATAAAGTCTAAACATAATACATAAGCAATAACATCACTAAAGTCAATATAAACCATAATCAGGGGCTACAGAAGACATAAGTTACTTTGCAGATTTAGATTATTAACACGCAAAAAAAATTGAAAATAAAATAAAATGAGCTCCACCTCTACCAGCCGCAGCATTAAAATGATGAACACATCAATTTAATGCTGCAGCACACAGTTCCAGCCTACAATATGTGGCTACATGACCTAACCAGCACACTACATTTGGAAAGGATAAGATACGTCTTAAAGGGCAGACTCCCAAAATATATCACAGTCTGGCAACCTCTCTTATCACACCTTGCACAAAGTACAGTTCCTGAGTTGTAAGGAATAAAGTAGTAGTCCTGTAACTAGACTTAGTTTCCCTTTTTTCATTTTAGTTGATTTGTATTATTTCCCCTCCTTTATTTATTTTATGCACATCTAATACACCTGTGTTTTGTCTTAGTTACATCTGCATGTTGATGTTTTCTTGCATCTCTGAACTTATAATTTCAAATCTCTTTTCTGTAAAATGAAGCGAGCGCTCACACTAGAACATGATAAGTGTAATTTCATCTTTGACTCAATAAAAACACTTATAATTCATCAGTGTAACATACATATCATTCAGAAATGGGCCATTCTGCTTAATAAATATCCTACTTTTCCTTTGATACTTATAAATATATTTTGATTTTAATATTTCATGCTTTTACTTGGGTAAAATTTGAAGTATTGTTACACTGTGGCATTACCATCTTTATTTAAGTAAAAGATCTGATTACTTCTCCCACACTGCAGATAATCATCTTAAGGCATAAAGTAAACAAGCTAATGCACTTTACGACGAGCCCTGGGTGACGTCACGCGCAGGAACCAATAGGAGGCGGTCATGTTGTGACAGTTGATACTCGACGGTCAGCAGCAGCGACTGTAAACAAACCAGCAGGTTTCACAACTTTGACTAAAAGGGAAGACATGTGTGAAGACAATGACGTCTGTCCATTTAAAATTCAGCTGAACGACGTGTAACTTCTATTTATTTATTTATTTTTACTTACTAATTTATTTCCTGTGGACTGTTTACTTTCCAGGCATGGTAAGTGTGACTCGCTCACTTCTTTAAAATGTTTTAGTGTCGTAAACTTTGTGTCAGTGGCAAATGTTTAGCTCATACACCGAGCTATATGCTTTTGTCCACTGTGCCCTGCAGAGAGCGGCTGGATTAGGTGATTTAAACGGGCTTTACTTGTGTCAGTGCTTCATCTGCTGCGGATAAAATTAGACTCCTGCCGTTTAAGAGATCCTGTGTCAGTGAGGAGCTGTTGAGCCCCCGAGGAGTAAGCCTGGGAGACAACTGTCAGGGCATAGATAGATGTCTATGGACAAAATTAATAATATACATAGGCTATATTTTAATAGCACCCTCTTATTTTAGGTGTTCATTGTTCAGGAGGTTTTTACGAGCCGAATTATCCACAGAGGTCTCTTCTTCTCCATAACAAACAGACCAGGTGATTAAAACCAATAAAAACACTCAATAAAGAGGTTTCATGTTAAATTACGTATTTCTCTGACACTGTTTGGCATATTGCAGACGGCCTACTTGCCAAGTACCCGCACATGTGCTTACCTTATTTCTCTCTGATAAGTTAATGTGTACGCACGTTATTTCTGATCCAGAGGTCCAGGAGGTTTTTACCAGAAGCCGAATCATCGACAGAGGTCTCCTCCTCTCCAAAACAAACAAACCTGTTGATTTAAACTGTGAAAAACACGGAATAAAGCAGTTGCATGTTACAAATCAGTGTTTCTCCAGTGCTGTTTGGCCAGCTGTATGATTGTTCTGATTACCTGCTCATGTGTTGCAGGATGCTGAGGGCCCCCAGGCCCTGTGCGACCTCTGCTTGGCTCAGGTGTGTCGCAGCCTGGATGCCCTGTGCAGCAGACGAGCAGACGGCTCCATGAGCCTCAGCTGGGCCCCGGTCTTCCCACAGGAGATGGCAGACCAGCTACTGCGTAAGATGGCAGCTAAAGGTAGGTCAGGAGGACAGAAAAGGCTACGACAGTATCAGTACAAACAACTGAGGGCTAGAATGTAGGTTTTGTTTTGACATCTGGGGAGACACATATTAAGCAGGGGGTCTGAGAAATTTTGTGCATCATACACTTTTTTTCCTGCCTAATAGTTGCTTTTGTGGTTGCAGCCTGTTTCGATCAAGCTCAGTCCGGCCAGTTCACACCGCTACAACATTTTTCTGCAGTGTTTTAAAATGGTTTCGTCTCATCATGAATCCTTGGTCTGAACTGGGCTTAAGATAGCTAGCCGGCGTTCCAGAACCAGAAGAGGCATGATGGGAGTGACGTGTAAGACGAAAGCGTTGACCTCCAGTGTGACATATACCATATGTGTCTGCAGTGCTTTCTAAACAATAACAATGGCAAAACATGACAATAACAATAATTTACTATCCCTGCCAGCTGATCTTGCCCTCTGCTTTGAGGGTAAGGAGCTCAAATGTTGACATTTTTGGTGGCTTCCTATGTGAGTTAGCTGCTAACTGCCACTGCTTTTTAAGCCTCCTGACGGTGGGTCACACACATAACGCATCGTCAAAACATCACACCCATCCTGTCCAGCCGGCTGTCCCTTTAAGACGTCAAGTTGGAGCTGTTACTACCTCCACTGCTGGCAAAAAGGGAGAAAACTGTGTCCCCTGTACATTTTGTACAAAATGGCGAAATAGTGATGCAACATTCCCCCTTAAACAGGCTGTGTAAAGAGTAAGCTTGTTTTATGTTCTTATCGGTAGGGACAAATGCATGTCTACTGTATATAGACGGGGACGTATCCCCTGCCCCCCCAAAAATCTGCGCCTGTGACTTGTTGTGCAGCAAGTTGAATAAAAGGAACAAATGAACTCACACCACCACACATGTGACTCACCTATGACCCTTAATTCTTCAGGCACAAAACTTCTTGTATAAACAAAAGGTAATTGCAATGTCATCCTATCATTATATGATTTCTTAGTTCTCAGTTTACTATGCCAGGCTGAAATGGTGGGAAAAGTCTGTTACATAAACATAAATGTGGCTGATGCTGCTTTTTCCTACAACGTCCCTCTGTTTCTTTCTCCCCACAAGAGATCCTGAATGACACAACTGTTGGGATTTTCCGAAACTGCAAAGAGCTCCGCCTGCGCCGAGCCTCCATCCGCTGCTGTCCAGTGTCCGCAGAAGCTTTCCGCCTGGCCCTTTGCCCTCACCGGCTCCAGGAACTCGATGCCTCCTGGGTCTCTGGCGGCCTCACTGCGGCGAACATCGTCTCAGGCCTGGCCTCCAACCCGGAGTGCAGAGCCAGCCTGCAGAGGTTGTCCCTCACTGGGCTGCATGTGGACTGGCAGTCTCTGGTGGTGGATGGAGGGACCCGTGCTGGCTTCAGCTCCTTGCGGGGCTTGAGGACGCTCAACCTCGCAAACACAGACCTCACTGATGCCGTCCTTGACGATATCTGTACTCTCCCTCAGCTGGAGAGCCTGGACATCTCCTGCAGCGCTGTCACAAAGCTTACTGCGCTCCTCAGTTGCAAAAACACACTGAGATCTTTGACTGTCCACCGGTTGCGGCAGCTGGATATGTCGCCTGTCAGGCTGCTCTCTGTCCTCAGCCAACTTCGCGCTCTCAGGCATCTAGACTTTTCAGAGGACCACTTTGCTGTGGATGACAGTGATGGGAGAGACGGGGATGAGACAGTGCGGCAGATTCTTGAGGAGAGTCCCCAGGTCCTTCCATCGCTTATTTCTCTAGATATCTCTGGAAGGAAGAGAATCACTGAAACAGCAGTCAGAGCGTTTGTAGAGGCCAGAGGTGGACTGGTCTTCCTGGGCCTGCTAGCCACTGGGGCTAGCTCCTGTGACGTCCTGTCTTCACATGAAAACCTAAAAGTAAGGAGCTGGCATTGGACACAGAGTTGATATCATACTATGGTCTGTAAGATGACAGAGAATGCGATGGTTAGACACATGAGCTTGACTCTCACATACGTTTCTCATTTGTCTTTGACTTGAGGCTCTGTCTGTAAATTCACTGAAAATGCCCGCTGCATTTCCTGTCTCTCTGATGATGCTGATGTGCTGTGTATGTTCAGGTAACCGGAGAGACTAATGGGAACCAGGTGTGTGAGGCCCTGAGAAGGTACAGAGACCGTGAGTGCTTCATACGAGAGGCCCTCGTCCATCTCTACAATCTAACCACTGACATTGACAAACCACAACCGGACATGCTAAAGGTACAATGGTTAGCATTGTGTTACAAGTAAAGGTTGTCAACAAGCCAACAGTTATCTAAGCCACTTTATTTCAGAGAAAAAATGAAGGTGAGGACAGATAAAATGCTGCAAATAAGCCCTCCTTACACATGAAATGGGCATGCCAAAAGTTAAAGTCCTTCATTTGACACATTGTAAAATACTTTTAAAAATCTGCTATGATTAATATTTTGGTTTTCCCTCCAAAAAAAAAGATTCTCCAGTACTAAACGATAAATATGTAATAGTACCTAATACAGAAGAAATCACATTGTAAGGAACAAGAATTACACTTTGATAACTGCATTTTATGGTAAATTTATTATGACTTTATAAATGTTTAACTCCAGTGTTGCACAACAGCTCCACTTATTCTCTGCAGGATGGGATGCTGAAGCATAGTCAGCGAGTTAATCCTTTATTTAAACAGGAAGTCTTACTGATATCAAGATTTCCTTTCCAAAAGAATAATACAGCGTAAGCACAGAAAAACACACAGAAACTAACAACAACACAACAACCATTCCCAGAGTAAAGCACACAAGTTCAAGTAGCGTTCAAAATGCTCAAGTATAACGTTTTAAAATCTAAAAAAAACAAACTGGGAGGTAGACCTAGGCAATGAATACCATGAATAAGATTGGCAGGACGTCAAGAACAAACAAACTACACTTGCAACAGGCTTGCGGAAATTCAGTATAAAATGTGACATAGGCTCAGTATAGCTCTTGTTACCCTCCACAGGATATCTCAAACTATCTCCCCCATTTGCTGGAAGTGTAAAACAGACCTGGGGGACTCTTCCACTGCTTTTGGGAGTGTAATCTAAATGCTAGATACTGGAGTCCTATAGCTTGTGAGTTGTGTGGGACTTTTAGGACCACAGTGAGAAAGGATCCAGGGCTATTGTCCTCAAAAGAAGTAGCACTCTCCCATGATCATTATAGATTGCTTGACAAACTTTTGCTCCTTGCTTGTAAATGCATCCTGTTTAAAATGGATCAAAGACACCCCACCCACAGTCTGGTACAGGGAGATTTTAAGTGTCTTACCTCATGAAAGAAGAAGTGCTGTCCTTGCATTTCAAACCAGTTTTTTTCGAGTTCATTTTGAACAAACTGTAGAGCTAAAGCTAAAATGTCCTCTGACCTGACATTAAAATTACTGTATTTAGTCGTGATTGGAAAGAGGAGGTAAAGAAGAATGTTCTAGTACAGATAAATAGTACAATGCAACCTCACGGCTGTCTTGGTAAGTAGTTGTAGGAGGTGGGAGGGTTACACACTAATAACATCTGTGAGATGTCCTGTCCCTTCACTGTCCTCTACTGATGAAGCTTCAGTGAAGCAGCTGAAGAAGAAAAGATGAGGCAAAGCACACATCACACCCCTCTATCCCCCACATCCAGCCTTTCTATACAGTTTACAATCAGTCACAAACACAGACTGTTTCTTAAACAGAGTCATGTGTAATTATGAGACACACTTCTTGTTTCCTGTAGCTGGTACTGAGTGGGATGCAGAGCCACCCCACCTCCCTGCACGTCCACCTGGTGGCCACAGCGTGTGTGTTCAACCTGACCACTCAGGACTTGGCGGAGGAAATGCCTGTCAGCCTGCTTAGCTCCACCGTCAACCAGCTGCTGTACGCCATGAAGACCTTCCCCAACAACCAACAGGTCAGCGGATGTGCTCAATGTTTCAGATTACAGATCCATAATGATATCATGTCGTTACACAACAGCAAAATGTGGCACAGAGCGGCTCTGCTGCTACCAGCTGGTTCATTCATTGGATTCTGACCTCATGTGCTGCTTTTGGTTGCAGCTCCCATCCCGCCACTTTCAGACTGTATTTGTAGTTCTGGACTTTCAGGGGCAGATTCACAAGGTGCTCTTGTGGCTGCAAACCCTGCACAAGTTAGACGAAAACAAACGAATATCGTCTCAGTGCTCCTGTGCTGTTTTGCGCTGTAGTTGGGCCAGTTCCAGTCCGGTGTACCAGCCTAAACTGGTGTAATTTAATGCATCTGACATTGTGATAGGTTCTGGCAAATTCCATAGCTTATGTCAGCATCCTGTGCTGACGACATTGTGGCCCTAAGTCCAACTTGTATTGCATTAGTAATAAGCAATATGACAATGTGATGGACATTATATATGTTTGTAAAGGGACTAATCGAGCCATTAGTGTCTGACAGGCTGTGAGCTCAGAATTGCAACACAAAGGAGATCAAATCCCAGTACAGGTGGGAGGGGCAGAGTGACGCATGTTGGGTTTGTTTACTAGAAAGTTCGTGTGCTTTTTGGGGTGACCAAATGAGACACAGCAGAGTAAACTGCACCAATATGGTAACAATTTGGATTTGAAGCTGATGGAAGAGGTATTCACAGAAGAGAGAGGCAAAATGAGAGCAAAATTGAGGCCTCTGGTTTACTGATAACTGTCATGGGAACAGCTACAAAGCAAGTTTCTCACACACAAATGAAACTCTCCAAGGACGCAGTTCAGGTACAATGAAGCCGTACACACGGAAAGAAGCAGAATATTACATGTTTATATATGGTAATGACAAATGTTGTTCCTACAGTCATGATTAAATTCCTTGTCTAAAGTTTTGAGGAATGTGTCTGCAGCTTGTTGGTCAGGACCTGTAGCTCACGGTCTGAAAATTTGTTTCATTTTTCTTTCTGCAGTTGTTCTGCCGACTTTGTTCGACTTTGCGCAAAGTCACCAGATGCCAAAAAAAAAAGGCAAATTGCACTCAGCTGCAAAACTCCATTAGTGTGTTTGTCCTGTGGTATCATTAGTGCAATGTCTTTTGTGAACCAGACTTTGAGGTGGGCAGATAGAGGTTGAGTAATGTACAATTCACAGTGCTCTCAGTGGCAGCAATCCATTCTTGTGAAATCTCCCTGCTGTGTTTTGTACTCCATTATACCTCACACACTCATATAACCATAATTTTTCTTACCCCCATGTGGTTCTTGCATTCATGAACTGTTTCCATCTCTCCAGGTGCAAAAGAACTGCCTGCTGGCGCTCTGCAGTGACTACATCCTTCAGGATGTCCCCTTTGACAAGTTAGTTAATTCCTTGCACTTAAAATATGATGTATGAGCCCACAGTTACGCAGTAGCCAAGATAATCAGTGCACTCATGGAGGGGCACTGTAATGTTTTTCAAACAAAATTGGGATCCAGCTAAAATATATTTTGTCTTGTAATGTAAGTGCCAAAAGAAATAGTTCCTCCAGATGTAAGAGTGCAGACCTGACCTCAGATTTTCCCAAGGTTTCTCTGTACATCACTGGTTTATTTTAGTAATACTGTGTTCCTTATATCCATAATGTGATCATGGTTCAGGTATTTAGCTGCCACCCTGGTGATTAACTGGCTACGCAGCCACGAGGATCCGACCCTTCAGAGGATGGCCGTGGCTGTCATCTCCATTCTGGTGTCCAAGGTCAAGACACTGCTCACTTATTGTGCATTAGTCTGCTGCAGAAAAATAGCACGGCATCTGTTAGTCCCACCTGTTAAGAGCCCCATGCCTCAGTCACCTCCTGCTCCTCTGTGACACTAGTTTCAACTGCTGGCTTCATGCTTTCATTTAGTCCAGTTAAATGGAGCCAATTTGAAATAAATGTACAATCTGTTCTAGTCTGACATTTAGGAAAATGTGTGGAATTCAAAGAAGCACTCATCTGTGTGTTTTATTTGCAGTTGTCCACAGAGGAGACGGCTCAGCTCGGCAAGGACGTCTTTATTATGAAGGCACGTTAACACTTACAGGGTATTTAGTTTCAAACTTACACAACGTCCCCAGCTTAGCACCTGATATGCATCAGTGTATTCTAGTTCTCTCTCTGTCTTTCTCACCTGCTGTATTTTCCATTACCCACTGCGTATACTCTGAGAAATAAGGGTTCCCTGTGGAGGGCTGAGGATCTACCTTGAACCATCTGCTCCTAAAGAACCGTTTTTTTAAAATAAAGGTCCATTCAAGGGTTCTTTGTAAGACTGGAGGTTCAATTAAGGATGCTTTTTACTCCAAAGAACGCTTATTTGAATCAAGGTTTCTTTAAGGATCTTGGTAAAGGCCCATTTATGCTCCCTTTACGTATGAAAATGTATACGTCTGTTTCAAACGATGTTACCATCACTGCCCACATACTTCCATGCGCCCTTTACGTTGGCATGGATGTTAACCAATATATCCACCAGGAGGCAGCCCAGAGTCAAAAGTTTATGACAACAACAAACTCAAAAACAAACATGGCGACTGGAGAAGATATTGATAATGTACCTCTTGCATAAAAGACAAAAACAGAGGCAGCGTTGTAGGAGGCAGTGGTCGGTGATGCCGTTAAATACATCGCGACTGGAGGATAGAGAATTATTTTCTCTAGTACTGCCGATGAGAGAAATTGACGACAAGCGTAAATTCCAGTACTTTAGGATGTCCGCCAGGGCATTCGATAACTTGCTTCGCCAGGCGGCCCCCCACATCCAGCTTGACAAGTCGCACAATGCGCCTGTGAGTGAGGCAGAGCGACTAGCTGCCACCCTGCGCTTTCTCATTCGGCTATTGTTATTTCTTTTTCGTGTCTCACTAGAGCTACATATCAGGTAGTGACAGCAACACTGCCCCCACGGTTTCCGGTGGTACTGCTCCATTTGGCCCGTATCCGTAAGCTTGCAGAAATATGGTCGAAATGAACACGGAGCACGGACAGAGGGCTCCATCCGTATCCAGATCCGTATTTAACATTCAGCATAAATGGGCCTTAAAACTAAAGGTTCCATTTAAGACACTTTTTTAATCCAAACAACCCATTTTGCAAGAAAGAGTTTCTTTTTGGAGCAAGGTTTCTTTAAGGGTGATTTGTAAGACTGAAGGTTCCATTAAGGACCCCTTTTCATCCATAGGACACTTTTTCCTTCAAGGGTTCTTTGAAAGACTAAAGGTTACATTAAGGACCCTTTTTAAATCCAAAGAACCCATGTGGTTTCTTTAAGGTTCTTTGTAAGACTTAAGTTTTCTTCTTTACTGTCAAAGAACCCTTTTTGAAAGAACAAGGTCCTCAGGGTTCTTTGTAAGACTAAAAGGTTCCATCGAGTTCAAGTTTGGGTGAAACCTTTCACAGATAGTTTTTGATATAATCCGAGCTCCAGGTAGAAGCTTCCAGGAAACAAATAGGTTTCTCCTTTGCGGACAAGCTGAAGACCCCTATAAGTTTCTAGTTAGCACCTTTATTTTGAAGAGTGTATATATACTCATTTACTCACTGTCACCTCATTGCTCCATGCACTCGTCCTTCACGGTTTACTGTCACTCCATTATTCAATTACACTTCTCTATTTCATTCTCTGTGTATGTAATCAAGCTTCTCTCCACGCTTCAGTTATTTTCACGTATTGTATGTCTGGTGCCAATTATCAATTTGAAAATCATTTGTCCAACGGTTGAATTCTATACTGCCAAAGGATATGTCCTGTATATCCACAAATTTATTTACAAAAGTTGATTATCTTTTTTTTTTTTTTTTCATTTTTGGCTCCTGCATGGTTCCTCTCTATCACTCCCCTCCTCTCATGCTTTCTCCACTCATTCACTCCGTCTCACAGCAGCTGCTGGCGATTGTGCAGCAGAAAGCCATGGATGGAGTGGTGGACTCCACTCTGAAGTTTGCCCTGAGCGCTCTGTGGAACCTGACAGATGAGATGCCCGCCGCCGCTCTCAATTTTATCGAGTGCCAGGGCCTGGAGCTGTACGAGGAAGTTCTGGAGGTAGAAGAGCTCCAGAAATACACTGATGGATACATTAATACAGAGATGCACCCACACAGAGGATCACACACACAAACTTTTTCTTATTCTGTTCTTTTGTTTGTGTTGCAGACCTACTACACTGAACCTTCCATTCAGCAGAAAGTTCTTGGCCTCCTGGTGGGTTCAGTGTGTGTATACGTGCCATTATTGGTTGAGAACAAGTTTTTTGAGCATGTGCCACAGAACTGCATGTTCTTGTTTTTTTGTTTGTTTAAACTAAAACGTGATATCCCATAGCTGTGTGATAATGTCACCCAAAATAGAATTTAAAAAGTTTTACTTGAACAAACATGTTGTAGTTGGATCCATTTACAACCCATCTGTGTTTGCAGATTATGCTTATTTTTATTTTTTTGCAATCATGCCCACATTCAGAGCTCATAGCCTGGGTAGGCAGTTGGCAAATTCCATAATAAACTTTGTAATTGTAATTCAGGTGGACTGAGAGAAAACTAGACTTCCGCACCTCCTCTTGGCTCTGTTTTCAGGCTTTAGAAATCTAGCCTGTGGCTAATCACAGGTCATTTCAGAGATTGGGTGTTCCTGCTGGCTGTTCTATAAATGCAGATACAAGCGCACATCCCTTTGGTGAAAGCCTGAGTCAGTGGCGGACAAAGCTGCGATTCCAGTATTGGCAACAACTGCCTACACTGCAGAGTAACTCAAAAAAGGAAGTTGGACATATCTAAAAAAGAGTCTGACAATAAACGAAACAAAACATGTCGGTATTTGTGAAGCATTTCAGAGATGGAGAGAAAATGTTGCTAATAGTTTAGCCTTCTGCTAACTGGAGCTAAAGGCTCATCGCCGGGACATTAATTAATTCAAATTCATGTTTAAGTAGCTAATGTTAGCTAGAGCCTTGAATCACCCTAAATCCACTGCCTTACTCCAGCTGCTACAGAGCACCTCGCCGGGAAAAGAGTGGACAGTAGCTCTAGACACAGACCCCAAATCAGCGGCTGCAGCAGCCCAAATCCAGCCAGCGGCAAACCCCACCTTCTCGCCACATCAGCAAACTTTCTGTTGCTGCCGTTACACAGGTTAAACTGCTGCCACTGGCCACCAGCTCGCTGTGATGCACACTGGGCAGGTCCATTATTTAAGTTGCTGCCTGCTCTCCTCTAAGGATCCACAACAGCAAGGAGGAAGATAGAGATACTGTTGGTGTAGCTAATGCTAGCTAGCTAATTCTTGTCTTATTTGTTGCCTTATAAACAGACAACGATAGAGGAAGGGTTGAGAGAATGCTCTGCGTGACACTGCTCAATGAAATAGGATTGAATACGATGTAGGGAAACACTGGGTTACTGTAGGAAGCGTGTGCATATACCCATGGTCATCTGGTGGGAGTTTAGTGGGAGGGGCTTATGACAGAGAGGGGAGAGCTATAGGAGGAGACTGTATATTAAAATTCTGCCCTTTTTTTGCCTTTGCCAGACTTCTGCCTACCCCAGTTTTAATGCTGTGACATCAGGCAGCATTGGCTTTTTCCCCAAATATTTAAATTGATTTGACTGATAAGAATAAAATCTCTTTGTTGTTAATCTGACATAAACTGTTCCTGTATTCCCTCTGGCAGAACAACATAGCAGAGGTGGAGATGTTACAGGCGGACCTGATGGAGAAGGACCTGCTGGAGCACATCCTCGGCCTGCTGCAGGACACCCAGCTGGACGTGGGGGTCCGTTACTTCGCAGGGGGGACTCTGGCACAGCTCGCCTCCAGATCAGAGGCCTGGACCCTGGACGAGGATTTCCGTAGCACCATACTGGAGGAGCTGGTGTGTGTGAGAGGCAAAAGTTTTGGATGCTGGTCTGCCGTCAGTCATTTAACACAAAGTAACATTCAGGAGGTGTCTTTCTGTCTTTGCAGCATGCATCCATAATGACATGGACACAACTCGAGAGAGAAATGGTCTCATACAGGTGAGAGAAATGCAAACTGAAACAGAAAGAAAGCTTTTCAGCAGTAGAGTCATTTTTGTTTGTTAATTCAACATCAAATGCAAACTACATGTTATATAACACTTAAAGTCATCTCCCACCATTTCCCAACATTTTATCAAGTTGCTGAAGTGTCATATAGGGATTTGTCACAGAGAATACCACCAGGACTGCTAGAGAATCACAAGAATGCATTTATCTATTGAATTTATTGATTTATCATTAATCTATTGAAAACTATTTTCTGTGGGTGACACCTCAGTTTACATTCACTGGATGGCACTGATACCAAAGAAAATCTACTCACTGGTTGCACAGTACCAAACAGAAATGCCCAGAATTAGTCAAAAGTGCAGTGTTTTTAATCCGAGTTTCTCCTTGTGTTCACACTCCAGGTCGTTCCGTCCATTTTGTCCTCTGCTTCAGACTTGGCAGCCCTCAGGAGTGCAGCTGTGGGCAGTCTGGGCCATACATCTGGTCTGCAGTCAGAACAGTAAGACACACAAACAGACTACAGGGGGGATATTGGGGTGTCAGTCAAGACTGTGTAAATTACAGTTTTAGAGCTGCTAATTTTTTCGTGCAGAAATGTCAGAAAATGCTGTTTTCAGATTGTCAGATATGAAGATTTCCTGCTTTTCTCATTCTTATATTAAACTAAACATCTTTGTGTTTTGGATTGTTGGTTGGACAAAAGACATTTGAAGGCATTGACTCGGACTGAGAAAACATTTCTCACTTTTTCTTTTTTTTCTTTTTACATTTTATGACGGAACAATTAATCAAAAAAATAATACTCGTAGTAGTCGATAATCGATGTAATCATTATTTGCAGCCCTATACAGTTCCCATTTTGATATAAAATCAACTGCTGTATAACAGGGATGGTAAATGATTGTTATTGCCATGCTATGCCATTGTCATTGCTAATAGAGCGCCGCTGACGCGCGTGTTATATATATATTACATGTCACGTTCATAGGGGTCCTGTAGCGCAGTCTCTGTGTAAAAAGGGCTAGCAAGTTTTCTTGAACTTTAAATGTAATTCAGTTGAAAAAGGAAAAAAAATACAAATGCAAAAAAATGGATAAATAAATATAGACATGGTACAAGAGGAGAGGAATGGCAGAGATGGCTGATGACAGGGATGGCTGATGGACTGCAACAACACTTAGCAGCATGCATGGGGGAAAAAACTGAACATAATGGGTTGTAATTTATTTCTCACTTTTTCCCTGATGGTCTGAATAAGTCACTGGAGTTGTCGCTGGTCCCTTTTAAGAAATGAAGTCACAAAGAGGGTCTGAAAAGAAATGAATCTAGCAAGAACGACACCAAGTTGGCAACACTGAGCACACTGCTGTAAAGGAAAGGGGTCTCTGGATTATAACACAAGACAAATCTACAGCATCACTGTGAGAAAGAATGCAGCACATTAATAATCTTGGTTTAATAATCATTGGAAGCCAAAATCATAATTTAAAATCAAATTCAGTTAATTGCCACATTATGTAATGTTGAATAGATTCATGCAGACTACTCCTGAGTATTAATATTCAAGTAGTAGTTGAAGCTTCCATCCCTCTCTCGTGTTCTTATCACGTCTTCTCTCTGTTCCCCCAGCTTCACATTACAGCAGCATGATGGAGAACGAGGGCGTGACTGAACTTCTGAGGGCTCTGGCTGCACATCCTGACACACACGACGACATTAAAGGACTGTCAGGCAGCATCTTGCACATGGTAGAGCAGCTCCGGAGTCACTCTGGGTCCTCCAACGACCAAGTGGGGCCTGGAAACTCTTGACAAAAGTGCAAAGACATTGATTTCATTCGTTTATTTTCAAATGAGCTGTGCCTGAAATGTACTAAACATGAGGTTGCAGATACAGTGTTGGAGCACAGACAGTTCATGTCAGTCATCTGGGAATGAAAGTTTAATGGAATGAATTAATTTATATAGAGAGTATGATCACGGTTTGTGAAAGGTTTTCCTGCCATGATCTAGTTTAAAGATCCAATGTGTAAGATTTAGGGGGATTTATGAAGTGGAATTAGTTGTGAGGATTGGAGATTATAACCAATTTTCCTAGCTATAATTCCTTCAGCGTTGGTTTTTCAGGTTTTTAATCAGGAGCCACATTATCCACAGAGGTCTCTTCCTCTCCAAAACAGACAGATCTGATTATTTAAACTACTAAAAACACTGAATTAAACAGTTTCACTAAAAAAAAAATTAGTGTTTTTTGATGATGCTCATCGTGGATGGGCTGCTAACAACAGTGGCTGACACGAAAATGTGACTGGCCCTATCTGGAGCCAGTGTTTGGCTTGTTTGTTCTGGGCTGCTGTAGAAACATGATGTTGCTGTTAGGTGGTGTAGAGAAGGTGGACCCAAACACAGGAGACAGCGGACCACAGGAGTTCAAAAAGATCACTTCAGGAAACAGCAACTGAACGCCACACAACCAAATCAAAGATCCAGCAAAGGCTAAAATGAAAACCAGGACTTAAATACAGATTAGTCTGACGAGGGTACACAGACTGGCTAATCATATTGTAACATCAGGCCGGCTCAGACCAGGGTCCGACAACAACACAGCTCCAATGCAGTCGTTTCAGATTTCCTTCATTTTCAGGCTTGTTTTGTGGATTTGGAGCTAAATGTTGTGCCTGGGGCACTTCGTGTATCAATGATACTTGTTACCTGGAGAGGTTGGAAAAAGATATACGTTTCTCCCCTGTTCCAAAACTAAAATCAAACCCTGAAAAGTGTAGGGTTAGCTAGCTAGCTACTGAAGATATAGCCTACTGAATGTATACACATGCTGCTTTTGATTTTTAATGATTATAACAGTGAATAAAGAGCGACCATGCTGTACAGGAACCAGTGAAGGGAAGCAGGGAAACTTTGCTGATATTCAACCAGCTGTGTGTCATCACAGTGTGTGCAGGTGAACGTTGTTTGACTTCCCCCGGAGATCCACGGCAAACACTGTTAATCTGCACACACTGCGATGACACACAGCTGGTTCAATATCAGCAAAGTTTCCCTTCATATTCATTGTCTTGTGTGGTGATCAGCAGTGATGTGGTGGTTCACTTTTACACTGTGATCTGTAGCCTATAGTTCGGCTTTAGCTTCTAACTATCTTTGTCTTTTTAACCTGTTGTTGCTGCTGAGTCAGTTTGTCATCCTGGATATATCCTTCAAACACAGACTGTAGACAGATATAAACAGCTTATTCTAAGGTTAAGAAAACACAACAATTCTGATTCTCAATTGATTATACACTAAAGAAAACATTACATTATATTCCATCTCTGCCAGTATTTCCCCCTAAATCTACACACTGGACCTTTAAATCTGCTGATTTAGTTTAAAATGTGTACGAGATACAAACTGTTTACAGGCAGCAATGGAAGCATATTTGCACTATTCTGAGGTCAAATTACTGTCAAGTTGGAAAATGTCTGACCTCATTAAAGTGTTGCTGAAGTTAGAGACTAAGCTTGTGTTGTGAATCATGCCTAGACTCAGAACCTGTCACTAGAGGGTGCTTTGGTACTGCAGCTTCAGGGCTGTTCTGCCTTTAAGGTCTGTTTGTGTAAAATATTCAGTCATCAGATGTTTAGATTCAAGATCATGTTCCTGTGTCTGTACTGAGGGCCTCATTATAAAGCAGTCATGCTGGAAAATAAGTTCTCTCTCCCCCTATTCCTCTCCTGCTCCCTCTCCCCTCTGGTATCTTAGATGCTGAATTCATTATATTTTATGTAACACACAGCTGGAAGACAGAACCGCTCGTAGGCATCCACAGAGTCTATTCTAAGTTGGCCTATTAATAAATCCTTTTGAAAAGTGGATTAACAACCTCTCGTGAATATTTTAGTTGTACCACCGTGTTCAACTTTTAAGTGTCAAATCCCCTTAATTCTCATTTTTAAATCCCCCAGAGAAATTCAAAGGGATCTGCTAAATAGAATATGGCTTTTCGTGCTCGTGATTCATCCAGGTTAGTCATCTCCTTGCCAGTGGTAGGCCGTGTGTGCTGCGTAAACTGATCCAGGATCAGCATTTAACTACCGCTTCAACCCCTAAACATTAATGTCGCAGTCCTGTGGGATCAGAGGTCGCGTGCTCCGTAGTGAACATGGTGTAATGTTACTGTGAGAAGTTCAAGTCGAGAGTCATGTGGGAAAATGCCACCGCTCTCCAGGGGCTGTAGGTTACTCTGTAGCGTGTATGGTGACTGCACGTGAGGGGCGAAGGCGAACAGAGGAGCCAAAGGGTAATAGTGGCGTGCGATGCGTTAATCAGGTCTTAAGTTTGTGGTTCAAAGAGCCTATCAATATTCAAGTGACACACGAGACAGAGACAAGCTGAAAGACTGTATCAGATAGACAGAGGAGGAAACAAAGGAGGAAAGAATTGTCAGAGCTCGTGCCCTTATTCCTTTTCTTACAGAGGGTTAGAGCAGTAGATTGATACCACTCTCAGGTTTGTACGCTAAATATAAGCTACAACTAGCAGCCAGTTAGCTTAGCTTAGCATAAAGACTGGAAACAGGAGCACATGTTCCCAGGGTCCTGTGTCCCCAAGCTCAGTATCTTATTAATATGACTCATGAAAGAGGCCTTTCAAAGGGCTTTATGTTCTCAGCAATGATTTTCCGTAGGCCACATGTTCCATGTATGTTTCTCTGAGTCAGTATGTTGAAATCACCCACCTACAGCATCTTACAGCTAACTGATGTTATACTCCTTGAGACCTACACCCTTAAATTAGTGGACAACAGAGATTTCTTGACTTAAACACTGATGTCTCCAAAGTGACTTAGCAGATTTTTACCACTCAAACGGCACATAAAACGTCCATATCCCATCTCCCTCCCTTTCATTTTGAACTGCGAAGCTAGCCCCTACCACTCGCTGACAGTATCAGTTTATATCAGGAGACATAGGACCCTGGGAACATGGGGATGACCCAGAAGAAACAGCTAGCCTGGCTGTCAAGCGGTAACAAAACCCGCCTACCAATGCCTCCAGATGTCATGGGATTTTGTGATAACCACACATTATTATTGCAACATTCAACTGGGCCTATACAAAAAAATCTGAATGATTTTTTAATTGACTGTATCAGTATGTTGTGTGCATCCATTTCCTAATAAAGAGGCAAGCTCTGGCTAAAAAATGTAATTTAATTTAAATTAATATAAAAAACCTTCACAGAGAACCTGTTTTCTGCAATGGGCGTGTGGGAATTTTAAGTGTGTGACACATCTGAAGCCCTGATTGGCAGCCAGTGAGGGATGATAACCTTTAAGAGAAAAAAACGTAGACAGTATCACGAAAGCTACCTGTCTTATTTTTTAATTATTTTTATTTTCTTATGTTGTGATAACAGTGATAACACATGTTATAGAAGCTATTGTGAACAGATATAAATACAGGTGTGCCTTGAGATTTTGGTTAGACCACTGCTCTAAAGCTCACTATTTAACATGTTAAATCTGTACAATCAGTTTGATCTGCTGTTTGATCACACAACACAATGCCACAGACGTTGCACGTTTTCAGTTTCACCTGCAGGTCAGTTCCCTGCCAGAAAGGGCCATCTATGTGGTAAGTACTGAGCATATGACTGGATGAATGAGACTTGGATTAAATTGCATGAGTTGAAGTTTGTCAGTGTTTTGATAGTTTTGCTGTTTTTAAACGTGGACCTCTATTTTTCTTAGCCTTGGATGAAGCCGAACTTGCTGTTTCCCAGTCTTAATGCTCAGAAAATCTGCTGGCTGCATCTCCATATTTACCGTACAGACGCGACAGAGTGGCATCAATCTCTTCATCTAACTCAAGGTAAAAAAGCAAATACACACACTTTTCTTAATGCCAGACTCCTCTATTGTGAGAACAGACAAATATGCACCTGCAAAAATTTAAAAAAGATAGAAATAGAGATGTCTAAAGGGAAACTGACAGGTGCAAAAATAGGATTTACGGCCAAAAATATCTCCAGACGAGATAAATAAAGCATGGGAGGGATAAAGAGAGAGACATGCTCGATAAGAGGAACAGAATGAGTCAAAGGAAATTAAAGACCCTTTCATGCTCCACAAGAGTTTGTGCAAAAATACCCCCAGACCAATTTACAGATTCCCTGTCTCAGTTTGAAATATCATTGTGCTGCTTTTGAGTTGGAGCTTAGTGTGAGTAAGCATCTCGTTATCTCACTTCTGCAGCCAGCTCTATTGGATTAACATAATCGTGAACCAGTCTGGGCACCCCAGAATACACTCGTGTACAATGCAACACATATCCAGCTGTGAGTGTGTATACCCGTGTCAGTTCACTTGTGGGGAAGAGTTTGCAGTGCATGTGTGTATTTGTGCAGCTGTATCTGTGAGTTAGCAAAGCTCTGACAGCAAACAAGACACGTAAGTTTAACAGCTACAAAATTTAATTTTGAAATTCAAAGCAGCATTGAAAGGCAGTGAAATATTTTACTGTGTAATGCTATTTAAAAATTCCCAACTTGAATTTCTGATTTTGAGTTTGACCAATTCAATTTGACGAATGTTTTGTTTTCATTTTTAAACTTTTAATTTTAGAGCCAGATTTGACCAAGCAGCAGCCTCTGGGGCCAAGAAACGAAGCCATCTCTCAACTAGAGGCTGGCTCCAAGAGCGAGTCATAGACCCCCGTGTTAAAAAGCTCAAATTAACAGCAGAAATAAATATGTTTACAGCCTGGTAGAAAAAGTAGTTTAAGTCTTTATAACTAATTTCAACATTCATGACAAATGTACAGGGGGTGGATTTTTATATAACTCACCGGTTTGCATTTTATTAAGACTTTAAGTTACGCATTATTGAGGGCCTTCCCTTCCTTCACCAAAGCTCCACCCTTCATCCAAATATGGTCACTTCTGGCTCAAAAAAAAAAAAAAATGGCAACAGCTGAAATGCCGAACTGGAAGCTGCAAATCATTGGTCCACAAACTAATGGGTGACATCATGGTAGCTACATCCCTTTTTTGCAGTCTGTGTATTCGTGAATGATGTTCTATTTGATTTTATTTAATTTTTAGACTTGAATTTGACTCTTGAATATCTGAAACTTTAATTTTTTTGTATCTAAACTTGTAACATTGAAAAAAAACCCGAACAATTTCTAAATTGCAAATCAAGAACTTGCATATTTTAATTTCATAGAGGTGAACTCGAAACAACTAAATTCAGATCCATGGTTTTTTATGTAAAATATATTGATGCTTTTTGGTGCTACTTTAAATTTTAATATGAAATGTTGCTGTTTAAAAAAAAACAAAAAACAAATACTTTTGTCTCTTATTTGCTTCCACACAAGCCCCAGTGTAGACCATAAGGCCACCGTCTAGGTCTCTGCCTTGGATGCTAATTAGATACCCGCAAACCTCCCAAATACCCAGAGAGCAAAAGAGGGGAAAAGTACATTTAAAGAGCAGGAGGAGAGGTCGAACAACAAGACAAAGCAAAAAACACTTCTCCAGGCAGAACTGTGACGCACAAAAGGACACACAATCTCCTCTCAAATGACCTTTTATTGCTGGGGAAGGATACAGAGTTGGCAGGCCCCTGAGCCTGTGTGCAGATATGTAACAGCAGTAGGACCATCCTCCTCTCTGCCAAGTGGAGGCAGGGACTCACATCAATCAATAGCCACTGTCGCAGAGGAGGGCAGAGCAGAGCTAACGAGTCCATTAGAAAAAATAACATAGGATGGAACACAATCATTTCATTAGGTATAAATTAATCCAGTTGATGAATAATTTCTGGTATAATATGATGATGATTACTCATTTGTGTCCCTCTGTCTGTGCTTCAGTGAGGTCAAAATCTGAAGTGACAAATTACAGCAAAAGAAAGCACAAAGCAGGAGCACTCATCACACACTGTATGTTTACACCTGTAAGCATAAGAAATATATTGAACTTAATATAAGTTGCAGCAGTTCCTTTATGTCCCAGCTCAGCACAGCGGTATGGGGAGGTTGGATTTAGCCGACGGTAATTTGGTGCTGTCATCCATATGTGGCAGTGAGTAATGATGAAATTTTCTTGAAATAACTGAAACACAGGCACCCATATTCCAAGCACCAGTCTCTGGAAATATAGCCCACATTTCTAACTTTGGTGTAAGTAATAGCACTGCTCCGTGACTAAAGGATTTTGGTCCTGTTTTGTGTGTGTTTGTGTGTGAGTGAGCATGTTTGTAAGTAGATGTGTCAGAGGGCTATTACGGTCGGTTAGAGCCGCTCTTACTTGATGTCACATCTCCCATCTGCGGGCATTTTACAGTGGCCGGTTTGCCCTCAGCTCAGTGGATGCACACAATGGTGCAAACAACCACGGGCAGGAAACACGCCTGCAGGAGATTCTGCGTCCAATAGCTGTGTGCATTTCCTCGTCTACTCGCTGCACTGGCTCGCAGTCACAGCTGTGCTACTGATGTGACCGTAACAAGCTGAGTGCATCTCTGTCCTGAAGCACATCCTGACCACTACCTCGGCCTGGCTGGTGAATGATGCGAGGAAAACAAAAATCCATTCTCAAGCACAACAATATCCCCATTAATACCACTGTATGTCAACTTAAAGAGATAGTTTGACATTTTAGGAAAAATGCCTTTTCACTTTTGAAATGAGCAGATTATTGCCACTCTAAGGTCTGTATGTTGAAACTACAGCCAGTAGCCTGTTAGCTTAGCTTAGCATTATAGCTAGGCCTAACAATTGCCCAGCTAAATGCAGGGCATGCATTATAAGTTTTATAAATTAGACATTCAGAATTCAAAAACTGCAATAAAATGGGGGAGGGTGGCCTATATTTAGTTACTATATAGTAAAAGTGAGTGACTTTGGACACAGACATGACAGTTCTGCTGTCATCAGCTATGTTTCTATTCAAGGGAATATTAAGCAAACTTTTGAAATCTTGCATCCATTTGGGATCGGGGGACTGTGAAATGGATCTGTCTATGCAAGACTAGGGTTAGGGCATAGAGGTCATGGTTGGGGTTAGCACTAGCCAATCACAGCACAGTGGGGCAGGACTAGACGGAAAAAACAAACAAACAAAATCTGTTCTGGCATGTACACTACTTTGTGCTAACAATCCCACAATGCAATGTCCTGCATTCTGTTGATGCAAAATATATCTATGTGCTCACAGTTGGGTGACTGTTTCTGTTTCCAGGCTTTATGCTAAGCTAAGCTAACAGTCATGGAAGTGGTATCAAATTTCTCATCTTAGTCTTTGCATGAAAGTTAACAAGCTTCCTTCCCAAAGCATCTCTTTTAAATTTCAGATTTTTATGAGGTGGGAAGATGCTGTTCTGGTTAGTGTCAGTGATGTAGCGTTAGTGAGAGCAGAGCACTTCTTTGAAGCTTTTACCCAGTACTCAGAGCTGATTCGTGAGTCGATTATGGAGGCAGAGCTGATGCTTTTGTCTCTGTGTGTTTAAGCACATACATACATGTGCCTAAATAGGCTACGGTCTGAGTTTGCAGTGTGGGCGTGTAAAAAGTGCAGAATATTGAAATTCAGGTCATCCATTTAGTACATTATTGAAGCCCAGCATATTCAGCTGCTTTACATCACCTCCTAGTGCCAGTATAGAGCAGAGACTGTCAATTCTGAGAGTTTCCAGAGCCAGGTGTTTGCCATGTGTGCCGCACACAGGAACAGCAACTATGTACATGTTTATCACTTGTCATTCCATCTGTGTCACTGTGCTGACATGTATTAGGGCAACCAGCTATCCTATTTCCAGGCTCCAGCCTCATCCTTGCCTGTGGCATAACATGGCCTAATCAGCGTGCTCGGCAGAATGTAATACACACTCACAGCTGAGACTAGCCCATATATGCATGTTTTGTATGTAGATATAGATGAGTTTACTGCACAGACCTCAATAAACATTCACATTATGCAATGCATTTTGTATATACTGAAGGAACCCATGCAAATATTACACCCAAAGCCATGTGAGAGCAACCAAATGTGGGCATCTTACAGGTACAGCACATGGGTCACTATCTTGGGTTTGCATCCAGTAACGAATGCCATGCCAGTAAGTTTAGGTTCATACATGCATAGTTATGCACACTGCCATGAGTCAACCTCACTCCCTTATATGATGAGGGAGTGCAAGCAAACCCACAAGATTCACTCCTGACTGTCTTATATCAGTGGTGGAAATGGAATTGGGAAAAGAATTAAACTTGGACCAAGACTTCCTTTTTCTAACACCACATTTTCACTAACTGCAAAACATTTTGACTTTTCAATGCAGGAAAAGCAGAAATGTAATTTACAACATCAATAATGCATGAGACCAGGGCGCTGAAACCTGAACACCTTAATGGAATGCAGTCAACATTTTGATTATTTAAGGGAAACTTAAAATTTTCCCAGATGTTTTGGTCTAAGTGACTATTGGAGACAACGGTATTTGAAATTGGTCCAGTAATGAGAGAGAGGGCTACAGCCACAGTGACGAAACAGACTGCAATGTAATCCCACTGGGCAATTGTGCATCCTCAATTTATGTCCACTAAAAGTGTTTGTTTTTGTCACAGACAGGCTCAGATTGTTATTATAAGTGACTTGACAACATTACGGAAAGGACCCTACTGAAGAATAAAGTACTTTCCTTACCCTTTGCTGGACTGTTTGTTACTGTGACCAAGTCTTGTTCTGAAATGTCGCGAGAGGTAACAATGGAAGCGTTGGGGAGAGTTGTGGAAAGAAGTGCCAGGAAGAGTTTGTTGTGTTGGAGTACAGAAAGCACTAACAGATTTTCAGTGTCATGGCTGTGCATTTGGCTGATTTCGGCAATGTGGAAAAGTCTGCAAGGTTTCAGAACGAGACTTCTCCTTGAGTGAACAGTAGACTGGATTAGTGTAAGGTATAGAAAAAAGGTTGAGCAATTGTGCACTGTGAATTTCAACACATTTTGACTCCGACCTTGACACAAATTGCCGCTTGGTTGTGGACTTTCCACGTCTACATTTGACATGTAGCCTGGGTGCATCTGTTGTTGACGTTCTGGGATGCTGTGTGAACTTCAGCCTGTTACAAGCACTTTCTTCTTCTGTAAAGCACTTTGAATTACTTTGTGTACGAATTGTGCTCTACAAATAAACTTGCCTTGCCTTGCCTTGCCTTGTGTCTCTTTAAAATGCACTTCCATATTCACAGGAAATGTAAAGCTTGAATACAGTCTCTTTCAAAATAAACACACAACGTCAGTACAACACTGTGAAATGACATTATTTTCCCTCAACAACAAACATGGTTACGTTTAGCCAACACACGCACGTGGTTAGGTTTAGATAAAAATAACAGGGATTGGCTTTACATTCATAGTGAATACGCCTCCCGGGTGAAAGTCCTGCCCGCCCTACTAGGGCTTTTCACCCCCTCAGCTTATGTTGTTGTCCAGCCACGTCCCAGACTTTTCCACATTGTTAGTTAAATATTGAATATTTATATATTCAGTCATGAGGCTGAAAATCTTCTATGTAACACTAAGCTAAGCTTTCTGTACCCCAACACAATTAACTCTCTCCAACTCTCACGAATGCTTCCACCGTTGTTTTTCATGCAAGAAGTCTAGAGACGGCTCGTTGAGTGCGATTTGGTTGCAATAACAAACAGAGGTATGGAAAATCACTCCATTTCTCAGACAGGTCCATAATCTTTTCTAATAACAATATACTGCTGATGCACAATTGCCCATAGGGATTACATTGCATTTTCATAAACTGTTGTTCACTTTCGTCAGACACATAAAACATGGCAAAATGGGGTCCATATTGAAAACCACAAAGTTTCCCTTTTTAATTACATCTGTGCTTATCATGCTATGATAAAAAAAAATACTTAGCATTCGACTCCCATCCATAACCAGCATGTTTATACTGTAGAGTGTGCTTCTATTATACTGTTAGTTAAACCAATAACTTTTTATTTGTGGTTCATTTTGGACAACTCCCAACAATATGCACATGGGAGTGCCAGTAGATGTGTGAAGAAAGGTTTCTCAGTCGTACTTCAGGTCACATTACAGAAAGACGACAGATTGTGTGAAGTAAGAGCGCAGATTAACCGCTCTGTCTTCACCACCTTTTATAACAAGTAAAAGTTGAATAATGCCAAGATAACTTGTCACTGTAGAAAAAGCACAATTTGTAGTAACAATATTAGCTCAGTTTTATTCGTGTGTCCCAGTAAGCCATGATAGTGTAGCTGCATACAAGACACCCAAACCCTGAAACTGAAGAAGTTAAATGGAACTCAGCCATCATTCATTTTATTAATGATGATAAATTGTTTGTGCTTTTCTCACTGTGATGTCAGAATGCCCTCTTGCCTTGATGGCGCAGGTATAGAACCATTATTCAGTAACTTTCATACATCCAAAGATTTGAACCCAAACACTTTCATAATAAAAATTTTATAAAGTAAAATCTGCACAGCATAAAATGAGGGGGAAAAACAGCTGGTCCAAACATCATGAAAGGATGCCCCTCCTCCCAGGTCCCTCAAAAGGTCAATTTTGTTCTTAGATTCAGGAAAATAATTCTGAGATACAACAGATTTTACATTTACAGCACACATACCGAGCACGCCATATCACAGCAGCTAATTCCAGAGTCCAGCAAGCTCCATCCTAAATTCATAACAGTCATTGTCAGGGTCCATGAAGTGGTACAGCCAGGTAAGTAAAAATATGGAAGTGGTCATTCAACTTTTTGAAACTAGAGACAAAAGCTGAAACTAAGCAGGTGTTCATATTTACCACTGAGGGCAGAAATGATTCTGTTTCCTGTTTGACCTGACGGCATCAGCTGTCTTATTGCTGTAAAAATATAGATTCATTAAACACCAGGTTTTGAGGAAATTTCTTGTGTAATCAAAGAAATTGTTGGTCTGTTGTCAGGTTTACATATTCTAATAACAAACAAAATCCATCCAAATGAGTCAAGCAATTTTAATTGCTACAAGAGGGGGACAGTGTGGGTTTTCTCCGGGTCCTCCAGCGTCCTCCCACAGTCCAAAGACAGGCATGTTAGGTCAACTGGGGACTCAAAAATTGCCCATAGGTGTGAATGTGAGTGTGAATGGTTGTCCGTCTCTATGTGTCAGCCCTGTGATAGTCTGAAATGTATATGTTATTTAAATACACAAGCCTGGCAATAGACCACATAATTTCTTGTGTAAATAAAAGATTGAGAAATTAGGAGCACAGATGTTTTTAAAGAACGAGTCTAAAATGATTACACTGTATGTAAATCCTGTTTCCTTCCTTTAATGAATAGTATTAGCTTGTACACACCTCATAAGGCTTTTTGGTGCATCAACAGTGCATGCAGAAACAGATAGGACACTGCACTCAAACCAGTTACCCAACAAAGAGAGGATGAAGTAGAAATCAATTATCACACTCTCCTGTTTACTTGCCATCCAGCAGGGCCCGCTGCCAAACAGTCCTCAGCAGTTGGCACACGCCGACTTTCAACTTCACAAACAGATCTTCAACACAAAATGCCTCAACTGCAGTTTGTTTCTGGGCTAATAGATGAGGGGAGGTGAACTATCAGCACAGAACCACACACACCACTGGACCAAAGATGGACACACTCACATCTGCAAAAGCTGAATGCAACCTGCAGCTGCATGGTACACACACTAGTGCGTACATGCATGTGCACACGTTTATTCATCTACACTGACATAAATGCATTGTATGAGTGCATTTAATCCTCTCGTTTTATACCTATGAGTAGAATGACCACACCAGTTTAAATTTCCCGTAGAGGCTGTGAAGCTGAGTCACAATTCTCTTGCTATGCTTGTTGCCATTATGGAGGTCCACTGGTAAATATTTTGAGCGCAGACAATATTATTTGATTAGAGAGGGACTCTTATTGAAAATAGTAGCATGTGTATATATTTAATGTGCACATACATAATGTATAATATGACATGTTTGTTCCCAGTAGTTAAAATTATGATGATCTGAGCTAGACTGTGATGAGTACTGCTGCTCCTTTGTTGGTTACAGCTGGACCCAGATGGTTGTCAAAGGAATAGTTGGACATTTTTGGAAATACTCTTCATATGTGGTATTGCCAAGAGTTAGATGAGAAGATTGATACTACTCTCATTTTTGTCTGTTAAATATAAAGCTACAGTCTGCAGCCAGTTAGCTTAGCTTAGCTTAGCTTAGCATCAAGACTGGAAATAGGCAGTCATCAAGAAAATTTTGGCATTGTATGTTTCCGCAAACCATAAATATGTTACATTTGTACATTTCATATGAAGCATATCAACATGTCTAAAGTGACGTAGTACATGAGCTGATGAGAACAAACAAACAAACTAGTGTTTTTTGTACCGAAACCTAACCACAGGGTTGTGGAAACATACAATATCCACTAGAAATAATGTGCAAATGTAACATATCGATGCAAAAACCTACAATGGCAACATTTTTTCTGACGATTGGGTCGGAAATCATGATGGTCTGAGCTGGACTTTGATTAATACTGCTGCTCCTTTGTTGGACATTTTGGGAATACTCTTGTAAGCTGTATTACCAAGATTAAGATGAGGAGATTGATATCACTCGGCCTATCAAATATGTAGCAAAAGGCTGCAGCTTAAGATAAAGCCTGGAAATAAAGGGAAACAGCTATGTGTGTGTGTGTTTGCATACATGGTCAGTAATACCCAATGATTAGGGACCTCCACAATGGCAGCCAGAGTGTGTGTTACATCACCTGAAAGCCCACTACAAATGAGAAGAATGGCATCCCACATTTCTGTTGAATCCTCTCTTTTCTCTTTCAGAGCAGAGCCTGTTGAACAGACTCAGTTTGACTGGAGTGTAATTAGACTTCACAGACAGTCCTGGAAGTTGACAGGAGGCACTGTAGGAATCCACGATGGGCAGAGTGGGATTAAACATTTTAAACAGTATGTGACGTTTTCAAATTCCCGTTGCCATGGTCACTCCTGGCATGCGACGTGTGACCCGTCTCACCGGACTCCTCCTCATCATCTGGATCCAGCTGTTCGTCTTTCTTCTTGATGTAGCGCTCATAGAGCACCATAATGACACCCATCACCCAGGCCGACACGGTGCCAGCGGCAAAGATGACAAAGCCGATGAGGACAAAGAAAAGGTAGTCCCAGGAGCCCAGAGTCTGGTGACACAACGTCCGTAGCTGGATGCCCACCTCACCCATGCGACGGCCCTGCATGTCAGCAGGTGAGCCACACACCGTCTGGCCCTCATCTGTCACACAGACACACATCAAGAAGGGGTGATTAAGGATTATTCACAGCTCAGAGGAATACATCAGCTTATGTGGTGAGGAAATAGCTTGTAAAAACTGTGAGGTGAAAGCGCATTTTCCCCCTTTTCTCATACATAAAAAATTCCAGGCACAAACAGGTCAGCTGTCCTGGAATGGCATGATTCAGACTATTGAGTCATCTTGTTTTGGACTGTATATGCAGGGTTTGCATTTCTTTGTGACATGAATCCAGGGTAGTGACATTCTTAATACTCACAGAGCCCTTTGACAGTAGCAAGTAAATCTGAATCATTTCAAAACTGGAAATTTGATCTTAAATTTAGGTGTTATTTAATTAAGTTCCCATGAAAGCTTCTAGCATAGGGCAATTGGATTTTGCATATTTGCCATAGACATTTTTGGTCATTGCCATCTTGGTTTTTAGGAGAAAGAAGTGACCATATTTGTGTGAGAGCTTGGTGCTGTGGAGTAGTGAGGGGTGGATCCAGTGGCGTAAGGTAGTTAAAACAGGCCCCAGTGCACACTATTCTGACAGGCCCTAAGGCACCCTAGATACTAGTTATGGTAAATGGACCTGCACTTGTATGGCGCCTTTCTAGTCCTCAGACCATTCAAAGCGCTTTTACACTACGAGTCACATTCACTTCTTCACACCCATTCATACACTGGTGGCCGAGGCTAACATACAAGGTGCCACCTGCTACACAGCTTTAACACACTCACACAGCAATGGAGCAGCCACTGGGAGCAATTTTGGGTCCAGTATCTTGCTCAAGGATACTTGGACATGCGGACTGGAGGAGCCAGGGATCGAACCACAGCCGCAATCATGCGCCTAAACTAGCTACAGTAGAATCATCTCATCACATGATCAAATAGAGACTTGACATTTGATAACACCAACATACATATTACCCAGAAATCATCATCACATTTTTATGACAAAAGTACCAATGGAAATGAGAGATAATTCATTTAATTGTATAGTTTTTTATACCGTATTTGTAGTTCATGGAGAGTAGGCATGTATTTTATAATAAATTTTATTATAGATTGTTACCAGCTATTTTACAAAAAAAGAAAGGAAAAACATGATGGAGATGGGTTTTTTTTAAAAAGGGACATATAGCAAATGGCAAACAGAATTTTTCTTTAAACATGCGTATATTTCTAAGGTAGCAGGGCCCTTTTTTGACTGATATACTGTATAGTTGGAGGGCACAGTCTCTCTATCAGGCATGGTAACATGGGCATCTATGGGGACTGACTCACTACTGGAGCCAGCCTCAAGTGGGCGTTCAAAGAACTGCGGTTTTTGGCACACCCATTTTTCAGCCCCAGAGGTTGCTGCTTGACATTTGCGTGTTTCCTGTAAAAAACTAAAAATACTGATTGGTGTTTACAGTAGCCACCTTTCAGATTGACAGTAGCTACTAGATCAACATGGAGAACAGCCATGAAGACAGCCCCTCACTGTTGTCGAGGGCTTCTCACCATCACCGTCACCTATGTTTGAGGATTCTACCCATTAATTAGACAGGGATGAAATGGAGGAAGAAGACGTCCATGATGTTTTTGTTCTAGGAGGGAGACATGTTCAAGCCAAACATCTGCAGAGATAGGCTAGTGTCCATATTATTAAATAACATGTTAATTTCGATTAGTTAATCACAGAAAAAATAATGCATAAAAAAATTACTGTTGATTAATCGCGTTCTGTAGTGCCCTTTATTTTATTTTTTTAAAATTGATTTTATGGGAGCTTTAAGATTTTAATATTCAGAAACCGAGCTAATCTGCTTTATCAGGTCTTTGATGGACACTGAAGGCAACACGAACTCACAAGTAATATTATTTTAGGATTCAATATTGTGACATCATCTTGTTCCAACTGAAGCCCACCCACCTCAAAGCAGCGAGGAAACTAATAAAAACACAAATTACAGAAATCTTTCGTGTGAAATAATTAAAATTGTTTTGACTTTGGATGCAAATAATGTTCATAAAGGACCCCATCACTCAGAGTAAGAAGCTGATTGAGAAAATATATTTTCAGGGCCTTTAAAGTGCATTTAACTGCTGATATGCTTCAAAAATATCAAGTAACTTTACTTACATACGGCAAACATACACACAGCTTTGGCATATAATCATCATCAATATTTATCATCACTTAAATGATCCTTTGATGCTGGGAGAGTCATAGCAAAACACACAAGTAGCATAGCAAGGAAAATATCCATACGGCATTAAATCGAGGAGCCTGTTAAATAATTCATATTTTACTTTATATTGTTTTGCATAACATTTGTACATGACAGCAAACAGAGCTGAAGATATCCGGGGCATATTCAGGCTCAGACAGCTAAAAGACGTAAATACTGAAAACAGCAGCAGCATAACAACGGTGCCTTCTTTATCAGAAAACTACAAGGCTTTAGGAGCTTCACGTGTGGAGTGTTGAGTTGGGGCAGCATTGAATTACTAAAAAAAAAAATCATGGATGAATTATTCAAACTCCTTTCTCCCCCACAGGATTAGAGAGTGACTTGGGCCTTTGTGTCTGCCTGAAACCACTGATAATAAGGTTTCTCATCATCAAGCGCCGAGGATGACTACGACTAAGACCTCACTGAAATCCACAAATCCTAATAAAAATGTTGAGTTCCCTGTCTTTCAGAAAACTACAGTAGATGAATGCAATTTTAAAAAGACCTATCAGTCAAATGCGCCACATGACGGATGTTGAGCTCCGCAGCAGCTGACGAGAAGCATTTTTCAGAAAATAATCCTAAAGCCTGCTTGACTCTTTTGTGTCTGTGAGCAGAAAAACAGCACAACACAACAGAGTGTTTCCATCTCCATACGGCCACTGTTTTTAATTGGCTTCTGTTTTTTTCAAAGCCTTTGTGCAAGGGGGAAGTCCCGCTGGGAGAGATCAAAAGACTTGGAAGTTTCTGCACAGGGAACAGTTTTCTGTAACCCTATTTCTACACCAACAGCCTTAAATTATGCATCATCTTTTTGCTGGTGTTTTTGCTGTGAAATAAATGCAGTTTTTGCATATACACAGACCTTAAGGATACAGGGAAATCTGTAGGATCTGCGTTGAGACGCACCCTGCAAGATATTTTGGGAAAAGCTGGACCATGACAGAATAATTGCATAATTATTGTATTATGTATTTAAAATCTCACATGAATAATTCATTGATATTGTAGTGGTGTTATAGATTTGTTGTTGTTGTTATTGTTCTTGTTGTTTTTCTCACCCTCCCAGAGCTTGATGTTAACGGCATAGAATTAATCAAATGTTTGATGATGAATTCAAGTAGCCTTTCAAAGACTTCCCATCATGTTCCAAGTAAACGTACTACATTGAAACTGAAGAATTTAGAGCTGAAGAATGGACTAGAGGCAAAACGTCTTCAAGAAACGCAAGCAAGTCCTGTTGCCTACGATGACCTCGATAATCTTCACCGACATCGGCGCAACACCGCAAATTGACGTTATTGTCCTTCAACAACAAACAGGTTAGGTTTACAAAAAAATGACAGGGTTGGGCTTTACATTCATACGGACAACAACATTCATACGTTGTTGTCCACCACATTTTTCCCTGATACGGCAAGGTAGAAGTACACACTGACAGCGACTGGGTTGGTCCAGACACCACTAACCTATCTGCATGGGTTGCTGCGGTAACGATGCAGCATCAGTATAGCTAGGCTGGTGATGTGGCTTTCCAACGTGGAAGCATGAGAAATGGAGGCTAACAACAACGACTGTTCTCCACACAGAAAAATGAATAAGTAATCACAGAAAATATTCGGTGTCAGATTTATCATTATGGATTTATCTCACAAAGTCTCTAAAAAGACACCGCAGTTCAAGGCTGGATTACATAGCCTCTGAAAGGGATACAGTCGCACTGGAGCCTTTGTTTGTTGAACTGCACAAAGGTTAGCATTAGCTTATGGGCAAAATTAAGCAAGACTCTCACATGCAGCTTTCCAGAGATATTTAACATAGGGGGTACCCATAGCCTGTCATATTTTGACGTGTATGTCCACTGACAAAACAGCGGTATTTGATGAGTTAGGATGAGGCAACACATTCTCACTCCGACCTCGTTACATTTCTACGTTTGGTCATGGACCTTACATTGTCCAGATAAGATATGCAAGGTACCCTGGGTGTGTTGGTTGTTGACGTTCTGGGACGCTCTGCTTCAGTGATACAGTATTGTTACGCATAAGACACTTTCAAATCTGACTGAAGAGGCCAGAGTGTCTGTACTGATTCATTCTGATTGGGATGGCATTTCAGACCACTTTCAAATGTGGTTTGCAAAAATTGCCTTTCCCGTGGCGTCCAAACTTTCTAAAAATCAATCTGGATACAATCTGCCAAAAAACTGATCTGGGCTGGCAGTGTGAACAAGGCCTCAGCTGACTATTTTAACCATCACTTTTAGCTAACTTCTCCGCCAGCTCGCTAAATAGTTTCCATGCACTCTCAGTAGCAACACGTGGTGTTAAGGTGTTATAACTGACTCAGGCAGGCTGGTGGGAGGTGTGATTAGACAGAGGGTGAGCGGGATCATGCCGTAGCTTTCAATCAAATCGCTTGATAAGTTAATTTCATGGGACGACAGAATGTACTCTTTCTTAATATTTAATTCATTCTGTGCATAAATCTCCCCTCTTATCCTCAGAGAAGCTCTTCTGTGGCTCGCAGATCTGAAAACGAGCGTGCAGCTGAAGAACAGGAGGACAGTTAGCCTCTCTAAGCTCCATCTACCACAGAGAATTCAAAGCATACTCTGATCCTCTCAGAGGCTGCTGCTGTGCACTGTTAACACAATATGCTCGAACAAACACACACATCCATCCATGCACACATGCATGCTCCCTCTTAACATATAAACATGCAACAAAAAAAAACTCTTAGACTTAACTTCCCCGCTTTCTATCTCTGTCCTTGCAGAGTCTGCTTATGTGTGTGTGCACGTGTCCTTGTGTGTGTGTGTGTGTGCCTGACAGCGAGAAAGGAAACCCTTCTGGCTTCACCCCCCTCCCCCCCAAAGGGACTGGCATCAAAGAAGAGGGCTTTCCCTCCCTCCTTCCCCCATCCACACTGTGCTCTATTTCTAGACGCTCTCCTTATATAACAGCTGAAAGAGTGCTAATCTAGCCAGGAAGGCGAGACAGAGGAGAATCTGTTGGTTCCTTCCTGAAGCTTTCTCTCTCACTCTCGCTATTAATGCTTCTCCCTAAACCAAGGAGACAAGCGAGCCGCGTTGCATGAGCCAGGTGAGACCCAGACGAGGGCGAACAAGGCTTCGGAGACGGAGCTCGCAGCAGAAACACAGTTGTCTCCAAGATGTTATCCTTCTGTCTCCCCTGCCTCCCCTGAAGCAGTAAAAGTGTGCTATATCTGTGTGTGTGTGTGAATCAGTGAGTGTGTATTTGTGAATTTCTGTGGGTGTATGACTTTTCACATGCGTTAGGAGACCAGGTTTAATAGAGGATGAGGTATTGCCTGTGCTGTCTGATTGAAAGAGATGGACAGACTGTGTATACATAACAGAGGCAGAGTGTGTGTGAGAGTATCTATGTGTCCGCCTTCTCCCTTGCTGGCAGCTGTCACAGTGAGAGGCTCCACTCCAAATTAAGCGAAACAAAAGGCAACGAGCAGCAGGAAAATAGGACAGCTCTTGCAGGACTCGCTTTTGGACTGGGCCTAAGCTGCACAGGGACCATGGTGAACTATAGTGTGTGTGTTTGTGTGTGTGTGTGGGAGAGAAAAGCAGGGGATGCCTTTTTAGTAAGCGTGACGGGTGTATTATAGCTATGGTGTTAGAATTATGCCTGGCTTCTTGCTCAGTAAGACACACTATAAATAGCAGCTGCCCTTTTGCATAGTGACACATCCACACCAAAGCATGAGCATAATAACTCAAAGTAAAAAAGATTGCGGGATATGAGACACATCTGTCAACTTGACAGTAATAAAACAAAGGGGGGGGATCGATATTTGATGGTGCAGCTATGATCCATTAATCACCACTGCGCTGAAATATCCCAATAGCTGGATAAAATACAGATTGATTAGTCATTTCGAGATAAAGGACTTTCTTGTTTTCCTCCTAAACTGCAGAGCTGAATTAATGAACACAGTTGCCAGAGGAGAAATCTAATGGCTCCCTGCCTCCGATCTCCTTTCACCCTCTTTGCTATTTGATAGTCTGAATGCTGTCACGCTCCACCACCGTCACCGGTGTCTCATCCCTCTGAAAGCTGAGAACTTTGCAGACTTTGCCAAACTGAATGGCGGTTACATGCGTGTGTATATATGGTACGAGGACATGTTTTGCATCACACACTGTGTCTACCACAGCTAATATAATTGAATTGCGGGGGATGATAACATGGTGTTATCTGTAGCGTGTGCTCAAAGGTGCAGACATGCATTTTTCAGTAACATGATGTGAGGGAAATCCAGCAGTGAGGACTCTGCGAGTGGTTAATAAGGTTGTTATCATGGGGTTATTGCTTCCTTGAAGGAGTCTGAGGGAGAGTTTTACTGCCATTTTGTAGAAGTCACTTTAACTATTATGATTCTGTCTTTGAGGTGGGGAGTTTGAACCCTGGGTTGGGGGAGTCCTTCTATGCAGAGTTTGCATGTTCTCCCTGTGTCAGTGTGGGGTTTCTCCAGGTACTCTGGCTTCCTCCCACAGTCCAAAGACATGCAGGTTAACTGGTGACTCTAAATTGACCGTAGGTGTGAATGTCTCTGTGTGCAAATTTGCAGGAAAGCCCAATCAGTCTTTTTTCAGGATTGGCAGTATAAAAACAAAATCGGGCAGTGTGGCAAAATGCCGCCTACCTACTTTTGTTTATACAGAATGCGCCTTTTTTGGGGCAATGGGTGGCGTGAGCAAGTAACAAAACGTGTAGCTCAGTGTGTGACGTAAATAGTGAGCCGTTTCCTGTTTATCCACCGCCAGTGGATCGCACCTGCGGCGTCATCAACAGCTCCTCCCACAAGTCATCAACAGCCCCTCCCGTTGCAGAAGGCCGCCTCGGTCTGTTTAAACTGAAAGGATTCCGCCAATATGACTACCCTACGAGGCGGAAAATTGGGCACCTCAGATCAACTCGCCAATCCAGCTCTGTGTGTCTAAACGCTCGCAGCTTGCTGACAAAACGGCCCAACATTCGTGGAAAATCTGGCAGTGTAAAAGGGGCTTATGTGTTAGCCTTGCAATAGTCTGGCCCGCGACCCCTAACAGGATAGGCAGTTACAGAAAATGAATAAATGAATGTTTACTTTCTAGTAAGTCACCTTTGATATGGGTTTATATATCGAATTATCCATAAAATATCCATTATTTTTACCATCTATGGCTAGTACCCAAATTCAGCAGTTGCATAACATGATCATTGCATGTGTCTTGGAAATATTTATATGCATACATTTGTAATATATCACACTTCAAATGTATTTTTCTATGCACTGATTTCATTACGTACAACATTACATATGACATATAAGTTTAACTTTTCTGGAAATTCTTCATCTAAGCTTCTCATCTTTCACAATGAGCCGATCATTTGCCTTGCAGAAAAAGTCGACTTGAAGTGTCCTCCAGCAGTCAGGTGCACTGTGCCCGTGGTGCGAAGTGTCATTGCTGCCACAGTAGGTGGCAGCAGATGGAGGAGGCTCAGTGTTGGTGCTGCAACTAGTAGCATACTGACAGCCTCTGCATCATTTGTACTAACGGCAGCTGCTTTTAGCATTTTTTTAATCCATTTTAACACGGACATTTTCAGCACGGTTGTGACCATGCTGATAGCTGCTGTCGTGAAAGGAAAGCTTTTTTTGTCGGTGTCTGACACTGGAAGTCACTGACTGAGCGCCAGTTTTTGACGACTTTGGAGTGAGACCAGGTTGGTAGGGCAGGTGTCCATTGAATGTGTGCAGCTGTGATAACAATGGCTGGGAAAGATGAAATTCGGCATGTGGATGAAAGGGCACTTCAGCATCTCCAAAAAGACCTCTCTAGCACACTTATTGCTGGTGTGCCATTGCATACGTTAGGCCTAATGCTTGTGCATTCCACTGAGCAGAGTTCAAACACGTGCGCTTTGGCTACTTGTCCGTGCCTGAGACTGCTCTCGACATTTGGTCATGGATTTGCATGTCCAAGTACAACGTGACAGGTACCGTTGGTTGTTGATGTTCTAAGACACTGTATCAAGTTCTGCCTGTTACATGCATTATCTTCTTTCAAAATACACTTCTGTTTTCACAGGAAATGCTCAGTTTACATACAGTCTCTTTCAAAATAAACACAAATTGACGTTTGTTTTTGCCTTCAACAACTAACCCACATGGTTGAGTTTAGAAAAAAAGAACAGGGTTTGGCTTTAGAATCTTACGGGACACAAACACTGCTCTCTTGGGTGAAAGTCAGTGTTTGTTGGACCCATCCACCACCCATCCCTACTGTCCCAACTGGACTTTCGCTGCCTTAACTTACGTCCTTGTCCCCCTGCGTTTCCCCCTGACGTCGCCTGGTGCCGTTAAACTATAATGGCAACTGGCAGTGCATCAAGCCGACGTTAAAGGATGGCTTTTTCATTGGTTTCTGACACTGCAAGTCACTGCCCAAGCACCAGAATTCGACAACTCCGGAACGAGACTATGGGCTTTAAGTACTTCAATGATACGAAAATTCCTTACTGCAGAAACTGCAGAGAGCGGTGCACTTATCAACATTTCATCTGGGCATTTTTAAATATAAATGTTTTATGTTCGGGGCCAAGCATCATCTTGTCTGCCTCCATCATGTGGCCTTCAGTGACACACCGGGTCAAAGGGCACCACAGATCAAGATTAATTCGCTTAATTATTTCAACATGTTGTTTCTTCTGTGATTAATCAATCAAAATTACCATGATACCATGTGCCAATAGTGGCAAAGGCACCCAAGATTGCTGATCCCTCCTTTAAAGGGTTTAATCAAATTACCATATGACCATATTCCACAGAGAGCTGGAGGAACAGGGGTCAGCAGGGACCTAGTAGCACATTTTTGCCCTGAGCTGCAACAGATGGTGGCAAGAACGATTTTTCACAACCTGGCAACCCAAGAGTTGGTCTTATTAATTGCTTATAACTGATATGTGGCCTATATAAAGCATACGTAAATGATTTATTCATAACGTCAATAACTGAAAACGTATAAACCCGTTATAGAGGGGGCATTATTATAAAGTGGTAACATTTAATTTTATCTGCTCTGTAACTTGTCTGCTTTCTCTTTCATAACTATTTCTAAGATGATGTTTTAATTATTAAACGCTGACAGCTGTATTTTTAGTATGACAGGTGCTAGACGGACAGATAAGTTTTCATATTTGTGCAGGCCCATTGTTGAGGGCTACCACCAGCAAGGGGCCAATAGTTTACATAACCGGGTATTATCTAATAATTAATAACTGGAGCACAGCAGTCCTAATATGTGATTGGCTCTCAGGAGCCTATTTCAGGAAGAGCAACAGTAAAAGGTCATGTTGTGATTATGTCACCCTATATCGCATTAGAATAAAACAGAATGTATGATTAATAAAACCTTGGAACTTGAAGCCCTCCAGGTGGACCCACAGGCACAGGTCCTCGTTGTCGCACTCGCAGCTCCACGGGTTCCCGCTGAGCCCCACCGAGCGCAGCGCAGGCAGCGCGATCAGGGAGGTGATGTTGAGGACCGTCAGGTTGTTCCGACTCACATCCAGCACCTGCAGGGCCGCGTTCTCCAAAAAGGCGTCCTGGTGAATCTCCGAGAGCCCCGGGTTGTCGGTCATCCTCAGCATCACCAGGCTCGCCAAGGGGCCGAACGTCCGGTCCTCGATGCGGATCAAGGTGTTGAAGGAGAGGTCCAGGTAGGCCAGCTTCCGTAGATTCCCAAACGTGGACTCGGATATCTCCGTGAGGGAATTGTTGCTGCAGTCCAGGTACACCAGATCGGAGAGGTAGTTGAGCGCGAGCGGCGGCAGCTCCACGATACGGTTGTTGGAGATGATGAGCTGCCGCGTGGCCAGCGGCAAGTTGACCGGGAAGGTGGTCAGGTGCTGCCCAGCGCATTGAACCACCAGCTGGTCATCACACACGCACCTGTCCGGGCAGCCCGATGAGATTACCGGGGATGCGTTCACCCCCGCGGTGAGGAGGAGCAGAACTATGAGCCGCAAGGGTTGCGCGTTTGGCTGCGGGGCAAGACGCATGACACCGCCGAGGGCTTCATCCACCCTGTGTGGAGAGAGTCAGGCGCGGTCACATTCTTCATTGATACATCCTCACCAAGTTGTTTGTCTCAGAAATGATTTCCACAGAGGTCAAATCTAACGCTTGCCCGTGGCAACCTCTCGCGCGTAATGTCTCAGTTCATCCTGTCGTTGCTTCTGGATCCAGCGCGCACCCACTGTCTGGAACTTGACAGCCACACGCCGTCATGGTGTTGATCAGAGTTCATTGATTTATCAGGTTTCTCCCATCAGCTATTCGCACCCAGTAAACGCTCACAACGTCCTCTCATGCTGCGCTGCTTGCAATGATCACGGTCAGTTGTTCCACTACATGTTTGCCATCCTCTCGCTCTCCGAAACTGAATCCAAATGAGGGGGGCGCACTGAGCTGCGCGCGGATGGAGGTGGGGGTGGGGGGTGCGCTGTGGAGTGATCTCATGCTTTGGAGTGAGCTGGAGCGAAAGGGGAAGCTCTGGGCCGTAGAGTTAATGGAAGTAAAATGGAAAAAGGCCAGCAAAGTGTGATCCATGCATGTTTGGAATGGTCACAAAGGCGACCTGAAATGCTCCAGCTGCTGCCACCCTGATCTGTGTGTTTTATGTGTGCATATAAGATTAAAAAACGTGTGTCTGTGCATATAAACATCTATTTGTGTGCATGTATGTTGGGTACTTTTTGGAGCTTGCCTCAGGTGTGTGTGTGTGTATGTGTGTGGAGGTGGAACAAAATGCAGGTGCACCTGACACCTAGGAGGCATATTGCATGAGATCAGATCACATGGGTTTTTAGGCTTTGGAAACAAGAGAGTGGGGCAGTGATAACAATGTGCTGAGAGGGGGGATCCCTATCAGCCTATCTACACCACTCAGACCTATATGTGCAGTGAGGCTTTTACAATAATGTCTGACATATCAGCCATAGGCAACCAGCCCCCCCAATTGAAAGCGCACCCAGTATACAGGCAGCAGATGATGGGACGAGATGAGATGGGACAGGGTGGTCTCAGGCAGCAGTTGTTTTTCTCCTCTCTCCAGTCTCAGTATGAGTCCTGAGTCTATTCTTGGTTCTCTGTGTAGGTGTCGAAGTGCTGAATCAGACTCAGCATGATGGAGGAGGAGGAGGACAGATGTGCCGCTGACAGTCCGTGAAAGAAACTACCCCGAGTCGACAGTCAGCAACCGGCTGCACGCTGACCAAACTCACTCTTATTCCCTTCTCTCACGCACATCCACAAAATGAAGTTGAGCCTCTCTCTTGTCTGTGTTCCCCACTGTCAAAAATAGAGCAGGAGGCCTGTAGGCATGTATAACCTAATGCTTTTTCACACTTGCCATCCTGTGGACTGAACTAATCCACACAGCTGTTTTGTGTCAAGGATGTTCAGTGACTTTATGAGGACATCTAGTGACGGATACTTGGTAATGTTTTACACAGTGAGCAAGTGCCATGCAGTAATCTTCTTACAGACTTTATTTTCTGATGCATGGTTTGGAGCCTGACTGGTAATTACCCCAGACCCATGCTTAGGAGGGACTATCCAGATTTACCTACTGTGTTATTTTTGATGGCATATAAAGCACCAATTTATTATTTGACTCTAGAACAAGCAGTTGAAATGAAATAGCTTCCCAAAGTTGCCAAAGTTAACAGAGGCTGAATTTGGGGCAAAAGTGTATAAAATAGTGCACAAGACATCTAGATAATATAAAGTTGTCAGACACTAATAATAACAATCCGCGCCTGTCAGTGGCAAAAACAAGCACTTTTAGTGGACGTAAATTTAAGGTGCAATAAATGCCCCAGGTGGTTACATTGCAGCCTGTTTTTGCTGCTGCTGTCTGCACTGCTGTCGGTCAGTACTGGTGACATTTTAAAAACAGTTGTCTCCATTAGTCACCCTTCAAGATCCCTACAGAGATAGACCTTTTTGTTGAAGAGTATGATCCTTTTTATTCGCCCAGAAACAGCTGTGAAATCACCATCACCAAACCCACCAGACTCCATTTAAAGAAACAGTAATTTTAACGTGTATGGAGCCAGCACATTTTCACATCTAAAGGAATGAATTCCAGGATTATTTTGACCACACCAGGGCTGATGATAGTTGGAACAGTAAAATGACAAACAAGGATGAGTTTTGTGAGTTTTATATTGTTTTTGGCAACTTTGAGTGACATGTCTTTTACAATATTAAAATGATATATATTTAAATGGAGTCTGGTGGGTATACGATGGCGATTTCGGGGCTGTTTCTGATTAAACAAAAATGATCTTACTATTAAACAAGAAGTTGTATCTCTGTAGGGATCCTTTACATAATGCTGTCAGACACTTAGAATAACAATCTGAGCATATCTGTGTCAAAATCGAGCACTTTTGGGGTGCCCAGTAGCTCGGCAGGTGGAGCAGGCATCCCATGTACAAGGCTCTGTCCTTGCTGCAGTGGCCACAGATTTCTTTCTCCCCTCTTTCACAGTAATAATCTTTGTCAAATAAAGGCATGAGCCAGAAAATGATCTTTAACAAGCACTTTTAGTGGTCATGCATTTAAGGTGCACAAATGCCCTGAGTGGTTACGCTGCAGTCTGTTTTGCAGCTGTTGGCTGCAGCGGTGTCACTCAATACTGGACCAGTGTCACAAGCTGCTGTCTCCATTAGTCACTTATACACAAAAACATAGGGAAATAGGGTCTGCATTGGAAAATATCAAACTCACCCTTTAAAGTCTCTCAATGGGAAACACAAGGGTGAAACTGTGTTGAACAAAAGTCTTATTGTGTCAAAGAACAGACCTTAAAAGACTAACTTGTCTGCACAATTTGGTCCTGACAGCAACCACAACTTTGAATACAGGAAGTAGTTCTGGATTGGAGGCACATCCACCTGTTGCCTTAACAAATGTTGCCATCAGGCAAAACTAATCTCTTAAATATACAGGCTACATTTCCCCCCACTAAACCATAACATTTAGCACCTTTGATCAAACCCTCTCCTTAGACCAACAAATCAAACACATCACTTCCATCTCAGAATCACTGCCTGCCTCTATCCACCCCTCTCCATGTTCGCTGCAAAGAGTCTCATCTATCACTTCCAGACTGGACGTTTTGCACTGTCATTCTACATATGACAAATGAATTACAAAATGTAAAGGAGAAGCCCGTCCCTCTGTGAGACGAGGGTGTATATTTGTTTTTGGTAATACCCTGGCTTACAGCATGTCGGTCACCTAACTTGCAAGGACTTGTCTCCCATATTTATCTCCATAGTCAATCTGCATTCAGAAAACCTGTTTTGGCTATAACAATCACTGGCATGTGGGTTGATCTACTGTGCCTCAAACAAGTCTTGACACATTAGAGGTCACCCAAAGACAAAAAAGACATCAATTTCCCACAGGTTCATCTGAGTTCAGTCTCATGTCAGCAGCTCATGCAGTATTCAGCTTGGGTCTGCTGAACAAGAGACACCACTAACAGTAGTTTGCATACCTCAACTTGACCTGATATGTGATGCAGGAAACTCTTGACTGTCAGATCCCTGGTCACCTCAACAGAGGGCAGATTTTTTGGATACCTACAATTTACCAGGATCAGAGCCCTGGTATTGTGAACCTGCTCACTGGCATGGCGTTACTGAACTTCAAAGGGATGAAGCCATCACTGATGTTATCACTTGGACCTGCTTTGCTGTTATGCCAAGGCGAAATGTCGCTCATAAAAAAGGATTAGCTCTGCAGTAAAAGTTGACACTGTTAGATAAATATCTCTGACAGTCACATAAAAAAACTATTTTCCATGCAGATGGACTCTTAGACCCATCACTTTAAATCTGCATTATCTAATTATAAATAACTATTAAAAAATCTATTAAAGTAATGATACATCTATGAAATGAAAGAAACCAGAGGGGAGGAGGAGACTATATTTATGCAATCACCTCATCCTCTTTAAATCCAATATTTCCTGCAACGTATTTCAGGAGATAACACACACATATACATATATTTTTTTTCCCTTTGTAATAGGTTTCTGAAAGGGAAGCCACTGCATCACCTTGACCGAGAAGCTGCAGAGCCCGGATGTCTAAAGACCACCTCTTGCCACAGGTGTTGGAAGTCTGTGAATTTTCACATTCAATCCTGTCAGAATTTCTTTTTTTCCCCCTCAACTTTATGTTTATTGAGCAACATTGTCAAATACAATATACATCACACATGTTCCAGATGTTACATATTCTTTTTTCTTTTAAATTCTACACAAAAATGGAAATGATAATAGTAATAATAATAACAATAAAATATAAAATAAACCATTTATTTCCTTTGTGTATCACTTTCCTGACAACTTTTATCTGCCCACTGATTCAAACACACATCTAAGTGCAAGCACATTTTCCTCTCACAATTGCTGGCCCTCTCATCAACTTAACCCTTCTATGAAACAATATTATCCTGGATCAGTGTTTATAAGACCATTAGCTACCCAATACCAAATAGGACTGAAAAAAAAAAAAGAATTAAATGAACAAGCCCAACAGGCTATAAAAAGGTAACACACACACCAAAATTAACATAGGACAACAGCAGCCACAGATCCCCATCTCATCACCAGTAAGTCACCTGATGTGAAAATTGGTAAAATGTAAGTTTTCCACACTTGCCTATCTCCATTCCTCCCCCACCACTTCAAACCAAGGTGCCCATCGGTTTGTGAATTGTGCATTTTGCAGTCTCAACATAAAAATTATTTTTTCCATTGTATAAATTCTTTTAACTACTGACTGAAATGTATCTAATGTTGGAGAGTCCTTTTTAAGCCAGTTGACTGGGGTCTATTTTGGATTTGGATTAACAATCACTTGTGCTTCCTAAATGGACACATTGATATCCCTGAAGTTTAACTGACTTGGTGTTAGACTGCGACCATTAAGTGTTCCCTTCATTTTTTAGAGCAGTGTATTCTATATCCTTTGATTATTGTTCTTACTCTCACTCTATCTCTCTCTTCCATGTTTTTTTTCTGTGCGTGTAAAACTGTTAGATTGTTGTTATGTAAAAATGTCTCATAGTCTCGTGGGACGGGCCAGAAATGGCAGGGAACTAAAATAAAAATGAAATGAATAAATGATTATTCATGCACTGATGTATGAGTTGCATAGCTGGTTAAACTGGAGCTAAGTTAGACAATGTTATATAGGCCCACTGGCAGTGTTGGGGAGTAGTATCATACATGTGATTATGAAATTAGAAGTTTAATTACATTTAGCAGTAGCTACATTGCAGTGATTCGAGTAGTTAAATTCATTTTTTGACACTTTTCTGTAGTTAACTACTGAGACTGCATCTGCGATAGCTGTGGCCCGAGGCATTATGTTTTCAGGTTGTCTATTTGCTGCTCTTGTGATCACAATATCTCAAGAACACACTGGATCAGAGATACATTACAGTGTGCTAGAAAAGTTAAGGTTTGCTTTACAAGGACCTGCAGTGTATGACAACCTTTAATTACATATCTGTTTGAACAGCTGTGAGGTTGTGGTATACTGTTGGCACCATGTGTGCACACAAACACACACTTTGTCTATTACTGTGATTTTATTTATTTATCCAATGTTTTTTCTTTTATTTAATATGGGGGTGCATTATTATTACATAATGGATTTTATCTGACTGTTTGTTCCCAGGGGTGGCTTTTTTGTATACTTGTTTTCTTAAATGTGAAACTGATAGCCTAAATAAAGCGGGGGGGAAAATAAATGTGGTGTCGTAGAAATAAATATCTATCATAAATTAGTAAGTAGTTTAAAAAAGTAAATATCTCTTGCTGAAATAAAGTGAAACAGAGGAAGAAAATAGGGTAACAAGCAACAAAGTTGTCATATATAAATGTAGTGGAGTAGAAAGTAAATATTTCTGGCTGGAATAAAGTAAAGTAGAGGTATAAAATAGGCTAACTAGCAACAAAGTTGTCAGATATAAATGTAGTAGAGTAAAAAGTAAATATTTATTGCTGAAATAAAGTCGAGGTATAAAATAGGCTAATTAGCAACAAAGTTGTCAAATGTAAATGTAACGAAGTTAAAAGTAAATATTTCTTGCCAATATAAAGTGAACTAGAGGTACAAAATAGGTTTATTACAACAAAGTTGTCAGATATAAATGTAGTGGGGTAGAAAGTAAATATTTCTGGCTGAAATAATGTGAAATAGGGGTAGAAAATAGGGTAACTAGCAACAAAGTTGTCAAATATAAATGTAGTGGAGTAAAAAGTAAATATTAATTGCTGGAATAAAGTAAAGTAGAGGTAAAACATAGGCTTATTAGCATAAAAGTTGTCATATATAAATGTAGTGGAGTACAAAGCAAATATTTATTGCTGAAATAAAGTAGAGATAAAAAATAGGTTTATTAGCATAAAAGTTGTCATATATAAATGTAGTGGAGTACAAAGCAAATATTTCTAGCTGAAATATAGTGAAGTAGGGGTATAAAATAGGTTTATTGGCAACAAAGTTGTCAGATATAAATGTAGTGGGGTAGAAAGTAAATATTTCTGGCTGAAATAATGTGAAATTGAGGTAGAAAATAGGGTAACTAGCAACAAAGTTGTCAAATATAAATGTGACGAAGTTAAAAGTAAATATTTCTTGCCAAAATGAAATTAAATGTGATATAAATGTAGTGGGGTTGAAAGTAAATATTTCTTGCTGAAATAAAGTAAAGTAGAGGTAAAAAAAAAAAAAAAAAATAGGCTTATTAGCATAAAAGTTGTCATACCTAAATGTAGTGGAGTAGAAAGCAAATATTTCTTGCACAAATATATTTAGAGTGGAAGAATAAAGCAGTATAAAATGGAAAGTGCAAGCAGGCTACCTCAAATGTTATAATAACAGGAATCCCTTTGTTTCAGCTGGTTACCAAGGCAACGCGCGTACATGACAGCAGACCTGCGGCTCACTGCGCATGTCCGCTGAGTGGAACTATCTTTGAGGAACTGTTTCTAAGGACCATTAAAGCGGTCGCTCTCGTGACAGTTAGCACAAATTATCTGTCAAAGTTAACGAGTTAATAATCAGTCTAATGACAGACGGTATCTGTAGTCCAGTCAGACGGTCACCACGCCCACACTGTGTGTATATGACTGTTACGTAAGCCTCGACGCACACGGACACAAGACAAGGAAACGTCAGTGTGTGTTCACCTGAGAGCTGCAGCCGCTGACCTCGTCCAGTTCACCTGTAAGGTAACGTTAAGGTAACTAAACCCTGCTGTTTTCACGAGTTGTGTGATTTTACTCCGTGTCTGCTGTCAGACTTGTTGGTGTTGCGTTAATGGCGTCGCTGGAATCCTCATTTGACCTTTCATTTTTGAGGCGTCCCTGCTCTCAGCCGCTGGTTTCACAGCCTCTTGTCTGCTGTTTATTAATCAGTTGTTTGATTGAGGGCAAGACAGCACACACATGCAGAGTGTTTTGCATTCATATCCATTATAAAGCAGCATTTTTCTGTTGTTTTTCCCCCCTAAATGGAGCTAACTCCTCCCTGTTTCCTACCTCGAACAAAATAATCAGACTGAGGCCAAAATCAAGTACAACTTTCAAAGTTAGTTGAAAGCAGTAAGGGACTGTTCGTTATTTATGAGGGGTGGTGAAAAAAGGGGAAAGCAGGTCAAAGAACTTATTCGTTTTTGGGTTTTCTTGGCTCATTTTGGGAGGGGCATTCAAATTCAAATGGTTGTATTATGTGGGGAAAAAAGGGAGTGCTGCACTAGGTCAAGGGTGTTTTCACATATAGTCTTTTTAAATAAACAGTCCTCTAAAAGTGCACCAAAAAGAGGACCGACAGAAAATGGACTCAGATCTTTTTATGTGCACATTGTCAGTTCATTTGAAAGAGACTCAGTTCTCTCTCTGGTCCACTTCAGTCCTCTTTCTGTTCACACAATAGCCTGTATATACAATATATATTGGCATAGTTTTGTTTTTACTTTGATGTTGCACTGCAGTGCAGTTTTTAAATCCCTCGCTGTCAGATTAACCTAAATTTGGAGGAAAACCGTAGTGTTTCTGTGCTGTACACTGTTGCCGTTTAATGTATCCTACAGTCCACATCTGGAGACGTGCACTATCTTTTGTCGACCATACTACTCCTCATCCTGCGGCCTTGCAAGTGTTACAGGCCCACCTTAACTTGTCTGTTTTTTGAAGCATCCCAGTGCAATAGCATGTGATTTAGAGGGCTAAATACAATGACAAAGAGCAAAGCGAACTTGGAGTGCTTTGTGCTCACAAGGCACAGGTTAAGTGAACAACAATGCGGTTCGCTTCAGAGGGGTCTGGGTTCTCTTCACATATGCAAAAAAAATGCTGAGTCACTGCTCTGAGTCCATTTCAAGGGCTGAAAAGGACCATGTGTGTGAAAACACCCTAAGTCACTGTGTAGTTAATTGTGAAAAAAAAATCAGGTGTTCTTCAAAGACAGGGCAAATAATCACATTAAGATAAAAAAACAAAAGTCATTGTAAAAGTCCATGGTACAAGCAGGCAGTCCAAAAATCTACTCAAGGCACTTTGACTGTAGTTAAAGCTGTTATTGACTAAAGGATAAACCAGCGTGTTTCGACGAGAGAGTCTTCATCAGGGTTATCAATAAAGGATTTTTAACTACAATCAGAGTGCCTCAGATGCATATTGGGACTGCCTGCCTGTACCACTGATTTTTTTCACTGAGGGAGCTGGCCAGTTTTGTTATCTTTATGTGGTTGTATTTTTTTTAAATATATTTTACTGCAGATGCCGGGCTGGTTTGAAAGGCATGTTTTTTTTAAAAAATCACCAAAAATTATACCATTTCTCAAAGCCAGAAACTGGAAAAACAGATATTATTGTTGGATTTTCAAATTACTGCCAGTCTTTGGATACATAATGTGCGACAAAGGAAAAAAAACCCAATTGAATCTGAGCTTTAAATAGTGATATTTAATCAAATTCACTTAATTCTAATACCCCTTTTCAACAGATTGGCATTACTTATCTCGATGCGGCCAACACTGACAATGAAAAAGGCCCAAAGCTGTCTCTTAGAAAAATAAACTAACCAGCACAAACGAACCAGCATGCACAACCTGGGTGAAAAACAAACAAACTCCAACGTCAACTTCAGGATCTCTCGTCAACTTTTAACTTTTGACTTTTAACTTTCAAACGTCAAAGGGTGAGTTTTAAAAATTGAACAACTAATTTATGGTGGAGGGAGGGTCATGCATTTTCCAGCAGTCTCTCAAAGTCACACCCCAGCTGTCCACTTTGGTCTCCCTCTTAAGTGTCTTCATAAACTCGTCCAGAACTCAGCCGCCCGTATCTTCACTAGAACCCCCTCCATAGATCATATCAATCCTGTTCTCCAGCACCTTCACTGGCTGTTAAATATCGCATTGATTTCAAAGGTCAGTTGCACAAAACACCTTGAGTTAAGATTTTCCTTTAAGTCCTAGTTAAGGTTTCCTCAAAAAAAACCCACAATATAAACGGTTGCACCCTTAAGTCTTCTCTTTAAGGTTTCCTTAAAATGTTCAGTTAAGTATTTATGGCTTTCTCCTTGTCTTGGTCTTATACTTAAGGGATCCGTAGACTGTTGCACAAAGGCCTTATCAACCAAAGCAGAGTAAAAAAAAAGGTACCTCTGACTCTATCTTAATTGCAACATGGCCGAGTTTATGGTGATAAATGAAAAAACTAACACACTGAGAAGAGTGTTCTGCGACCAGGAGAAACCAGCGGATACACTTTTGATTTTACACTTAGGATTAATTAATTTTCGTTGTTTCCTCCTACAATCGCTTTCTGTTTTCTGGTATTTGGGGATCAAATTTACTTTGTACTTTGTGCTTTCTATGATTGTATTCCTCCAGAAGTGTTTTCTCCTCCTTTGATCAAAATGGGTTTATTGTCTTCTGTTCTTCTGACATTTTTTTCCACTAACTATAAGCCGACTTTGTGAGACGATAACGGGCATCACAAGCGTGAGTCCAAGCAAACAAACAATCTCCATGGAAACTTTTACCACTGTGAAATCTCTTTCAATGCAGTCAATGAGTGAACCTTTTTCCTGTGTAAGGGATTCTGTGCCACTGTGCAAGTCCCTCAACTAAGGAGAAAATTAAGCCTTCAGTGTCATGCTTAAGGAGAAAAGCCTCTTTGTATGTTTATGAGCTAATTCATATCCACAAACCCTCCCGTACTCTTAGATCCTCTTCTGCAATCCAGCTCACATCACCATCTGCCCAGTTGACTAGTCCTGAATTGCTTGACTTTATGATCCATGGACACATTGCTGCTGTGTCTGGTAAGGTGTCCTTGAGTCCTCTGAAAGGTGCCTGTTCTAATATGGCTGTTTTATTTTTCCTCTGTTTAGTTTGCCAGGATGGTTGTGCTTTCCAAAGAGTATGGATATGTGGTGCTGACTGGCGTTGCCAGTATCATAATGGTCGGACATCTGGCCTATAAAGTTGGAAAAGCCCGCAAGCAGTACAATGTCCAGGTAAGCAGAGGCATTGGTGTTTAAATATAACATTGGTAGGATGAACATGGGGTAATTAGTCTTGTTTAAATTATCCCTGAGTGACACTGGGTGGATTTTTTTTGACTGCATAATTAAAAAGAAAGTGAGTTATATATGTGTATAATCTTGAGTAAATTGCTTGAGTTATGGAGAAGAGGTAGGACAACATAAGCGCTTCCATCTCCTTTTCAGACATGTAAATATTTAATGGCACTTATTTATGGAGAATATAGATGTTGAGTATGCTTCAGGATTACTGTTCGTTTTATTTGTTATTCTTGTTTTGTATTTTGACATCAAATTAAATGAACCAAATCAAAACAGAAAAAAATTGCAGAATGAACTCCACTCCTTCTCAATCATACTGTTTAAAAACCTGCACCCACCCATTCAAACGCACCACTCTACGCCTTGTTTGAATAGTTTCATGCCTGGGCGGTGCCGTCTGTGGCTCATGCACTTAAGAATTGCTTATACAAACAAAGTTGTCTTTCCTTGCAGTATCCTCAGATGTACAGCGACGACCCGGAAACTGGGACCATTTTCAACTGTATCCAGCGTGCACACCAAAACACGTATGTATGAGCTGAACTATGAGCAGCACAACTTCACTTAGCACACACTGCTGCACTGATATTGTGCCACACTCTCATGACTCATAGGAACAATGAGAAAAGAGTTGAAAGTTAACATGCTGTTGTCACCTCTCAACAGCCTGGAGATCTACCCCGCCTTTCTCTTCTGCCTCACAATTGGTGGTGTGCAGTGTCCTGTAAGTTTGTTTCTGCATATAGCACCAACATACATGCACACAAAATCTGAGTAATACTATTTTCATTGCCTTATAAAATCCTGTCATAAATGAGTGTGTTACCTTTCTTGTTTGTCTGGTTACCACAGCGTGCTGCCAGCGGACTTGGAGTTATATGGATCATAAGCAGGGAGGTGTACGCCCATGGATACTCCACAGGAGGTAAGAAAATGTTGGGCAGTCCACCAGCTTTTGTAAAATAACACAAGGTGCACAGGTGCAATTATTGTTGTTATTGTTGATATTATTATTATTATTATTAATGCAATTCATCCCAACCAGATCCTAAAAAAAGAATGCGAGGAGCGTTTGGCAACTTCGCTTTGCTTGGGTTGATGCTGACCACCGTCAGCTACAGCCGCCACCTGCTCGGCTGGACAGGACCACGGTTCGGCCCCTTCCGTCACCTAGAGTGTTGCCAGTGAGGACGAAGTCTTCAGGGTGATCTCACTCAGTCATTTACCTTATCATCAAAGCCATTCTATATAACCCATATACCTTACAACATGTGTGCTTACCTCTGACCAGTTTAACGTTTAAAGTCAGGTGAAGATCTTGTTCTAAAGTGACCCGACTGGTTCTCCAGGAAGGGAAATTCTTTATGTAGGATGCTGCATGGGGCGTATTCACTAGTTGGCACTCCCACAGCAAGCAAGATCCGACAGTTTGTCTTGATAGGATGTTCAACTCCACCCTGATTTAGAAATTTTAACTAAGTTGGCCCCATGACATGAATTATCTTTCATATTTTTGCAACTGACAAATGAAGATGTAATAAAACAGGGACCTTTAAGATTGATTGACTTTGTGACAGATGTTTGTATCAGCTTGTCTGAAAAAGTTAGATTTTGCACTCCTTTGATTATTTTTTTTATTTTAATTTTGTTTTTGGATGTTGTTTCTCGTGCTGAAAACAGGGTTTTGACTGGTCATACTGGTGATATTAAATATTATACATTGGTTATAAATAATCTTGTGCCCTTTTCATTCAGAGTTGAATGGGTATTGATTGAATGTGGGCTTGGTTAACACTAGTGTGTTTAAGGGAGCGGCTTTCTTTTTAAGCTGAGATACTGTTCAAAGTTCACGTTACTCGTGTAGGCAGGTGGATTTATATCTCTGCAGAGCAGTTGGCCTCAAAGCCAGTAATAAAGAAAACGCCTGTCACACAGGTTACAATGACACAGCATTAAAGCTTAAAGGGACAGTTCACCCTGAAATCAAAAATACATTTTCCCTCTTACCTGTAGTGCTATTTATCAGTCTAGATTGTTTTGGTGTGAGTTGCAGAGTGTTGGAGATATCAGCCATAACATTGCCTTCTCTCCAGTATAATGGAACTAGATGGCACTCAGCTTATGGTGCTCAAAGTGCCAAAAAATCCATTTGAAAAACTCAACAGCAATGTCTCTTTCCAGAAATCATGACCTGGTTACTCAAGATAATCCACAGACCTTCTTGTGAGTGGTTTCATGTAGGAACTATTTTCTTTCTACTGTGCTACACCCACCAAACGTATCACAGCACAGAAGGAAGCATGCATCTACTCAAGCGCTAGAGGCATGTGCTCATGACAGCACAAGATGTAAACATTAATGGCGTCCTGCTCGCATAGATGGATCATTTAACAGGCCTACAGGGCACAGACCCACAGGCCCCCCCTGACCTTCACCTGCAAAATGTCATGAGAGGTATGAAATAAATACAAATGGGTAAAAACAACCAAGAGATAAAAAACGGACTATACAGAGATACAAAACAACCGAAGAAGACACAAAGAAACTTTAAAGAGATACTAAATGACAACAAAGAGACCCAAAATGACGACGAAGAGACACAAACTGACTACAAAGATACATAAAACAACTATGTAAGGCACAAAATGACTACAGAGACACAAAATGACTACACAGAGGCACAAAATGACGACAAAGAGACACAAAATGACTACAGAGACACAAAATGACTACAAAGAGGCACAAAATGACGACAGGCACAAAATGATGACAAAGAGGCATAAACTGACTACAAAGAGGCACAAAATGACTACAAAGATACATAAAACAACTATGTAAGGCACAAAATGATGACAGACACACGAAATGACAACAAAGAGACAAAATGACGACAAAGACACAAAATGATGACGGACACAAAATGACAACAAAGTGGCACAAAATGAAGACAGAGGCACACAATGACTACAGAGACACAAAATGATGACAAAGAGGCACAAAATGACTACAAAGATACATAAGACAACCATATAAGACACAAAATGACCCCCAAGTGACACGAAACGACTTTAAAGAGATACTGAATGACTACAAGGAGACACAAAATGACTACATACAAAATTACTACACATACATGCAAAACACCAAAAACAAAAACAATTTAGGTGGTGTTTCTCTTTAATGGCCTCTTCCTCATCCGAGCTGTAACATTAGCCAGCTCAGTGATGCTAGGTGAACTAGCAGAAGATGCTTCCCTCTGTGCGGCCATACAATTGGAGGGTGTAGTTCGGAAGAAAGAAAGTAGTTCCTACATGAAACAGCTCACAACAAGGTCTGTGGATTATCTTGAGTAACCAGGTCATGATTTCTGGAAAGAGACATTGCTGTTCAGTGTTTTAAACATATTCTTTTGCTGCAAGGCTGAGCAGCTTTACTGGGGGCCTGGTTCCATTATATTTAAGAGAAGGCAGATATCTCTACAGGCGATATTTCCAACACTCGGCACCTCACACCCAAACAAATATAGACTGATTAACAGCACTACAGCTAAGAGGAAAAATATGTGTTTTTCACTTTTTGGGGTGAACTGTCCCTTTAAGAACTCACCCACATATCATAGCTGTAAGCTCCTCCAGCATACACTCTAAGCATGTGCAACGTATATAATTTTGGTTTCTGTTTTTATTATCAAACAGGAAATCTCAATATCAGTACATTTTTACAGTCCACATTTCAATGGCATATTATCATACGTCACTGTTGGCACTTAACAGCAAAGTAACTCAGAACACACTAGTTTAAAAACTGTGATACAACAGCTTAGTTCCAGCACGTTTGCATGATACTCCAGCTAATACAGATACAGATAACAACGATCTAAACTCTGTGCCTCTTCTCGTTGTCTCCGCTTAAAGCATTTGAACAAACACCTTGTGCAGAAACAAATACATTCTTTATAAATAGGCATTTTACAACACATTTAACAATAATAGTGTGTTTTACAGTTTGCTCATGTTAGTGTTTATTTAGTGTAGCTAGGTCTCTTCTCAGTGTCACTGGAAACAGAATAACCAATTTTTTATATACCAGCATCAGACCATGTTGACAAAAGATCCATAATAGGTGTAGAATTACACATTAAAAGGCGACGACAGTAAATATTTTCCACATGTAATTTGGGGTAACTTAATGATAAATTAGTGTGAGTGGCTTCTTCTGTAAGATTACTGCTGTGTCTGATTTTCCACAGATATGGCTGTTGAATTGTAAAATCCCTTCTTCTGATTTTTGTGTTGATTTTCTGCAAGACCTCAGCTTTAAGACAACACGTGCCACCTGACAATTTGGTTTGAAAGTGCACTTCACTTATATTTGGTCACCAAAGGGGTCATAATTTATATTCCTTAATCATTTTAGGCATATTGGCAACTTTCCCACGTGTCTCTTGCTCTCTTATTTCTCGCTGGTTAACCTGAGGTTGTCTTATTTATACAGGAGGATTAATGCAACCTTGATCCACATTACCTCAGATGTCCCCTAGGGGGCACTGCGACCTTTCATGCCACATTAAAGTGCTGTGCATACATGGGGAGTCAGTCAGGGCTGCAGAGGCACTGTAACTCAAACATATAGTTTCCACTAGACTGGAGCTTTTCAGAAATTTAAAGGGAATGTGGAAAAAAGTGCTTCTGAAACCTCCCATTTCAAAGACTTTATGGATCCTTCTCATGATAAATATTTTCTATTAAATCACCGATCCAAAACTCGTCTGCAGAGATGCAGCTGATTCCAGTCAAAGGCTCTTCTCAGGTCCACGCTAGTCTTCCTTTGGTGTCTCCGTCTGATCTCTGAGTAGTGGAAGTGACTGATGGGATGCTCCATCAGTAGGTGTATCTGGAGAGAGGCGTGTCCTCCATCAGATCGTCCTGGAGAAGACGATTGAAACAAGATATTGCTCTTGTTAGAATGACTTTACAAAGGTGAGGACATTTTTTTGTTTATATATTTTTGTCCCTTGCACGTATTCCTGGGAAAAGCACTGACCATGCTCAAACGTAGGATTTAATAGCTTCTGTTTGACAGGTTATTTTTGTGACAGTGATTTAAGACTGAGGGATGGAAGAGCGGGAAAGTTATGCCCCAAAATTTTCTCCATTCATGTTTGATTTTTTAAAGTTCACAGTGGATTTTCAAAGCATTAACAGTGAGTCTAGGTGATTTAGGGTTGAAATTTATGGCACAGCAATTTAGTATTACACTACCATAATACTGTAAGGAGGTGAGGTAATAACGGTGAGGTGGTCCGGCTGCTTGTGTATATTAATTGTGTATATTAATGCATGTCTCTATTCCACTGGCTAGTATGTATAAGTGTGCTTTACCATTGGTAGATCCTGCAGCCGATGGAACTCTGGGTGGTTTGTCCGCTGGCGGAACTTGAGGAAGAGGACGACAAAGACGATAGCAGTGGTGACGATGAACACTGACAGCAAGCCAGCCAGCAGGGGGTCTAGAGGTGAGCTTGAGCGGTAGCGGGGCCCCTTGAGGTCTAAATGACACAAACATGCCAATCCATTATCAAACAGCTGACACATTTCTGAAATAGACTGAGAAAATAAAGCCAAAGTAGGAGGCTTGACACAAAAACTCATCACCTTCATCTCCAACATTAAGCTCAGGCGGGACCTCGCGGTGTGTCGGTCCAGCAGGACCCCGGCCTGGAGCTGAGGTCAGAGGGAGTCCTGTTGCTGTCGGCTGCATGGTGGCTGCGGTCAGTGATTCAGACTGTGGCTGGACGGTGGAAGCGTGGGCTGTGGAGCTCGTATCCCGCTCTGTGTGGGCTGGCTGAGATGAAAAGGTGGCGAGGGCATCTGTGGTCAGAGTGGCTCTGCCTCCAGTGGTGGAGATTTGCTGCGGAAGGGTGGTGCTCTCGACTGTCGGCACAGATGAAAGGCTGGGATGTGAAGGCAGTGCTGTATCAATTCAAAACAGTACAGAGAATCCCTCACATCAGCTAAAGGAAACTTTACACCACCCTGCTCATGAAACTGACTCACTCCCACTGACATTAAAGCTGCTATACATGTTTTTGTTGTCAGGTCCAACCTGTCCTGCACGACAATGCCAAGAAACCCTGTTAAAAGCAGAGCCAGCGTAAAGTTAATGACCCGTTTCACACACTGTATTTTCATGCATCAAATAACAGCATGATCATAGTGGTGGTGGATATCACACCTTGCTTACTACGCATTTGTCCAGTTTGGCAGTGGATATAACACATTAGCATTCAGCAGAGGGGTTTGAAAATTTATGAGGACTCCTCACACTCTGCAAACCCTTTATTCAATGTTCTCCCTACAGGAGTCTTCAGACTAGAACATCTTGCTGCCACAGTAGCACTTAAAGCAATCCACATCCCAAATACTTTACTGGTTGTATAAACTTTAAAGCTAGGTCTATGCTCGCAATAGCCAAAAATGACATCATGTCTTTAGTGTCGAGCACGAAGGGTCCAAAAGTTGTTGTAGGGCGTGGTTGTGCACTACTGATTTTTGTAACTTAGCGCTCATTGCACATGCTGCTTATTCCAGTTCAACAGGGAAGACGAGCCGAGTAGGTAGCTATGACTCTTCATTGAGAGACCACAGTGACAGTCAAATGGCTTTAAATTCTCTGAAACAAATAGCCAGCACACTGGGGAAAGAGGAGGCTTCTCGCCGCAGGGTGTGGAAGAACAGTACAGGTGGCTGCAAAAGCTTAAAACAATCTCATGAAAACAATTTCAACTTCGGGGTAAGTGACAGTGATAATTACAATACACAAATGCAATATTTGATGGTATGTTAGTGTTTATTACTTTTGCGAGGCAGCCTGTAACATTCTCCAGCTACCACTTGTTGACTTCTTGACTATTCACAGGATACTACTTCTGCTGTTTTCACACAAAACTAAACTGTAATACGTCAAACTGTGACTTGACTTGAAAAATTAGGTTTTAAATTGACAAACATCATATGTGTAATTGACCCTTTGCTAAGTCCCACCGTCGAATGCAGACTGGCCAATCATAACATACCATCGGGCCGGCTCAGACCAGGGTCTGACAACAACCCAACTGTACTCCATTGACTCTAATGCAGTCATTTCAGATTTCCTTCATTTTCAGGCTGGTTTTGTGGATTTGGAGCTAAATGTTGTGCCTGGGGCACGTCGTGTATTAATGATACTCGTTACCTGGAGAGGTTGGAAAAAGATATATGTTTCTTCCCTGTTCCAAACATCAAAATCAAACCCTGAAAAGTGTAGGGTTAGCTAGCTAGCTACTGAAGATATTGCCTGACCGACCCTGCTGTACAGGAACCAGTGAAGGGAAGCAGGAACATTTGCTGATATTCAACCAGCTGTGTGTCATCGCAGTGTGTGCAGATGAACGGTGTTTGCCTTCCCATGGAGCTCCCTGACAGTCTGGCGGCGGCATGGGGGAATCAAGCACCATTCATCGTCAAGTTTCCCTTTATATTCATTGTCTTGTGTGGAGATCAGCAGTGATGTGGTGGTTCACTTTAACACTGTGATCTGTAGCCTATAGTTCGGCTTTAGCTTCTAACTATCTTTGTCTTTTTAACCTGTTGTTGCTGCTGAGTCAGTTTGACATCCTGGATATATCCTTCAAACACAGACTGTAGAGCCCTCTGTCTGCTTCTCTCTGAATCACTGTTTCATTTTTCCAAAAATGTGATAAAATTTCATCAGGGAGTGCAGTTAGTTACACTGTGAGCTCCATCGGACCATCGCAAAGGGGCGGGGCTTAGCGAAAGGACAATTCATGGCACATTTCAGACAGAATCAAAAAACTATTTGACTCTTTCCGTTGACAACAGCTGGACATAGTGTTTCTGAATTAAGGTACCATGGACACTGGAAGGAGAGGGACTTTGCCTCTCTATTGCATTATAACTTACAGGAGCTTACATTTTCTCATCAGTCAGTGCTTTATTCTTCCCATTTTTATTTTCTCTGTGAAACGACTGAATATACGTGAGGATAAACAAGCTTACTGCCTTTTCCCTCCTTCAACATGAGTATATTCTTACTCCACTTTGAGCACATGTGGCTGTTTACATCATGTTTGACAGCTCATGCTGACAGCTGGGGAGTTCAAGGAATTCAAGGCGTGTTCATGGAAGTTTACTACTGGAAGTGGACTACCTTTTTACTGTTTGTGTAGGGGCAGGCAGTGATTAGCGCTCCTGATGTGGGCAAAAGACAATAGTAAAGAATTGTTTGTAAGCTGAGAAGCAGAGACCACATTAGGATTATTGTTGTGTGTATTCTGCATTAGGTCACAAAGTAACTAAGAGTAATAACTGACTTTAGCTTTTGAAGTGAGAACCTCAAACACATTACTCTACAGGGACAAACGGTGTCGACAGCAGCTAAAACGGGGACACGGGTGTGATCTGGTTGACATTACGTCATGTTGTTTGTTATTTCTGAGCTGCTCAAAGAGGCAACATGGCAGAGAGGGTTATATTTATCTGATCTATAAAAGGGAATCTCTTAAATGAGGTTGCGACACACATTCTCAATCTCAGCGTAGTCATGTGGGGGTCAGGGGACGAATATGTTCCTGGATTGCTGCTGGCAGTGGAGTCTGAAAAGAGATCGTCTGTTTGCAAACAGGCAGCTTTTAGTGTGTGGGGTGTTTTATTTGAAGAATCTGGACGAAGTAAACAGACTGGACAGTAAAATCATAGATGCACACTTATAGAATTATAGGTGAAATGATGACTGCAATTTCTATGTTTCTGAGTGAAAAGCCTGAGCTTTTAAAAAGAGGCATGCATGTAGGTTTGTCTTGGTTACCTGAAGGTGAAGTCAGGGCGACGGGTACAGTCGTGTGTTGAGATGTGGCCTCTGCAGAGCTTGCATGTGTTTTATATTCTGCAGTCTCTGAACGGACTGTCCCTTCAGTCATGGCAATGGTAAAAGTTTCAGTTGAGGTTTCGTCCTCGCCTGCAGGATTATGTGTCTGCTGTGAGAACTTGTTCCCAGGATCCTCTGTCAGGTCAGGAGATGCTGAGATTCCAGTGTGACTCTCGTCGGCAGCCAGGGTGAAGACCGGAGGCAAAGCACTGCTCTGACCTGGGAAATCAAAGAGAAGTTATAAAAAAGGGCTGATGGATGAATTGTTTCGTCTTCATGTTTGGGTCTAAAAGAATCCTCAAATCCTAAAATTCAAAATTCAGATATCTTGTTTTTTGTCCCAACAGTAAATATTAAGTTTACTGTCACAGACTGGGGAAAAAAATTATTCACGTGATGACACTTTTCCTTAAATGAAGTAGGGTGTGCACATAAGTGTCATTTACACTAGAGATGCTGGGGACACGTCCTCACCACTGTTCACATTTTTGCATGTGCCACAATAAGTCTACATGCTCGACACACTGGACACCTTTAACAAATGAGAACGCTTTAAGAAAGGTTTATTTGTACAATAAGCCAATGTACAATGCAAATATAATGTAAATATAGAGGAAACATTTGTGTGCAACACGCTCTCACACCTAAATGAGGGCCCTAAATAGGTTTTGATTTCCACTGACTTAAAAAACAACTTACCTAACCGTTTTAACGATTGCAGTTTTGAAAACATTCTCAACATCATGTCGTTTTTCAGTCCAAAAATACTTGGTTAGGTTAAGACAACAGGTGATAAAGTTTAGGAAAAACATCATGGTTTGGCATTAAATAAGTACTTTTGTCACAAACAAAACTTTTGTCACTAGCATGCTACGCTATGTTTTTATTGAAATAAGTCAACATCGATTGATGGCGGGATGTGAATACTGGTCTACTGGGTGAAAGTCCTGTGTGTTTGACCCATCCACGACTTCTCCCACCCACCCTATAAAGGCTTCTTGAATATTTGTACAACATAACAAGGACTGTTGCTTTTTATGCTGCATTAGGAAAAAAGAACAGGGTTTGGCTCTCCCAGGTGAAAGTCAGTGTTTGTTGGACCCGTCCACCACCCCTCCTTCCCGCCTCAGTTGGACTTTTGCGGCCTTAACTTTCATCCTTGTCCCACTGCATTTCCCCCTGATGCCGCCGGGTGCTGTTAAACTATAATGGCAACTGGCCGTGTATCATGCCAATATTAAAGGATGCCTTTTTTTGTTGGTTTCTGATGCTGCAAGTCACTGCCCAAGTGTCGGATTTTGACAACTTCGGAGTGAGACCGGGCTCCCTAAACAGAAGACACAGGAGAAGATGAAAGAGTACATCATGCCTACGTGTGCTGAGAAAAGCTGATCTTCAGGAGAATTTATTTTAAAGAGAAATACAGAATACTCGAGAGCCTTACCGCATGTTATTCAATGATATTTTATATTACGACTTGTCATCTGCTGCCTGCATTTTGTGTTTTCCTTTTCATTAATGAAGTTCAATTTGTGAAGAAAAATTGAAGTGTTTGACGCTCAAAATTTCCTGGAGGGGGACCCCCAGAGCCCTGCTTAATATGAGTCCCCCACACTTTTGAAATGAAAGCTACGCCCCTGGTTGTGCATATATTAAAAGTTCAACGAAAATAAATAACTAGGAGACACAGATCAAGAGTAACATGAGCATCCATACAGCGAAAGAAAATGTAAATTATGCACTGAGGTGCTGAGCGGACTGTAAGAAGTGAATAAAATAAGTGAACTTAATGATAATAATAAAATGCAACCAACAGCCTGCAGCTCCGCGTGAACTTTCCATAAGATCAATAGGAGCATCATGTGAGGAATCGATGAGGGCTCCAACTCGCGTCAGCAGGATGTCAAGTCCGTCCACATCAGACACAAAGACACACAGACACACACACAGACACACACGCGCCGGGGATGACACCTTACCTCTTGTCTGCGATGAGCCGGTAAGCACCACCAACACGCAAAACGCCAAATTCATTTCAGATTTCATCTCCTCCGCGGCCTCCTCCTGCAGATCACAATAAAACACACAGAGCTAAGCGGGCTCTCCACAGCGGCTCTGCTTCTTAGCTCTGAGGTTGTTTCCGTTACGTGATTTGACAGGGCACATCATCAGCGCTAAAAATATCCTGAGGGAGTCGGGCAGAAGAGAAGCAGGGGTGGGGCCGCGCGGCAGGCTGCATGCGGGCGGCGGCGGCAGCAGACTGGGCTGCACGCGCTTTATTCCTAATCTATCACCAAATGTCACTCTCCTGCTCTTTGTTTTTCCTGCTAGTCACTCATGTCTGCATATTCCTCCGACATGCATCAGTTTGCAGCCGCACCGCTGCTCCAATCAGCTGTCCGTGCGTCAGAGGCGCAGTTGTGTGCGTCAGGAGCGCCTGTTGTGGAGCGCAAGTTTCACTGTGTTCATGATTATTGTTGGCTCCACTGTTGGTATATAGACATTGAACCGTGATAGGTGAATAGGGTGTCAGCTGGTGGTAATGTGAGACAACTTTCTCAGCCTCCTCAGAGGTCAGTGTGTCGTCACGCCTGAGCGCACTGCCCACATGTGTACTGTATGGACAGCTGAATGACCCGCTGCGTCCTCTGTCAGCGTGCTCTGACACACTTTAGAGGACAGTGTCTCCTCGTTTTAGTCACTTCTCTCTCTTTTTTTGGGGGGGCCGATCAGGTTTTGATTTCTGAGGGAAACTGCACCAGGGAGGCACCTTCACGCTGCGCCAGATGGAGCCTCCAGCCAATCCGGGAGACAGCCCGGTGGAGTTGGAGTTGACGGTGGAGAATGTGGAGTCGGTGAGTTACTTGTCAATAATCAGGCGCTTCACCAGGTGACTGCTTGTTGAACTGTACCCACAGGTGGAGCTGCTGTAGGACCACTCATACACGAATTTGAATACATAATGTGTGCCACAAAGAATTGCATCATCTCATATTGATTTATATATTCTATATTCTACAATAACTAATGTAAAAATAAAACAGCAGCAGTTCCATCAAATAGGAGATGGCTGTTTCTTAACTGTAGCTCAGCATAGGGGAGATTAGACAAACTGGACATTTTGTAACATGATATCAGCTATAAGCATATGCTGTCCTAATAATAACTAACACCATGTGCCTTGGATTAGTTGCCATGGCAACACTTTTTTTTCACAACTCTATTCAAACAATTGGACATGCAGCATGCATGACTATTGGTGCAACTCGGCCATTCAATTAAAAATGACTCCTGTGTAAAGAAGTGTCATGAATCAACCTGTTACACAACGTTAAACACACACTGTCATCACTATATCTCCTCAGTCAAAACAGAGGAAATAACAATACCAGTAAACTTTATTTAGATACCATCTGTCATACAAGAAATACTTTACAATAATGGCATTACATGCTCAGAGTGCTTCACATGGAAACCAGCACCGTGTCATCTCAGTAAATCATAAGATAATAAAATTGTAAAACCAAGTACGAAAAAAACCATTTAAAAATAATTTTCAGATTCAGATTCAGACGACTTTATTATTCCCACCAGGGCAAATTGTTTGAAAACCGCTTGCCTTGCACACATACTATAACATACAGTAATGCAAAGACACATAAATAGATGAGTAACTAATAAAAAATATGCCAAGGAGTTCAGTGGAATAAAGGAATTTATAGTTGTTTTTTTTAAGAAAAAGTTAATAGACTAATTATCAATAAAAGAAATAAGAAAACAATAAAAACATCCATCCATCCATTTAGCTAATTGTCTTGTCTGATATCTATAGGTAGTGTGTTTTATAGATTTGAGGCGTAACTGACAGAGAGCGCATCCCTGATTTTTCTCTCCTCCTGCAGGCTCTCTATCAGCTGTACTTTGACCCAGACATGGCAAATAAGAATGTAGCCCAGAAGTGGCTGACCCAGGCCCAGGCCTCTGCGCAGGCGTGGCAGTTCTGTTGGGCCCTGCTCGGCCCTGACAAGGTTGGTGTGCTGCTGTGCTTCTGCTCAGACATCTTTACAACTAGTCTGCGACTATTGCAGTGTGCAAGAATATTAGGCAGTGTTAAGAAAGACACACACATAATAAGTGGTGGTCTGGCAATCCTTCCCTAGAAAATTCTAAGTGTTAAATGCTTCAAGGAACAATGGTTAAGATTTAGAAAGATACAGTGGCGTCTAGCGGTAGGATTGCAGATTGCAACCAGCTGAAACTTCTCCTGGTTAGGATTCCCTCAGTGTTTATTGTGCAGGAGGTTTTTGCTGGGAGCCAAACAGAGGTCTCTTCCTTCCTTCCATTTAGTTGTCACTGCATATTGGTAGGTACATGTCCCTAGCATCCTTACCCAATTCTATGCCCTTGCAGTATCTCCATAATATGCGTCTGTCTCTTTCCAGCTCCCAGAGGTTCAGTTTTATGGTGCCAGCACCCTCCACACCAAGATCTCCCGTCACTGGAGCGACCTCCCCACAGACCAACATGAGAGCCTGAGAATGCAGCTCCTCTCCCACATCCTTCATTTCTCCTCAGGGCCCAAAATGGTGCTAACCAGGCTGTGTGTCGCCCTGGCCTCTATGGCTCTCAACTTAATTCCACAGGCTTGGTCCCAGCCGGTGGCGGACATGGTGAGGGCCTTTCAGCCACAGAAGCCTGACTCTGAAGGCAGCACTGGCGCAGAGGCCTCCCAGGACCCTCACGCACACTGCCTCGCACTGCTGGAGCTCCTCACCGTACTTCCAGAGGAGTTCCAGAGCAGCCGGCTGACTCAGGCTCGTCGTGCCCAGCTGAGGGAGGCCCTGGCTGGGGAGTGGGCGGTGGTGTGTCCCATGCTGCGTCAGCTGCTCCAAAGCCATGACTCCTCCGACCAGGTGAAGGAGAAGGTGCTCCGCTGCCTGTCCAGCTGGGTGGGGCTGGACGTGCCGTTAGGGGAGAGTCATGAACTGGTCCAGGACTGTTTCACTGCGCTGTCCAACTCAGAGCTGTTTGATACAGCTGTGGAGACGATAGTCAACGCCATCTCACAACCTGACAGCCAGAGGTGAGAAACACGCTGCAGCATACATTCATTAAAGGGACAGTTCACCCCAAAATCAAAAATACATATTTATTCTCTTACCTGTCGTACTGTTTATCAGTCTAGATTGTTTTGGTGTGAGTTGCAGAGTGTTGGAGATATCGGCTGTAGAGATGTCTGCCTTCCCTCCAATATAATGGAACTAGATGGCACTACCAAACCAACCCCAAACCAAACTAACACCATTAACCGTATCACCACGCAGAGGGAGGCATGCATCTACTGCCAGAAAAGAATATATACCTTTGATTTCAAGTGTTCCTTTAAGGTCATAGTTTCTAGGCATGTGAATCCGAACATGTGTGTGCAGGTACATCGATGCTCTGGTTAGCTTGATGCCTCTGGTGTTGGGCCTCCATGACCAGCTGAAGACAGCGGCTCAGGATGGGGACATGGAAACCTCACATGGGATCTGTCGCATTGCTGTGGCCATGGGGGAAACACACTCCAGGTGAACACAGATAGGCCTACGCACTCTACACACACGCTGCCATCCTTTAACCCAGCTTCAGTAGATTGTTTTTATTTCTTAATTTGGATCAATGTGTTTGTGCATGACAGGGTTTTGTTGGAACAGGTGGAGCACTGGCAGGAGTATCTGGCTTTGGTTAACATGATTCTTTTCTGTACCGGCATCCCTGGACACTACCCAGTCAGTGAGACCACCAGCTCCCTTACACTCACCTTCTGGTACACCCTGCAGGTAAGGTGAATGAATGAATGCTTTGTACAGCTTTTGGGTTCCCATGTGGATTTATTTTTTCCACCTTAAACATGTTAGAAAGAGACAACAAGATTTTTGCACCTCCTCTTGGCTCTGTTTTCAGGCTTCAGAAAATCTAGCCTGTGACGGGAGATTTTGGCCAATTACAGGTCATTTCAGAGAGAGGGCATTCCTACTGGCTGGTCTATGGATGCAGATACATATGGACATCCCTTCAGATAGGGAAAGCCTGATTCAATGGCAGAGGATCCTGCAGGGAGGGTTATTATTCCAGCATTGGCAACAGCTACCTACACTGCAAAGAAAACCCAAAGAGTCCAACAATAAACCAAAGAAAACACTAGTGATTGGATTTAATAAGATTTCAATCAGACTAACATGGTTACCTGTATTTTTTCTAAGACCATAAATCGATTTTCTCTAATGTCATGTAAACATACTGAGTGTGTCCTCTGCCTCACTCCCTACCGCCACAGACCACCTAGGTGGGAGGAGTGTGGGCAGCAGCTCCTGAGATGGACCCCCAGTCAGTGGCCACAGCATGAATCCAGCTGGCGCAAACCCTAGCTCTGGTGGACCAGACAATGTGAAAGTATGTTGTTGTGTCCCAAGGATTTAGACACTAAACTGTCCTAATTCTTTCTTGCATGTTCAGGATGACATCTTGTCATTCGAGGAGGACAAGCAGGCAGTTTACCTGCAGGTCTACAGGCCAGTTTACTTCCAACTGGTGGACGTGCTACTACATAAATCCCACTATCCCTCCCAGGATGAGTACACCTCCTGGTCTTCTGATGACAAGGAGCAATTTAGAATTTACAGGTAAGACAAAAAACTAAAGAACGTGTGTAAGGAACTCTAAAACTGGACTTAACTCTTCTCACACAAGACATAAAGTATCTAGATTTGAGTGCATGGCAACCCGTCAAATAGTTGTGGAGAAATTTCTGCCCACGTGGCTAAAAATGGTAGCTACAGATGATCTCCAACTATGTTTCCCTGTCTATTTTGCATTTCAGAGTGGACATTTCTGACACTCTGATGTATGTGTATGAAATGCTGGGAGCAGAGCTGCTCAGCAACCTCTACGACAGGCTGGGCAGACAGCTGATGGACCCCCAACAGTCAGCAGTATGGCAGGTGATGTCATTAATCACTGACTCCTATTCCATAAACATCTACTATCTGTGTGAGGGTTTTACCTGCACAATATTTCACAAAGTAAATATTGTTTTTTAAATTCTAGTTTCCCTTTCTCACTGTGTGTAACTCCGAGTGTGTTCCCCCTCTCTTTACCTAACATCACACTTTGTGTTTGTCCCCCTTCAGGACACAGAGGCGCTCTTATTTGGCTTCCAGTCCATAGCTGAGACGATAGACGTGAACTACTCTGATGTCATCCCTGGTCTTATTGGTCTCATCCCCAGAATCAACATCAGCAACATCATGCTGGCTGACACCGTCATGTACACTATAGGTACATACCTATAGGGTACTGGGGTTGGATAGAGGGTTTATATGTAGTGGCGTCATCAAATGACTCAGCTGTAACAAACCCATGACATGCACCCCCTTACTGAATTTCCCCTGTTGCCCAGGATCCCTGGCTGAGTGGCTGGCTGACCATCCCGTGATGTTGGGTGGCATATTACCCATGGTGCTCCAGGGCCTTGTGAAGTCAGAGCTGTCTGTGTCCAGTGTATCCACTCTGAAGAGGATCTGCAGGGAGTGTAGACACGACCTCGGCCCCTACGCTCAGGACATCCTGACCGTGTCACAGGTCAGACGTACAGCCTTTTGTTTTTTTTAACACTGGTTGATTCCTCTCTTTGTATTAACACTTATGTTCCCTTGCAGGATGTACTGGTAAAAGAAATCCATAAGGTGAGTAAACAGCCTTAAACATTCATCTGTTCATTCCTATGATATAAACACGAATGCACCAGGCGTCTCTCTGAGGACATCATGCACGATGTGTGCTCTATGTGTTTCTGCGTGTCTGTGTGCAGAGCAGCCAGTGCATGTGGTTGATGCAGGCTCTGGGTTTCCTCCTCTCCGCCCTGCCGGTAGACGAGATTCTGGGCAGACTTCACTCTCTCATCACCCCTCACGTCCAGCAGCTGGATTCACTGGCCCAGCAGGAGGTACGTCCAAAGAAACTCACATGACTTTTACAGAAAACAGTCTTTGAAAGTGGTCTGGTACTGATCAAGAAAGCTGCAGCCAGCAGCGGTGAAACAGGCTGCAATGTAACCATTCGAGGTATTTGAGCAACATCAGTTTACATCCGCTACAAATGTTTTTGCCACTGACAGACTCAGCTTGGACATCCAGAGAGAGCTCGGAGTAGAGCTGCTGCTCCTTCGTGTCGAAAACGGTCAGTTGAGGCAGTTCTGGCATCTGATCAGGGTGCCTCCTGGGAACCTCCCGTATGAGGTTTTTCCAAGCACGTCCTATACTGGGACGCCCCGGGACAGACCCAGAACACGCTGGAGGGATTAATGTCGCATCTGGCCTGCATAATGGGTGTATAATGTAAACCACCCCTTTATTAGTTGACAGTACATTACAGAGCAGGTCAGAAATGTCTGTTGACAGAGACTCAGATACTGCTAGCATTTTTTATTGCAGCGTTTGACAGCAAAAGAACTGTAAAATTGCTCTTTGCTCTTACAACAGCTGTCACATTGTGATAATTTTCTTTTCTTATGTTTTTGCTGTCATCAAAAGGCTACACATCAAACCTATTGTCTCTCTTTACAGCCTGATCCTGCCAACAAACAGTCTATGATCCACATCCTGGGGATGCTGTCCAGTCTCTTCACCACTCTGGACATCAACAGACAAGCAGACAGCTTAGAGGGAGCCCCCAGCCCAAGACTCCCCCCCTCGCAGAGCACACAGAATCCAGTACGTTGAGCCATAAAAATCGTGTACCAAGAACATGGGTGCCACTATCCCCATTATCACAAGTCATACTGTATTTGAATGATATGAAATCAGAGGTGGAGCTTGGGGTTGCTTGTGGGGCGTGGGGTGTTGTGTTGGTACGCCGAGTGCTGTTATTTTCGACTCACTCTCTGGTGCGCTGTCTGTCAGAGCCAGATCAAATGATCTAATTTTTTAAACAAGTAATATTCATATTGGTTTACATAAACAATGTGATTGTATTTCCCATCTTTGCTGAGCAACAGTTTTGAGTGAAAGAAATTAAAGGCCTGTCCCAAATATAGGCCTGTTGATTTTAGTGATTTAAGCAAATAATACCCTGGGCTATTAATGGAAGTTTACAGTATCATGTTTTTCCTCGATAATGGGATTTTAGGTATTCGATTATCTCAAATGGCTTGAAAATTTGTGCATATAGCTACCATAAATCCATCAGTCAAGTGGTGGTTTGTTAATCGACCCTCAGAATGGGCCCTGTGCATCAATATTTTTGAACATCTAAAATATTTACATATGCTGAAATGAACCAAACAGACCTATATTGAAATACATTTTGTAATAATTATAATCTTTTTTTAGGTTGTTGTTGTGCTACAGCAAGTGTTCACACTGATCCAAACCATCCTCAGCAAGTGGCTCGATGACTCAGATGTAGTGGAGGTAGGAGGGTTTTTTAAACTGATTGTATAAATATGTATGATGTGTGTGTGCATGTGTCATTAATCTATGCGTGTGTTTACTGACTCACAGCCCTCTATGCTTCCCTCAACAGGCAGTGTGTGGGGTATTTGATAAATCAGTCCGAACCCTCCTACATGATTTTGGGCCCATGGTGGCTCAGCTGAGTGAGATGCTGGGGCAGATCTATAGCGCCTTCCCACAGGCCTCAGCTCTGGATCTGGCGCGGCAGGTACGCCCCCACAGATCGGGCCCTAGATAAAAGCATTAGCCCTCCAATGTGTTATCAAGACTCTTTACATATTTTTGGGATCAGATGTCATTCTCTTTCTCTCTTTTTTTTTTTTAGATGGTTCACATATTTGCCGGAGAGGAACATCACATCTCGAACATCAAAAGCCTTATTGAGGTGTTGACTTCGACCACACTTGCTATATTTCAGCGAGGTAATACACACTTGCAAATACATTTATACTTATTATGCCTCTAAACAGCGATGGCTGTGGCTGGAGGCATTATGTGTTCAGATTGTTCGTCCATCCGCCCATCCCGTTGTAAACGTGATATCTCAAGAACACATTTAGGGAATTTCTTCTAATTCAGCACAAACATCCACTTTGACTCAATAATGAATTGATTAGATTTTGAAGGTACAAGAGATAGGTTACCATGACCTTGTGTCCGTCTCATGCTTGTGAACATGATATCTCAAGAACTCATGTGGGGAATTTCTTCATATTTGGCACAAATGTCCACTTTGACTTAGTGATCACTGATTATAATTTGGTGGTCATAAGTCAAGGTCACTGTGACCTTGAAGCTGTTCCATTTTCGTTAAAAAGCCATATATTCAGAACACACGAAAGAAGGAGTTTCTTCAAATTTGGCACAGATGTCCACTTGGACTCAAGGATGAGCTGATTACATTCTGAAGGTATAATAGAAAGGTTACCATGACCTTGCGTCCATCTCATTCTCGTGAAGCCGATATCTCAAGAAAGCCTTGAGGCAATTTCCTGAAATTCAGCACAAACGTCCACTCAGATTCAAGTATGAACTGAGTAGATTTTGGTGATTTTACACAAATGTATAATAACATCCTATGATGAAGTCATTACATTTTATATCTAAAAGGTCAAAGGTCAGCTTTAATGTGATACTGTAATGTTCTGCAGAAACACTTTTATGAATGTAAACTGTAACTGCAACTTGACTGGTTCATTGAAGCATACAACCACAAGGCGGTAATTCTAGTTTTTAGATGTATGTTTGTCTCGTCTGATCTTGTATTTATTTTACAGGTCCACGTGATCATCCCGATATTGCAGAATCATTTATGCATCTTCATGCTCAGGTGGGTTGAACGTTCTTGTCCACTGTTACTCACGTCTGCAGCACACAGAAAGCTTCGCCTAATCACTTTGTGTTCATTCAGATTCTTAAAAGGAAGCCTGATATGTACCTGTCTGACCAGCTGGATGTTAAAGCGCTGTTTTACTGTGGTGAGTATCATCATGTGCTTGCACTGTAGACAGGCCATACTCATGGGTATGACTCAGTATCTAATGTCAGACTTTTCTTTTTGCTTATTTAAAGATAAAAATTAATTGCATTGGATTATTTGATCCATTTTACATGTTTGAGCCAGTGCAATCTAAAATTTGACTTTGCAAGGCTTACTGTGTTCAAAATCAAGACACAACTGTTCTCTCTGAATCGTTTTTTCTCTTCTGTTTTTCATGATTTTAAAAAGACAACCCTTTGTGTGACTCATTCCCTGATATATTTAATAATAAAAAAACCTCTCTGTTTCTTCCAGGGATTCTATCACTGAAGTTCCCGGAGACACCCACAGTAAAAGCTGCCATTGTATTCTTTGTAAGTTAAGAGAGTGTGCACTCAGTGATTTTCTTTTTCAGTCTCGACCATAGAAACATATTTATCATAAATACAAGATGCAACCATTAAAGATGCATGTTCTTCTCCAAGCCAAAATTTTTGCCTTGTCCTTGACAGACAGAGCTGTTGCCTCGTTGTAAAGACATGCCTTTATTTGGTGAAGTGTTGCAGAGGGATGGAAAGATTCTGACAGAGACCATACTCCAGGTGAGCCACTAGACACAACGAGAAATGACAATATTTTTAATAAGGGAAGACACTACAGGTGAAAATATATTTTTTCATGCACTGGTCAATTTTTTGCTTCAATTACATGTCTTCTTTCAGAATAGTGGGGGAAAACATCCAAAATATCAATCAATCAAATTTTATTTATAAAGCCCAATATCACAAATCACAATTTGCCTCACAGGGCTTTACAGCATATGACATCCTTCTGTCCTTAGGACCCTCACAGTGAATAAGGAAAAACTCCCCCCCAATAAACCTTTAACAGGAGAAAAAAACAGTAGAAACCTCAGGAAGAGCAACTGAGGAGGGATCCCTCTTCCAGGACGGACAGACGTGCAATAGATGTCGTACAGAACAGATCAGCATAATAAATCAACAGTAATCCACAATGAGACAGAAAGAGAGACAGAGAGAGAGAGACAGAGAGAGAGAGATATGCAGGACAGACGGTAATGACAGTAGCTTACAACAACATTAATGAAAGTAATAATATTATAATTAGTTCTGGCTACTGTGGTACAATATGTTCAAAGTAAATATTAATATCTCATAGTATACATATGTGACAATAATCATATGTGTATAATAACAGTAGAAGTATGACTAACTGTACGTTCACACCAAAAGCTTCATGAGCGCCAGCAGTCGCTCAGGTTGCTGGCATTGCGCTGCCTGGCAGCTCTGGCAGGGCTTGCAGAAGGCTGCCAAGGGGCGGGGCTTTCAAGCTGCGCTGCAGAAGATCCCTTTCTTTCTTTCTTTCACTGTCGCACCTTGAGAATAATTGGCTGCTGCTCGCTGCTGCCGACGCTCCAGACGCCCTTCGTAGCAAGCGTACATTGAAAATTGAATGGCTGCTGGCCGCTTATGACGCTCATGACACTTTTGGTGTGAATGCACAGTAATGATAACAGCAGCAGCAGGAGGCATCTGGCAGGACCATGGCAGCAGCACAACCACACATGTCACACTATCCAGGCACCGCTGCAATACGAGTTAACCTGAGAGACAGTGGAGCACAAAGGCTCTGGAGAAGAAGCCGAGTTAGTGACATGAGAGACAGAGAGAGAGAGAGAGAGAAGGAGAGAAGGTGCCCGGTGTATTATAGGGGGTCCTCCGGCAGTCTAGGCCTAAGTCAGCCTAACTAGGGGCTGGTACAAGGCAAGCCTGAGCCAGCCCTAACTATAAGCTTTATCAAAGAGGAAAGTCTTAAGTCTAGTCTTAGGAGAGGAGCCTGATAGTTGAAGGCTCTGGCTCCTGATCTACTTTTGGAGACTTTAGGGACCACGAGTAACCCTGCATTCTCCGAGCGCAGTGTTCTGGTGGGATAATATGGCACTATGAGCTCTCTAAGATATGACGGAGCTTGACCATTTAGAGCTTTATAAGTTAACAGTAGGATTTTAAATTCACTTCTGGATTTTACAGGGAGCCAGTGCAGAGAAGCTAAAATAGGAGAAATATGATCTTGTTTCTTAGTTCCTGTTAGTACACGTGCTGCTGCATTCTGAATTAGCTGGAGAGTTTTTAAGGACTTACTAGAGCTACCTGATAATAGAGAGTTACAGTAATCCAGCCTTGAGGTAACAAAAGCGTGGACCAATTTTTCTGCATCTCTTCGGGTCAGGATAGGCCTAATTTTCACAATAATACGCAGATGAAAAAATGCAGTCCGTGAGGTTTGTTTTAAATGAGAATTAAAAGACAGATCTTGATCAAATGTTACTCCGAGGTTTCTTACGGTAGTGGTGGAGGCCAGAGCAATGCCATCTAGAGAAACTATGTCATCAGATAAAGAGTCTCTGAGTTGTTTGGGGCCAAGAACAATAACTTCAGTTTTGTCTGAATTTAACATCAGGAAATTGGTGCTCATCCAGGTTTTTATGTCTTTAAGGCAATTATGAAGTTTAGTTAATTGATTACTTTCTTCTGGCTTCATAGATAAATACAACTGTGTGTCATCCGCATAACAATAGAAATTTACAGAGTGATTTCTAATGATGCCAATGTCTATTAGTGCAAATTTAATTGTATACAGCCTCATTTGCACACTTAAACATAAAGTTTAAAAAAAACTTCTTATACAAAAAATTATTGTGTTAATGTTAGTAATAGTCTGGGGAAGTTTCGGGGACGTTTGACCCTATTCACCTGCAGTGTTTCCCCAAAGTGTCCTGTGTAGTGTGATTATGAATATTGATTTCAGAGCACACAATTACTCTTTGGTAAACTTACTTCTATTAAATCAGTGCAAACATTTTATCACTGATGTTTATTCTAATTTAAAACTATTACCAAATTGCCTTCTAATGGAAGCATGCCGTATGTTTTTGCTCCTGTCTCAGGCAGTTGGTGGCGAGTCACCTCGCAGTCTGGCGGAGCACTTCTCTGAGGTGTTGTTGAGTCTTAACAGACACTGTCCAGCTTTGTTGTCCCAGTGGCTGAAAGAGACACTACAGACCCCAGGATTTCCCTCGGCCCAGGTCTCTGCAGAGCAGAAACACACCTTCAGTCAGCAGATTCTGAGGTAATAATAAACCTGTTACAATTTTTTTTGCCCCCAATGTTTTGATGCGACTTTGGAAACAGAAGCCCAGTCAGTGGTGTCTTGAAGGAACTACGATGGAATGACCTATTGTTAAACAAATTTAACAAAGCAAATTAAACTACACTATGACATTTTCCTATCACATTATGATGGCACATTTTAAGCACATCTACATGCCATATTATACTATGACATTTTTTTCATCATTTCAGATTACATACTATACTATGACTTATTTTCATCATTTTTTCATGATTTTGGAGAACATACTACACTTTCACTTGTTTTCATCATTTCAGACGACATACAATACTATGACTTTTTTTTCTTCATTTTGGACAACATACTAAACTATGACTTTTTTCATCATTTTGGACGACATACTATACTATGACCTTTTTTTCATCATTTCGGATGACATACTACACTATGATATTTTTTTCATCATTTTGGACGACATACTATACTATGACTTTTTTTTGCATCATTCTGGACAACATTCTATACTATGACTTTTTTCATCATTTTGGACGACATACTATACTATGACTTTTTTTTGCATCATTCTGGACAACATACTATACTATGACTTTTTTCATCATTCTGGACGACATACTATACTATGACTTTTTTTTCATCATTTCGGACGACATACTATACTATGACTTTTTTTTGCATCATTCTGGACAACATTCTATATTATGACTTTTTTCATCATTTTGGAAGACATACTACACTATGATATTTTTTCATCATTTTGGATGACATACTACACTATGATATTTTTTCATCATTTTGGATGACATACTACACTATGATATTTTTTCATCATTTTGGATGACATACTATACTATGACTTTTTTCATCATTTCGGACGACATATTATATTATGACTTTTTTTTCATCATTCTGGACAACATTCTATATTATGACTTTTTTCATCATTTCGGATGACATACTACACTATGATATTTTTTCATCATTTTGGATGACATACTATACTATGACTTTTTTCATCATTTTGGACGACATACTATACTATGACTTTTTTCATCATTTTGGACGACATACTATACTGTGACTTTTTTTCATCATTTTGGACGACATACTAAACTATGATATTTTTTCATCATTTTGGACGACATACTAAACTATGATATGTTTTCATCATTTTGGAAGACATACTATACTATGACTTTTTTTCATCATTTCGGACAACATACTATACTATGACTTTTTTTGCATCATTCTGGACAACATACTATACTATGACTTTTTTTCATCATTTCAGAGGACATACTATACTATGACTTTTTTTTCATCATTTTGGACAACATACTATACTATGACTTTTTTTTCATCATTTTGGACAACATACTATACTATGACTTTTTTTTCATCATTTCAGACGACATACTATACTATGACTTTTTTTCATCATTTTGGACAACATACTATACTATGACTTTTTTTTCATCATTTTGGACGACATACTATACTATGACTTTTTTTCATCATTTTGGACTATACTATGACTTTTTTTCATCATTCTGGACAACATACTATACTATGACTTTTTTTCATCATTTCAGACGACATACTATACTGTGACTTTTTTTCATCATTTTGGATGACATACTAAACTATGATATTTTTTCATCATTTTGGACAACATACTATACTATGACTTTTTTTTCATCATTTTGGACGACATACTATACTGTGACTTTTTTTTCATCATTTTGGACGACATACTAAACTATGATATTTTTTCATCATTATGGACAACATACTATACTATGACTTTTTTCATCATTTTGGAAGACATACTATACTATGACTTTTTTCATCATTTTGGACAACATACTATACTATGACTTTTTTTTATCATTTTGGACGACATACTATACTATGACTTTTTTTCATAATTTTGGAAGACATACTATACTATGACTTTTTTTTATCATTTTGGACGACATACTATACTATGACTTTTTTCATCATTTTGGATGACATACTATACTATGACTTTTTTTATCATTTTGGAAGACATACTATACTATGACTTTTTTTCATCATTTCGGACGACATACTATACTGTGACCTTTTTTCACGATTCTGGACAACATTCTATACTATGACTTTTTTCATCATTTCGGACGACATACTAAACTATGACTTTTTTTCCATTATTTTGGACAACATACTAAACTATGACATTTTTTCCATTATTTTGGACGACATACTATACTATGACTTTTTTTATGATTTCGGACAGCATACTATCATGTGACTTTTTTCAGGATTTTGGATGACATGCTTTACTATGACTTTTTTTCATGATTTCGGATGACTTACTATACTGTGACTTTTTTGCATCATTTTAGAGAACATACTTATACCACACTATACTGTGAGTATAGTCTGTCGTCCTATGAACTTTTTTCATCATTTCGGACGACATACTAAACTATGACTTTTTTTCATTACATTTTTATGCCACAACATACTATCATGTGACTTTTTCATGATTTCGGAGGACATACTGTACTATGACTTTTTTCATGATTCTTTAGGACATGCTATAGCATGACTTTTTTTCATCACATTGGACGACATACTGTACTGTGACCTTTTTTCGGACAACATTGGAGGACATACTGTGTGCTATGACTTTGGCACATTTTTATGCCATACTATACTATGACAATTTTTGGCACATTTTCATCCCATACTATACTATGAGATTTTTCATTCACATGTTTTTGAGTGATATGGAAACTTATAAAGTATATCCTCATCACAAATCATAGACTCTGATGACATGTTTGTGCTATAATAACACAAATTCCAGGGAAGTATAGTGACATGTTTTAAAACAAATCATTGATATCACTCTTTCTTTCAGGGAACAAACCAACAAGCGTCGCGTTAAGGAGATCGTGAAGGAGTTTTCTCTGCTCTGTCGGGGCCTTCAGGGGTCTGGATACTCAGATTACTAGAGCGAGCTGGTAGCACTCCGAATTCAAGACAAAGCAACAAAACAAGAAAAGTCTGTTTCAGTGATAAAAGATGCCAAGTAGGACTGTTTACTTGGGCAGGTGACACTGGAGTATCAAAGACCAGAATACTTGGACTGAACCAAAGCAAAAACACTGATTAAGTGGACTGTTATCAGGATGCATCGACCTCTGTGCAACATGTTTTTAATAAAATACCTTTGTAAGTTTCCAAGCAGGATAAAATGAAAGAAAAGTGTCACATTGCCCTTCACTTATCTTCAGGCATGGATCCAAAGTTCCACTCCAGTTACAGGACACCAATAAACAGTTCATTCTTTGCAGCTGCATGAGCAACTGTGTGTGTGTGTTCACTTATTTATTGTTTCTCTTCTGTTGTATACTGCTTGCAGATCATAGTCACACATTATCAAAATATAGACACCCCCCACACACGCACACACACAAACACACTTACACACACACACTCGAACCAGGCTTCTTCTCTCAGTTACAAAGGAGAGCCTTTTAAAAATGTGACGTTGTTACATTATATAGTTTAGAACTCTTGTACATGTATACTTCTGCTAATATATAATAAAAACAATTTAATCACTTCCACAACAGAAAAAGGTGACAAGATCGACTTATTTAAGCAGACAACATGTCCTGACAGTTTTTTTAATCAGTGATGTCACTGTGAGGGATGGCAGTTGTTAAAAGTTGTGACTGCATCCTCTGTAGAAAACGTGGATTTGAGGAGGACTGTCGTAGTGGTGATTGGTGCACTGAGATGAGAGGGCTCTAAGGGCTAGTCTGTGAGTTTCAATGGTGACTGTGCATTTCAACCACAGCTCAGTAGGCTCCTCCAGAAACCAGTTCTGACCAGGGCTTTTCACTATCGTATCCTTGTGAAGAGGTTCAGCACTGACTTTGATTCCTGGCAACAGAAAGAATTAAATGGTGTCAAAAACATTATAATACATCATATTGTCCCTGACTTTTTAAGGTCTTGTTTAGTTAAATTCAAGAACTTAAAATGAGACCAGGCTTTGTCATGTGTATTTTATTTTGTATAGAAAGGTTACATAGCACCATATTTGACATATATACTGTACCTTGGTGCAGCGTGTCTTACTGAAGACATTCCAGAAACGTAGTGTCTCATCCCCTGCTCCTGTAACTATGGCCTCCCCATCTGGTGACACAGCCTGAGAAGGACAAGGAGGATACAGAGAGAAGAACTGGTGAGAATGGTAAACATTTTGGAGTTATGACAAACATTATGTCTGATTAATGCCATTTTTCAGAATACCATAAAAAAAGTCACAGTATAGTATGTGATGAAAAATGGTATAAAAAAGTCATAGTACAGTATGTGATGAAAAATGGCATAAAAAAAAGTCATATTATAGTATGTGATGAAAAATGGTACAAAAAAGTCATAGTATAGTACGTGATGAAAAATGGCACGAAAAAAGTCATAGTATAGTATGTGTTGAAAAATGGTATAAAAAAGTCATAGTATAGTACGTGATGAAAAATGGTATAAAAAAGTCATAGTACAGTATGTGATGAAAAAAGGCATGAAAAAAGTCATGGTACAGTACGTGATGAAAAATGGTATAAAAAAGTCATAGTACAGTATGTGATGAAAAAAGGCATGAAAAAAGTCATGGTACAGTATGTGATGAAAAATGGTATAAAAAAGTCATAGTATAGTATGTGATGAAAAATGGTATAAAAAAGTCATAGTACAGTATGTGATGAAAAATGGCATAAAAAAGTCATAGTACAGTATGTGATGAAAAAAGGCATGAAAAAAGTCATGGTACAGTATGTGATGAAAAATGGTATAAAAAAGTCATAGCACAGTATGTGATGAAAAAAGGCATGAAAAAAGTCATGGTACAGTATGTGATGAAAAATGGTATAAAAAAGTCATAGTATAGTATGTGATGAAAAATGGTATAAAAAAGTCATAGTATAGTATGTGATGAAAAATGGCATGAAAAAAGTCATAGTATAGTATGTGATGAAAAATGGCATGAAAAAAGTCATAGTACAGTATGTGATGAAAAATGGCATAAAAAAGTCATAGTACAGTATGTGATGAAAAATGGCATAAAAAAGTCATGGTACAGTATGTGATGAAAAATGGTATAAAAAAGTCATAGTACAGTATGTGATGAAAAATGACATGAAAAAGTCATAGTATAGTATGTGATGAAAAATGGTATAAAAAAGTCATAGTATAGTATGTGATGAAAAATAGCATGAAAAAAGTCATAGTATAGTACGTGATGAAAAATGGTTTAAAAAAGTCATAGTATATAGTATGTGATGAAAAATGGTATAAAAAAAGTCATAGTATCGTACGTGATGAAAGATGGCATAAAAAAGTCATAGTACAGTATGTGATGAAAAATGGCATAAAAAAGTCATAGTATAGCATGTGATGAAAAATGGTATAAAAAAGTCATAGTATAGTATGTGATGAAAAATGGCATAAAAAAGTCATAGTATAGCATGTGATGAAAAATGGTATAAAAAAGTCATAGTATAGTATGTGATGAAAAATGGCATAAAAAAGTCATAGTATAGTATGTGATGAAAAATGGCATAAAAAAGTCATAGTATAGCATGTGATGAAAAATGGCATAAAAAAGTCATAGTATAGCATGTGATGAAAAATGGCATAAAAAAGTCATAGTATAGTATGTGATGAAAAATGGCATAAAAAAGTCATAGTATAGCACGTGATGAAAAATGGTATAAAAAAGTCATAGTACAGTATGTGATGAAAAATAGCATGAAAAAAGTCATAGTATAGTACGTGATGAAAAATGGCATAAAAAAGTCATAGTATAGCATGTGATGAAAAATGGCATAAAAAAAAGTCATATTATAGTATGTGATGAAAAATGGTACAAAAAAGTCATAGTATAGTACGTGATGAAAAATGGCACGAAAAAAGTCATAGTATAGTATGTGTTGAAAAATGGTATAAAAAAGTCATAGTATAGCATGTGATGAAAAATGGTATAAAAAAGTCATAGTATAGTATGTGATGAAAAATGGCATAAAGAAGTCATAGTATAGTATGTGATGAAAAATGGCATAAAGAAGTCATAGTATAGTATGTGATGAAAAATGGCATAAAGAAGTTGTAGTATAGCATGTGATGAAAAATGGCATAAAAAAGTCGTAGTATAGCATGTGATGAAAAATGGCATAAAGAAGTCGTAGTATAGTATGTGATGAAAAATGGCATAAAAAAGTCGTAGTATAGCATGTGATGAAAAATGGCATAAAGAAGTCGTAGTATAGTATGTGATGAAAAATGGCATAAAGAAGTCGTAGTATAGCATGTGATGAAAAATGGTATAAAGAAGTCGTAGTATAGCATGTGATGAAAAATGGTATTAAAAAAGTCATAGTATAGTATGTGATGAAAAATGGCATAAAGAAGTCATAGTATAGCATGTGATGAAAAATGGCATAAAGAAGTCATAGTATAGTATGTGATGAAAAATGGCATAAAGAAGTCGTAGTATAGTATGTGATGAAAAATGGCATAAAAAAGTCGTAGTATAGCATGTGATGAAAAATGGTATTAAAAAAGTCATAGTATAGTATGTGATGAAAAATGGCATAAAGAAGTCATAGTATAGCATGTGATGAAAAATGGCATAAAGAAGTCATAGTATAGTATGTGATGAAAAATGGCATAAAGAAGTCATAGTATAGTATGTGATGAAAAATGGCATAAAGAAGTCGTAGTATAGCATGTGATGAAAAATGGCATAAAGAAGTCATAGTATAGCATGTGATGAAAAATGGCATAAAGAAGTCATAGTATAGTATGTGATGAAAAATGGCATAAAGAAGTCGTAGTATAGCATGTGATGAAAAATGGCATAAAAAAGTCGTAGTATAGCATGTGATGAAAAATGGCATAAAGAAGTCATAGTATAGTATGTGATGAAAAATGGCATAAAGAAGTCGTAGTATAGCATGTGATGAAAAATGGCATAAAAAAGTCATAGTATAGCATGTGATGAAAAATGGCATAAAGAAGTCATAGTATAGTATGTGATGAAAAATGGCATAAAGAAGTCGTAGTATAGCACGTGATGAAAAATGGCATAAAAAAGTCATAGTATAGTATGTGATGAAAAATGGCATAAAGAAGTCGTAGTATAGTATGTGATGAAAAATGGCATAAAGAAGTCATAGTATAGCATGTGATGAAAAATGGCATAAAGAAGTCGTAGTATAGCACGTGATGAAAAATGGCATAAAAAAGTCATAGTATAGTATGTGATGAAAAATGGCATAAAGAAGTCGTAGTATAGCACGTGATGAAAAATGGCATAAAAAAGTCATAGTATAGTATGTGATGAAAAATGGTATAAAAAAAGTCATAGTATCGTATGTGATGAAAGATGGCATAAAAAAGTCATAGTACAGTATGTGATGAAAAATGGTATAAAAAAGTCATAGTATAGTACGTGATGAAAAATGGCATAAAAAAGTCATAGTATAGCATGTGATGAAAAATGGTATAAAAAAGTCATAGTATAGTATGTGATGAAAAATAGCATGAAAAAAGTCATAGTATAGTACGTGATGAAAAATGGTTTAAAAAAGTCATAGTATATAGTACGTGATGAAAAATGGCATAAAAAAGTCATAGTATAGCATGTGATGAAAAATGGTATAAAAAAGTCATAGTATAGTATGTGATGAAAAATGGTATAAAAAAAGTCATAGTATAGTACGTGATGAAAAATGGCATAAAAAAGTCATAGTATAGCATGTGATGAAAAATAGCATGAAAAAATTCATAGTATAGTACGTGATGAAAAATGGTTTAAAAAAGTCATAGTATATAGTATGTGATGAAAAATGGCATAAAAAAGTCATAGTACAGTATGTGATGAAAAATGGTATAAAAAAGTCATAGTATAGTACGTGATGAAAAATGGTATAAAAAAGTCATAGTATATAGTATGTGATGAAAAATGGCATAAAGAAGTCGTAGTATAGTATGTGATGAAAAATGGCATAAAGAAGTCGTAGTATAGTATGTGATGAAAAATGGTATAAAAAAGTCGTAGTATAGCATGTGATGAAAAATGGCATAAAGAAGTCATAGTATAGTATGTGATGAAAAATGGCATAAAAAAGTCGTAGTATAGCATGTGATGAAAAATGGCATAAAGAAGTCATAGTATAGTATGTGATGAAAAATGGCATAAAGAAGTCGTAGTATAGCATGTGATGAAAAATGGCATAAAAAAGTCGTAGTATAGCATGTGATGAAAAATGGCATAAAGAAGTCATAGTATAGTATGTGATGAAAAATGGCATAAAGAAGTCGTAGTATAGCATGTGATGAAAAATGGCATAAAAAAGTCATAGTATAGCATGTGATGAAAAATGGCATAAAGAAGTCATAGTATAGTATGTGATGAAAAATGGCATAAAGAAGTCGTAGTATAGCATGTGATGAAAAATGGCATAAAAAAGTCGTAGTATAGCATGTGATGAAAAATGGCATAAAGAAGTCGTAGTATAGCACGTGATGAAAAATGGCATAAAAAAGTCGTAGTATAGCACGTGATGAAAAATGGCATAAAGAAGTCGTAGTATAGCACGTGATGAAAAATGGCATAAAAAAGTCATAGTATAGTATGTGATGAAAAATGGCATAAAGAAGTCGTAGTATAGCATGTGATGAAAAATGGCATAAAAAAGTCGTAGTATAGCATGTGATGAAAAATGGCATAAAGAAGTCATAGCATAGCATGTGATGAAAAATGGCATAAAAAAGTCGTAGTATAGCATGTGATGAAAAATGGCATAAAGAAGTCGTAGTATAGCATGTGATGAAAAATGGCATAAAGAAGTCATAGTATAGTATGTGATGAAAAATGGCATAAAAAAGTCGTAGTATAGCATGTGATGAAAAATGGCATAAAAAAGTCGTAGTATAGCATGTGATGAAAAATGGCATAAAAAAGTCGTAGTATAGCATGTGATGAAAAATGGCATAAAAAAGTCGTAGTATAGCACGTGATGAAAAATGGCATAAAGAAGTCGTAGTATAGTATGTGATGAAAAATGGCATAAAGAAGTCATAGTATAGTATGTGATGAAAAATGGCATAAAAAAGTCGTAGTATAGCATGTGATGAAAAATGGCATAAAGAAGTCGTAGTATAGTATGTGATGAAAAATGGCATAAAGAAGTCGTAGTATAGCATGTGATGAAAAATGGCATAAAAAAGTCGTAGTATAGCATGTGATGAAAAATGGCATAAAGAAGTCATAGTATAGTATGTGATGAAAAATGGCATAAAAAAAGTCATAGTATAGCACGTGATGAAAAATGGCATAAAAAAGTCATAGTATAGTATGTGATGAAAAATGGCATAAAGAAGTCATAGTATAGTATGTGATGAAAAATGGCATAAAGAAGTCATAGTATAGTATGTGATGAAAAATGGCATAAAGAAGTCATAGTATAGTATGTGATGAAAAATGGCATAAAGAAGTCGTAGTATAGCATGTGATGAAAAATGGCATAAAGAAGTCGTAGTATAGCATGTGATGAAAAATGGCATAAAAAAGTCGTAGTATAGCATGTGATGAAAAATGGCATAAAGAAGTCATAGTATAGTATGTGATGAAAAATGGCATAAAGAAGTCGTAGTATAGCATGTGATGAAAAATGGCATAAAAAAGTCGTAGTATAGCATGTGATGAAAAATGGCATAAAGAAGTCATAGTATAGTATGTGATGAAAAATGGCATAAAGAAGTCATAGTATAGCATGTGATGAAAAATGGCATAAAGAAGTCATAGTATAGTATGTGATGAAAAATGGCATAAAGAAGTCATAGTATAGCATGTGATGAAAAATGGCATAAAGAAGTCATAGTATAGCATGTGATGAAAAATGGCATAAAGAAGTCATAGTATAGTATGTGATGAAAAATGGCATAAAGAAGTCATAGTATAGCATGTGATGAAAAATGGCATAAAGAAGTCGTAGTATAGCATGTGATGAAAAATGGCATAAAAAAGTCGTAGTATAGCATGTGATGAAAAATGGCATAAAGAAGTCATAGTATAGCATGTGATGAAAAATGGCATAAAGAAGTCGTAGTATAGCATGTGATGAAAAATGGCATAAAAAAGTCGTAGTATAGCATGTGATGAAAAATGGCATAAAGAAGTCGTAGTATAGCATGTGATGAAAAATGGCATAAAAAAGTCGTAGTATAGCATGTGATGAAAAATGGCATAAAGAAGTCATAGTATAGCATGTGATGAAAAATAGCATAAAGAAGTCGTAGTATAGCATGTGATGAAAAATGGCATACATCACATACTATACTATGACTTTTTTGCGCAATTTCTCATCACATACTATTAAATACTTTTGTTTTGTAATTTTTCATAATTAATATTTTTTTAATATAATTCATCATATATACTTTAAACATTTCGTGATTTTTATCACATACTATACTATGATTTTTATTATGTTGTTTTTTACATTGTGTACATGCAACCATCAAAATGTTTTGTGATTGCAACCCAAAAAACAGTATAAGTGGTTGAAATTTGCTCCATTTTGACCAGCTGTCACACTAAAACCCTGCCTGTACTTTAATGCATCAGTATTAATGAATCAGTAATATAAATTAAATATAACACTGATGAGTCAACTCTGCATAATGAGTACTTTAAAATTTGAAACTTTAAAGAACATTTTTGTGATGCCACTTTAGCACTTTTACTCATTTCAAATGCTTTTAACAGATTATTTTTACACTATGGTATTTCATCAGGAACACTTCTTCCACCAGTTGATTCATGTATTAAAACCCTGCACATGTGTTTGCTTCCTGTGCATCTCACAGACTAAAAGCAGGATAGGGTTGGTAGTCCCGTTACATTGACCTTAAACTTGCAGGGCCATTCATTTAAACCTGCTGTCTTACCAGATACAGCACTCTGTAGGAGTGTCCTGTTAACTTGGCCACCTGTGTTAGTGACGGATACTTCCACACCAGGATCTGGTTCTGAGAGTAGCCGTGAGTGCTCACCTGTAAACAAGGAGAAAACAATTTACTTGATATTTTTATCCAAAGATACAATTACATTGTTGTTAATATAAAACATAAATATCATTATCATTGAACTGGCCAAAATCTGCGCACAGAGATTGAATCTTCAGGGTGGTATATACATTTGTGAGCGTGTGTGTCTCCTCACCAATTCGTTGGCGTGTTTGGACCATGCCAGGTTGCAGACTTGGGAGCCAGTGTCTGTGCTCTGCAGCGCCTGACCTGTCAGTGTGTTCCAGAAGCGCAGGCAGCGGTCAGCGGTGCCGCCACCTGATGCCAGCAGCCCGTGTTGGTGGGGGGACCAGGCGATGGCCTTCACTGCTGCCAGGTGGTCGCTGTACTGCTGCACAGGGAGAAGGCTGGAGCTGTTCCACACCAGCAACTGCGCAGGACAAAACAAGGAACAGGATCTTCAACATGTTCACTTTTATTCTCAGAGATTATTTTTGTTAATTTAAGGATTAAATAACTTGAAAATCTTGAAAAAAGAAAGTTTTAAAGTATCTCAACCTTGTTGTCGTTGCCCCCGGACGCAAGGTGTTGGTGGTCAGGAGACCATTTGAGACCACACACTTCTTGTCTGTGACCTTGGAGCCTCCTCTCAGCTGAAGGGGGGGTTCTGACGTCTCGTTGTAGGATCACTCGGTCCCGACTCCCCGACGACAGCTGCTCTCCATTCCACGCCAGGGCACCTTGAGCACAAAGGGTGGGAGGGAGGGTCTTATATTTCACTGTGCTATTAAGAATCCATCTGGTGTTTCTTATATGATAACAACGCATGTTTGGTAGTAAAATATGCAGTATATCTTCAAATACAAAAAATTCTATTCAAAACCTCTGTTGGAAGATTTGTCATTGTTTCCTTTTAGTTTTAGCAAACAGATTTTGACCAGCACTTTGTAATTCCACTTTACTTCAGCTATGACTGACCTACACGTGCTGAGTGACCCTCCAGGCTGGTCAGCTTCCTCCCTCCTGCTGCGTCCCAGATCTGAACGTAACCCTTGTGGGTTCCAACGGCAACAAGACTCCCCTGATAGGACCAGAGCCAAAGTCAAACACACTGTTACTTTTCTATTATTTCTTTTCTACGAACGGTTAATTTTCTCTACACTACTGTCATAAATAAGCAGTAGATTCCATCCTGGCTGCTCACCCTCTCATTCCAACAAACGGATGTAACTGAGTCTCCATCCACTGAAAGGTCGCATAACCTTGTCACCTGTTAGAACACAACGTACAGACATTTAAGAGTAAATTCAGTACTCTAAACCTGGATCTTATTTTCCCATGTTTTTGTGTCTAAATGATGAATGGAGACAATTATTTTTAAAAAAGGTCCAGTATTGAGTGAGAGTGCTGCAGCTGCGAAACAAGCTACAATGTAACCATCAATTTTTATCCACTAATAGAGATAGACCTTTGTGTTAAAGAGTAAAATCCTTTTTGTTTAACCAGAAATATCCCCAAGATAATTATCATCAAACCCACCAGACTCCATTTAAATAAACTGTAATTTCAGCATGAACAGAGCTAGCATATTGTCACATCTAACTGGGTGAATTACGGGTTTATTTAGCGTAACAACAGTTAGTGATAGTTGGAACAGTGGTAAGGCAAAGTAAAATGGCTTTATTGAGTTTTATTTTGTTTCTGTTGACTTTTAATGACGTGTGTTTCACAATGATAAAATTACTGTTTATATACACTAGTCCATACCCATTGGTAGCTTTGTCACCTGCTACCTATGCCAGTCCTCAATGCCTATGTGCAGTTTCACATAGATTGACCACATCAATGAGTAGAAAAACATGGGACAGACAGAATAACTGACTGACAGAATGACACACTGACAGTTTCCGTGATTATGTACAGCATACCATACCATGACTTAGTCATACCAAAAATTTGAAAAAAACAACAACATTGGGCCACAGGGGGAGCCACAGCGATCGGTCGCATTTTAGCCATTTTTAAGCATTTTTCTGTTGTTATAGCGCCACCCAGTTGCCAATTAGAGTTAAATTTCTCCAGTCACCTTGAGGCGTCCTGTTCTACATATCTACCAAGTTTAGTAAAAATCGATATGGTGGTTAGGCCTAGATAAGAAATTAGCTCTCTAGCGCCCCCATTTTGTTTGATGGGGTCAATAATGGAGGGGTCCCCTCAGATTATGTGTGGTCATATGCCTACAAAGTTGCGTGGTGATCGGTGAAACCCTTGAGATGTTATACACCTTTATGTGATGAGCCACGTCCTCCACAATATTCATTCCCCTGCCCTCAGTTTTAGTAAGTTTTCCAACTTTTGCCAAGAGGGAACTTAAGATATTGGTTCCTAGATTAAGTTCACTGAGTTTCATGCAGATCGGTTAAACTTCCTAGGAGGAGATCGATTTTAGGAGGTTTTCAAAAAATTCAAAATGGCGGAAAATCTATATAACCGGAAGTTATGGGTTCTTGAGGCAAATTTGCTCCTCATGAGGAGAGGCATCTCTGTGCAAAGTTTCATGTCTCTACGACATACGATATGCCCATTTAAAGTGTGCAATTTCAAACGGTTGCTATAGCGCCCCCCTTTGGCCAATTGATGTAATATTGCTTCATTCGCATCCTCCCATGACCCTCTACCACTGTGCCAAATTTCACATGGACTGACCAAGTCAGTGAGGAGAAAAACTTTGAACAAAGACACAGACAGAGTTTTTGTCATTATATAGTAAGATGGAGTCTGGTGGCTTTGGCGACAGCAATTTTGGGTCTTTTTCTGGTTAACCATAAAGATCTTACTCGTCAACAAAAAGGTCTTTCTCTGAAGGGATCCCTTCCCATAATGTTGTCAGACATGTGTAATAACAATCTGAGCCTGTCAGTGGCAAAAACAAACCCTTTAAGGGGAGGTAAACTGACGGTGCGCCATCACCCTGGTGCTGTGCTCTTTCTCAATACTGGACCAGATGCAAAATCTGTTCCTCCCATTGGTCACTTAGACACAGAAACATGAGGAAATAGGGTCCAGGTTGGGAAAAACAACAACAGTTTACCCTGTAACCACTTTCCACTTCCAGGCAAATCCGACAGGCTTTATTCCTTCCCTTTAAAGCGTCAACTAAGAAGAAACTTTACAATAAAACTCAAACTGTAAACCAATGTCACTAAGTCTTCCTCTGACCTGGCTGGTGCAGGCACTCCACAGGTAGACGCAGGCTCCCAGGCCGACACTGAGCAAGTTGCCCGCTGACCAGTCTACCAGGTTGAGGTAGAAGTCATCCTGCAGCTCCGGAGCATCCAGCACTTTGAACGGGATCTTGGAGATCTTGCGGGCTGGTTTTCGAGGGGAGCGGAGCAGCTTGTGACTACAGAAATGTGGAGGAGAAAAGGGGAAAATCCACATGAGCTCACAGCACAGTTTAAGCATCATTTCTGTTGAGTGTGCAGCATGTGAGATACGCCATACCTCTTGTTACTAAGTGGAGAAAGGGAGTAGGGTGAGACTTCACTATCGCTATCGAAAGGCACTCTCTTCGTGTGGACAGTGTACTGCAGAGAACAAACACATGAAGCAGATTAGTTTACAGATGAGTCATATACTAAAAAATGTGTATCAATACTACTAGCTTTACAGCTTTGTCATGAAGTCAGTGTTGGTGACTTCAAGGAGCTATTTGGAAACAAGTTATTCTGGAATAGCCTTTTTTTTTTTTTTTTTTTAATGACTCGTACCCTAAAAAGGCTGTGAGAGTCTTGAGAGAGGACTGCATGCCGCCGGTCGTCTGTGTGAGGGTCTGGCACAGTCTCTATCCCTGCCCCCAGTAACTCATTCCTCAACAGGGCAGCATACGCCACAGCATCTGGAGGGGCGACAGTAAAAAAAGAAGGTGATGGAACAAAAGCTGTGGAGAGATATAGCTCAGGATTAAAATGACAACCGGGATGATTCATAAAAAGTACAATATCAAACCTTTGCTTGAGTCTGAACTGGCATCCTTTGCTTTATGGTTCTGATTTGGGGAGCGACAGTTCTCCTGCGGAGAGAAAAGGAAGAGCACGTCCGTTTGTGATTACCGGGCTGAGTCTTTGTGGGTAGTGTTAAAGTGACTGGCTGATTAAGATGATGAAGAACTAACTGCTCACATTGGCATAGTGGAAGTTGATGCTCCAGTTGCTTCCAGCGCGTGTGGGAATGAAGCGGTCCCCTGACTTCACACTGACAGGACTGCAGGTAGCACTCACACACTAGGATGGACAAAGAAAGGCAGTGAGACCATGAGTCAATAGTACAGGTATATTTCCAAGGTGGCAATCTGACTTGCAAAGGCCCGCTCTCTCTATGGGCCCCTCCACCCAAGGGCCCCCAGTGCAACTGTCTGTATTTATGCCCCTGTCTGGTGCTGCTCTATTGACAATGAAAGGTGAAAGATGTTATAGATGACACTATGAGCACCCAAAGGACTGCTCTGAGTATACCATAGATTTTCTGATCCTAGACAGAGGACAGTACAGTGGAATAAAGCTCATTTGAATACAAAAATGACAATCAGACTTGATACTTGATGAGTTTGAGACTTTTTTTTCTTGTCTCTGGCTTTGAGAGAGCAGCTCAGGTTCACATATATTGATTGAACTTATCTGGGCCATGGGAATAACATGTCCATCTGAGACCTGAACTTTTGTTTTGTGTGCACTTTTATTTTCTCCTAGCTCTGTGGGATCAGTAGGATCTGATAAGTGTAAGTACTGAACATTGTAAGCGATAATGAATTCCCAGTGTCCTTAAACGAGTACTCCCTCAGCTTATTACTGTCGCTAAAATTGGTAAAATTTGTTGTCATATCAAACTACAAACTTAATTAATAATAAATAAACAAGTTTCAGTCATAAAATGTGATCAGGTTTTAGATCCAGTCCGCTTTTGTGTCAGAGATGGCTGCCATCTTGTTTTAACATGGATTAGAGTATTGTGCTTTTATTACCCCAAGATAGCACAAAAAAGTGTCCACAAACGAGAACACCAGGTCTAAGTTAGGCAGTGCGAAGGGGACCGTACCTATGTTCCCCGGGTCCTATGTTCCCCCATAATATAAAGACCGGAGAACATAGGACCCTTTTTCCGAAAAACGGTCCTATGTTCCCCAGGTGCAGAACGTAGGGGGAACATAGGATCCTTTTTTCCGGAAAAGGGTCCGATGTTCCCCTCAAAACACGCACATACCTCATGTGATCGCATGATTCAATACTCCCCAAGAGTCACATATATTTAGAAAGGGCTCATTTTCTCCACTATAATTGCCGAAATCCGCGACTAATAGCCTATGCGGGCTTCCCTGATTTAATTCATCATCTTCCTGCATAGTTTAATGTTGCATATAAGATATAGCCCATGTGATGCGCATATCCAAATACTATTATTTAGGTTATTCTAGGTTGTAATTGGCAATCAGTTTTATGTGAATGAATGGAGAAGCTTGATGCCTTTGTAATGTTGACGGTGTCTGTCCCGTTCATGCATAGCCTGCAGGCTACAGGTGCTGGAAGTAAAGTTTAATTAATAGGCCATCACACACATAGCCTATACACACACCGCACACATGGTTGCAGAACACAGGGGGGGACATGGGGATGACCCTATGTGAAGTGCAAGGTGCAGGAAACCAAAAATGTGATGTCCTCATATGAGGACACAGGGTCTCAGCAGGACAAAGCTCATTTCAGTACAAAAAAAGAAAACCAGACTTGATACTTGATGACATCACAAACATGATACTTTGTTTTGCTTCTTTCTTAGAGAGAGTAGCTCAGGTTCACCAGACAACATATTCCACAGTGTAATTAAGGTAGTGTTGCCCTTTAAGCACAGCAGACTACTTAAGTAAATGTACTTAGTTATATTCCACCATAGTATTTGGGTAACACCAAACTGTCTCAAACCATCATTCTGACACACTGGCAGCTTCTCTGCCTCAGCGTGTGACTCACCTTTGACAGGCGGGCCTCTGTCGGCAGGTTCTGGTGGTTGATTTGCCTCAGCAGCCGCCTCTCGTACTCTTGGTCCATCTCCTCAGGGCTGCCGGGCAGCAAGGCCCCTCTGCTGCCCTCCCCGCCCCCCGCTTAAACCTCCGCTCCCTCCCGTTGAGGAAACCCACCTCGGATCCCCATCTCTGTGGAAAAACATGTTGGTTAATTCAGAGACACAGGCAGCTCCTGTAACGTTAGCTAGGTTAACACACACACACACACACACACACACCAAACGGCCTGTTAGCATGGTGTCTGTGCGGCTCAGCGCCTGTCAGCTGGTTTCAATGTTGTCGCTACATGGTGTAAAGACCATATTTGCGTTTTCCGTGTCGTGCTCGCGTCAAAGCAGACAGGTTTCGAGGTGAACCCGGTCCACAGTGCGCTAATGACAGCCGCGTCGTTGTCATGGCATCATGCTCTCGCACACAACAACCCATTAAAAGCGATGTAACATCAGCTGACGACTCTGCTGCTGCTGCTGCTGCTCGACACCGAGGCTCTCTTACCGGCTGACACGGCGGCTCAGGTGACCAAATCAACGGTCATCTTCGGCTGGAAGTGTCTTCGCTGCGGCGGAGAGGCTGTTGTCGCTTTCTCCCGAACAGCGATACATCCAAACGACAGCGAGACTCACTGGTGTTGTTTATGTTCGCGACAAAGATGGCGACCGAATCAGCTGTAGCAGAAATTCTTTGCTTGACTTCTGCTCTGTGCAGTCAGCGCAGCGCGCGGCTCAACAGCGACGCCCGCTGGTGAAACACGCTCACTGCACCTAAAGTGGCACTGGGATTATTCCCCATGCGGCCACAAGGTGTCACTGCTGCACTGCAAAATAATATACCAAGTAGAGGCAGAGGCTTATTAGGCACTGCATGTGTTAACCTCAGAGTATTAACCCTGATGACCTACATACTTAACATTGTTCTCATCTTTATACTTCAGTAACTTTGAATTTTATGACATAATCTTGAAGCGATGACATGTTTCATAATATAATTCCTAGAGGGCTGGACTCAGGTCATATGATTTGAACTTGAGTTGGACTCATGTAACAAATTTGATAACTTAAACTCACGAAAACAAAATAAAATAAAAGATTAAACTGAAAAATTATAACTCAACTTGGACTTAACACCAGTGCCTCATAACTCCACTTAGACTTGAGACATTTGACCCCAAAACCCAAAGATGAAAATGCATATTGGTTAAAAAGTGTCCCAATTTAATTATTTTGCCTTCATTATCTGAATCTTCTAATGTCATCATTTTTTTTATTTATTTAACTGTAGACATAAAACATGAAGCAATTGCAATAACACACAATATTACTTGAAAGTAAGAATAGTCTATTAACATTTTCAAAAAATATTATTATTTATAGATTCTTGTATTCCACTGAACATTTATTACTCATTTATTTATGTGTCTACATGTTACTGTGGGTTACTATATGTGTGCAAGCCAAGCTGTTCAAATTGTCCCTGGTGGGATTAATAAAGTTGTCTGAATCCAAATTTGAATCCAGTCTTTCAGAAAACAGGACAGAAATATACAAACTTCATTCTGTTGTGGTGCTGGTTAATGGTGCTGTCTGCTATCAAAGTGCAATGTCAGCACTTCTGTTTAATGATTAATTTCAGTCACATTTGTCATAACAAAGATGTTTTTACAACTAAAAAATATAAAAAAAATATTTTTGCAAATTTAATATATTTTTTAAATATCTTTTAAAATGTAAAAATATATTACTTTTTAAAAAAAAATATTTTTAAAATTGCATTACATTTGGTAAAAGGTGCATTATGACTATCTTAGGACTTGAAACCCAAATATTAGGACTTGGGACTTGGGACTTTCCTATCTTAATCTGGAACTTGACTCGTAACTTCAATGCAAAGACTTGGTGCTTGCGTGGGACTTGCAAAACAATGACAATCTTCCAAACAAAAAGATTCATGCATAGCCAATATAACATAAAAACATTAAATATTTTTCTATTTGGTGCAATAACAATGTTGAATGGTCATTTCTATGTTTAATTTCCTTCATCAAATCTGAAATCCCAAATTGTGTCAAAGGTAAGGCAACTTAAAGTATACCTTTAATACTTTCCTACATTTTCAGTTTTAATAAGGTCAGAAGAAAAGGAAAAATGAATGAATTCTTTTACATATAAAGCAATCGAGGAAGTAAAGCCAATGTCAATAAAATACAATTAACCTGACCCTGAGGACCTGCAAAGCCCTGGTTTCTCCTGTAAATGTATTTTTAATTAACTTTAAAAACCAATCACACATGAATTTGCATACCATCTGTGCTGTCATCAATCGATGTGTGCCAGGCAGAGAGTGAGAGTGTTGATAGCACATGTTTGCCCGAGGGCCCCTGCGTGAGCATGACTTCAAAGTAAACAAAGCTCTTACATTTGCCCTCACTGATACTAAATTTTCCACCCCCTTGCTAAGAGCACCATAGAGCACCCTTTGCAAACAAAACACACAGATAATGGTTTACTCTTTGAACTCTTCCATGTGTGTTTTTTGTTCTGAAACATTGGAACTTTTTAAGAGAGAAAGAGACACACACAGGGAAACTGGACTGCTGCTGTCAGGGGTTTAAAGAGACTGACATGGTAGAGTGGAAGCGAGGCATGGCATCTCGGGTGGCACTCTGATGTTGCACGTAGGCCTGTCTGACACGCTTCCCTTTGACATACTGCGAGACACTCAGTCTACATTTACATGTCAGCATAGCTGGAGTAAGCTACTGTTTATAGATTGTCTCCGATTTCCTTTAAGCGCTTAACAGTGTCTGTGTTTTGAATACAGACAAAGCCTATAGGGTCTGCACGTACATTAGCACATGAAGGAGGAGGCCCTCAGTCTTTTTGCCTTGTGGCCCTCACAAGAAGGTTGTGTTTTGTTGGGGGTCCTTGTTCTGTGTCAGATGTCTGAGTTGACAGCAGTTCAGCAGTTCAATCAGTTCAGCCGGCCAGTTCAACCAAAATTGTATTTTCCTTCTAAACGCCTCAGAAAGTCTTGGTTAAGTAACAGTTTTAAGCCATTTTGACTATTTATCCATTACTTTAAGCTGACAATTGCAACCAATCATCCATTATTTTTAGCTCACTTTTTTTTTAACCATTTATCCATTAGTCTTTCTTTTGGCGAACTATTTTAACTTTTTATCCACTACATTAAGCCGACTTTTTTTAACTGTTTATCCATTAGCCTTTTTTTTTGTTTTAGCTAACTATTTTAACTTTTTTAATCCATTATTTTAGCTAACAATTTTAGATGTTTATCCATTAGGCTACTTCAAGCTAACAGTTTTAACCATTAGCCTAGTTTAAGCTTCCATTTTAACCATTTATACATTACTTTTATTCAAATATCTTAACAGTTTATCCATTAGCCTTTCTTTTAGCTAACTATTTTAACAGTTTATCCATTAGCCTTTCTTTTAGCTAACTATTTTAACAGTTTATCCATTAGCCTTTCTTTTAGCTAACTATTTTAACTGTTTATCCATTAGCCTTTTTTTTAGCTAACTATTTTAACTGTTTATCCATTACTTTAAGCTAACAATTTCAACAAAGTATCCATTACTACTACATTACTATTTAAACTGTTTATCCATCAGCCATCTATCTTTTAGCTAACTATTATCTATAAGGCTACTTTTAGCTATTTCAACTAGCCTACTTATTCATTACTTTAAACTATTCTAGCTGTTTATCTATTACTTTTAGCTATATATATTTTAACTATATAACATAATCCAATAATTTTTTCAACTCTTTATCCATGCTTTTAGCCGTTGTTTTTTTTTTTTTTTTTTTTTACAATTTATTCATTTTTAGCAACCATTTCAGCTTCTCTGCTCACTTGCTAACTAGTTTTCATACACTCTCACTCTTCAAGGTAGTTAAGCTACAGTCTTTTCACACTGTAGCAAAATCAAATGTTCCTACCTATTTAATAATGTCATAATTCCCCAGGTTTATCTTGTTACCTTCTGGAGAGGTCCCAGTCAGTCTATACTGTAGCCTATATAGTGGTTCAAATAAACTTCAGTCCTATCAGCTAGACCTACAACAGATAATGCCTTTTATGAATAAATGTATGAGTTACCGTGTAATGATGTAGAACACTAATGTAAGAATAGTTCATTACAAGAAAATAATCTGCCTTTAAAATCTCAATCATAAAGAAGTAGAATCATCAACAAAATCTACTTTAAAAGTATGAAATGTAAACATGTATTGTTGTGACTCTTATTGTACTGGTACTTTTAGTCCACAGCATTTTACACCACTCACCATATACACATTTCACGCATGCGCACACTTGTGCACACGTGCAGACGTGGAGAAACAAACACCATGATTACTTACAAGACGCTATCTGGCCATCGTCACATTTTGCTTTTAGACAGCTCAGTCACAACAGCCTGGCTTATCTGCATCCTCCATCAGTCCCACGCGGTGGCCCCTCGTTGGAGAAGCCTGATGCCGACGTGGAGGGCAGCGTCTGGCGATGTTGAGCAGCTGTCTGCCTCGGTCAGGGTGGAGGGGGAAACACTGGGGCCTTATCGCTCCTGTAATACAGTGCAGTTTAGTGGGCGCAGAGGAAGCTGGGCCTGTGCTTACAGACTGTGACACTCACAGATCCTTACTGGAATTCACAACAAAATAACAATAGGACTGTGACTAATCTCATCTCTTGTCTGATGACAAGAAAAATAATAGTTTCAGTATGATACAGACATGGAGAAAAATATACATAGTAACACTGTAGGCGTTGAACACAGGCTTAGCAGTTTTCCATGTAAACATGTATAGCTTTATTGTTCATATCCTCTCAGATAAAGTTGCTATGGAAAGAGCAGTCCTGGTATAGAATGAACTGAAGTCTGGAAAATACAGCAACAGGGTTATTACCGCAAAAATAACAGTCTTATCTTTAAATCATCAGCAGGGCCACGTGTTATTTACCTTAATTTGAGCTACATGTGTTAGCGAGAGCGAAATGACAATGTGCAACAATGAAGCTCTCATGTCAGATTCAGATCTAAGCCCTGGGTGTAAATGACCTTTGATGACATCTCAGGAGTTTACACTGCGCTGCAACGTGAATGTTTTGTTTATCACACCCCTACAGATGTGGTAAATTTGATATTTTCATTTTGTGTAGGCCTCCCCTGGTTCTCTTTTTTTTCTTACTCAGTCTCTTTCCCTCCACCACAGACTGTTTCACTGCAGTGCACGTTGAACATCTCCTCCCACGCACTGGCTCACTTTGACACACCAGAGAGCTACAGAGCTGAATGTTCTCCCCTTTCTCTCTCTGTGGCCTTGTGTCAAATAAGGACAATTATCGACCTGGGCAAAATCAAGAGAAGGACATGTGGATCACACCTGATTTGGTTTACAGTAGGTCTTTATCTTGATCAGAGCAGAGCACGGAAGAAGATTTCACCGTGTTGACATCCTCACTGCATATTAAATAAGTATGTTTACCTGGTGTTTGGATGGGTACAGGTTGTGTTTCTGCACATGCAAAATCAATATACAACAGTCTTCTTTTCCCCTCAGGTGTAGTGGGATCCCTCCACCTTCAAGTGTCACATCTGTTATATTAGACAATTTCCAGTGTGTGTGTGTGTGAGCATCTGCCTCGGTGTGTCATGTTTGAGTGTGCATGTATGATCCCAGGGGTGTTTTTTTTGTATCATTATTTAATACTTTTTTTTTTTGGGGACAAACAAGGATGACAGCGTGCAGTTGTGTGCTGCTGCGTCCCCACAGGGATGTTCCCTTCCATGTCCGAACAATTCCCGGGCTCGTTGCACGCTGGGTACAGAGCCCTGAGGAATCAGCACAAATGTCAGGCTGGTGCCGCGTCTTCAAACGCAACATGATAAATACGATTTGACACAGACAAGTGCTGTACACAGAGGCTAGTGTCCGAGGATGCGCTTATTTGTTGATCACGTACATCCAACGACAGCATATTTTTTTTCAAAGGAATAATTCAGAATGCATTCATCACACAGAGTTACCATAATATTTCCGTACTTCACATATCTAACTGTGACTTAAAAGGCAAAGGCTGATTACTTCAAGTTGGTGGTAAACACGGCATGCATGGCCCCCCTTTCCCCTCATGGAAAGGTCACAAAACCATGTCATGTTTTGACATTCTCCATGCATTTGCTCGCTCTGTGGATTATATAACTGCTGCCACACAGATTCTATGTATTTGCAGATATTTGAGATGGTTACATGCAAAGGCAAATCCACGCTGAGAGGGAACAATGGCGTATCTGTGATGACTGCCGCCATGTTTGATAACTAGATGATTTGTGACATTTTCTGGGAAGGACACATCCTGTTATTGTCCTAATTCTGCATTTTAGATTCTGTGAAACACAAGACACACAAACACACACATACAAGAGGCCTTAGAGGAAGCTGACTGCCTCATCTGATCTTTTCCAGATCCATCATGTTCTTTAGAGCGGGGCAGAACTGTCTTTTTCACCGCACTTCCTTACTGTCCCAGCCACTCTGAGCTGATCCCTGCCATCCACACACACACACACACACACACACACACACACACACACACACACACACACACACACACACACACACACACACACATGCCTGGATCTCTATTGAATTATCCTGGAATGCCCCGTATTACCCTCTATTCCTGCAACTCACTGCCCTGTTAACTTCAGTCCTTACTGTCAACTCAACTAAAAACAAACAGCAGCTGGCCAGGAGAAACTAGAGGAAGACATTTGTTTTTATAAAGTGGATATGGAGAGAGCAGGTTTGTTTTGCTGGAAGTGGTTCTCTTCCTCTCTTGCCTTGGCCCCGGGCCGCGGGCCCTTTCAGAGTCTGGCTGGTAGAGTGGAGAGAGGAGGTTGACTGGCTGTCAACTGGATCCACTGGCAGCGAGAGCCTCCTGCCCGGTCTGAACCCAGGCGGTTCACAGACACGGCTGCCGGGGCCGGGGCAGTCTGCCTTCGCCCTGCTGACGTCAGTCACCAATAGACCACAGGACTTGTGTTAGAGTTTCAAACAAACTCGCTGCCCATTGCCATGGCAGTACGGACCACCACCATGGAAAACGCTCGTCCTCGTCTGCGCCCGTGTTTACCATAAACAGTCGCCTCATTTTTGCTGAATCTAAAGGAAGCAGAGGAGGGTTCAGGTTTCTGGTCTTCATCCAGACATCCACAAACTCCAAAGTAAACTCAATCTAACCTCTCCAAAGTACTCTTCAGAATGTTACCTGTCATACATTAATTATACATCACACATGGAACATACACAGTGCATTTACGTCAATCTATTGTGCATTGTGTCAGGAACAAAGGTCGTCTAGATTAGTCTTTCTCAGCACTGGTCCGTGAGTGCTGCCAGTTTTTCTCTCCTACCAGGTAATTTTCATAGCTAAGTAATGAGCACCTTTGAGCCTTGATGACCACATGCATGCAATACCATACCTGCCAGACAAGCAGCACTCTGCATCTCGGGACCTGAGCTCAGAGCTAAGAGCAATCTAAGTAACAATCCAAAGTCCCGTCCACGGGTCCTCGTACACTGATTTATGATATGCAAACAACTGCTGTATTTGCTATGTTTAAGTAGTTTACTCATACAACATACTGTCAGAAAGCTACACTCTTGCAGGTTTTACAAATGCTTCTGTCAGACAAAAAAAAACAAGCAGTTCTAATTCACCTATGAAGCATTGTTGCTCTGACCTTTTGATGGACACCTCACTTGAGCCAATAGGAGCTTTTGTGCTGTCATTGTTGTCTTTAATAGCTAAGGATGGCCTGTACTGAAAGGAAGGGCCTGCCATATTTACTTGGGTCTCAGAGCCAATTAATAGCCAGTGATTGACCCAATGGCTTATGGGTCTTGTAGTTAATGACACTCCTCACCTCTACAGGAGGTTTGAGCTCCTTTCTAGCAACATAGACTGTTATTAATGAACAGACATGTCAACAATGTTATCAATTTAGTTTTTCTAGAAGTGTTTTTATAAGCAGTAAGCTCCTGAATAGACATTTCTGTCAGTGGTGATTTGTTTTTCACTTACAATAAGACATTTTAGTGCATTGTTTCCCCCTCTTTTTTTAAAAGGGAAAATGTGGGAAAAGGTTTATTTTCTGTGATATTGTTAGCTACTTTGAATTTGGACAATGTAAGGCTTCATGCTATGGTCCCATTGTGTTTCTCAGCCAATACCTCCCAGTTCTTGTCATTTGTAGAATCTTTTTAATCAAGAAAATATTCAGGCAAAGATAAAAAAAAAAAAAAAAGTATAACAGTGTGTCGAAACTTATATTACTCAATGACGATAGCACTTCGATAGTTCATTCTGACTGTTGGGGAAAAAAATTCAGTGTCGCCTTTCCAATGAGACCATGCGCGTACATGTACTGAGAATGGAACAAGAACAGCTTTCAGGTTCTTTTGGGTATGAATTGGATTGGATAATTGGTGAATTTATGTGAATCTGACAGCACTGTTGATGAATGGTATTTATCAACCTCAAAGAGAAAATCTAGATCACTGCACAGACTGGAAACTTCGAACACATTGTCAGAAGACTGAGCTTTCACGTAACACATGGAGCAGTGAAGATGAGATTACATCAGTAAATGTCTTCCCTCCTTTGTTTTGTTAAACCTACTCAGAAACTGAAATCTTTTAAAGAAATCTCTGACTCTGTGCCAATGCTACCCAGCGTGCCCTCCTGCTGATCACGTATTCCAGATGCTTATCTGCGTGGGTCAAGGTGCTCGTGGCCATGGGAGAGTGAATGCCCTGAGGGCCCAGCACATACCATCACTATCTCTGCACTTCCTGTTTACATGGCTGGATTAGTGTCCAGCAGTTACTGAGCTCAAATCAGAGGGAAGAGATATCGCTGGTGTCACTGCAGGGAAGTGACTAAAGACTCAATCATTTTGTTTTCCTGCTTCTGTCATTTCCACCCGGTTTTCCCCTCGAAGTTGCAAAACTGGAACTATGACGCCAACGAAACCACATCAGTCAGTTTATTGTTGTTTACTCTCTCTCTCTCTCTCATGTATAGACATACATACATATATGAAAAATACTTATGTAAATGACTAATTCTTGCGATTTATTTGCTAATGTGATCCAATAACACACAGACAAGAAAATTCTGTAATACATGCCCATTTTAATAATTTGATAGAAAACATTTGTTGAGCACAACTTACAACATTTTACCATATATTGTGAGGAAAACACTGAAAAAATATATTTGAAACAATGTTATATATTTCAGCAAATATTCCTTTAGCTGTACAATGACCCGTCACCGTACACAATATACTGCAGTAAATATCCAGCCTTCATAATCCGCCAGGAACAAAAGCCAGACTTCTTCTGCGCCTCACGTGAGGCGTCGTTGGTTCAGACTGTACAAACGTGTCTGGCGGGATTTTTCAAAACAAACATTTCAAATTGTCTAAATTGAGCTGCATAACTTCATGTTATGGTCTTATAGCAAAACAGCTTGCTTCAATACAATAAAACAAAACCACCAGACAAGTTCAGTCAAACTGTGATTTGACACGTGGTAGTGCATATAAATAATAACAAATATACAGGGAATATTAACAATCAATAACAATATCATCAGATACAAGGAGAAAGGTAATAAATACACTGTTACAAACAGCTGAGGGGTCGGCACAACACAGCTGGGTGTAACGAGATTGTGCAACTCTGTGACCACTTGCATACACGCTCACATGCACACTCACACTCACACACACATGCACACGCGGGAGATATCGTGTCATAACGCGACATCGCCCCCTCCACCCTTTATTCTGAAGGTTGCACCTTACAATGTGGTACCTTTAAGGTAGTGTTGGACAGATCAGCAACCAGCTGCAGAACTGTCGACATATTCAAAGTGCTGGAATAAAAACTATGTGATACAATTATTCTATTACTATCAGGTGTCTTTTTTTTTTTTTTTTTCAAAAATGTGCACACAGTCTTACAGTCATTCAAAGTTCAAAATGAGTCACGGTGTAAAGCCTGTTCACGACAATGCTGTTGAACACAACGGGTATGTGTGCGAGCTGATGAAACAGGGATGACACGGTGGAAACAGATTTCCATACAGGGATAGACGGGAGATTTCTGACCTTTATCTTGGATATTTTTGGTGAAATTTAATTAACAATTAGCTTTAATTTGCCTGAACTCCTCATCCAGCTACACGCCAACATCAGGGATCAATCTGTGTCTGGTTGGAAGTTTATTCAATTACACTAGTGACTCCTCAAGCATGGGATCACACTCTTTAGAGGTGGCAGTGAAATCATCAAAGTGCTTTTTTTTTTTTTTACAGGATCTTTGGAGTCTTATTCAAGGAATTTGATCTATGAGATATTTAATTGCTTGTGAAATGAATTATTGGAAGAAAAACAGTTGAAAGAAATCTAATTATTTTGGTTTTACATGTTGACTACAATGTAAATTACTGATGCTTTCCACGCTCTCTGCTCTATGCCACAAAGTGCAAATTGTGCTGGGAAGTCGTCTGATTTTAGAAATACATCCACCGAACGCTTTTTGTGAGAACGAGCTTATACTATTGCCAGAACATTAGGAAGACTGTGTGAGACAAATGTGTCCTCTTTGTAGAAAATCTGACACATTTTACAGCTACATGAATGTGTTCAATAAATTATAAAAACACTTACAAAAAGACACGGTTGTTAAAAAAAGGCACACAACTTATTTTTTTTAGACAAGTGTTAGAAAAAACTACTTGGGTACAAATGACTTGCTGACCAGTAGTTTTTGGTTGGACGCTTCACCAGGTGGCATCCAGTCCCAACACAATACAAAGAATCGTAATGAACATAAAAAACGTCCTGAAGTGCAAGTTTGGAATTTTTACTAGTCCCAGTACACCGATACATAAAGTCCACTTCACCGTCTTTGTCTGTGAGGTTCAGCCCTGCTCCTGCAGTCTGACAGTCCTTTAAAGAACAGACCTCGTCCAGCTCCCATCTAGGGGGGCTCAAAAACAAACTGCCACAGGGTTTCCTAACCTCGTTTGCAGGGGTGCCCCACATTCAGTCAGGCCCTCTTTGCCAGGCAGCTCCAAAGAGCCAGATTGCAGGATTGCTCTACTGCAATTAAATGATTTCTGCCAAAACAGCAAAACTTGCTGCACGCTAAAGTCACCATCAGTTCGGCTATGTTTCCGCCGGGGAGACGTCGCGTGTTGCCATTTCAACCCCGTCCTGATCAGAGGGATGGTCTTGGAGTATTACACCATCAGCAGTCTCCATTATTGCGCTCTCCGTGTCACCACCCTGGTCATCCAGCGTCAGTTCAAACTGAAATTTACTCGCCACAGGTCCACCTTCCACCTCCCCGTGTGGGCCGCCCTCCCCGTCGCTGGTGTAGAAAGGAGGGGAGGGACTCTGGGGGATCATGCTCTGGTACCAGTTCCTGTTGTCCTCCAGAGTGTCCAGGATGTCCTGGGCGTCAGGGTGGACTAAATCTGCCCACGTCTCCCACAGAGGGTGGACAATGTAGTCGATGAAGCCAACCTAGAAAAGATAACAAGGGATAACGTCAGTAAAACAAAAAATAACAACAATATCCACTGTCTATTTTTGGAGCTGGACGTGTTCTTGTTCTCTACCTGTGTTCTCTCCACTGAAGCTGTGTGTTTGTCGCACATCGGACTGATCTCCATCCCCCTCTCCCTCTCTCTGTCGCCCTGGTGGAAGAACTCGTCCATGATCCTGTCTGTCCACTGGCGGTACAGATCCAGAGGTTTGGTCGGGTTGCTCAGGTCGGCACAATGAACCATGTTACGCAAAACCTGCAGGAAAAAAAACCCCATCAGCATCTTGCAACTCTTTCAAGTGTACCAAACTGCCACGGCTGAAACGGTATGTGCCAAAAACTTCTGTTTCTTAAATGGCCACTTGAAGCTGGCTCCAAAAGCGAGTCATTTATACGAGCGCGCCTCTCACCTGCATCCTGTCAGTGTAGTTGTCCAGCAGCAGGACTCCAGAGCTGGTCACCTTCTTGGTTTCCACCATCGTCTTCAGGTTAGCCAGGAGGCTCATGTGTTTCGACATGTCAGTCGCCAATACCTGGATGAGAGAAGGACACGGAGAGTGATGTAAGAAATAATTCAGGAGGGAAGCAATGAAGTAGTTACTCTGAAAGCCAAAACGCAACATCAGGCAAATATGCAGACGTTTCCTCACCATGTCGATGACCATCCTCCGGAGCGTCTGCCTCTGTTTCTTGGTTAGGTTTTGGAAGATGTCGCAGTTGTCCTCCTGCAGCAGTTTGAAGCCCACGGCCAGGTGGTGGTTCTCCAGCACTGACTCATCGTTGTACATCAGAGCCAGCTCAGAGTCTGAAGGCAGAAGGAGGAAGGAAGAAATGACAGGAAGAGAGAAATTAAATGGAGCTCTAGCTTTTTAAACTCAAGTCAGGTAACTATGGTAACCATGCAATGTCCCTAAAAACCCAGATCCCATTAAACCATGCAGATATTTCTGTCTGATGTGTAAATGTAGACTAAATAAATCTGTGTTTGTTTTTAACAAACAATAAGTGCCAGTGAAGAGGACTTACTGGTGTTGATGAGGAACTGGTTGGACACTCCTGGGTGGTCCACGTCGTGAATGGCTGCGGCAAAAATGGCTGCCAAGATCTCCAGATCTGTGAAGACCGCCTGCGTTGGAGGAGAAGGAAGAAGAATACAAAGGGATGAGCTTCACTGTCGGTAAACTGCCCAAACAAGGTAAGGTATTAAACAATCGCTCGAGGCCAATCCTTCCATGTGTCATTCTCTCCGGCATGCAGTTTCAGGGGCATGCCAGTTTTGGTGCGGTAATGCCAGCTGCCTCATTAAAGCATACTACTTGAGAAGAAGGTGTGGGCGATCGATCATGCCACACTTAAATGGTGTCACATGCAAATCACATAAGTGAGTGTAACTTAAAGGGATAGTTTGGATCTTTTGAAATGGGGTTGTGCGAGTTACTTATCCACGGTTAGTGTGTTACATAAAGTGGATGACGGTCGGCGCACTCCTAGCTTGGAAAAACAAGCAGGAGTACTGCCACTGAAGCTAAGCAATGTACTGTGGTGGATGGGGCAGCAGCAAAATGTAATTTAGCCACCTAAAAAATTCAATATCAGTTAAGTATATTTAATAAGTGTTTATTTAATAAGTTTTTACTGCTTTACCTGGCGGCAGACAGTGATTTCTGACGGAACTAAAGCCGTTTCAAAGCCAGACCCCATTGAAAAAAATAATAATTTAATATAGCTGAACACAGGAGCTGCTGCTCCACCGCTGCCTCCATCAGTTAGTTTGTTTATGTTATTTTGTGACTTCGACATTTAAAAGGGTTAGTTGAGATTCACCAATATCACACAATGATAGAAAGAAACAAACTAATCAAGGCAGTGGTACCAACAGCTTCTGTGTTCTGCAATGTTAAAGTACCATTTTTTTCAAAGGAGTCTGGCTTAGAAGAAAGCCATACAACAGTGTCCCTTTTAAGTTCTTTTAATTTAAAGCCAATTCAGCAACAAAAACAGAAAGCAGACATGCAACATGTAGCTATTTGTAACTCTACTTTGATGCTAAAAACATGGTGAGAAACGTGACTTACATCAAGTGCAGGGGTTGACAGGAGGATGTGTGTTGACTGGGCCACGTCAGCAGCGTGTAGGCTGTTGTGGTAGGCCACGTCGGAGTGATAGTGGCCCTCCAAGGTCAGCATGAACGTCACAAAGGTGTCTGTTGGAATCTTGAACGTCCTCATGAGGTCTCGCTCCTGCGTGCGACACAGAGGAGGAAAAATGAGAAAAAAAAAAAGTACAGCAAGATTCCTCACTGAAGATGTTGCAGCGTGTCTTTTGTGTTTTCAAGCATCTCTTGCTGTTGATGCGTCGCCCGCAGACTACTGATCTGACCTTCAATTCTTAAAACTGTATCCGGCAAATTGTGAATCATATACTACAGAGGAGGCTGAAAATGAAAACAGTTTGCTCTCCTGCCAGGATGATTCACAGCTAGGAATCAATTTCAAGTGCTAATGTCCCCCTAGCAGATGTCCCTGTAGTGATACTGACAGCTTAACGTAACAGAAAACATACTGCGTGTGCTGACGTGGGCTGAGCCTCATGTCTTCTATAGCCCTATCTATTTCACACGTTTGTTTTTTTCAATGAGCTCTTTCTGAGGTGGAAGATGAAGGAGGATGACGGAGGATGAAGAGGCGAGGCGCTCACCTGGAAGATGGTGTACATGATGCACGTGAGCGGTCGGTTGTGGGAGTGCTCGGCCACCTTGAAGATATTCAGGCCCCATTTGTTGATGTCTTCCAGGTCCTGTTAGAAAACAGAAACAACAGTGAGTGTCTCAGACGATTACACAGCTTTCTTTTTAATTACACGTTTTATATTTTCTCTGTCCATCGCTTACCTTCGACAGCAGCTCCTCCTGGTCCGTCTTGACCCCGAAACGGTTGCTGGAGCTTCCAGAGATGCTGGGCGTGTGGCTGACCTTTCTCACCCCGCTGATCTGAGTCATCATCCCACCCTGCTGCTGCTGCTGCTGTTGCTGCTGCTGCTGGCCCTGCCTCCTCTTCCTTTCCCTCGACTTGGGAACAGGACACGGAAGCTCCAACTCATTCTGCTTGTCTGGAGAAAAGAGAAATAAAAGACGCAAAAAGATTAAAACGATGCACGAGGCTCTGGGATGCTGTACAAGCATGTATAAGCCTGAGTAAACAAAGTTAACACGGGGAGATAGTTGACCTCTCACACCTACGTGACAACACATTAAAGCTGCACTGACGGCTGCTTAATTAGCAAGCAATCCCTCAGTTACACTTAACTTTGCTAAAAATAAATTTCCCTTGACAGCGAAAAAGCAGAAGAATAAGAAGGGCCAAGAAGTACTGATGAGATGTTATGATATCCCACAATGCTGCAGTGTGCCGTGCATTCCTAGAAACTGAGCCCTGTTGTAATAACAATCCACAGAAACGTGGAAAGCTGGCTCACATTAGGCCTAAGTGTTTATGTCCTGTTATGTTGCGGGTTTGTTTGGTGCATGTGATTCCGACTGCTGGCTGAATGAGATTCTCACATGCTCTACGCAGCTGACAGTATGTGCGTCAGCGCAAGACTCTCTCAGTCTGAATATGTGCACCGCAGTGAGAGAAAAATATCTCAGCTGCATCCTCCGCGAAGCACAGGAAGACAATGCTCTCGCTCCACCTGACAGGTGTGAGCTGCAACACAGATGACGACCAAAGCACTGAGATTCAAAGAAGAGTTTCTCTCTGCGCTCCACCACAAGCAGCTGCAGAAATCTCTTTTTGCTGCAGCACTTCTATTGTTAGGAGAGGTACAGTTCCTTCGCCGCGCATCCAGCCTCGCTGGCCTTTTAAGCGAGAAGATGGAGGCGTGTTTACTGGCAAGAGCAGAACACTGGTCTGCACACAGCCCTGATAAGCTTGCTGGGTGTTTGCTGGTGGTGAGTTGGATGGGAAGGTGGAAAACCTGAGGGGGAGACCGGCTGGCCGTGAGTCACGAAACGCCGCCGGGCTTTTAAGAGACAAGGTAACACTGCTGGCCTGTTGATGAATAATGCAGTGGCTATCTGGACCTGATGGCACTATGTGCACACAAACTCTCCAACCATGCACAGACACATTCCCCCTCTCCTCTACTGATCTCACTGAAGTCTTCCCCGAGTATACCCCCTCCTCCTCCTCCTCCTCCCTCCCTCCTCATCTCTCTGCAGTCAGAGCGAGGGGACTCTGTCTCTCCCCCTCCAGACCAGATCAGACTGGTTTGAGAGCAGTGGAGCAACTACAGTAGAGTTTCTCTGCTACTTAGCACATGCTTGGGTAACCTGCCAACCTCTGCCGCATATAGACGGCAAGTGTCACTCCTGAAAGATGTTGGTTCCTTTAAATCTTATTAACATGTGTGTGTGAGTACGTGCTGCAGTGCTCACCGAGGAAGGTGTTGGAGATGTACTCTGACACTTGGTTGCCTGAGCGACTCATCTCAGACAGGTGGCTTAGCTCCCGGTTCAGCATCCTCTTGAACTGGAGGCATAAAGAAAACAACATACATAAGGTTAAATGACCTATACGAGAACATAGACATTCATTCATTAGTTTCACTGCAGTTTCCGTGCAGGGGAATAAAGCATTTCCTGTTATTTTCCACTGGAGTATGTCCCATGAGAAAAGCCTGTTTTTTTGCTATGCGCCATATAAGGTTTCTGCTTGTGTCTTTTTGATCTGGTTTGAGTTAGCTGCTGAGACACTTGACTGCTGAGCATTTCAACAAACAAAACACAGTGCAAATACACAAGATACAGTGTCATGTTTGCTGAGGGAAACAAAATGCGGCAATTTTTCTCAGTGCACGCCGCCACTGAGCTCCAGCAGGACGCCAGAATCAGTTTAATCTGATCAAACACGTCCCGAGTGTGTAATCGAAATGCATCTGGATCAATGTACAAGGACATTTCGCCAGCTGCAGTGAACAGATGTGAATGTACAGTTTGTGCATGCACACACACATCCACATCCACATACACACACAGTCCCATCTACTCTCCTCTGAGACACACCTTGATGTATCCCCAGGACACAGAGAACAGGTAGTTGGCCTCAGGCATGGTGCTGAGCTGTGCTGAGCCCCTGGTGCTCCCCAGCAGAAGCCCTATACGCTCCTCTCTGAGTGGACCCCCAAGGCTGAGCTCAGCCCTTCAACCTGAAGCCCAAAGCGCCAACGAATCCCCACCTTCCAACGGTCGAGTATGGTTTACAAAAGAAAAAAAAAAAAAGCCCCAGCTTAACTCTCCAGAGAGGGGCTGTGGCGGACCCCTACATCCCCGGCCAAATGCGCCTCCTCATAGCATCGCCCACTGTTTTCCAAGCCTCTGGCGAGAGTGATGGAATCCCCCTGGATGAAATCAATATTTCCTCTCCCTTTCTTTGGTTCTCGCTCCCTCTGTCCGTCTCTCTCAACCTCTTTCTCCTCCTGCCACCCTCCAAATGTTATCCGGAGACATGCAGGGGGGGAAATCCAGCCTTCCCAATCCCAGATTGAGCAAGGCAGGGAGGAAGGGCAGGCTCTGAGACAGAGGGAGAAAGGAAAGGAGGGACGGAGAAAGGCGGAGGAGGGAGGGGAGGGGGGGTGCGCTCTAGCTGTAGAGTCCCCTGTGGCTGAGAGGCTGATGGAGTCTCTCTATCTCTCTGCCTCCCACCCTCGCTGAACACTGAGCCATGCACAGCACTGCAGAAAATTTGGAGAATCCCTCCACATCTTTCTCTCGCTATTTCTCTGTTTCTCCTTCACTCCTCTGCAACCCCCCCCCCTGGCCCTCCCGCTACCTCTTTCACCCCCCTCATCTCAGTCCCCCTCCCCTCTCCATCGGCTCCCCCTGCTCAGTAATGCAGAACAGATCCAACGCATACTGCGCAATGTGAGGCTTCAAAGCACCAGAACGTTTATCACATGGGTGAGGAGACACCGGGTACTAATCCACCAGTCCTCTTCTCATAAGCCGCTACAGACACCACACTACATCATCATTACAGAACATTTTAATGACCTGCTCTCTTTCTCAGTTTCAGCTACTGTCTACAGTATTTTCCAAAAAAACAACACGTTTCCTGTCTCACTGCACCAGACACACAAATGGAGACGATGGCAGACAAACAGACGAGAGAGTTTTCAGTCTGCCGCCCACCGGTGTACCGCCAATTGCACGACAACCTGAACGCCATGGCAACAGAGTCACGTGGCTCTCCTCCATCGTTCTCACGGTGGTCCCCGCTCTAAACTCGCTGCATCACATCACATACACACAAGCATGTACAACACATTGAATACACAATCTGCAGCAGAGATGCGCTACATCGGCACAACCAGGCGAGACACAGAAACACACAGACACAGGTTCTGTTAAAGAAGGAAGATTGTGACGATCAGTTGTTTGTTGTGTAAAATGTCAGAAAATGGTGACAAAGGTCCCAAAGCCCAGGATGATGTGCTCAGATGTCCACAATCCAAAGATATTCAGTTTAGTGTCATATAGAGGAACGAAACCAGAGAATATTCACATTTTTGATGTTTTTTCTTCTTGTTAAACTACTAAAAGTGATTAATCGATGAAGCTTTTTTAGTCAAAAGAGAGAAGCACTGATGCAAACCCACATCCTAATCTTTATAATGAACTCAAAGGGATCATGCTGCAATCAATGCTTTATCCTGAAAATGTGATTGTAATTTCCTGTTTTTACGATATCTTCAAAAACCCCCGGCCACAATGATGCCTTCTGCCAGGACTTTACTCCTTACAATGGGGTCTTTTCTCTTCTGGTCTCAACAGCTGTCTAATAGCTGTCAAGCAGACAGCTAACATCTACTTGACTGTGAAACTTGAATACCGCTTTCAAAGCGTTGGCTGCACTCAAAACCCAGACTGCCAGAGGCAGTCCATAAAAATCAAAGAGGGCTCGTAAGGACAAAAAATTGAGCTTGGAATCAGAGGGCTTTATTCCATTCAAAGGGAACCTGTAATTGATTCTTTAAAGCAGCGGAAATGTGCGGATTTGTGCGACCTCTAGGAAATGAATGAGGCGCACACAGCCCCAGTGCAGTTACTCAGGGTCATACAGTTTAGCTCAGACGCACGGCGTACGCTCGCAGCGTGGTGACATGTCTGTGAGTGTGTTCAAGACAATAGATTACTCAATGTATGCTGCTCAGTCATACATCCTATTACGTTGGCAGAGTGCTCATACACGTCTTAGGTAACCTAGAGAAGTTTCATAAACTCAGAAAAACATGTGGTTAGTTCTCAGAAGAGGATGAGCTGATGCCTCGTAAAGTTTGAATATTCAAAATAGGTGCACACAGGATGTATTGTCTCGCAAAATGCCAATGCAAATGTGTGTTTGGGTGAAAGGCAAAACATCTGAACTCATTTTAAGTAGGAGAATAAGTGTTAAATGTTTTTTAAGCTAATTATGTCCCCAAACTACTGCCTCTCTGACCTGAATCCTAAAACAACCAAGCAAAACAGGAAAATCTCAATGAAATTACTTCAATAAAATCAACATTTCAGCATTTTTTTTTTTTTAGAGAAGTTACCTTTAAAAATAATTTAATGTATTCTTAATAAATAAATATTAAAAATAAATATAAATCACACTCTCCATATGGCAGCCCACACTCCCTGAAGCACAATCTAAGCGTCTCCAAAACAAACTCACCTTCTTCCAACCCGTATGCATCCCAAGGTTTTGCCTCTGTTTTTCAGAACAACATAGTCCCATTGTCACTTAACAAAAAAACACAACTGTAAGAAAATCCTTTAAAAGTTTCAGTGCGTCTCAGACTCTGCTTGCTTCCTCTCTCTATTCACAAGTGGAGTCAGGCAGGAAACATAAAGCGATAATGCCGACTTGACTGACTGGCCTACAAAGTCTAACAAGAGGTCGATAGCTCCTCCCTCCAACACAGGCCCGAGCATGTGTCCCCACCTACTTCCCTTTTGCTTGATAGAGTAATTCTCTGAGGTCATTTACGGGTAGACATCCTGCTTCCTAACATGGCCTCAGGCACCAAACAACTAACATACCTGAGCTCATCACTGAAAAGTCCCAGATTAACAAGTTCAGCAGTCAGTCAGCTGATATACTGTTGCAGAAAATCACCTATGACATTCCTTTGGGAAAAGTCTTTAAGAGTTGGCTCACAGCACAATTTGACATTGACTGAAACAGAACAGAGATAGAAACAGGATTGCACAGTCGGGAACAGCTTGACCTCACATTGCAATACCCCGACTGTGCAATCTGACAAAGCCCAAAGTTATCCAATGCTGCCTCTGTCCCCTGTGCGGCTGTTTACAGTGTCAACACACACATCATACCTCGCGGGTTTTTGGAGTTTAGTAACGTCAGACACATTTCCTTGAAGGTGTTGATCAAAACTAGGTATGAAAAGGGTTAGAAAATAAGCAGGTTTCATATTCGCCGTCCTCATTCTGGTTTATTTTCCATGATAACAGCAGATTACAGAGGTAAAACTTTTTAATTACAATTAGGCACCATAATCACTACTGCAGCATGTCTGATCTCCTCGCCACCCTTTCAGTCAAACCGAATCACAACGCTATAATTTAATGTCCATTACCCCTGCTGCAGCTACAGACCCACCGCTACATCTGTTTCAATAATTTTGTCATTTTTTCCCCTCTGAAGACGGCGGCGCTTCAAAGCCGAAGTGACCACACGTGAGTTAAAGTTTCCTACTCTGCTCGGGGGCTCGCTCGCACGCTAACCCGCAAAGCGCTGAGCTCCCCTAACTGGATTCAGATGGCAGTGTTTGTCCAAGGCCGTCACCAGCATCAGCATGGAAGTGTGGTGAGGCTAATGATAGTGGAGGGGCAGGGGAGCAGCTCCCCGCTCTGAGGTCACAGCGACCAGGCTGGCGGTCAGCAGGGTGTGTGGTCCCCGTAGCCCCGGATACACCTGTGCCCTTGGACGCTGAAAGTGGAGACACCCTGGGTTTGATCGTGGGTTCAATTACATCCTCTCTGGTTCCGAAAAGAAACAGGCTCTTTGTCAAACATCACGTCATGTAAGTGTTGGGCAGGAGCAGAAGCCTGCAGATGCTGCCGGGGGTGCACTGTCAGGAGAGGATCCAGGCAAATGCTTGAGGGCCCCCCAGAAAATGTGGAAAAGGGGCCACTGATGGCCACTTATATGAGGGTTCCTACAGCTTAAAGAAAGTGGGACTTTTCAATGTCACTCAAAAATTTAAGAATTTTAGATAAAACAAAATTTCATATACTTAAGGTAACATGAAACAATAATTTTATTTATTTTATTTTTTTAAAGTTAACAATTTTTTGAAATTTTTGTCAGGAAAAAAAAACACGTTTTTAAAAAAAATCCTACTTTCCATGTCTTAGCATTTTTAAGACGTTTGCTTTTTTTTTTTTTTTTTAAATTCAAAGCCTTTTAAGAATTTTTACACATCTGCAGGAGCCCTGTGTATTGGCAGATTTTGCAAAGGCAACTATAAATCCCCTTAAAACTCCAACAAATGCACCGCCACAGTCTCAAAACAACCAATGACCTGTATGACAGCTGGATACTGTTCGTCACCTGTAACTACCGTACATACAACATTAGGTGTAACCCCCTAGAGTCTAAGACTGCCACTGGATGCTGCATTAAAGGTCCAGTGTGTGGGATTTAGGGGGCTATATTGGCAGAAATGGAATATAATTTGATTTGATTTGATTTATTTGAACATGTAAAAAATAAGAATAAAATAAAAATAAGCAATTGACTAAAACAGTTAGAAAGAGAAGAAAACAATATATTCACATCTCATTTACATATTCAAAAGGAGTAGGAAGAAGTATACACTTATCTGGTCCTACCCCTTGTTCACTCAATACGCGAATGGCCCTATCGTAAATAGTAGCCCCTCTCGGACAAGCAGTGTCGGAAAAAACAGATTTTTTACATGTGAAACTGTATTATTCAGTATTTTACTGGTTTAAATTTCTGAGTTTGTGATTGAAAGGAAGAGACCTCTGTGGATAATTCGGCTCTCAGTAATAACCCCATAAAAGTCTGGATCTTAAGTTATTGAGAAAAAAGTGAGCACATATTAGCAGGTGCTGGATTAGCGGCCCATCTGCAACATGCCAAACAGTGTTGGAGAAACACCGATTTGTAAAGTCAAACTGCTCTATCCAGGGTTTTTACCGGTTTAAATCACCTAGTCTGTTTGTTTTGGAGAGGAAGAGACCTCTGTGGATAATTCAGCTCCCGGTAAAAACCTCCTGAACAAAGAACACTTGAAGGAATCCTCACTGAGAGTTCCCGCTTGGCACATGGGAGAAGTTTCAGCTAGTTGCAATCTGCAGTCCTCATTGCCAAATAGCACTAAATCCCACACACTGCACCTTTAACGGTGCATATTTTACACTGATTTTGCAATAAAAAAAACGGGAGTGGGTCAATCAATGATTTCTTTCAGTCCCTCAACAGTTGCACAACAATCCAGTACACTTTACTGTAACATCATAAACTGTTGACCTCCGTTCTTTCTTTCAAAAATACGATTGGTCAACAATGCTCTGAGTTGGTACTGGGTCATACTGGGGGGACTCTGACTCAGGGCAAACAATGTGCCCGGCCTGCCTGACTGAGCGGCTGTGCCGCCGTGCGCCTGCAGGGCCTTGTGCTCATTGTCTTGGCAGCCCCAGTGACGCGGTTGTCTGTAAAGACTCAACCTGGCTGCACGGTCAAAGCACAACTATTGTCGTCTGGTAACCAGGGAGCAGAGCAGAGGGGGCAGCGGGGGCACGGGAAATAAAGAGACAGGAAACCGGTGTCACGGTCACAGTCACCCGTTACGGTCTGACAACACCCCTCCCCATCCCAATCCTGCCTCAGACCACAGTGTAGAATACAGACGGAAATGGACAACACCACCCCGGGTGTTTATAATCCGACGCCGCCATACAGTCTCCACTGTCTGCGTGGGGGGGTTGAGTAATACTGTGCACTGTATAGCAATTTGGTTGAGCTCTGCACAAATGAAATAGGCATGAGAAAATCAAAGTGCATCAAAGCAAAGGGAAGTAATTAGTTCTAAATAGCTGCTTTGTGTTGTCTTGAAACACCACAATGTGTTTATTTTGATTCACTTAAACCGAACCAGAAAGCTGACTTCTCTTTAAAGCTTTAAAATAACATGTAAGATTTATCTAATCTGTCACGCCAATTGACAAAAATGGATACCTTATCTTTTTAGCCACGGTATCAGGGTTCTAGTGATGGCAACATCTATTTGTCTTGTGCTTTGCACAATCACACGCAGCCCAGAGGATGCAATGACTTTGGTGATCCTCCAATTTTCCTATCAGTATCACAATGGGGTTGACATTTCTGTTTTTTAGTAATAATTCTTAACAACTATTGGATGGATTGCTATGAAATTTGGTGCAGACATTATCGATGACATTGTCAAAATGTGAATTTGGCTAAAACTTTGTTAAATAACGAAATATCTCAACCGATATCAGACAGAACTGTCAACCTGTTACAGTCTGCTTCCATCTTCAGTCTGACATTGTGTCCACTCTTTCTGATTTCCATAGGGGAGGAAGATTCAATTTACCACCAGTCACTAGAGACCAACATATCCGCCTGAATCTAACGACATCTTAAGTCAACACTGAGGCGTAGCCATGGCAACATGCTGGTTACATGCCTCGATAGCAGCGTCTATCTTGTCCAAAGCGAACACTATTGTTGTTGTGACTCCTCCATGGTTTCAGTGCACCGCTTGATGTAAATCCCCCGCCCCCCCCCCCCGTCCAGCCTGGTATTCTGGCTAGCGCTTTTTAAACGGGAATTGTTCCTACAGAATGCGCCTTTTTCAGGGCAATGGGCGACTTGAGTAAGTAACAAAATGTGTAGCTCAGCGTGTGATGTAAACAGTGACGTGGGAGGAAAGCCGCTGCTGGTCAGTCCTTCAGCGATTCTCTCGTAAGTCGGCCCGTTCTTCACCGTCCCCGTCATCTGACGGTCAATGGCCTATTCGCTTGCGAGGACAAGGAGGGCGTGCAATTCCTTGTCTCCCCAGTTGCTCATCTTCACTGTGTTTGTCAGGTTTGCGTTTCCCTCTTGCTACTAGCTGCTCGCTAATTCCTGCTATCAGCTGTTTCCTGTTTATCCACCGCCAGTGGCTCACACGGGCGGCGTCATCAACAGCTCCTCCCACAAGTCTTCAACAGCCCCTCCCGTTGCGGAAGGCCGCCTCTGTCTTTTTAAACTAAAAGGGTTCAGCCAAGACCCTACGAGGCGGAAAATTGAGCGCCAATAATTTGAGCATTTTATGACACTTAATAAAATGCAACCTGTACGTGCTACATCAATGCTGCCATCGAGTGCTGTGACAAATTAAAAACTCAATCTATAGCACAGAGGAAAGACACAAAAATTGGACAGCAGCCATAGCCTAGATGCCTACAGCAACAACATCATACTGTCAGAACAGCTTCTAACATGCATGTCTTTTCTACGATATGCCTCATTCAGTAAGATATTTTACATTAGCAATTTTATTTTAGTTTTTTAAGCTGCATTTGTGACCACAAATCTACAATGTGGAACAAATGGTGCGTCAGTGAATGTGGCACATGTTGCAGCCAGCACAGGCAGCAAAGGCAAATTACACATCACGCCTATTTGTTCTGTTGGTCATGACTCAAACTAATTTTTCCCCCGATTATTTTAAATGTCTGGTTTGCCTACTGTTGATTTACGTGCAGTGTTGCGTGCAGTATTTTGCATGTTTCTAAAAGGAGCCTGTTTTTAATAAGATATGATGATATAGTTGAAAAACAGTGGAGTGTACCTTTAAAGCTACTGTGAGCTTTATTCTAACAACAAATGGATGTCTGTCAGTTAAGTGTGACCTTTTATGATGACGTGACTTAAAGTGGACCAATGTGTCACTGAGCTCAATGTAACAACAGAGCCAACATCCACCCCGCTCTAAAAAGTAAATGACAAATTCATCTGGGTGCAGTTTAATTCATACTGCATGGACATCTGAAGCTCAGCCCAGCCGTGCAACACGCAGGTAGGTTGAGGAAACAGAGGTAGAGCAGCCCTTTCCATGGAAGAGGTGATTACGCTATTCAGAGACAGCAGGAAGTCCGTCGTCTTGTGTACAAACCAAACACTTCTTTTTAACAAGAGATCCATAAAATGTTGAGGCCAGCCCAGACGCGACCACAGAACGGCTGTTACTTTGCAAGTGCGTCAATGTGGTGAAAAGCAATTTACATTTTGCATACAGTGTGCAAAGTGACACTGCAACAAAGAGCAAGTCAGTCAGTCGGGCCATCATAACAAGCTCCATATCATGCTCTAAATCTTTGTTCATGTTGGTTTGGGAGAGATGACACTGTATAGTGCAGTGTGCTGTGTGTCTGGGAAGTCATATGGTGATCGCTATCTCAGTGGATATGACTGGAAATGACACAGTGATGTATATATTTAGAGTTTAGGTTTCACTGTGAGACGTGAACAGAAATATCAGTAACTGAGAGCATATTAGTGTTCAACGTTTTTAACTTGCACTTTGAAAATTAAAAGGTTCCTATGCGAGTTAATAAAACTGTCTTCAACCAAGATCCCTCTACACAGGATACATGAATCTCCTCAGCTAAAATATGACAGCAAACTGTTCTGTTTTTAAGAGAAATGCATGTTGCACAAGCAGCTCTGATGGAAATCGCCAACTGCAATTTCATTAACAAAAGTTCCATCCATCAGACGTAAGTTACATCATTGGACACATGGATGCAAAAACTTCCTTGCAACTTCACAAATGCACTCTTCACATTTACACATAAAATAATATGCAGGCGAAATCGTCCTACCTTATTGGAGGCCATGTCGCTGACAGAGCGGTAGGTCTGGATGGTCTCCAACTGGTCCAGACACCAGTCCAGCTCCTCCATGGTCTCCATAGCCAGCTTCTGGTAGGACTCATCTGCCAACAGACACATGGACACGTAATCAGGCCTGAGAGGATCCATGTCCATAGCGGAGCCCCCCGACACCATGCGTGGAGGTCCGAGGGTCCCGGCGTGGCTTGATCTTACAGAAGACTGGCCAGCAGGACATCCGGGAGACGCAGAGGAAGAGGGGGAGGTGTGTACACACAGCTCCTTCATCTCGTTACTGCTCCGCCACCTCAGAAAGTTGAGGTGCTCTCAGACAAACTGAGGGGCTAGAGTTACTGTTTGCAGACGCTGTCTCTGTAGTCTCTTTCTCTCCGTACCCCCTCGTTCCCTCGCTCTCGTGCGCTCTTCAAACCCCCTCCCACTCTGTCTGGCTCCCCCCACCCTCTCTCAGGCTCTCTCTAGTTCGCTCACCCCCCCCCCCTTTCCTCTGTATCACTCTGCTGAACGAGTGGCGGGCAAACTAGGCGGTCTGCTGCCTCCTGCTGTTGATGTGTCTGTCAGCCCCCCCCCCTCATTTAAACACATACAGATGATGTTTACATACAGGTACAGTACACAAACACACTGCCTGAAGAGGGGATTTTGGTGACTGGCTTTGCTTTTTTTCTCACCTCCTTTATGATATCTGATATCTCATATATTAACACAGGAGGAGAGGAAGAGGAAGAGAAACAGGAGGGAGGGATGTGCGTCAAAAACCTGCATTAACTTATCTGACTTTATCAAGATGCACCAACTCCCGATGACTTCCTTTCTGAAACATGCAGACCACTTCAAGGCTGTACTCTGCTGAACTGCAGCAGCAGCACACCACACCACCATGCTTCACAAACTGGCTCTCTCCTCTCTGAACCTCGCTGAGGGAGAGAAAAAAAATTATATCAAACACCAAACTCTCTGTTTGCACAAGCAACACGAGAGGCAAACTTTGACTCCGTGAATTAGGAGGGGGGGTTGCAGGCCGGGGTCTCGCTGTGTGCCAAAGAAACCAAAGCACTTCCTCTTTGGCTCTGAACTCACACAAAACACGGAGCGGAATTACTGCACGGCGGAGTGACTGCTGAGGACAATCATAGCTGTCATCTGATGAAATAGCTCTGTCGTTAGCAGCTATGACTCACATGTGGTAGGCGCACAAGCTTTTGAGAGGAAAAAAGGAGTTTATCAGAAATGCACTGAGATGATAACACACGAGGAAACAGATTACGAAGCATCAGTCTCCGAAATACCAGAGAGAATGTTGATTCAACAAATTTGTGCCCAGAGGGAGTGAACGCTGAGCGCATCTGGATCTCCCCTCCTTCCTTTTTCTATGGAAAAGACTGATCTCTACTTCATAGGGCTTCACACATGGAAGAAATTTACCCCATATGCTTAGCACAACAGGACAGCCAGCGTGCTGCTCCCCAATTTACGTCAATATAGTGGATCAAAGCACATCAAAGCACAGTGATGGCGTACAGACTCTGAACCACCGGTGTTTAACAAAGAACTTCAATGACATCTCAGACGATATATGTGCAGTTAAGGAAACCTCCCACCACTGAAAGATATCAGAACAACATGATGACAGCAGCTCTTCTAAATCACAAAGGAAAGTCAGATTTCACCCGTTAAAGCTTGACTGCGGTTTTTAGAAATCACGCCGCTGGCTCCTCAGATTGCAGGAGCACGACTGCTAGCACTAGCCTCATTCCTCAGGTCAGACCAATTTTCCTTTACTTGAGCTCCAGGTTGGTGAATTCAAAGAGCCCTTGGCTACAATATGCCGCCGGACGCCAAGCTCCGCGGTTCAAACTATTCGCAGGAACCACCGGCATCCAAGCCATGTAAAAGTCAGTGACACAGAGCAGAAAGTAAAGCATCAAAGCAGCTCATGCACAAGGCGGTGAGCTGTTGAAACTGGGTATACACCAACGTGCGGCCGTCTTGATCCATAGGAGCAGGAGACGTTGCCAAGAAGGTGCAACCACATCCTGCCCCTATTCCCTCCAATGAGGGCATATAGAGACGTTAGACATTTTAACAGGGAAGTCGGGAATCATCAAAGACTTGGCTCATCCAAACCGCCTGCATGACCGGGATTCAGGTCATTTTGAAGCTGGCGGCTGATTCAGAATGTGTGGCGGTAAAAACCCTCAGATGTAGACTGAAGTTTACTGCTTTTGTTGTCTGGCTCTGTGCCACTAGCCTACAGCAAGATCACTGGAGCAGAACTTCACATGTTCATCTGCTGCGTCTCCAAAAAACGACAACAGCTGGACGCTTCTCTAACATGACACACGTTATAATCAAATGTAATTAAAACAAACTATGCACGCACACGCACACTGGAGGGGGAGATGGGTCTGCTGAATCCATCAGCACCTCTGGCTGATCATAAATACAGCGCTAAATGGGCTGACAGACATTTCACAATGTCACCAGTCAAAGGTGGCGTGACGCACTTGAGTCTGAAAAACCTGCTCCCAGACAGAGTGCGAGGTACTTTTCCAGCCTGTTTTTTCAGTCTCCTTTTTTTTCTCTTCTTCGGTGAGTCCTAATGCTTTGGCCATATGCTGGAGGCTGCCGAAAGGACAACAGAGCTCAGTGTACAGACAGACCCCGTCTGCCTCCCCTCTCTCCCCCTCTTCCCTCCAGCTCTCTCCCCTATAGGGCCACAAACCGGCCTCTGTGAGAGCCATCAACTGCACCAACGACCAGGGCTGGACTCAAACATCCCCCCACCTCCATTCCCGCCTGAGACACCTTCCGCTCACGTCCACCTCACACTGCCCCTCTCTGTGCTCTCAACCTACCCCCCAAAACTGGTTTCCCTCGCTGTCTGGCTGAGGTTTGGTGTGCAGAACTGGACTGCCTCATCTATTATACCACCTACTGATAAGCTACAGCCAGGGCTAAAGACCACGGAAAGAATTTTTAAATCTTAATCAATGTGGAAAATGGGGAAAACCCCACACATATGACATGAAATGAATTTAAGGGTGCTTTCAGACCTAGAGTTGTCTTGTTTTGCTCTGAATCAGGGACTAATCTTGTTACAAAGTTGCATAATTGCCTAGAGGTGGTTCATGTTCTCACGGCAGCATTTACAAGCGGACCAGATCAAATGCCTTGAGCGAGAAAGCTGCTCTTGATTGATTGGTCAGAATTTCCATGCGGGAAAAATCCAGGAAGTAAACCAAACGTTGAAGAAGAGTACACTTGCAAGATAAATGTGACACTTTCTAATGTCACAATGGAGGGACAACTACGCAGGTTGATTTTAGCGCTGCTCATCGTGGACTATATTGCTGTCATTGTTCATTTTAGTCAAACCATACAGTTTGAAAACGAGGCGCGGCTCCAACTAGAAAACAATATTTTGATGCATTGGATGTGCTGAATGTGCATATTAAGGCAGTACAGGAGGAGGTGCACATTAATAATCCTCCAGGACTGTAACATGCTCATGTTTAAACACAAACAATGTGTCAGTTGGTTCAGATCGAGGTCGAAACACGTTCTCACCACAAACGAACCAGAGTTCGTTTGTAACCGGACCGAGACCACCTCTTCAAGAAGGTCTCAGTCTGGTTGTTTTGGTGCACACCTGAGTGTGATTGCTGTGTTCACACCTGCCCAAACATACTTTACTTAGGGGGCAAATGAACTTGAGTTCAATTTAACCAAATCAAACAGGGCAGGTGTGAAAGCACCCTAAAAGTTTTGTTCCAGACAACCAGAGTCCCAACTCTCAAAATCGAGAATCTTGCAAATTGCTTTGGCGCAAATTTTGGGCTAAAAAGGCTAAAAACAATGCTCAAGACTAACGGCGTCCCATTGTCCCAGGAACAATAGAAATTGTGTTGGGACAAACGGATGCAGTAAACTCACCATCGACTGCTGTTTCTCTCTGATAATGCTACACTGTGAGCAACAAATCTGTGTTGAAATCAGCAGGAGGAGAGCTCGTAACCGTTAGCTGCTAGCAGCCAATGTTCGGAACTAACAGCTAACGGAGGTTGCACTTGTCATATTATGATGCGTTCAGGCTCCATTCAAGATGAGTATTGGGCGGAGGTAAATTAAACGCTCTCATGATGTGTTTTAAATGTAAATTTGTCAAATTTAGTTTTCGGTAAGAAACTTGAATAAATTCAGTTGTTCGATTTGTTGATGTTTTCACAGCAAAATAGTTATTAGTGGGGAATTATGATATATATTACAAAAGTTACTTTTGCAATGTAATAGTTTACAAATTACAAGTTACCCTGTTAAAAATGTAATAAGGGACTTTTTAATTACCTTATCAAAGTGATGTAACTTATTACATTTCATTACTAATCTACAAATGTTTTAAACTTCACAATAAAGCTGCATCGACCAAATTGTTATGTTATACATAGGTATCGACCCAGAATTTCACAATTGGTGCATACCTAAAAAACACTTTAAACATATCTTATACCACAGGAAGATCTGGCAAGATGATCTCTAGAACCATCAAAAAAATCCAATTGTGTAGAAGGGTGGTACATTATTATATAAATTTAATTTTCTAAATTACATTTATTGATGCAATAACATGTGAAGAGCATTTGAGTGATGTAACTATATGCTGTTGGGTGCTTCAGTCTATAATATCTATAACAATGCCATTTTTTTCCGTATGTAAAGTAAAATCTTGACCTGTTAGACGTAACTATAGCTATTAAACACATGTACTCACAACAAAATAGAACAATATTTCCCTCTGAAATGAAGTAGAAATATAAGGTAACACAACAATTGAAACACTTCAGTATTTCGAAGCTGTTCTTAAGTACCATAAATGCATGAACTTACAGACTTTGTGTGAAGCATTTGTGTTTTCATGGCGAGGCCGACTCTAACACAGTGACTAACATGTCTCAAGTCTTGTTTATTCATACTAATTTGACTTCTGAGAAAATAATTAAGCCAACAGAGACAACAGAGGGTCAAAGAAAAAGACTTGAGTCATCACCGCCAGTTAAAGTGTAAACAGCTCCGAGGTATCTGCGCGTACGCAAACACTCACATTCCTCGTCTTGGCCTTAACCGCATTGTGAAGGAGAAAACACACATTGACACCAATATGTGCACGTAGTCAGTGCTGCTTGTTTGACTTCATGCTACACGTGGGGCTGAGGCAGAAAAGGGAGGGGGGGGGGCTGTGAATCACCTGTGTATCATCCCCAATGTACGTCAGTTTATTCACAAGTGGAGGGAGGGGAAAATTAGTTTGACATGAGGAAACAAACAGAAAGATAAAAGGGAAAGAGAAAGAAAAGGAGAGAAGTATGTTAAAGGGTAACTTTAGTAGTTTTCAACCTGGACCCCATTTTCTCATGTTGTTTGGTCTAAGTAATGGGAGAAACATTTTTTATATTTGTCCAGTATTGAGTGAGAGGGCTGCAGCTGGCAGTGATGAAACAGGCTGCGATGTATGCACCCTCAATTTACGTCCACTAACAGTGCTTGTTTTTGCCACTGACAGGCTCAGATTACATTTTTAAGTGTCTGACAACATAATGGAAAGGATCCCTACAGAGATAGACCTTTTTGTTAAAGAGTAAGATTATTTTTGTCCAACCAGAAACAGTCCTGAAATCATAATAAAAAATTACTAACATTTTCTATTTATTTCAACCAAACCAAAAGCAAGACGTTTTTTGTGAGTTTTCCTTTGTTTCTGTCGACTTTAATTGACGTGCTTTACGATGATAAATTTTTGTTTATTTAAATCAGGGGCTGGAACCACCAGAGGCCCCACGTCACGATATATTATTGCGATTTTAAATGCTATGCTACTGTATATGCTGAGCATTTCCATTACACATATTGCGATGTACTGCCCTTTTCAACTGCAAATTATGTCTTCAAAGCAAAACTTTTCAATATTTGTGTTTATTTAACCCTTTAAAAACGGATTTCCTGTGGACGGCTTCAGGAAGTCTTTGTTCTCGATCTAAAATACGAACCATAGTAGATAGAGCATTCATTCTTCTTTGCAGAAGTCTTCCTTGTCATCACATCATTTCCTTACATAACTTCACCTTCAGTGCGGTGCAAACATGGCAATTTGCCATAATTATGATGGAATTTTCCTGTAACGGCCACTGGAGACTGTTTCCATTTTGTCTACTGTATATGATCTAAAATTAAAAAAAAAACATAATAGCTAGAGCATTTCTGTTTGCAACAGAAAACCAGGGCTTCGGTCTTCTGTGTCTGCATCCTGTACGCTCATTATTCCATCATTAAACTACATTACACACTAAAAGATGCTGTGGCGCCAGAGGTATGAGTAATGTTTCGATCACAACACCACTGAACTTTGTTCTTAAAAATGAGTGTATCTCAAAGAGTGTTAAGAAATATTTTGTTAATGTTTCTACATCCATGTAACCGGTGGACTCTAGTGTTGTCTGCTTTGTGTTGATATGAAGAAGCCCAGACCATATAAACTCGAGCCCCTGCACACATTAAGTGACACAGGAATATGTTAGCATAAAATGAACTTATAAACAGCTGAACAGCACTAAAACACGGAAATGACTACAAGAGCAATGTAGCTTACCTCTCCCATGTAGTAGCCTACAACAGCAAATGGGGAGAAGTAAGGTGGGAGACACCCCTTTATAGGTGGGGTGCCCCCAAAGGTGAACGTAGGAGTACAGAAACTGAGTATGAGGCTGCACAGATTGTGAATGTAATATGCGATATGAAAAACACCAATGTTGACACTGGGGGACCATTTCAATTGTAGAATTCGAAGGGTTTATACGTTAAGTTTTTGGTCTGTTCATCTCACTTCAATTATTTTTATTGTAGCAAAAACGTATCTAATGGAAGAAATAACCAATTCATTTTGTTATTCAAATAAGCTACCTAAACCTCCATTTGTATTTATAATATCTGTAATTTAGACGATAAAAAATGATCTATAATGTGCGTCTGTATAACAATACAAAATTGCAATACTCTGCTGTATCGATTTTTTACCCCTTATTTAAATGGAGCAATTTAAATGTGTTTTTCGTGATAGTAATTTGGGGATGTTTCTGGTTAAACAAAAAAAAAATCTTACTCTTTAACAAAAGTGTTCTCTCTCTGTTGGGATCCTTTCTATAATGTTGTCACACACTTAGAATAATTATCTAAACCTGTCAGTTGCAAAAACGAACACTTTTAGTAGACGTAAATTGATGGTACACAAATGCCCCCGAGAGGCTTCACTGCAGTCTGCTTTGCAGCTGCCGACCTCGGCACTCTTACTCGATACTGGAACAATATCAACATTGTTGTTCTCATTATTGACTTAGACACACAAACATGGGTATCTTTCCACCTGGATCCAATTTTCTCAAGTTACCGGCACTTCTCCAAATGTTTGTTCAATCAGACAGCAACACAGAGGAGTTATCTAATGCACACAGGTGAACAGTCAACTCCGTCCACACCTGGTGGAAAAAAGCAATAAGACTGCAAATCTTAAATTTGATCAGTCTTGCAAAGCAGATTTCACTTTTAACTCTTTAAAACTTTGCTCTTTCATAATTTGCATCATGTACACGTGCTTCAAAATTACTGAATAAATGCCTCCTAATTTTAACATGCTGTTTTTCCATATACTGTTATGCATAATTTCAAAATAAGGTTTAATTTATTTGTATCATACTCATGTAAGTGCGTGCTTTAGTGTATATATTCTGTTTGTTTTTTAACTTTTGTCAGAAAGTTGTAAACCAGGTGTGTTAACGTGATACCTCCATAAAATAGGCGACATTTTATATATTGTCATATAGATGAAGGGTGTGATGTTCAACGGAAGTAACTTCTAGGGAACCTGTGGTGTGGTGGACATTTACCGTAGGTCCAGCCCCGAAACCGCACTCCTCTCACAAACAACCTTCAGGACTGATTATGTCTTTTCATAGTTTATAACAGCAGCATAATTTCCTCACCTATCAAAACAAAAGGCTTCAACAGTTATACAAACACACACACAGCTCATCCGGGCCTGTTTGACAGCTCCTTCACAATGCACCATGGAGCAGTGTTGGCACGGGCCGGCCCGAGGGATGGGCCGCAACGAGGTTTATGACTGTACTGACGTCAATGACATAATTCAAATACTTAACCAGGCTGCACGCTTCCAGCCCTCCGGATCCTCTCGTCTGGCTGCGAGCCTGGAAAACCTGACATGGATTCCTGCTGCGGAGCAGAGTAACTGCTGCAGACAGGAGCAGAGCCGGCTGCCCAGACTGAAAATGACGGGTCAAATTTGTTCTGGCCGTCAGTTTGTGGTCAGGTGTCTGTCTGTGTGTCCATCCACTCATCACTCATCTGCTTGTTCATTATTTTTAATGTTAGGAAGTACACTTCATCATCGGTAATGCCATTTAAAAGCCTGTCTCCTGCACAAACAACAGGGTCTTAAAGGGATACTTCACCCCCCAAATGATCATTTGTATATTGACTACTCACACCGTGTTACGTTGAATTTGTGACAAACTTTGTTTTGTTTGCCAAAAACTGAGAAAATTCTTGATGAATTGAAGTCATAGGGGTCCACGTTTAACAACAGCAAAACTATATCCGCAGCTTGCGGAACAGTAATGGCAGCATTATGGATACTGAGATCATCCTGAAGTTGATCATAATGAAGAGGAGACTCGCATCCTTTTTGTGGAGGGCTTTCTGCTTTACACCTACGCACCTTTGATCGACGTGCTGAACCAACGTTACTTTATTTTCATCCTATATCAAGAATGTAAGAAGTGGAGGTAAAGCCGGCCCAACACAAGAAGATCCAGCTAACGTCAGGGAAGTAAACACAGCAATAAGTGAAGTTATTGCAGAAATAGAGTCAATAACAACAATTAAACAAGAATAAGAAGAAGAATGGCAAAGCTTGATTTATCAACTGGTTCCACTGGTGATACAGAAGATGTTCGCTGGTGTTTTGTTGCGCTGATTGGCTGAAGAAGAAGTCTGTCTATCAAGGCGAGTACCCTCGCCCACTGAAAGTGTCTGGAGCAGCAGCTGAGCCAGACTGATACAGAGAGTGATGCAGAATGTTGAGCTCAAGTAATCAGGATGGTCTTACCAGGTTACGGACGAGTACCGTGCAGGTTTGTTTGGAATGAAATGCATGCACTTGCCCAAGTAGCTATATGCATACAGAAGTATTTTAAAAACTCAGGTGTTAGCAAAAATGCATGTGTCTGGGATGTAGCTTACTGAAACATGACACTGGGATTATACTGTTCAAAGATGAACGTGGTCCAAGCAGCTAACATCTTACACATCCAACACGAGCTGTTAAACAGTCTCACACCAACACCAAAACTGCTCGACTCTATCATTAAACCCGTTAAAAAAAGGTGGGTAACGTTAGCCAGGTGACGCTAACAGTTATCCCTGTCACTGTGTATAAGGTTGAGATACATAAATAATAAAAAGGGGAAATTAGCCACCGAGACCAAAACTGTTTTTTGTACCAGGCTGTAAGCATGTTTATTTCTGCTGTTAAGTTGGACATTTTAACATGGGGGTCTATGGGGATTTACTATTTTTTCATCCACCCTCAAGTGGCCATTAGAGGAACTGCAGTTTTATGGCACTTACGCACTGGGCTTCATTTTTCAACCCCGGAGGTTGCCGCTTGGTTTTACGTCGCAGATCACTGTATCACAGCTGGAGTGATCCAAGATGGTCTCTAGTTTGATACAGTTTTACTGTACGTGGCCAATTTTTACTGCAATCAATGAAGAATTGTCCTCGTTTTTGAATTCTTCGTTCACTGTGAAGGAATGTAAGAAAAATAAAGTTTTCTTCACAAAGTCAAGGTAACATGGGGTGAGTAACTGATAAACAGATTATCATTTTAAGGGTGAAGTATTCCTTTAAATAAAAGAACAAGAGATCATCCAAACACACTATAATGTTTAATAACTTCGATCAGAATGATACAACAATGTCACCAGACTGCAGATCACGACATATTTAATTATACATATTTGGATGCAGTTTACTTCCAATTAATAACACACACACCACTGCTTTGCATAACTTATAATTGCTTTTACAGTAAGTTTCATGGTGCACTTGTTTGCACACACAGACAGGCTTGTACATACACAACAACACACAACCACTCCTGCCCTGATTTAAAACTAATTACTCGTTGTTAAACACATGCTTCTCTTCCCCTTCACTCTGTCAGAATAACCTGTTTGAGATTAGTCTTTCATCACTTCTCTTTCAGGACATGTTTACAAAGAGAGACAAAAGATAAATGAGTAATGCTACCCCACGCCCTGGGCAATATACGCACAGAGTCACGTGTCTCTTTAGTTTCAAAGCAAGAAAAAAAAAAGGATGTATGTATGAATGCAGCTGTCTGCTGTGCTCAGTTCATTCTGCACAGTTTGAACTGCAGTAACTTTCTGAGCAGCTGGCATACATCCCATATAGCGAGACCAACTGTTGTTGGAAGGACAACAACAAATATAAGGATAAGAAAAAACTCTTTAAACTTATATAGACTGATAAAAACAATGCAGCACACGTATGATGATTTAACCCTTCAGCCCCACAGGCTTTCAGAGATGTCTTGCACATGGTGCTCAAACCTTTTTCCTTTGGAAGTCCTTAACTGAAAGGGCAGTGCAATGGAAACACACTGCAATACAATGCAATATAATGCAAAATGATGTGTCCCAGGCAGCTACCTTATTCTGCTCTAACACAACACGACTGAAAACAGATAAATTCTGAAGGGTTTACTGAATTAATCATAATTCACCTTAGACCATACATAGCACATTCTTTGAATTTCATGTGTATCTGCAGTGCAACTTCCTACAATAAATCCTACAACAGATCTAGACCTTGTTTACAGGAATAGTTCAACATTTTGGGAAATATTAAAATCACAACTTCTTGTTTTGCACTTCTGTTTTTTGCACGTGTCAAACAAACAAGAATTAATGTGTTACTGAACTGCAAATTGCTGGTGGTTGGATTTTCTTACCTGTGAACAGAGCCAGGCTAGTCGTTTCCCTGGTTTCCATTGTTTATGCTGAACTAAGCTACCCAGCTGCTTACTGTGACCTTCCTTTATACAAAGTCCACAGCGAGAAATTTAGGAATCACTTTTGATTCTCAATTCAACTTTGAACCATACGCACATATATATATATATATATATATATATATATATATATATATATATATATATATATATATATATTTAATCTCATTAAATCCTGCTACTTTCACCTAAGAAATATTATCAAAATCAAATCAGCTGTGCCTTTTCCTGACTTTGAAAGGCTAATTCATGCTTTTGTACTCTCGTGCCTCGACTACTGCAACGCACTGTTTACGTGCCTCTGTGAATCTTCAGTAGCTAGTGCGGGATGCTGCAGCTCGTATTTTAACTAGGACAAATCGTCAGTCACATATCACCATTATATGTATATGTATATCACCATATTCGCCGCTCTCCACTGGTTGCCAGGTAACTTCAGAACCAATTTTAAGATTCTTTTAATAACTTTTAAAGCTCAACATAATTTAGCCCCCAGTTATACAGCTGAGCTTCTGAACTTCCTGTTTAAGTCTTGGGGAGAAAGTGAAGAGCATATTTCCCTAAATGTTGAACTATTCCTTTAAATGACTTTTTCTTCAGTTCAAGAGGAATATGAATAACGTGAACTTTATATGGTGATGCTGTGTGACATTATCGTAGTTCACTTACAGAAAACCCCATCAGTTTGTGGTCCTGTTATTAGTGTAAGTCTGCTACTTATGATTAGATTAATAAATAAAAATATGGAGGTTTGGCAATGTATGGTAAGTCAAATCTAAGGTTAAAGCCAACTTCCACTGTCTTTTTGAATTTTCATGGTATTTCATATTTTTCGAAGCCATTCCCTGACAATGCTGACTGGTCACATTATTTGCAAATATTTACTGACGAGTAACTAGGGATGTCCAGATCTGATTTCAGTGATCAGCATTTTTTATCTGATCGATTCGGCTTTATTGAGTTTCTTTAGAGCCTGGTCGTTCCTTAGCTTTTTGTTAGCTGTCACACTGCTGCTGCGCGGTGGACAGCTGTCGTCAACTCTCATCTCTCTGCTGAGCCCCTGTGTGTGTCTAAGTGTAAGTACTGAGCCCTGCCCACTGTCAAACGCCACACGCCATAAACGAAAAAGCAGTATGACTATGCAGTATCACTGTTATATTAACTTCTGAAGTTATTTCATTTCAGCTCAGTGTGTGAGCGTCGTGTGTTTTTGCCTTTTAACTCTGATGCATAGTGTTTCACAGCCCTGCTCAGAGGAGACACAGACAGCGGTGTAGAGCGTAAGACAACCACACTCACCACTGCAAGTGCAACAAAGGCCCTATAAGTGAAAAGCTAATTAGAGGAATTTATTAATGTAGCTTAATCCACGCAAAGGATGTACAGACAATGAAAATAAACACTTAGTGGAAGACAGTTTATTCAAGCAGGTTCAGACACAGGCTGCACTGAATCAACAAACACTGGAGGAGCAGCCCGCTTCAAGGAAGCGAGACATTTCCTCCTGACAGCAACAAGGGAGTGTTATTTTACAATTTTTATTTTGTAAATAAAAAACAAGTGGAAAAACCCCCCATTAATGATCAGTTTGGATGCAGCATTGTTTTTTCCTAATGCACTGTAGCGCCATCATTTAAAAATATACTTGAAGTGTGCACTGTGCAGCTATATTATCTAGGAAAATAGAAGTATTCCATTGGGACTCGGTCTGAGCAGCAAAACTGGAAACATCATTGTAAGCTGGCTATTTAATTTATCTTATATCTTGGTTACACTAAGGATGTAACAAATGTGGACTGTTTGAGGAGCAGATGTGCCGCAGAATGTATCTTTTTACTGGCTACACCTGCAGCGCACATTTGGCATAGGGTTGTGTGAATCACAGACAAAACAAGACGTGTTGGGTTTGGGTAGGATGGTTTCCTCAGATTTTGGACCCAGCGCTGTGAAAGGTTAAGTCTTTCACCAGGTGTGTGTAATAAGTTAAATGATAACTTCACTATAATTCAACATTAACTTCATCTATCCAGATTTGGGTATAGTGTGACATAACCAGTGACGTCAGTGGTGCTTAAAACTACGAGCCACTTTGACTTTCGATTTCTAATCTCTACCACTGGGTATCCAGGGGGTGTGCTCGAAATGCATCCAAAAACAAATCTTCTGTCTTGTTGAACATTGCAAGCTAGCTGTATGTCCACCAGTGAAAATGGCATAATTCACTACAAGTGCAGGGGATGTTAGGACGAGAGTATTCATTTTATTTTGTTCCTGCCTCCAAAGAATGACTGAGAGCTGCTGCTATGCTGACAGCCAAGGCCAGCAGGGTCAAGAGGGCAGATGATCATTGAGTATTAGTCACCATGTTTTGGCCAACAAAGTTATAACTTCTGGCTAGAGTGGTGATACACAACTTCCAGGCACTATACAATAGGGCATTTTTATTGTTAGTAAATTTCTGTTGTTTTTTGCCCTGTTCTGGTAATTTCAGATGCCTTAACTTTTTGTAGACACAGCCGTGTTTGTGATGCTAACCATGTGCTCTGTGGGTTTGGGGAAAACTTGGGGGCTGAGCATCAGGAGCTTGGGCGCAATGCATCCTTGTACATGTAGGCACTATAATAGCGGCTGAGCAAAAAGAAAAACTCTTCTCTGTCAATACAGCATGCATTGATGAATTTATATTGCATTTACCATCAACACTGATTGGATATCCACTTAAAATCTAGCAAATTTACAGCAGGCTATGGAAAGAAAAACTTTGCTGATTTTCAACCAGCTCTCTGTCATTGCAGTGTGTGCAGATGAATAATGTTTGGCTTTCCCCCTGTACCGCTAGCGCCCGCAGCCACCCACTCATTGTCGATGGAGGTTTGCCAGGTGACAGGAAACACACTGGACTTTTGTCGGTGAATGGCCGGAGACATCCGGGTGTTAAAGTATGACTAACTTAATTAAAAAAGATAATTCTAAATTCACAGGAAACATTGATTAAAAATGTGAGTATTTCATTAACTTGTTGACATTACAGAAACTAGCAAACAAAATTGTGTTGATTCATATTTCCCTCAGGTGAGGAAAAACTTCTCCACCTCATAAGTTATGTTATGTTATGTTATGTTAAGTTAAGTTATGTTAGAGGCCTCTATATAAAGAACATTAACTGAAAACAGGAGGTGACACTGGTCAGAGTGGGGCCTTATCTAAACTGGCCTACTTCGGCCGCCAGCCTCCAGCGCTGTCTTAAACATTTACTTCTTGAGGGCATTGTGTAAATATTAATTTCTCAAGACAAGTCAAAAAGAACATTTTCTCCAAGAACATAGTGAGGTTTCACTTCCCCCTCTTGGTCAAATGACTAACCACAGACCCTCGAGTCCCTGCCATCTGTGACAACATTCAGTTCATGCTCCTGATAACCGTTACAGATTAATCACCAGCGCTTGACAGTCAAAGACGTCATGATCAAGCGCTTTCCCCAAAAGTACTATTTATTAGGCATAATAAAGGGCAAAGCCTATAATCTGAATCAGTCAGGGAAGAGGGAGCTCTTTGTTGGCTGCGCGGCTCACGGGACTGCATGTGATGGGGCCAAGATGGTTTCTGAGGCGTAAACTGCAAACTCACATGAGGGAAACTACAATCCCCTCACGTTACTGGAGTAAGATGGTTAACAGCCTAAAAAGCCTGCAGTGACGCATTTGCAGCTGAGCTGATTTTTAATGTACCCTACCCCCCTGCGCACACACACACTTTTGTGGTCCTTGTGTACTTTCACCCAGTCACTGCGGTCACGTTCCAGCTCTTGTTTATTTCAGCCAATCTGACCTTTTTGTTTCTGCTTCTCCCATATCGCATCTGATTAAAAGGCTCAGAAACAGTGACGTCTCTCTCTGACCTTTGCTGTGCTTTCTTTCTTTCCCATCTCACTCCTTGCAACAATCTGGCATATCTCTCACTCTCCCTGGAGCCCACTCTATCTGTGTGTCTAACTTCATCATCTTCCTACAGGAATTCACACTACTTTGCTTTCATTTCTAATGTGTTAGACTATTTTCTCCGTTTCACATCTCAAATGCATTCATGGGAAATATTTAAAGTTTCACAGAGCTCTTTATCAGCCATCTAACGCTGAGCTCATGCCCAGACAGGTGCAGGTACTGTATCTTGTATATTATTATGTAGCGCACGTGTGAAACGATTCTACAATGCTGTGGTTAATGTGTGGTCAGGTTTAGGCACAAAAACAAACTGGTTATGGTTAGGAAACATCATGTTTTGGCTTAATCCCTACAGCAACGTCTCTGTTAAAAAACAAAACAAACAAAAAAAGAAATGATTTGGTGGCACAATCTCCACTAGAAACACAGCCTTTGGTGGAACAATCACAGCTGGAAATGCAGCAATGTCTAAGATTTTAAAAACTCAATCTCAGTTACAATTGCAGTGATATCTCCATAAAAAACCAACTGCTTTTGTGGCAGTAGACCTGCTGGAAATGCACTGATATCTCGGTAAAGAAAAACGCAACCACCTTTTGTGGCACTATCTCCAGTGGAAACATTGCTGCCTTTCTTGGCACTGACCTGGCTGGAAATGCAGCAATGTCGCCATAAAAAACAGCGGCTACTCATGGCACTATAACTGCTGGAAATGCAGCGATGTTTGTGTATAAAACATCCACCTTTTGTAGCACCATCACGGCTGGAAATGCAGCAATGTGTCAGTAAAAAACAACTGCCTTTTGTGTAGGGGTGTAGTCAACCAAAGAAAATCTTGGTCGACTGAAGTCGCCCATAATCTTCAACTAATCGATAAGTCGTGGGAAAAAAAAAATCTGCACATTATTTTTACTTGTGCTGTTACTGTGTCACTCTGCAGTTACACCTCCAAAACACTAGTTGGCGCTGGAGGACTGTGTTAAGTGCTGTAAAGTTTAGTTCAAATCAAACTTTATTTATATAGTTGATTCAAAACACACATTAAATATGGCTTAGAGACAATTTCAAACACAAGTATGCAAATTGGCTTCACTATAAATCGCAGAACTGACAGACAAACACTCCACCCCCACCAATACAACATGCTAATGTTATTAGCACAAATCTTTGGCATTTTACATTATACAAATTAGCCTAGCTACTAGCGATCTTTCCCTCTTCTCATATAAAACCAGGGACAACAGCAACATGCAACAAAGGTAACGGTACATAATCTGGCTCCATTACAACTCACAACATTCACAAAACAACTGTCTTATACTAAACACGTTTTCCAAGCAAATACAACATGCTAACATTATTAGCCTACTAGCTTATTAACCTATTATTAGTTATTATCCTGGCTGGGAACGTGTTTGGTGACTAAAAAGCTACAGGAAATTAGCAATGACTCGCCAAAAAAAAGTTTTTGCTGTTTGTTTATCTCAACTAGTCTGCAGCTGTCTCACCCGGGTGACACAGCGTCCACTATGCACTCCACTTCCTGATAACAAAGCCAGCTCATATACTTCGTCACTTTGGAAACAATAAGATAATGATAAGACAGGTATGAAACGTAGCAATGCAATGTATTCATGATGTGCAGAAACGTACTATGCCAACATATTCTTCTGGTGACTGGGCTGTTTTTTCTAGGGACAGAACTAGGGATATTACCTCACTGAAAACACAGACGCAAAACAGGAAAAATCTGTTCTGCCTTTCCGGTCAAAGAGATGACGAAAAACGAGACAGAAAGCAGCACAAGAGAGGATATGAGGGCATCTTGTGATATTGTTAATTGTTGTAGTCTCCTCCTGAACAATTACTATTATTTACTGTGGTGGCAGGTGTACTGTATGTTCTTTGTATGCTTATGAACAGCTGATGAAGGGAATAATCTATAGTGGGAATAGAGTAGGACACAATATTAGAAACACGTGTGTACTGTGTGTCAGAGGGTTCAAACGGAGTTAATCATACTTGTTTTCTCTCACTCTATCTTCCCTGTGCATCATGATGGACGCCAGCGACAGGACGGTTTCACTCGTCAGAGATTACTTTAAGAAGGTCAAGGTTTGTGAGAAGTGTGGAGGAGGAGGACGGACAATAAGAGGCAACAGTTGTCTTGTATTTTTTCCTGCTGCGGGACGCTCCCAGCAGCCCATCTGTGCTGATAGGAAGTGGAGAGCGCCCGTGTGCAGGCCCTGCTGACGTCAATCAGGCTTGAAGAACCAGTGCAGCAGGAACCAACATCCCCACCTCCCTTTCTTTCACCCGTCCTCTCCCTTCTTTTCATCTGAATCTAAACTACTAAATCTCTTCATGTGGTTCTCACCCTCTCTCTTTCCCTTTGTCCGGTTACAACGTCAGGGCATGGGGGATTTTTTCGCGTATTGTTATCAAGTCATACTTCCCTAAAAAGATTACAGTTTCTGTTTGCACATGTGAAATCACTCACAGGTAATGGTTTGCACTGGTGGTATAAACATCTATTACTGTGTAGACATTTTCATAAACAATTACACTTCTAGCCAAAGTCACAAATGCAATGCACTAATCAAACATTTGCATGCAGAAGACTAAATATGAAATTTGAATGTGTTCTGTGTTTGCAAATGTATTTTACTGCATGCAAAGGCAGGACACTGCAGTAACCTGCTGCATGCCACTGCTATTCATTGTTTCTATGGGTGCAACCACCAACCGGTGCAGGGAGCCTATCGAAACTGTAGGAATTATCATTGTTATTTTTTCACACTTGTCAGAAGTGCTGAAAAGTGATATTGGACATTGATCTGGGGCTTGGGAAATTTGCTTTATAGTGTCCCCCCCAACAGTTTTCAAAGTAAAGGCCTAGATTTATATAAAAAAACCCTAAACCCAACAGGAAGTCACCCATTTTGTATTTACTGTCCAATTTTGGGTCATTTTTCCTCCATTTACAGGTGCTTTATTTTAACAGACTCCTCCTACAGCAGGCACGTCCAAAGTCCGGCTTGTGGATCAGTTTGAAGATGTGAACCAAGTAGGAACTACGCAGGCAATTTTCTCAAAGACAGACAGTAAACAAGAAAACTTATGGTTACCCAACAGCAGACGTTTCCTGCTAGGTGGCAGACATGGTCACAGCAAAGAAGCATAGTCCACATCCTGGACAGTTTCACCAGACTATCACAGGGCTGACACATAGAGACAGACAACCATTCACACTCACATTCACACCTACGGACAATTTAGAGTCACAAGTTAAGCTGCATGTGTTAGGACTGTGGGAGGAAGCCGGAGTACCCGCAGAAAACCCACGCTGCCGCGGAGAGAACATGCAAACTCCACACAGAGGGGCTGCCCCACCCTGGGTAGAAACCAGCAACCCTCTTGCTGTGAGGCGACAATGCTAATCACTGCATGCCCATATTGACTCAAAGCCATAGCGCCACCTACTGACAACAGGAAGTCAGTCCTATGTGATAAAAAATTACATGTGTGATCTACACATGATAGTAGCCACACTCTCAGGGTGTAGACCGTACTCGGGTGAAACTTAACCATTCACTGTTCACACGCCTCTGCAGCAGCTGCTCCTCTCGTCCATCGGTCTGATCTGATCGGCTCTGATTGGAGCAACTGGTCAATTATCAACCCCTCTAATTAAACTCCACAAACTGTTACTGAGGACAAATAAACTAATGAAGAGCTCCGGCTGCGCTGCGTTCACACAAGTGCAAAAACCTCTGAATTCAGATGATACAAAGGGACACAGGCGGAAACAAAACAAACAAACCAAAAAGAAGGAAAGTATGCTGTCAAGAGTGCTCATGCATTTCTGCTTGCATCTTCAATGTATTACTGTTTCTTTAAATTATACATATTGTTGACAACTGTGCGGATTCTAATCACATGCAAGTAAAACCTTTATCTTGCACTCATGCAGGCAGCTGCGGGTATGAAGTTTCACATGATTGGACTATTTTTAATTCTTTTGTATCTTTCAAATCCTCCAACAGCCAAACTTGACCCTTGACTTCTTAGACTTCATACAGCTATCACAGTAAAAACAGCACATTGAATTGCTCGATGTGACAGGACTCACCTGACAGACAGACTTTGGTGACAGAGGGCTGATTTGCAGCAGGTGACCTCCTGCAACCAGAGAGAAACATGCCAGTTACTATTAGAATCAGGAGCCCTGATGTGTAACTAATGGATGCATTATTTTTTTCCACTGTGAGATTTAGTTTGAGCAGCAGTCATTGTTGCTACAGCACAAACACGAAACAGATGCTCCCTCAGTTCTCTGACCTGGACGCGGGTTAGATTTTCTAACATGTGACATGTTCGTGTCTGAATCAGTGTTGGCTCACAGTGACCCCTCTCTCTGAGGTCGTATTGACTCTGCATGTCCACCTCTGGCAAACCTGATGCAAACTGACCTGGTTCAGTGATCAGAGGGAGCCTGCATGTGCTTAAATGTGACGTTGTAACCCCGTCTTCCAAGAAAAAAATTAAATAAAATGTCATGGTGTGCAGCTGCTGCAAACCGGCTTCCACATAAAAGGCTCAAGACTCTCTGGTTTAATGTGAGCGTTTCCTTCTGGAGACAATAACATGATGAATGTTTTTAATGCAGTGGCGCCCCCATGTGAGGCTTGTTGGTACTTTGAATCTAAACCATTCCTGACAGCTAAAAATCCACATGCAGATTTCCTACAAAAGAATCATGTTGGAGATTTTTGCCAAATTTTTCTATCAGCGCACAAATGACAAAAAAAAACATTGTATATCTGAAAATGTGTTGCACATTATTTCTATACTTTGCACTAGGGGTGGGCGATATGGCCCTAAAATAATATGATATTTCAGGGTATTTTGTGATAACAATATTCTTCATGAGATGACAAATTAGTAAAAAACTAAAAACAAAAAAAATCTAATTAATTTAAGAAAATAGATTTATTTTATTTAAGTTTATGTTATGCACCGGTCGGTACACCAAAGCAAATTCCTTCTATGTGAAAATCTACTCAGCAATAAACCAGATTCTGATTTTGCAGTATGTCTCATAAAAAACACAAGCAGATACTATGACAAAACGATGAGATGACTTACTTATTGGATGTACACTGTACGTTTGTCAAGGTGGTGAAGTTGTTCCTGACGGTCCGAAGGCTGGCGAGAACCTTAAAAAACAAAGACAAAAGAAGAACAGTAGATGAGAAGAAGAGGCTGGGTTACAGTATTCAGAATATCAGCATTAAAAAGTAAAAAAGAAAAAATGTTCTGACTAGTCCTATTGTGTTTTTGTTCTTTATTTTCATATATTCCAAAAGAGAGTGGTGACTGTATCAGTTTTGTAAATGCACTCACTCATTATCTTAATATTATGTATATATATATTTAGCAATATTTTCTTTATTTGTATATATCTGCTTATGATCTGTGCAAACTGACACCACTCTCAATAAAATGCTTTCACTAAAAAGAAAAAAGGTGTACAGAAAAATAAAAATATTACAATTTAACACTCACAGGACGGTTGAGAGAATATGCACATGACATGACAATTTTGCCTTTATAATATTTATGATATTGTGATATTGAGTGGCTTCTCCAAAGATACAAAAGTGTTTTCTGTATTTTTAAGTTTTTGGGTAATCCTGTTCGCAGCCAACTGTGCTGAGAAATTTAAACTCAGTCTTTGCAGCACAAGTCAATTCTTAGGAATTAAATTTTGTTAAATTCAACTGTTTTTTTGTTGTTGTTTTTTCTCAGCCAAAGAATTTACAAAAGACAAATACTTTAAATATAAAATACAATTTTAAAACACAACAAAAAAGGAAAAAAATAAATGAATAAGAAATACATAAACAAGCCAAGGGAAAACACAAATGCACACACATAAAAGATAAATAAATAAATAAATACAGAAAAACAAAAGAAGACATGTAAGTACAAATCATTTTCCATAGTATTGCTCTTCGAGGCAGCCCTCTATATTTATTTTCTTTTCCTGTCTCAAAGTCACACTTTAACCAGTTAGATCCCAAATAAAGAGAAAATAAATAAATAAAATCACAGGAGCAGTGTGTGGGACTTAGTGGCATCTAGTGGTGAGAACCCAGCCGAGTTATCTGCAGAGGTCTCTTACTCTCCAAAACAAACAGACCCAGTGATTTAATACAGAAAAACACTGAATAAAGTTTCTGGATGAAAATTTATAGTGTTCCTTCCCTATTGGCAGGTTTCACAGGCATCAGTTGCTGTTACTAAACAGAACCATGAACACTAAAAAACAAGTAACATGAGTGGTAGTAGTGAGGTCAATCCATGTTGACCAAATAATAACAATTTATCTTGTTGCACTCTGAGGCAATGTCATTTTCTCCATTGCATATATTTTATTAATAATGTCTAAACAGTCCTTGATCAAGGGGGATTAAAGTTAAGGAATACTGCAAAGGTAAAATTCAGCACGCTCATAAAAAATTTCTCCTTAATATGTTGTAGATTTACTCTTAGACATGTTGTAGAGTTTTCATTGAATATGCAAGATATGTTTTAAATTTCTTCTTTTTCTCTTAAATATGTTGTAGATTTCCTCTTAAATATTTTGTAGATTTTCTCCTAAATATGTTCAAAATGTTCTCTTAAATATGTTGTAGACTTTCTCTTAAATGTTTTGTGGATTTTCTCTTTAACATGTTGTAGAGTTTGTCTTCAATATTATGCAGATTTTTTCCCTCAACATGTTGTAGATTTTCTCTTAAATATGTTGTTGATTTTCCCTTTAACATGTTGAAGATTTTCTCTTAAATACTATGTAGAGTTTTCCTTAAATATTTTGTAGATTTTGCTGTGAAAATGTTGTTAAGCTGCTGCCTTCATTAGGCTGCAGTCTTTATGAGTGCACCTTATGACCAGCAGCAAAAAGTATCTACTATCCAAGTTTTAATCATCAGATGACATTATGATTGTTTGGAGTTAATTTCTACCGTTATAGAGAAGAACTAAACAGGAGCAATCCATCTAAGTCAACATTTGAGATGCTGACCTTGTCATGCCCACTACAGGCCACCAGGGGGCAGAGAGGTTTACCATGCCTGACTGACTGACTGACTGACTGAGTTAATTTCTGGATCCATGAGCTGCTTCACATCTTAAAAGCCCTCAGGGCAAAAACGTGTTTGCCAAAAAAAGCTTTCTAGCAAAACATCATTAAGATGACTTTGATGCTCTTTGGAGCAGATTTATTGAGTTGTATTAAGCTCTTACCTGAGCAAATGGAGTCACAATCAAGTCCTCTCCGTGCCTGAAATCAGATGGGATGTGAAACTGTTACAGACTGTTGAACATAGTGGATCTGATACAACAGCAGTTTTCATTCTAACTTACAGTTCTCCAACAATGGACGAGTTTCGAGACAAGGACTTCGGCGATAGCTCGTAGTCGCTGTCAGAGCGGTACAGGAAAGACTCCCGGCGCTGGCCGTGGCTCGCCAGGTTGGGATGTAGAACCAGACCCGAACCTGGGGAGGCCTGCAGGTCTGAAGGACTGCAGCACAACGATGGACCATTTTCCCCTTCAAAGCTGAGAGAAGAGAGAGATAAACAACAGTTATCAGTCAAATAAGGAAATAGCTGAAAAATGCATTGATTCAGTGATCAGTGATCCAATATCATTGATGCAAAGTGAATACATCCACCTATGCCATCATCTTCCTTTGTTTTAGAATCCCCATGGCACATTTGGAAATCAGTAGTGTGGAAATATTTTGGAATTTGGAGAAAAGACGGGTCAACAGACAAAGCACATCATATGTGAACAATGCTGTTATGAGATAAAATAGTCAGGAAACATAACAAACTTATCGTATCTCTTGCTGCAGCAACATTAGCTGCTCTGTTTCAACAATGTTCTGCTGAAAAAATGTGCATGGAGGCTGAAATTCTGCTGCTCTGTCGGGAGATGCAGTGACGTGAAAAAAAGTATAAATAATACATTTAATCTGTTTAAGTCCCCATGACACAAAAAGTAAATATTCAGTTTTAATCCTGTGTCTCTTTGTTAAGTAAGAAATTTTTACATAAAACATCCCTGACTTTCCTCTTTCTGTAAAACGGTTTCAAATGTTTTAAGACTTATCCTGCACTCAGGGGCATTCATCCAATCAAATGAGACTTTAGACTACTAGCTAGCAACAATGGTCACATAAAACCACACTTCTGTTTGTGGGTTGTAGCAGCTAACAGAGGACTCTGGAGAGAGACGGGAAGAGATGTGTGTTTGGATCAGTGGGAAAAACCCTTTGTTTTAGTTTCCAAAACAATGTGGCCGAGGTCTAATTAATCAGTTCCTTGTTCTCTTGATCTAACAGCGAGGGAAGTGAGAGTGGAGCCAACAGTCCGGTTCCGCTTGGCAGCACACTTTACTGAAGCTCTGTATTGCGCTGAACTCTAGGACAAACTTTGAGCAGGAGAAATGTCTACTTACTGCTAGGCTTATCTGTGCCAGGGGTTCTCAAACTTGTACCCGAGGCGCACCAAAGGGCAAGCCAAAAATCTCAGGGCACACCTGTGTTTATATCCGTGCACAACAGCTTCCATAACGTGTGTTCTCAGGACATAAGACAATTAAAATAAGAGAAAATAAGACGGGTAGCTTTCGTGATACTGTCTATTGTTTTTTTTCCCCTCTTTCTTTCGGTGTACGGTCGTCTGTGCTGGTGCTTTGCTCTAATTTGCTCCGTACAATAAGCGACCCATCGTCCCACTCACAGCTTTCTCCTTTTAAATGTTATCCGTCACACTGGCTGCCAATCAGGACTTTTGATGTGTCCCACACTTTAAAATTCCTATGCGCGAACCTTGACAAATAGGTTCCCGTGAAGGTTTTTTTAAATTAAATTAAATTATTTTTAGCCAGAGTTTGCCTCTTCATTAGGAAATGGGTGCACCCAACATACTGATACAGTATATTAAAAATTAATCCTTGACTTTTTCTATTGGCCCAGTTGGATATTGCAGCAATAATGTGTGGTTACAGAATCTCACAGCATGGGCATCACAGCACGCCATTTGAGAACCACTGATGTATGCAATACAAAAGTGCTCAAGATAACGGTGACTAGCAAAGACAACTGTTTTCCTCCTTAAACCTTAACGGCTATTATTGATCCAAATTGTATACTTCTGTTAAATGTTCCTGCTGTTAAGGTGTTTTATGTGTGTCAAATTAAAGGAAACAGTCATTATTTATTAACATTGTTTATGTGTTGTTGTTTTTTAAGGCCAAAAAGCACAAAACAAAGAGGTGGCAGCTTCTTCTGTGACCAATTGTTTTAAATGGACAAATGCTATGGTCTCATATTAATCACAGGCACCTAAATTGAATCAAATTGAATTAATATCGTGGCAGACTTTGTGATATCAGCAAATATATCGTCAAAAGAATCGATAGAATATTGTGTATAGGGTTGAGTCCAAGCAGCGACCTCCAGGGATGACGAGTGAAGCCAATGCGGAAGTGCCAAAAACTGCAGTTTGTTGAATGGCCACTTGAGGCAGGCTCCAAAAGCGAGTCAGTCCCCATAGACACCCATGATAAAATGCTCAACTTTACAGCAGAAATAAACATGTTTACAGCCTGGTCAAAAAAACAGTTTTGGTCTCTATAGCTAATTTCCCCTTTCATGACAACTGTTTTTTATTAATAACTCATCTGTTTTTAATTTTATTAAGGCTTAAAGTTGCACATAATTAAGGCCGTGGTCACTTTGAATGACAGGTGGCATCATCACAGGTGGCTAACTAGCCGCTGGCTGCTGTTTCGAGAGGGAGCTGGCACCAAGCGGGAGCAGCCAACACCACAGGGCTAGCCAAAGTATCATAGATTGTTAGCCTTAGCTAACTTAGCAGCTTCGAGGTGGGCGTGTCTAAGCAACCAGGCTTCATTTGGCCCACCTCTTTGCCCATTTTTGATTGGCCGGGAGTTGGGCGGAGTCAGGCACTGCCAAGATGGCACCGACCAGAGCCGCCTACTTTGAGCTTCAAACCCGCTCCACAGAAACCAATGGGTGACGTCACGGTGACTACGTCCACATTTTTATACAGTCTATGGTTGAGCCTAATACTAGGCATCCAGTACAGATAATGTACTCATTACGAGTTCAAGTAAAACGTGTCAATATCTGTACTAGTGATGAAGGAAAATCTCATTTGGGCAGCTGTGTTCAATCTGTTGTGATAAAACGCGGATCTGAAGCTCAATTCTGAGGCTGTTTTGTAAATACTTCTCTCATAGGTAATAAACATTGCAACTTCTGATTAATCCATATAAATTTCAATCTTAAAATAACTTCCAATTACGTCCGCCCACTGTCACTTTAAAACCACACCCACTTCTGGCATAGAACTGAACAGACACAGACACAGATCATGGTGTAACCGCTCATCCCTAATAATATAGTTATGAAATAGTTATGATTTAAACCCCTCGTGTTCAGAGAGCACGTCCATTACTAAATCAGTGAAATGCTTCTTGGTCATTTCAGAATCATAAATCTGATCAATCATCAATCTAATCATTTACATTGACTATCCAACCATCATCATCATCATCATCATCATGTACTGAGCACTTTCAATAAGCTGCCACTAAGTACCGTCTTGCGCAACATGTCCACAAATCCCATCCAGAAAAGAGATGGTTGCATAAACCCTAAAATGATTACTCACCCACCCATCCATGGCCTAAAAACCAAAACTATTGTGCTCATTAAATAAGTATGCTTTGCTGGTCAGTAAGAGGAGGGGTTGTTTTATTGTAAACTGCTGTTGTGCTCTGCTCTGTCTCACCGGGATATCGTCCACAACAGCTCCGCTCATTCATCCCACACTGAGGAGCAACAAACAAGCACAGAGAAATCGGCTCCTTATGCTGTCATGTCAAGCATATTCTCATTTTATTTTTTATTTTTATAGTGACAGATACACTCAACCATATCCATCTGTATCTACCTGCTCAGGGAGTTCAGTGGTTTAATCTGGTGCAAGCATCTCCTCTCAATGCCTGAGATTAATGTTTCTGTGCATGGTCCCTGGCAGATAAATCTAATAAGAATGAAATAAAAAAACATAAAAAGTCTAAAGCACCATATAATCACATTGTTTAAAGCCAAAACTAATTTTCAGTTCTTGATCTCCTCCTCCACCTCCTCCTCCTCTTCCTCTTCCCCTTGCCATGAAAAGATGCATATACAGTCCAATAGGATGGTAAATGGTAAATGGACTGCATTTGTATTGTGCCTTTCTAGTCTTCTGACCACTCAAAGTGCTTTTACACTACTGAGTCACATTCACCCACACACAGACTCTACATTCACTGATGTAGAGTCTATATATAGAGAGAGACTAGTTAGCAAGTGTTACTGTGTGACTTCTATGAATCCAAACTAACCTACTTAAACACCAAAGTCACACAATAACACAGACAGACTAACTAATCCAGGCAGCTGTAGACCAGCAGCTCCTGTGTTCAGTGATGTTAAATTCCTGTTTTTTCTCAATGGGGTCTGGCTTTGAAGCGGTTGATATAACAGCTTCAGTTCCCTGTCAAAAATTGCTTTCTTAGGGTAAGGTCAAACGGTAAAAATATTCTCAGTATAGCATCTACTTAAACTGATAATGTTTTTTTTTGTGGTCAAAATACACTCAGTTCCACTTCAAAAAATCTGAACTATCCCTTTAATGACCGGGTAAAAACATCTATTAGAACAGCCAGAATAGTCTGGTAAGTTTTGAAAATTATATCTCTTTGCAGTAATGCAAACTGGAGCCTATCTCAGCTGACACTGGGTGAGAGGCAGGGTACACCCTGGACAGGTCACCAGACTATCACAGGGCTGACACATAGAGACAGACAACCATTCACACTCACATTCACACCTACAGACAATTTAGAGTCACCTGTTAACCTGCATGTCTTTGGACTGTGGGAGGAAGCTGGAGTAACCCGTAGAAAACCCACGCTGACACGGGGAGAACATGCAAACTCCCCCACCTCACCGTGCTGCCTGAATGCTTATAATTCTCTATTCTTTACGTCAGAGCAACTGCAACAAACAACACAAGTAGGAACACTCCGAGCAACATCAAACCAACATGCAGCCAATTTGATACGAACTGTCAATGTTTTGTGTAAACGTCATGCAAACATGTACGGTCCAGCTACCCAGCATGTTTACTGGAGCCACAGTGAAACCACCACAGATGCACAGACGGACATAATCTGTCTGTGCTCCTCGTGGAGCGAGTGCAGGAGGAGAGGACGAGCTATTGTGTAACCAGATGATCAGGTCAGATGGACCGGAGTTAGAGGAAAAGGTCAGACTATCAATGCCCTGCAGGAACGGCAGATGCCACACAGAGTTCAGCTTCAATAACATAAGACATATTTATATTTTATTTCGTAGTCTAGTTGCAGAATTAAAGTAAACAATCCCAGTTTATATTGTTCCCAAACACACTCAGCTGCTCTAAAATCTCTCTTGTAATGGACCGACTGTCTCAAAGGTCACTTCACCATTTGCCCCACATTTACCCCCCGGCCAGCCTGTCATTTCTGCGACAAGTGGGATTAACCAGGCACATATCCCACTGAGACGCTCTCAGTCCCACACCTCTGCCAGTAAAGCTCAGATTAATGTGAAATGTGCAAACTCTGATTACGCACAGGCAGAGCGATAAACGTCATCTGTGTTTGCGTCATCCAAATCCCAACTTCATACACACGTTTACAACATGCTTTAACCACAGCGATCTCGTCTCTTAATCTGACATGAGCAGGAAATCGCAGAGTGACAACGATGCTTCATGTCTGTAGATCCGAGACTATAAAGCTCACAGCAACAATAAAATAATAAAACACACTTTTTCTTTTCTTCTTGGCAACAATTTCTTTTGACAATGCACCGTAAAGTTTGAATTTCACAATGCAATCCACGAGTGATGCAATCATTCGAAAACAGAAACATGCAGAGAGAAAAGAAAGGCTAAAAAAATACTCAGAGACTTTCTAGATTAACAATTTAGCTCAATAACATGCAAAAAAGAGAGAGAAATATTTCAAAGACTGAAGAATCACCTGGGAGCCGAGAGGTGCGCTTTGCTGACCACCTCCTCGCTGAAGTCAAAGTGCCCAACCCTGCACCTTGGGGACCTCCGTGGCATTCTTCTTTCCCTTCCACCTTACTCCCTTCTCTTCAGGCAACAAAAAACACTGATTCTGTGGCTGCTCACTCATACACACACATACACATACACACACACACACACTGACAGACCCCCTTTCTGTGCAGTAACAGGCCACGTGCTGGACTAACGAAGGCTTGGCAGACGCTAACAGGCAGATCTGGGCTGGAACACTCGCGGTTGCTCTGTTTATCTGACCGCCTGTCCTTTTCCCCTCTATATTAAACCACTGCAGATTAGTCAGTGCATTCATCATCCCACCCGCCCTTCGCTTGGATACCTACACTATGACATCCTATCAAAGCACATGTAGTAGAGTTTACAATATAAATGGAGACACTGAAGTGGAATTTCCTGATTTTCAAAAAAAAAAAGAAAAGAAAAATGTCACTCATGTGCATATGGTGTAATAATAAGTATTAATGAGTAAACGTGTTATTTACCAGGGAGCAAAATCATCTGTTTGCACTAAAGCTGCAATGATTAATCGATTAGTTGTCAACTATTAAATCAATCGCCAACCTTTGCCATCAGGGTCTCTCGGCTTCAAAACGAATCAGTGACTTCTTTTAAATTACTTCTTAAAACCCTTCTAGAACTGATTTTATGTGATTTTGTCTTTTAATTTATTTTATTTCCTTTTTATAACTTTTTTTTTTTTAATTTATCCTGACTGTACCTTAGTTTTATATTTAACTAATTTGATGGTCAATTAATCCATTTGACATCAAGTTTAAATTCTTTGATTCCAGCTTCTTAAATGTGAGTTTTTTATGGTTTATTTTCCCCTCTGAGACAGTAAACTGAATATTTTTGGTTTGTGAACAAAACAAGACGTGTGAGCTCATCATCTTTGGCTTTGGGAAACACTAACAGACTTTTTTTCCACCATTTTCATACATGTTTAAACCAAACAAATAATGGCTTGATGGGGAAAATCACTGACAGATTAGTTAACAGTGAAAATGATCCTTCGTTGCAGCCATAGTTTGCAAAGCCTCTGGCTTTAAAGGTCATGTCACAGCTATTTGAAATCGCTGTCAATCACAATAATGCACATTTTCAGGCAACAAATTGACCTTTTCAACTTTGCAAAGCACTTTGAAAATGATCAAACCAATTATCTTATAGTTTATTTTCCTCTGTAAATGCACAAGTTAAAGGAGCTAAAGAAATTTCATTTTACCAGAGTTGTATCTTGTACGATTTCATGTGACAAACTGACTGATTAGACTTAATATCGATTATGATTGTATGAAGTGACCCCATACTCATTTTCCACATTACAATACTCCAGTACCAGCTGTGCTTTCTCACCCTCTCTTAGTGTTAATGTTTACCACAGTCATTCTGCTGTTCTCTGCTTCTGATTATAAAAAGAATGTTGTAAAGAAAACACATCTATCTTTAAATAAATATTTTAATCTTCTGCCCTCAATGTCAATTTTTTCTGTAGTTTCAAAAATAGTATTGACTATTGGTATTTTTAAGGTATTGTATTGAAGTAAGAAATACCAATGTCATGACAACACCCACTGGACACAAGAGAATGCAGTGCGACTGCAACTCACTGCTGTAAAATGTGATTTTTTTTTTATCTAGGTAGAAGAGCAGGGGTGAGATGGTCAGAGGAGGGACGGTTGGTAGGGTAGAGGTGTGTGGGACAAGGTTCCCAACATGCTGGCAAGTGATACTACAGTCCAACATGATGAGCAAAAACATATGAAGAGATGCGATAATCATCCTGTTGAGGAGTAGAAGAAGCATTTCAGATTTCAATGGTAAATATTTTAGTTTAGGACGGACAGGACTTCACTTTTCAGACTGCTATTCTTACAAAATGACCTAATAATACAAGAAAAGCGCACTCAGAGTGCAGTTTTCCACCAGGCGACTGCATTATTGCTGTTATGCGGCCACTTGAGCTGACTGAGGCCACTCTAGACAATTCTTGTGTTTCCAGCAGAAGCATCACAGTATGACTCAGAAGAGATGTTAAAACTATGAGGATAAATGTATTTTTGATGACTAAAAGCACAGCCACAAATCTCTGATCCATGTTGTTCATAACTGGACTTTTAACAACATAAATTGTCAATAGGCTACAGCACAACAAAGTAGGAAATAACAACAATGAGCACAATTAATTGCCTTTGTCTCTGAAATGTTCCGTTTAAATAAACTTGCCTTCCCCCAAACAACTAAAAAGAAAACTGCCTACGTAGTTACTTACAGTAGGAGCATAAATATCAAGAAAAAATGACCAAATTAACAAAATCTGTAAGTCAAATGCTTTGCTTATGAAATGCTCCCAGTGTGGTGCAACACTGCAACGGTTGAGACAAAACTGGGTCACAGCTGGAAAGTGTTGCAGCTGTGCCTCCTGGCTCCAAGATGGGGGCAACAATAAAAAGACAAAAGACAAATTTAAAAAATCTTGTGTCGTGCCTAACTTTAGTGGATCATCTGTAGATGCTCCAGTTCTACATGAAGCCTTTCTCTTGGACGTCAGTTTTTGAGCTATGACGAGGCAAAAACGTGGTTTGGGACAGAAGGTAAGGATGCATGATAACATCGGCCAATATCGGCTTTAAAAAACAAAAACAAAAACGGAATCAGCCAACATGTTTTTTTTCTTTATTTTCACAATGAATGAATATTACATACATCGAAAATCATTGGATTCCATGTCTCCATCTGCTGGTAAGAGTATGCATGCATAGTCTGGTGGTCCTACATTGCACAGTGACAGAGGTTCAAAGGTGGGCGTTGTCATGGTCCTACGATCAAGACAGTCTTGGATAAAATTCTGACAGTGTCTGAAATTGTGTGACTCACCGTGTGACTTCTGCTATGACCTACGCCTACTAACCAACCAACAGAAATGCAGCATGTAATGACACACTGGCGCTAAACCCAAACCAACAGACAGATAGCAGCTCGCCATGGAGGCAAAACACGCTAAAAGAAATGTGTGGGATTCCAGCAAAGAGGAAAACCACACACACACACACACACACACACAGTATATAGACCCTCTATGTTGTACTTCACAGTTGGAGATGTAATAACCCCTGCATCATCTTTGCACACTCGGTATAGGAAGTTTTGTATGTCGTAGCCTGTGATTCAGTCGGCGCTGTTTGCATACATCAAACTTAATGTCGTACCTTGTCGCTTGCATATAACGTATAAGATTGCTAAAATCTCACAGTCTGTAGGAGGCTTTACATCTAGCAGAGAAAATGACCTAAAATAACATCATGTTCTAGTTCTGGCAGAAGACGATATAATATCAGTAGAATCCATTGTTAATTCAACAGCGTGCCAGTGTTTATATATTGTACCTTCACATCAGTAGAGTTCATTTAGCACTAGAGGCAACTCAATAGGCTGAAAGCAACTGAATCTGTGACTGGGTGACACTGAGAAGAACCAGAGCCTCCCATTATCATCTGAGTGCAAACACAGGGAAAAAGAAACAGACTGGTTTTATTAACAGAGACCACTGCTGTATAAATATATATACTTTTAAAAACACTGAAGGCACATCTTCAACTAAACTAAATAATCATCACGAGCACTGATGATGAGCATTTATTCACGCACGAGTCACAGAAGACATTTCGAGCACACACCAGAGGAAAAACACTTGGCACTCTGCTCTGATCAGCTCGTACTTTTCACGGTTTCAACAATACAGACATTTTATGATGAAATCATGTCATCATCTTTCACACATTTCAACACAGAGACAAGTAGCGCTGTAACGGCTCGTGCCTCGACAGCAGCATCAGACTCTGGACAAGATTTTGTCTTAAAAAGAAATACATTCAAACTATTATAATTCTGCTGCTGCTACGTCTGTGTTCTCTGTGCAGCATCTATTGTATATCTGTTTATCCTGTGATCTCTCCTCCTTTTCTTTCTTTTTTGAGTTCATTACGCAAATCGAGGCTCTAAGAACGGAGCGTGTTGTACAGATTGTAAAGCCGTCTGAGACAAACATGACTTTGACTCTATAAATAAACTTGACTGGACTCTAGATATGCTGGGAAACTGCGGCCAATTATCATCGCCAGACTCTTTGTGTTATTGGCAATGTCTATTCTTAGTGTTTTTACATGCCAATTAATCTCTTTGATTAATAACTCTCCTGGACTCCAACACACCCTGGAGCAGGGACATTTTGGCAACTTGAGAGAATCTACTGCTAAATAAGGGTCTGGGTGAGCTAATAAATAAATCCCATAAACCATGCACCTGCTGTCGCTCTCTAAAACACGATAAATAAATAAATAAATAAAGTTGATAGAGACAAACAGAGAAAGAAAGGGAGAGCTATTGCTTCACTCGGTCTCTTCCTCTCACACAAACACACCGGGGTCATTCGATGGAAACTGTTCAGACTGGACCCTGGGTTTCTGCAGTAAAGCATCTAATGCAAGCTCAGGCACAATATTCTTCTTTTTACCCATTATATTCAGATACCAGGCTGTGACATGGAGGAAAGATTCAAAGTAATATGGCCAGAATCCTCTGTGGTCAAAGCTAACACCACACAATTTGAATTAAAATAAATAAATAAATAAATATTTTCCCATGTTTTTTGCATGGTGGGGCGGAAAGAGATTGACAGAGAGGATTTGTAAAATAAAACTGTACCAAAAAATGTTCTGAATGAAAACCAAAACTCCCTAGCTTTTCAATACCCATACTAACATACTATTAATCATGAGAGAAGACTCTGTATGTCCCAAAACAGTCAAATACAGTGTGCCAAAAACTGCTACTGCTGCATCTGATTGGACTTTGCAGTTTGCAAACCAACATGCTTTCCTGGCTACTCTGACCCACAATCCTCTGCGCAACGAAAGATGCGTCACATCAACTGAGCCGCAAACAGATGACGGCTTGACAGCTCGTTGACAGCTGTCAGAGGTTGCAGTGATGGATGACAGCACATTCAAGTAATTGATGACCAGTTGAATACTAATAATAGGAATATTTTGCATTAATTTTGAGAGTATAATATGTGAGAATCTACAATATATGCAGGTATAACTTAAGTTAAAACTACATACACTGCAAAGTAACAGCAGCAGAGCTCTCTGGGTTGACCTCCGTCTCTGGAGAGTTTGGGGAATGGTGTTTTATTCTATCTCCAAGGTAATAAAATATGAGCAAGGTCAAATTTTAGGGCGTAGTGTGCCCCAATGGTTTGCACACTGCATGTTACAGCACATACTTTGCAGGGGCAGCTGCAGTACCTATTAAAACTAAAGGAAAAAGTATGAGATTAAGAACGCAGCCTTTGTCTTCTTCAAACTCTTAAATGGTGTCATTTCTTCTTAGTGATGTCACTTAAAGGAACAGTACAGTATTTTGATACAGATATTCTAAAATGTAAATGTTCCATTCACGGGGCCGAGCAGCGTCGTCTCGTCTGCCTCCATCATGTTACAGAACCACTGTGGCCTTCGATGACGCACCAGGTTTAAGGCCACCATCGAACACAATTTATCAACATTATTTTTTTTTGACACGTTATTTTGACAGCCCTACTTTTAATACAACAGAACCAGTGGGATCTGCATTTGCATTTTTTAAATACAGAAAAAACATAACATAAAACATAAATAAAAGTGCTTGCAGGATTCTTCAGGTAAACAAATTCAGAAAGTAAAAATTGTAATTAACTCAAAACAGTGTTTTTGAGAACTGATACAGTATCACAACACATGAAAGTGAGGTAGTGAATGAATTTTTTGACAGCCCTAAAACAGGCAGGAGAAATGGTTACTGTTTAACAGTTAAAAATGTAAAAATAATCATTTTATTTTACTTTTTGCTCATAAGAACACTTCAATTAGTGCCTCCAGCCATTAAAAACAATATTGACAGTTACAGTGTCTTGTCTTAAAAGTTGGGGACTCATCTTGACAGCTTTCATGATATGACTCCCAAACCAAATTCTTACCAGGTATTTGCTACAGTGAAGCGCCTGTATCGACGGAGGTGCTTGTTCACCACCTGCTTGCGAAAGCGTCTCGGTGAGCTGTGTGGCGAGAGTTTCTGGCCAGGATTAACAGCAACAGCGGCAGCACTGCACGAGTCTGCCTGGTCCGACCTGAGCGCCCTGTTCTCACCGCTGGCTTCCATTAGCGCGGCTTTACGACCAAGTCTGAGGCAAGAAGTGTAGCGGCACTTCCCCGGTGTTTAAAAAGCTGTTTGTAAAACTATCAGAGCCTTTTCTCAGTGGTTTTAAGATAATAATAAAAAGATTGAAGAAAAGATATGTCCTTCCCTGAGACTGAAATCACAACACTGTGCTGACAAATATTCACTCCAGTGCTCAGCCGAATAACTCCGACTTTATGATTAATCTGATTGGTAGATACCTCTTGGACATCCCTCTGCAATATGTATAATGCAAATCCAACACAACATCATGAAGAAGCTGATTGGCTAATCTTTAACAGCTGGAAAACAACACTAAAACTCGCGGAGCATCCACAGTGATGTGCAATAAGCAGAGCAAAAGTTTTCCAGCTCCTGACCTTTAATCCAGATAAATGAAACTCGAACTTTTAAAAAGCAGTGGAGCAGAGTATGAGAGCTGCAGAGATGAAAGAGACGGACAATACATCCCACAGAGAGCCCATAATCATCTGTAGTTTAGAGAGGTGAGTCACAGAGTTTCAAAGAAACACAGTGCATGCTGCAAATTACTATTTAATTTAGTAAAATGCTGTCTGTGACAAAAACTCCCTTTTATACATATTGCCTGCATTAATGCTACCAAGAAACAGCAGCTCACTGTATTCAGCCTCAGAAGTAGCCACAACAATAACAGAGTCTGCAATTAGATGACTGCCAAATTATTTCTCTGCCATCTGACGCCTCAGAAACAAGCAACATTTGTGTTCTTCTACAGGGCGCAGGGGTTACAGCGAAGACTGTACAAAACAACTAGAAGGTGCTGAAAACACTGTGGTGGACCAAAATAAAAATATAAATGTCACTGCCAGCTTCGCTGCTAATTTGCAAATCTAATGTCGAAAGCAGACGGGAGGAAGAAAAACACTCCAGCTTCCCACTGATAGAAACACACAACTTGTCCTGAAGATTCTGCTCCGGCAAAAATACAAAATAACAACTTTACATAGTCCCCAAAGAAAATAAAAAAGCTGAGAGCAACATAAAAATAACATTTATAATTCTCCTCAGGCAGCATATATATAATAATATGAATAGTTTTCTTCAGCTGGATAGAAAGAAAACTGAGGAAATTATTTTTTGATTTGAAACCAAACAGGAGGACATACCAACGAGTAGCTTTTAATTGCGACTGACGCATTGCCCAATGCACAACAAAAGTAAAGTTGTAGATGGCGGATCGCATTGATTACCTGCGAACCTTATTACAGATATACCATAAAAATTCAATTAACACCCCGGGCTATGATTTTCTTAAACCACTGAAATCGACAGACCTATATTTGGGACACGCCTTTCACTTCACACAAAACTGTTGCTCCGCAAAGAAATACAATCAAACTGTGTATTTAAACCACTCTGAATATTACTTCAGATAATATATCAATTATGGATTGAGGATTACGGCACCAAACATACCGACACAACACGACTTAATCCTATTAAAACAATGCTCACAACTTGGATTATTTCTATGAAAATCCCTTCTGATTCTTTTGATCTGAAGACCCTTGTGGACTAAAGGAATATAAATAACTTACAGGGTAATCAAGGAATGGACACATAATTTGAGGTAGTCAATGAACCAGGTTTTATACATCTGAAGAACTTCTATTAAAAAAATGAACTGCTTGGCAACCAGACCAGATGTCTAAGGACGCATTCACACTGGCGCTATTTGGTCCGCTTTAAATGAACCCTGGCCTGGTGTGAATGCTCATTCTAACTCCAAACGACCAAAAGAGCGAACCCTGATCCGCCTGAAAACTGGGGGTCTCGGTTCACTTGCAAGTGAACCCTGGTGCAGTTCGCTTACAGTGGGAAATGCAAATGGACTACCCAGCGAAGCAAAGAGAGGAAGTGACGTACAGCGCATTGCATTTTGGGTAAGAAAAAAACAAAGCCGACAGTACGAACCCCTCGCTGCCTCGTCTGCTGCTCCTACCGGGCAGCTCTTTGTGAGAAAACAATTAGGTTTGACAGAAACCCCAAGACTGCATAAATCTGGTGTTGGTGACTGAAGGGGATGGATTTCCATTTTCAGTCCTGGCCAATCAATGAGCCGGATTTTCTTCTTCCTCACGCTTTTTTTCAGTGGTCAGTGGTCGTTTCAGGCAATACCGCCCCCAAACGAGCAGCTGTTGTAACTGCGTGATGTTGTCCAGGCCATTTGGTCCGCTTTAAAAAGTGCAGTGTGAAAGTGAACCGAACCAAATGGACTGGGCATTTCACTGGGACAAGGCTTTTAATTGAAGTTTTACGGTATTTGTTTTTATTCAAAAACAAGCATGGGCCAACCATTAACCACTGATGTTGTCACAGTCCACATTTCAATTTAAGGAAAACATGCTGTTTTTAGACAAAGAGTTTCCAGAAGGAAAAATAAACAAACTAATCAATAGATTCATAGATCACTTGATGATGGTCCTTTGTTTTTCTTACCTGTCGGGGTCAGCCTGTGTGATGTCGATGCGGGGCAGAGAGACGATGGGCAGACTCGTGGGTCTGGTGCGGGTCACTGGATCTTCTTCAGGCGTTAGCGACCTGCCCCTGTCCCTCTCCTTTTCCGCCTGTCGCCATGACAACGGAGGCAGCTGCAGGTTGCCAGAGAACCGCCTGTGGACTTTGCACACCTCGACGCTGAGCGTGCTGCCTGCGGGGAACTGTGCCGCGGGAGGCTCCTTATTCTCCTGGGGGTGAAAAAAAGAAGACAAAAATGACAATTTCATGGGGTTAGCTTTCCATGAAATTGGCTCATAATAATCCCTCCAGAGAGGATTTGTGTTGAATAAACATGAAGAAAATATGGGTGAAATGTTATTGTTAAAGCCACAAGATTGAACGGAAACACAGATTCCCATAAAGGAAATCATATTTAACAAAGCAGGAGCCAAATGTCACAGCAATAAAAAGGGAAATTAATAAAAAGCAAACCAAGAAGTAAGTAATGCATGATGTAAAGAGCTTTGGATAAAAAAGGAGAGATTCATGAGACCAATTTATTGCACATAAACATGACTGTTTTACAGCCACTCAAAGATGTGCAAATGTTTAAACTCAAACTAAACAATCTGCCTATCCTGCACATATCTCTGATTTAACACAGTGCCATACTGTATACATGTTTTTATGCTCTTCACAGCGTAGAGGGAAAATTAACCATTTGATCAAAGCCCATGTCAGTCCCCTGACAGCTGAGCTGCCAGTCGATAGGTTTATTAAGCAGCGCTGGATATACAGTGTATGTTTAATGTGTCTGGTTGAGTGTGAAGGTTCCAGGAAGGAGCCCTTGGTGCTTCATTGTAATGACGGGCTGTAAACAAGCCACGGCACTGAGGAAACAGAGGCAGGCTACCCGAGCTCATTCTGCATACATCACCCTCCAATTTATGTTCACAAAGCGCAAGTGTAAATGAAACTGGCTTCAGATGAACGAGGGAGACGTGGAGGCGCGATGATGCCGAGGGGGGAAATAGAGGATCGAGGAATTCCTGGAACATGGCTTCGACAAACAAGAAAATATTTGTCTGTTTGGTTGACAGAGAGTGAGAGTGTGAGAAGGAGAAAGAGTGAAGCCACAGCCTGGCCTCTCTGTCACCAGGGCTGACAGCTCACCACAGATTGACGAGAACAAGCCTGCACACCATCAACTAGAAATTCACTCTCAACTGACAGTGTTAAATACAGCTACTTGCTGCATCAGGTACGACAGAATACTGAGTTTAACAGAGCCTAATATTTTGTCCAATTGTATTGTATTGACAAACACAAACATATTTGGAGCAAGTGTGACATTTAACAGTTGTTAAAATCAGCTTATCAGTGCTCTCTAGTGGACAAACCAGGTTACCTACAGGTGTTAAACTGTAATGCCTCTTAAATTTAAGATTTTTTTAGACGTTTTATAGCTTATTGTTAACCATGATTAAGACTGATTTTTGGACAAATCATCTTTTTCTTATGCAAGCACTATAGGTATATATATATATATGTATATATACGTCTGCATGTAGTCCCATACAGCAGCAGGTTTTACGTAAGAATATGGTTAAGGGGTGTGCCATGTAATCTCTTCATGATAATACCGGTATAATTTTTAACATGATATGAAAAATTCATATCGTGGTACTCGCGATGTTTAAATATTGACATCATACTGTTACCCTCAGCAACAACAAGCTAAATTATTACTGACTCTGCAGTGGTTCCACAAAGAGGAGCAGCTTCAGTAGTGTGGAATAAACTGTGGCGTCCTGAATGTTTTATGAACAGCCCCGGACTTCTCAGACTCTTTTAGTGACTTACCGCTCAGAGGGAACTCATTCAGCGGCTCCTCTGGCAGCAGCACAGCGTCTCTCCCTCTCCTCTCTCGCTGTGAGCACACGGGAGTCGGCGTCGTCAAGTGATTTTGTCATAAACCTTTGGAAATGTAAACCTATGTGATGCTCGCGGCTCGACAAAACTGTGTGACTGTGTGATAGTTGTGGTATCATAACAGCCTGTCACAGGTTACAATGTGATGATTAGAGGATAAATGGCAGAGCATAAAGGTCCAGGTGGAAAAAAACAACTCAATCATTTAGGATTTTCTAAAAGAAGAAAATCACCTGTTGAGATTATATATATATATATAAATATATATATATATATATAGATCCCAGAGGACATGTGTGTAATTTGTGGTAGATTTTATTTTGTTGAACTATTAATATTGTACTGTTGTACAACAGTTACTGTTGTTGTTCACAAACTAAAGAAATGAGGTCATTTTTTAGTTTCTATTGAATATTTGAAGCAAACTGTAAAACTATATCACTTATCAGCTGCAGTTCCATTTTCTTAAATTAATGGTAAATATAAAATATGAATTTTTATTAATTTGTCATATTGACAAGAATATCTATCACAAAAATACCCTGAAATATCATGTTTCGAAACAGTCTGGAGTTACTTTACAGTGTTTTATGCGACATATTCAGAGCAGTTTCGTCATCATCCAACTAAATAGTAAAAAATACTCTATGTCACATATAGCCTAGTGATACCTACACGTAACTTAAGTCTCGGCCGACGGTATTTTCAATGGTTCTACATTTTCTGTTTTAAGATTAGTATTGTTCACATCTCAGGCCACTGCCTCAGTCCCAGACACTTCTGGTACCATTTTATCTCATGTGATATGAAGCAGCCTACTTCAGCCATGGTTCTGATGATGTCGCTCATAATTAACACCTCCACCTCTTTCACATGAACGTGGCTAGATAGGAAAACCCAGAGTTGACTCAACTAGTTGATAACCAGCTTCATAGTACTGGTAGTACTGGCCAGATAACAAAAAGATATCCTGGGTAAGCTGAACTGGCTTCACAGTACAGGCCTCTGGTCCTGATTTCTGGAAAGAGACATTGCTGTTGAGTTTTTCAAATGTGTTTTTTGGCACTTTGAGCACCACAAGCTGAGTGCCATGTAGTTCCAATATATTGGAGAGAAGGCAGACATCTCTACGGCTGATATCTCCAACACTCTGCAACTCACACCAAAACAATCTACTGATATCTACTACTGTCTGAACGGCCTCTTTAGGCTTAGTAAAAAGTCAAAAGGATGACTGTGAAAAAAGATGCACATCTGTCTTGCTGAGGTGATGCATAAAAAAGAAACTGTAAGTAACATCTCCCACGGGGCTGGCAGCACCGTCACCTGCTCCCATTAAAACGTCCTCTTCACTGCGTCAGGAAAATAACATTTCAAGTCTAAATTGGCTCTTCAGAGAGGACAGAGAGATCCTCTGAGATCTGAGTCCTGCGAGGGATGAAGGTCAAATGGAAAAATTCTAAAATTCTAATTAATGAGTGAGTGAAGTGAGACAGAGTGGTGCCACATGATGAGAGCTGACCGTCATCTGAGAAGTACAGGGATAGAAAACGACAGAAAGAAAGAGGGAGTCATCCCACCTCCTCTTTCCAGTGAATGTGACAAACAGTAATGGCAGGGACACGACGACTGGGAAGCACAGAAGAAACATGAATGAGAGAGTAAACTGCTAAATGGGGAGCAGGGATAGAGAGTTTCTGAATGAGAGAGGGGAAGACAGAGCAGACCGAGAAGTGAGTCTGGCTCCTGATTGGTGGTAAACACAGCTCTGCTGACTCCTCTGCTCCTTCTAGGAAATGCAATTTGTCTGATTTATTGTTCCTGTCTGTTTAAGATAGATTCTCCCTGTCGAAAGGAAAGAGGGTGAAAATAAAATCTGGCAAAACATGACTCTGTTCCGGCGACTGATCTGGAACTGTTTCCACTTACACAACAACTCTCGTCAAACAGACGTTATAATCAGAGACCTAAATCGTCTCTGGTCAATACGTCTCAGTGCCGTTTCTGTTCCACTGTAAATTAGCATCAATTGGATATCGATTTCATCTCTGACATCAGGACATGTAATTCTAGTTCTGCATTGATCCCATGTCTGTGATCCACTTTAGGAAATACTGCTGATTCATTCTGAGTGTATGGCTGTGTGTAAGCCAGCAGTGGGATAAGGATGCTGGTAATTTTAGAATTTAAAAACATTAAATTTAGAAATCTATTTGTCGATTTGTCATATGTGCCGGAACTTGGTCATAAAAGCACAGGAACTGAGATGAAAGGTAAAACAATGAGTCTGAAACGGAGGTAGTGTATCTCCGGTGTCAAACAGAGGTGGAGTGGGTGTTTTCTCGATGAAGATGAAAGGCTCCTCTTGGCTGCAGAGTCTAAACAGCTCCAGCGCTCTCTGGGTTATTTCCAAAAAGCCTTTTTGAAGAAGATGGTACAAATGAGACAACCTCAGGAGTGAGCGGTGCAAACACCAAGGGCAACGACGGAAATAGTTCCAGGGCTTCATCTTTCTACCCCCAACAAAAAGTCTGGTGTATTTTTCCCTGTTGACATTACAGTGCCTGACATATATCTTTAGGTTTGGGAAATACTACAGGAACTAGTTAGGGATGAAACAAAATACCAGATTTCACATTTTTCTGTGTTTTTTAATATTGCGATAAATGTGGAATCATGGCCTTGTTATTGTGGTAATATTGTACTGTGAGTTTTTGGTATCGTTACATCACTAGGAACAACTGAGTAGTATAAAAGCTGTTGAAAGTAGTTATCCATTACCAGGGTTGGCTATTGTTTCAAAAATTTACAATACCAGTACCAATACCAGTGCCCTTAAAGTGATACCAATACCAGAATTGTGCTTCATTCAATACACATTATGTGAATGGAGCTGCATGTACTAGCCAAACTTTCTCTCTTTTTTTTTTGTGAATATGTGTTTTTTGGCGTTTTGCCTTTATTTGAGAGGACAGCTTAAGGATGAAAGAGGGGGAGGGAGGGGGCGACACGCAGCAAACGGCAGGTTGGAAATTGAATCTGCTGACTTAACCTTCATGAATGGGGGACCCACTCTACCAGGTGAGCTACTGGGCACCCCCATACTTATAACATCTTGTTAGCATCTTGGCACGATGAACTGCCAACTCCGTCAAACACACCACACACTGTATGGGTTGTAGCTGCCGCTGCAGGAGTGTGAGCTCCTCACTGGGGACAGATGGCAGAGCTCACCTAGCCGCACACACACTGTGGCATAAACTGTTAGCGTCACATGGCTAACTTTGTGGTTGTTATAATAAGTAATAATAATAATAATAATCTTAATTTATAAAGTGCTTTAAACATCAACAATTAAAAACCCACAAGACCTTAAAACAACAACATTTAAAAGAACTGATAAAATCACTTCAGTGTATAAAAACTGAGGAAATACAACCCTTAGAATGAACTTAAAAATCAGGTAAAATCAAGAAAGGCTCTCCGACAAAGGAGATTACTGAGTCGGCCGACCTGATCTCCTCAGGCAGATTGTTCCAGAGCCCCGGGGCTCTGACAGCAAACGCTCTGTCCCCTTTAGTTTTCAACTGGGCCTCTGGAACAGACAAAAGACCTCTGCTGCCCGAGGACCTCAAAGTACATTCTGGTGTGTACAGTACTTAGAGGTCGGAGATATAGCTGGGGCAGACACTATGAAGAGCCTTAAAAGTAATGAGTAAAATCTTAAAATCTATCCGAAAAAATTATTATTATTATAATGGCTATGTGTTGGATGTTAGCTGCTGCTGTGTTAGCTCGTGCAGCAACCGAAAGTTTACAGATCTGGCTGGGAGTCGGTATAGTCTTGGATCAGACCGCAGGCGCAAAAAGGTTCGAATACAGGTATTCTTTGACTGGAGGAGGTTTTTTCCATCAATATCATAGCAGTATTGACTATCGATACCCAGCCCTATCTGTTAAGTCTGCACAAACATTCCTGCCAGCAGAGTGTAATAAGCATTGTAGGTGGGATTAACTGAAGGGTTTCACTCCAAAATCAGACGCCGGCCTTTTGAAAAATGTGTCTGCCATTACCTAAATCACTGTTGGTATGAAAGTCAAAATCACCCACTAATCATTCCTGACATTAACGGCCATTACACGGGATTAAATTGTGTATTTCCTCTAAGCAAGAAATAAACACCATTAGGGTCTGACTGTGTTTTTGCATTATAATAAATGTTCAGTAAATGTTAGGGGGTTTGTGGGATGATGGGAGGCGTCACAGCCGGAAAACTTTCATCCTCCAGGATGTAGCTTGGTCTCTGAGCTCCTGTTGGACAATGTCACGTAAATGATCAGGCCTGCCTGCCCAGTCATACACACCGGTGGAGTGGAGGAGAAACAGATGGGCCTCTCTGTCAGATCTCTGTCCTTCCTCCTCTTATCCATGTTTACACTCAGCCTAATGCCCTAAATGTCTCCTGGTGTGAAGTGTCTTTTTACACCTTTCCTCCTCTTCCCGCTCTGCGTCCAACTAAACTCTGCATCACTCCTCAACTCTTTGTCACCATCACCCTCCTAACTCTCTCTTGCGTACACATACACACACACACACTGTCCTTCACTCCCCCTTACATCTCCGTTCCAGCACACACACACCAATCTCGCTCTCTGCAGCGTGTCCTGCTGGATAGCGGTCTGTTGTGTACAGTACAGTCATCTGTTTATGAGTCACCGACCACCGCACAGACGTACTGCACCTTGCTGCCTTTGTGTATCCCCACTAGAGCTCACTGTATCCTTGTTCGTGGAGGAAACAGAGGGAAGGCAAGCGTTACACGATTTACAGCAACTGTGCAAACTGCAGAATTAGGCTGTAAACTTTAGAGGCGAGATGCTGAATTTCAGATACAGAGAGATCACGAGTGGCTGTGTAATGAATGCATGGATGGATTCATGGAGCCCAGATGGATGGCTGGAAAAATCGATACTTACATCGCCTGGTGTAACCCCCTGTGCACTCCTGCTTTTCTTCATCCTGAGGGATGTTCAGCCAGACTCCGTCTCTTGATCCTCTCTCGGAAAAACGCAGCTCTTTCCTGCTGCTCCTGCTCTGGGCAGCCTCAGCAGTACGCCTGCACATGGGAGGCACAGAGGAAGGGGAGGGCAGTGATAAAGTAACCAGTTCTAAAAGTTATTCAGCCTCCCTCACAGTGGACACCATGTCTGCTGTTGTTGTCAGACTCGCGTTATTGTTCTGGTGTGGTGATGCAGTGCTGCATCCGGTTTACGCTGCGCTGCGTTACACACTGCATCACACAACTTTGACAAAAAAAGCAGACATTCAGTGAACTGTGAGGGACCACCAAAGTCAGCAGTTACAAGTTTGTGCAAGAACATTGTGCGTCACCAAATGGCAAACCATGCTCCAGACCTGTGAGCAATTTCTGATAAATTAATGAGTGTAAATGAAAATCTTCACGGAGCATTTTTCCTGACACCGCAGGCACAGCTAATCCAGTTAGTACGACAATAACTTCACTGAATTGACCCAGTCAGACTGATTAACTGTGTGTAGACAGTTCGCTAGAGAGGAAAACAGCCGTTCCCAACTGGTGGGTCTCGATCCAAAAGTGGGTCGTGGGTCCATCCTGAATGGACTGCAAGTGAAGTAAAAAACACACTTTATTTTGAAGTACAGCAAATTTCCGGCACAGAGCTTTTATTCTGAAGTGCCGTTTCCTGCTGTAGAGTGAGTGAATAACAAGAAAGCTACTTAACAGAGACAGCAAACTAGCTCGACCACATGGACAAACAGGAGTATGGCGCTGAATTTATTCAACTCTGTGGAACTTGAACTAATGACTAAGGAGGAATCTGAACCCCGTGGCTGGACCAGTTGGAAACCGCTGCTCCAATCAAAGTGAAACTTCTTGCACACCTTGACCATGTTTGGATCGACGTATAGCTGTGAGTCAGATTTCTTGTTTTGAACATTATTAACACCAAGAACCTGCTCCAGGCTCACCAGTGGGAACCTGTGCATGATAATGGCACTAACTCCTCAAGCTGAGATTCAAACTATTGGCACAGCAGTCACAGGCCTGTTTCTCTCTATAGGAAAGCATTTAAAAAAAAAAATAAAATAGATGAAAAATGGCTGCTCAAAGCTCTGTTTGCTCTTTATTTCTAAAAGAAGCACTTTATAAATGTCTTTTATTTATGAAAACTTTTACTTGAAACATATGCCTTAAAGGAGCAATAAGTGAAATTCATCATTTCAAGATTGAAGGAATTAAAAAATTGCAATGTGAAGAACTAGAGGTGCCTGGCAGGCTCACGGCTCCGGCTCACGGAGAAGAGTAGGGACGTTAGCGTGGCAGCCGACTAGTGCTAATGCTAACAGGGAAGCAGGGAAAAAGCTAAACACAGCAGAGACCGAGAGTGAGTGAAAGACATCACTAACTGCTAAACTAAGCCAAACTAAGTTGGCTGTTTAGGTTTTATTTCCTCGCCCCTGTGGCGAGGGAATCTGCCTGTAGTGAAAGCGGGGCTAACCGGTGCTTCCTCCTCAGGCTCCACTTCACTCAGCTGCCAGCTCTCCGTTTGGATCCAACCGGAGCACCGAGCCCTGGTTTGTTATTCAGGTTAATGTGGGAAGAAACAGCGGGTATATCGGGCAGCTGAGTGAAGTGGAGCCTGTGGAAGAAACACCGTGACCATCTGGATGTAATAGTCCGTGGAGATGCTGCGGTGATCAAAATTGCACAATAAACAAAGTTGAAGACAGATATAGCCAATAGCATTTTTAAAATGATTATTTTGTATAGATTTCCCGATAATATCGTTATTGTAAATTTTTTGGCCACGATAATCTTGTAGTGAAAATCTTTCATCTTGCCAGTCCTAGTTGAAATGATATGGAAATGCACACTGTTGATTTTATTTGATAGACGCAGGGATAGGAGACAACTTAGCTATTGTGAGAATCAGACGTTCTGTTTCTGTTGTCACCTCTGCCTTTATTTCTTTTTTTAAAAATGTATTTCTGTCTCATGTCACTCACTCATTAATATGAATGTTATTAGGGCTGCACTATTATGGCCAAAAAGGTAATCAGAATCACATTTGATAAAAAAACCCCACAGCTTTCACTTCAATGTTCAAATTTCTGCGACAAACTTAAAATAAGGTTCCTTTTCACCTGAAATCAGTTCATCTCCTAGCAGCAAAATATTTAAAAAAAAGCTAGCTAAAAATAAATATGTCAAACGCAACCACATAAAAACAGTTTTTATTGAACACATATCTTTGGCAAAATTGAATGAGATTGCACTTCAGTCTGTCTATTAATGTTGGATGGATACGCATCTACTGCTGTATTTTGTTTTCTTCACTTTTTATAGCGGTCACAGTGCCGTAATGCGCTGTATGGTGTCGCTGTTATGGACGTCTGAGTTGACGCTGGACAAAGATGGAGATTCAGTGAGGTAATCTTAGGTGACGCCTTCATGCATCCATTGTTTATCTGCTGGTTTAACAGGTTAGTCGTGTTGCTTTGCAGTGCAACACAAGTCTCACACACTCCCTGCATATGAACTGTTCTCTCCTAAATCCAAAATACTTCAAAACAACAATGTTGGTTAATGAACAGTTGATTTTCATTTTGCCTGTCTGAAGTTGCAATAATCAGAAAGTGTCTTGCTGCAGGGTGCACACATGGCGCCATGACAGCTCTTCAGAATGGGAGGCTGGCTGTGAGAAAGCGCCTGATTGCTTGATGATATGCAGCTGAGTTTTCTATGAGCGGAGCGTGAATTTTAGAATCAGAATGTTCTTTCCATTTGAACAACAAAAGTCAGGCCTCTTTAATGTTGTCAAAAATGTTGACTAAAGAACTGTGTAGGTAAATTTAAAAAAATAAATAAATAAAACCAGATATTTGATGCCAGCTTTCGGTGCTCTGTGCCAAAGACAGTTCAGTTAAGTGTGTGTGATTTGTATTGGTGCTAAAAACATGCAAAAACAAAAACAGTGCTCCTTTAACCCCGGCATTATGACTGAATAAAACACAGTCTGTGAGACTGACTCTGTGAAAACACACAGCTATGTGACAAAGTGCACGGTGTGTGTGCCCGAGGGTCTGTTTGTCCAGTCTGTCAGCCTGTTTTGAATGCACTGACTGTTCACTCATCAATAATAGAAAGACCACAGCTGGTGGAAAACCACCAAAAGGCAGACATGCGTGACTAATCTCTGTGACAGAAATGGATCGATATATTCCATGTCACTATTGATCACCCCTCTGCGTTCCCCTGACATCACCCCTTATTTAACAGACGCTGTGCCCTTGTGTTAAATCAGTGTCGGACTGCTGGTAAGGGAGGCTGATGTTGATTTCCAGGTGAAAAGAAAATTTCTCAGCTGCACAAACAATCCACTCTAGTTTGTGGCAAACAACATCTATATATGCTGCTTCCTGCCGCCCTCAGTTATTGTAAAAATTGTGACATGTGAAGGCAATGACAGCAGATCACAGAGATGAGAGTTCTGAGTGTTTGTAGGAGTCAGCCGCTGGTTCAAATCTCAGCATGACAGAAAAGTTCTCAATAATGTATGAGTGTGCATGGATGTGTACATCATAGGTTTCACAAGAACACCACTAATACAGCATAGTATTGGAGTATTTTTGCGTGGCAATATCGGATCATCACAGTGCCGAATATCTTTTTTTTTTTTTTTTTTTGAAATCATATAAACTCTTAATATGACAAAGACAAATTAAACTTCAGGTAGCCTACTAGAATAATATAATCAATTACTTTTCAGTCCACTAGATGCATTTTGCTGCTGCTGCAAAAAATGACTGAAGTGAGATGAACAGATTGAAAACTTTATCTTTAAAGAGGTCTTTAGATACTAACCTAACGTAATACTAGTTATTTTTTTCTGGTGTGGCAGCAATACGCTTCCATAGTTGACAAAGTTTTCCTTCGGGGGCATAATTTACAGTTGGAAAAAAATAATAATAAAAAAAGGTGAAAAATTAAATGAATAAAAAAAACGTAATATTTTTTATTGCAGTATTCAGCACATTGCAACATTCTAAAATCTTGTATCGTGACGCAAGTATCCCACCCCTAACTTTACCACAATCCATCCTGTCGTCCATATTTCAGTCTTGACCAAAGTGCTGGACTGACCAACACAGCCACCGCGACAGCCACTCTGTTAGTGTGGCTAAAAATGTTCAGAATAAACTTGATTGAAAAAAGGAAAACCACTTGGCCTTGCAAAACCAACGCTCCACTTCTGTCAAGTAGGTGCTTAAACTATAATTCTCTTAAACAGCACCATGTCAGTGATTTTACAGGAAAATACTTTTCACGCCATCTGAAAATTCTTCCATCGTTCCAGCTCATTAATATCACTACGTTAACCCTTCTGTTCTGTGTCGTTCTGTTAAAGGTCAAGCTGTTACAAATTATCATTGGATGAATGGACCCCTGAGCTGAGAGCTACTTCACCAAAGAAGCAGAGAAGACAGATGGTAAAAGGTTATATCAGATCATGTCATCTAAGTCCAGCAATGATCGTTGTGATTCTATACTGGCTTTAAAGCTTAGAGGCTATTAGCTCAAATCATCAGAGTACAGGCACAGAGAAGTCAGTGTGTCCCCTCGGAGACAGTAAGAAGCACTCAGACCTCGTAACTGTGCAGCTATGTTATATTCTGTAATGAGCAGTTAGGGGAGTCGTCAACCTCTGAGAGACCACTTATTATGAAATTCAGGCGGCAAATCCCATTTAATTGTTTGTTTCTGTGCTTCAAAAGTTAGTTTCCAAAGACTGTATCAAGACTCCAAGGACTCGGACTAGTGCAAGAAAAAGATCAATTCAAGGCAACACTGTTCCAAAGCCTGGATGGTTTTAAGGTTGGATAAAAACTAATCTGAGACATAAACGGCACGGACTAATCAATTAGTTCTCAACTATTAAATCAATCGCCGACTATTTTGATAATCAATTAATCAGTCTGGGTCATTTTTTTTAAAAGAAAAAGTCGAAATTCTGATTCCAGCTTCTTAAATGTGAGTATTCGAGTGTCTTTACTTCTGTTTGACAGACATTTGATTAAGTCATTTTGGGGAAACAGACATTTTTCACAACATTCTGACATTTTATAGATCAAACATCTAATCCGTCACTTGCTAGACTAATTGATCAACACTAAGGATATCAACTTCACAATCAATGGAACCTTGTAGGCAGAGTTGCAGCTCCATGATGAATATCATAAATAACACTGGGGGATATGTTTGACTATGCCACTGTATTAACCCTTTAACGTCTCTTTTGCATGTTTGCCCAATGAGTTAGTTACACTGCCAGTTCAGATTTCAATTAATACGTGTACATGTGTGTTTTAGGGAGGCACGATATTGGATTTTTTGCCAATATCCAATATGCCAATGTAACAACTCATTTGAATGATATCTGATACCAATATATCTGCTTTGTTCCTGCCTAATTTTAGTGATCATCAAGTCTCTTCTGTAGTGGAATGAACATCATATTGTGCATACACACTCTTCTTGTGATGGCCCACCAGCAGATGGAGACCTAAGATACAATACACTTCAATGTGTTCAAATGGACTTGCACTTGTATAGCGCTTTTCTAGTCTTCTGACCACTCGAAGCACTTTAACACTACAAGTCACATTCGCCCATTCACAAACAGTCACACACTGGTGGCTGAGGCTACCATACAAGGTGCCACCTGCTACTCAGTAACCACTTACACACACTCACACAAAGACGGAGCAGCCATTGGTAGCAATTTGGGGTTCAGTATCTTGCCCAAGGATGCTTCAACATGCAGACTGGAGGAGCCAGGAAAGATTAATCAACTATAGGTTGTCAAATAATTTCCTGTCAGTTAACCAATCAATCACTCAGTTGTGTTATAGCAAGTCACTGCTGTTTTTCTGGCTGGTTTTCAGGCTCCAATTATTTGTAATAACTATCACTGTGTTTCAAGCGGAGCTAGTGCTACAAAACTTGTTGTTTTCTATCAAGACATCGCAGCCTAAACATGATAATTCCCCAACCATAGTGGTGTTTGTGCTTTAACCATAATGGTGTTGAAACATAAAGTTTCAATATATCTATTACATGATAATGTGCAAATATATCTCTGTCAGAAATGTACAGTGCCAACATTTTTTTGGCAACTGGGCTGAAGGTTGAGCACTTTGAAAGGACACATCAGTGATTATTTCTGACACATATTATCTACAAGAAACATGCCCCTGCATTTAAAAAGTAAGCCCATTAAAATAAATTAAATTAAATGTTTGGTACAATGTCAGTCTCCAAGTCTTTCCCCTTGTTATCATCGCTTCAGTGAACATGTCAGGGCTCTGTGAATACATCCAGGGAAGGACTGAGCCTCTGAAGAGCATTTAAGCCTAAAACCCAAGAGACTACTCAAATCAAAGAGGACCACTGGACAAAAGACGCTGGATTAAAAACACACTGCTCCACTTTGTAGAGAAACAAGCTTCAAGTAACCTCTCCGCTCTGTAACCCCAGCAACAGGTCATTCCCATGGTGGCTGCCTGTACCTCTACAAATAATTGATTGTTGATGTGAAGCGGGCAGCAGAATGCACGGTCATGAGGCAGCACTCGAGATGCTGATTGTAAGGATTTGGCTTGGATTGTGAAGAGAACACCAGGGATCATTGTGCTGGGCTCATATCATCACGCTTAATTTACAACTCAAGGACAAAGCAAAAGCCATGGGCAGACTTTGCTTCAACGCTATTAAAGAATGAGTAAAGTATGTATGAGTACAGAACATTATCTCTGGGCACACTGGAGAGAAAAGACTCTGCAGCAGATTAATTACATCATTTTAACAAAGAACACCAGACACAAAGCGTTGCATGGTGGGGTTGAGGGTGCTGCTGAAATGATCCATTAGCGGTCCGACAGAATATTAATTGGTAACAATTGATTTATCGTTTAAGTCATTTATCAAGCATAAAGGCCAAAGATTTGCTGGTTCCAGCTTCTGAAATAGCCCAAAGCTTCATTCATAACATTGACATTAGAATTCTTGATCAACATTTGGATGATCAGGAATGCCCCAAGGAATGTGACAAAGACCTCAGAGTGTCAACCTGGCCTCCAAATTCTCCAGATCCCAATCTGAATGAGCATCAGGTGGCACGTGCCATTAACCCACCTCACAACCCACTGGACTAAATGGATCTGCCGCCAACGCACTGGTGCCAGACACCACAGGACGCTCCCAGAGATCCTGTGTGATGACACTGTTTATTATTAATCAAGCAGACTAACCGCTGATATTTGTGGAGTGATACACATTTGCAGTAAAAAATAAAACTTAGTGTCAAAATTTCAAACACAAACTCCAACATAAAACTTGTTTAAATTCCTTTAAGCACCTTTAATTACATGCTGCAAAAGAAAACTCTTCAACAGTGCCCTTCCCATGCGGACACATTCTTTGCATGTACTGCAGTCTGCCCTCTCCGGTGTTGGTATGTGTAATGCTCCCATAGGCCGACTGCATATTTAGACCTTTTCATTAGTGCATCCATCCAGACAGAGAGATAAAGAGAGTGAGGGAATGGGGGAGTACGGACTGATGTTTTGACGTGATATAAAAACTTTCTTTGATCGTGCAGCCCAGTGTTACTCTACAACTCTCTGGTTAATCAGTGAAGTGTATGAACTACGCTGCAGACGGTTTGTCACTCACTGTTGGTAGAGAATCCAGAGTGGCAGCTGACTCATAAACAGCTCAATGGAGGTTAAATGCACATCAGCAGGTTCGCATTACACACGTCTGCTGTGTCAAGCATCTGCAGAGTTTCCCACACATTCATTTATCTGTAGCAGCCCGACACCAATTTAGCATCTGGCGCAACATGTTGATTTTCTACTTTTGGAGCTGGACGGTTCATTAGGAGCGCTGCTGGAATGTACACTGTTTGGTTATTCACTGCAACACACTCTGAGTGCAGAGCGTAGGCTGGGCACAGATGGAGCAGCAGAACATCTGGCGCAGTGAAAGTGAAATTTGTGCTGGTTTCAAAAGTCTGCCTTCACTCTCCTTTGCAGCAGCTGCTCCTCTCATCCATCAATCTGAGTTTGATTAACATGATTAATAAGTTGATTTGATCAGATCAATCAAAAACACACTCATGAAGAGCTCTGCCGGTGCTGCGTTTTCACGATCAGTTGTGAAAACAATATCCCTGTTTCCTCGAAAACGCAGAAACGGCAGCTTTTTGCTGCAATTAGCATGCCAGGCCAGTAGGTGGTGATACGCCGTAAGTCGAACACCATAGAAGAACGTTCTGCGCATGCACAATTTGTTTTCCTCTTGGTGCTAGTGACAAAAACAATGATAAACTACATTTTAACCTTATGTAGCATAGTTAGCTGCTATGCACTTACTAATATTGGGCACAGCAGATGTCTTTGTGTAGCGGTGATGTTGATGCAGCAGTGCTGAGTTCATTTGTAAGCTCGTAAATCGTCCCAAAAGTGCTAACAAAACGTAAACAACCCAGCATATATCTGCCATTGTTGTTGTGGTTACCAGGTGCCTAATGGGCATGCACGAACTGGGTTGCAACGTCATCGTTTTCCAAAATCTCCGTCTATCCTGTTTACATGTCTCCATAGAAACAGATATTTTTAAAAACTTTCACTTTGGAAGCCGTTTTTGAAAATCTCTGTTTCAGTTGAGAAAAACACGTTACGTGTAAATGATAAACAGACCCTTAAGGAGGGGACACAGAATGACACAAAGCAACACCAGTGTGCGTATTGGATCACAATTTCTATTATCACTTCAGTAATACCTGTCGGCAAACTCTGATAATCTTAAAATTCTGAATATTGCTGCCAATAATCGGCCAGGCCAATAATTGGTTGATCCCTGGAAGGGCTGCCCCCAACTGAGAATTTTCCTAGTCGATCAATAGTCGTCATTTAGGGTCATTAGTCGACTAGTCAATCACGACAATTGGCCCTAAAGTAGGTACAGAAAATGAATTGTAAAATGGATATTTAGGATATTCGTGACATATGGCACTCATCTACTTTCATCAAACACAACCCTGATGCTTTGCCAGCATGTACTGTAAATACTGTGACAACTAAAGTTTGCACTTTTTTTCCCTATTATATAATAGAAGTCAGACAGACTTAACTGCTGGCAACAGTGAGAACATTTGTCCGTCTCACCAGTCAATCTATGTCACACAGTGTCTCTGCACAACAGAGGGCTGTGGAGGGCGAGTCAGTCACAGTTGTACATTTAAAACTGCTGGACACCCACACAAAGGTAGCTTTTGTGGCGCCAAAACAAAGGAGGCTCAAGAATTAATCCGTGAAACTGCATTATTATTACGTTCCCTCACTCTTTAGTCCAACAATGAGAGCTTTCAAAGTCATCTGTGTGCCACAACCATGACGAATTAACTTCACTGTGGTGACTCATTAACACCCAGAGAATTCACACTTACAATTAAATGAAGGAAGCATTAAGAACAAAAGTGAAAGCACATGTAGTTCATACAGCACACTGACTTTACTCACCCAGGTTTGATGCTGTCAATCAGTATTCTATGCAAGCTCTCAAAAAGTCACTTATCACATTGCGAGTGGTAAATGGAGAAGTAGGCAGCAGCAGTCACAAGACACGACAGCTGTTGACACAACTGCAGCAGGTCCGGTTTTTCAGTTGGACCTGCCCACATTCATTCATTCAATCAAACACCACCACACCCGCTTTATTCACACCTCAGGATCTGCAACTTCAACACTGATGTCCACTGATAGCTCTACTGATGGCATTACTCGTCTATTCTAATTTAAAAATGGCTTTTCACTCACCGAAGTTCAGTGCACAAATATGTACTTTGTCAAATCCTCTCATAAGAAAAAGCCTTGGGTTCAGGTTCTGACACTGAGCTTAACTTTCGTGACCAGATAAAAAGGATTGTGCAATCTTGTCTTATTATACATACATCTCAAATGTAACAGTTTCTCCTTCTGACCTTGAAAACCTTGCTGTGATTCTCATTGAAAGAACTGAAACACAGCTCGCTGAAAAGACTGAGATTCAGTTCACTGAGGCCACCGTCACACTTATATTTAGACTTCAGTACTTTATCATATTGCATCTACACTGGGATCATTTTACTGATAGCATCATGTTACACTTTAAAAGCATTTAAACATCTTATTGTTGGTCATTTCTAATCTTTCAGAAATTAAGGTACAGGTTGAGAAAATCAGTTTACAGTCCCTTGAAGAAAAAGGAGAATAATGCAGGCCTTGTCTTATTTGGCCCTCAGGTTACAGGTTGGGCTGCCTGAGGCACAAGTCTTCAAACTCAAGGTTTTCTTTTGATTACAGTCACAAGGTACTTGCAGTATACAAGCACAGATGGTATGGGAAAAACAGTACATGTTCAAAAATGAAAAATGAAGGCAATGCAAAGGCGCCAAAAACTGCAGTTCCTTGAATGGCCACTTGAGGCTGGCTCCAAAAGTGAGGTAATCCCCACAGCCCTCATGTTACAACTTAACAGCAGAAATGTTGAAAGGTGTAAAGGCTAGTACAAAAAATGTTTTGGTCTCTAAAGCCAATTTTCTCATTCATGACAACTGGATTTGTATTTAACACACCCATTAAAATGTTGAGGCTTAAATTATGTATAATTAAGGGCGTGGCTGGTATGAGTGGCAGACAGGTGCTGTCCAATGACAAGTCTCTATCAAAGCTACAACTTTGGTTAAGTAATCTAATATCTAATCATGGCGAAACCCTGGCCACCTATCATTTGCAAAAGTGGCACCTGGGCAAAGCAAGTTGAGTATTGCTGTTCTAAGGAGTCGGATGTTCAGTATTGTCTCTTAGTAGCCTACATTTTGTTTTGTGGTTTTACACCTGTTCTTCACTGGCGAAAATTAGCATAGCATTAGCTTTATTCAGGGGTGAGACCAAGTTATTGTTTTGCAAGACACAAGTAAGTCTCAAGTCTTTGGACTGAAGTCACAAGTCAAGTCCCAAATCCTCAACCTGGCTCAAGGCGCATGTCCAAATGAAGTCATTGGTGTTGATGTCCAAGTCAAGTTGCAAGTCTTTCTTGACTTTGTCGAGTCTAAAGTCATAAAATTTGTAAATCAATTTTGACTCAAGTCTAATGTTGTGTTCACATCAGGCGTGAATAAAACAATTTGAATGAATTGCATTTCAAGTCAATTTAAAGATACTATTAGACGTGAATACTGGCCAGTTGAAAAATATTAACTTAAGCAACAAAACTGCGTAGCAATCGTCAATCAGCTTTGAGATCCCCTAGGGACGTATGACGCCGAGAATGTATCGGCAGAAGTTCTCTCATTGATTCAGTAATTTCATACGCATATGAAGCAAGTCAACACAAAATACTCTAGCGATCAAACTTGCATGAGTGAAACGACACAAAAATTTGCATCGTGTTTGATATAAAAACAACATAAGTCATGTGACTTGAGTCCTCACCTCTGTCTTTATTACAGTTAAGCAGAGCTGTAAATGCACCCTACTAACCAAGCTAGCAGCTAGCGTGAAGGTTAGATCCACCCTCTCATCCAAATATGGTCACTTCTGGCTTCAAAATCCAAGATGGCAAGAGTAAAAATGCCAAACTAGATGCTTTAAAAGGGAATCCACGAACCAATGGGTGGGGGCACAGTGGCTACGTCCATTATTCTATACAGTCTGTGTTTATATTGTTGTCATTACTCACTCCATGTACTATGTGCTGTGGTGTGCAGTCTTTTGTGTCACTGGTTTTATAATTATTCTATAAATGTAGCAGCTACAGACAACAGAAAATAAATGTTTGATGAATGGCCAGGAGCATACACACTCATTTATTATTGTTCATAATACTAATCACACCTGCAACCACACTGCATCTCTCCAGCTTCATTTTGTGATTATGGCCTAAAATATATTAAAAATCGCAGCTGTGGAAAACCAACTAAATTTGATTTAAATGAAAAATACTTGACCCAAGGATATGAACAGACCACACTGCATTTTTTCTTATTTCTGGAGCATCTCCATGCACAATTGATATGACATAAAACAAACATGCTACTTTACTATATGAGTATGTGACATTCACAGACTTTCATGTACAATAACAAAAAACACTCTACTGTATTTACTCGGTGCCATTTGTTGTTGACTAAAGTCTCTAAGTCCAACTGGGCAAGCACTCTCTGAGACGCATCCATCTTAATATAATTCATACAGCGCAGAATATGATACCAATCAATATTTAGGCTGCAATAAGTTTAAAGGCACTTTTCTAATCTTATCCCTCCCTCCCACGCTGTTTGTGTGGGCATGTCCTGCTTACAGAGCAGCCAATGCAGTTCATGCAGGTGTCAGACTGGCAATAATAACCTTAGAATAATATATGTGTTCAGGCATATTAAAATTATTACATTCACAACTATGAATTGCCTTTCCACAGAGAGGGACAAACAGAGTTATAGATTAAAATCATGAACTAGAATCACTATTGTGATCGGGTGCCTCCACAAACTGGTGAAGTTGCAGTTACAGTTTACATCCATGTCTGTGAAAACATGGAAGTTTCGCACAGATCTTCAGATTTATACAATCAGCACAGTTTCAAGATTAGTGTCACCAAGTCAGTATTTGACCAAATGTCCTTGGTCATGGTGTTGAATAATGGCCAGAAAAGTGTGATGTCACAGTGAAGCTGACCTTTGACCTTTTAGATATAAAATGTCACCATGTCATTATTTTATCCAATTAGACATTTATGTAAAATTTTGTCAGAATTAGTGTATAAATTCTTAAGTTATGGCCAAAAACATGTTTTGTAAGGTCACACTGACTTTGACCGTTAACAACCAAAATCTAATCGGTTCATTGTTGAGTCCAAGTAAACGTTTGTGTCAAATCTGAAGAAATTCCCTCAAGGTGGTCTTGAGATACAGTTCACAAGGATGAGACAGACGAGGTCACAGAGACCTTGATCTTGGACAAAACGATGAACTGGTTACATTTTAGCTGTCAAAGTGAAAGTTTGTCCCAAATTTGAAGAAATTCTCTCAAGGTGTTCTTGAGATATTGCAATCACAATAATGGCACGAATAGACGGACAAGCCAAAAACATATTGCCTCTGGCCAAGGCTATTGTTGGCACAGAGGCATAGAAGTATGAGTTCACATAAGGCCTTTCCATTGAAGTAGAGCTTAAAAGTTTAGCCGATTCATTAGCTAAGTGACAGTAAATTCATCCGCAGTTATTTTGATAACAGATTAATCTTTTAAGGTTAAAATAAAGTATTACTGTCAAACAAAACTTTAAATTTTCATTTAACTCAACATCAACATAATTTCTTGTCATGTCATTTAAGCAGACACCTCTCACTCATTATTCAACAGTTTACTTCGTTTTTAACACTCAGTCCAAAGCCAAATTAGCTCTGTTACTGAAAAACAAAATGCCAATCAACACTTTTCAACTTAAATGACTCATCATTGAAAAATCCAAGCTAATAATTCACAGTGGAAACTTCCCTGTGTTGTATTTGCATTCAGTGCAGTGAAGCAGATTCCAGCAGAAAGGAACTTTTGAGACGGGTGAAGGCTGAGAGGAGTTTGTTGAGGAGGCAGAGAAACAACACACCAATTTGTGGCAGCTGAAAGATGACGTCAGCGTGGAGGCCACATGCAAGGAACCCACTGCCCTACTGTACACACATAAAGAGAGAGAAAGAGACCGGAGAGGCCAGGCTCTGTGGGCCTGTTGCCACTGGGCCACAATACAGTTTTGGGATGGCTCTGCTGTCACACCATATGTTTCTCACTGCTAATATCATCCCTGGTTGAGTCATGAGAAAGTCGCTCTTTAAAATCTGACAGTACAGAAACTGGAAAAGCAGACTAATTCCAGCTCTGTTGTGTTACAAACTGTCCTAATGGGTTTAATGCAGCAAACATATAAAGACTGATAGAGTCCCGTTTTGGAATACTTTCTGGCTTAAATGAAGATTAACTACATCTCTCTGTTATAATTCTGATGTGTTTATAGCCTCCTGTCTTTTACTGCTAACCGCAGTGCACTACATTGGTCATATTCAGCATTAATCACAGAAAATATCCTTTTTCATTTCTTATTAATCAGGTGAACAAATGCTAAGTTCATCATGAACTTTTAGGGCTGTGTGCCATCTTCATTTACTCCTCACATATAACACATATACTGATATTTACACACCTTAACAAATCTCACAAGTGTTCCCTTTACCATGACACCAAAAGTATTCAAATAGACCTTGTGGTTGCAGAGATATATTCATTTTATTATGGATATTGAATATGCAATTATCGAGCAGAGGCTTAGGGTTTATAATTATTAACTGTGAGAAAATTTGTGTGAAATAATCTTTGTTTCTCCAGATGTATGTAACCGAAATAAAAATTATTTATTAAGAAAATCAATACTATGTTTTACCATTAGGTGGCGACTCTACAGTTAAGTATTACGAATATTTGGTACCTTGCAGCAAAAGTGAACAAATCTGTCTATGCACTGTTAAATTCAATATTTTTCTTCTCTGAATTTGGAATCCATGGCTAGCTTTGTTAAGGAGACTCAAGACAAGCCACTGTTCTTGATGATCAGCAAAACTTAGAGAAAAAGCGTCAGGCCGTAGACACAGCTGTGACTCACATTTCTGTTGTCGAGATAGCCCAATTTTTTTTTTAATTTGTTGTAGGCCTAAGTTACACATTTTTACAATTGGATAATGTAAGAATCCCTTTAGGCCTACAACAATGATACATGAAAATTGAAATGTTCAAAAATAAATATGATTCATTTCCATTTGAGATGTACCGATACCACTTTTTCCTTCTCAATACAGATCCCGATCCCTGAACCTTAGGTTGTCTGCCGATACCGAGTACGGATCTGATACCAGCGCGTAAAATAAAAATGGATGAGATATGAATGTTGTATCGGATTGGTCAGAGGCTGTACTTGTCAATATCCGATACCACATTTTAGGCAGTATCAGAGGCATTTCTGATACTGGTATCGGTATCGGTACAACTCTAATTTCCATAAAACCTAATTTTTGGTCAAAGCCACAGGGAGCCATTGGAGAGGGGCTAAAGAGCCACATGCGGCTCCGGAGCTGCAGGTTCCCTACCCCTGATTTGAAAGGATAGTTCAGATCTTTTGCAGTGGGGTTGAACGAGGTACTGCAAACAGTAGATGTCAGCTGGCAAGCCCCCAGTTTGGAGAAGCAGCAGGAGTACCAACACTCTTTAAAGCCAGACTCTATTGAGAAAAACAGTAGTTTAACATCGTGTAAGACAGGAGCTGCTGGTCTACTGCTGCCTCCATCAGTTAGCTTGTTTGTGTTATCATGCTACTTTTTAAAAAGGGTTCACTTGCATTCACTAAAGTCACATAATAAAACCAACTAGCTAATTGATCATGGCAGCTGTAGACAAGCAGCTCCTGTGTTATAAGTACTGTTTTTGTCAGTGGAGCCTGGAGTCTTTGACAAAGCAAAGATGGGGAACCAAAGCCATTAACAGCTTCCCCATCTGAAAGGGCTGTCTGATGAAAAAATAAAGCTGCTCTCAAAATGGCACACACTTTAACCGTTATTGAGTTTTGTAGGTGGCTAAAAATACATTTTGCTGCAGCCCATGTCCACACTAGTACATTGCTTAGCTTTCATGTCGGCACTTCAGCCTGCTTCTCCAAACTGGAGGCACGCAGACAGACATACTGCATATAATACACAGACTGTGGAGGAGTACCTCATGCAACCCCACTTCAAAAAATCTGAACTGCCCCTTTAAGAGACGCAGAGAAATGAGAAATAATTGGTTGGCCACATCATGGACATATGGCAACTGTGACGCTGGCTGAGTCACTGTTTGATTGGAGTTACTGAAAAAGCCCAATAATTAAGAGGGAGTGCCATTCTGTCAAATCCAAACACCCACACACACGTGCTAATTATCGTTTAAGTCCCCCAATTTAACGTCCATTGACGCATTTCGATTGAAGTACTGTCTGTGTCAGCACTTCCATCAGTTATTCATTCACAAGAAGAAAACTTCCCGGCTACATTAATGAAAGCTTTTACACCAAATGACTTGGAGAGTAAAGAGGTAGCAGAAGGCTTGGCAGAGTGGGCAGGATTTGGGGCACAGAGGGGGCCTTGAGTGAGTGTCACCAGTTGGCAACCTCCATGTCAACATGGCTGTGAATCCTTCAGATGACAGCTGAGACAGAAATTAATCACTGTGCAGCTTCGACCTGGGCCTTGGATATACTCGAGGTTGACGTGAATAAATGACATGATGCCTCACCTCCTTTACACACAGGGTGGCAATGGTATATCCTGCTGTGGAGTGAGTGGCTGAGCCTATGAACCCCGACACACATCATACACCTACCCACCGCTTCCTGTTTACAGCTTGTATCTGCATAAGTGTCTATAATAGCGCTGCAAGCTCAGCCCTATCACATTCCAGTGTTTCCTGTCCAGGTCTGGTGGGCTGCAGGCCACAGAAATCTTAGTTAACTCACATGTCTGTTATAACAGCAGGACAGCTGACTAGGGCTGCAGCAACATACTGGTTTATTGTCTACTGTTTACTTCTTATATAAAAGTTGGCCGTTATCGTTCCGTGTACATTTGCTTATGTACAATATTGAAATACGAATTGAATATTTTCTGAGATGGTTATCATACTCTCAAAATCTCATACTGTTGCAACCCTATGAGTGTCTGTTGTCTAAACGGCTAAATTCAGTTGCATAAGTGAGGAACAACTGGCTAACATGTCGATGGAGTCGGTTGTTTCTATGTTTACAGACCAGCAAATATTGAATTAAAAACAAATTGGTGAAGCAGTTTTGCCTTTATTGCTCTATGAAGTTTGTTGGATGTGTGATGTAACCCCAGTGTGTTTAATGTGTGATGTAACTGCGCCACGCTCTTTAAAAAAAAAAAATAGACTTTTAAATGTTACATTGCCTGTCAGCGACCTGTCATAAGGTAACCTTTGAGGCAGTTTGGCTTTCAGTACTCTGATTAATTTGGCATGCAGATGACACAACAGTCATGAATTTGTTTTAATGAAAAAAAGACAGCTCCTGGCATTTGCTCCTGGCATTCTTCACCACTGATTTGGAAGAAGGAAATAACGGGCGTGACACACAAAAAGCTCAGATAGTTTCTTTAAACCCTTTGAAACCTGAGCAACATGGCTTTATTGTTTTTTTAAAACATGGGAAGAAGGCAGTGAGCAACAAAAAATGAAATTACCCCTAAGAAATGAGTAAAAACAGAAAATTAAAAACAAGAAAATTTGTTTTAAGAAAAGAAAAGGTAAAAACAGACTTACCTGGAAAAGTGCTCAAAAATTATAATAATTTTGTAGCATAATTTTCAAATGTAATATTAATTAAAAATACAGTTTTTCCTAACTTTTTTCCATATATTTTAAAATATTTTTTGTCCATTTCTATTTTTTTTTTGCGCAATTTGTGGGACATTGCTTCATTGCCTTTTTTACCCCAACTCTTTCAAAGAAATCACACCAATACTCGTGAAAGGTGTCAAGGTTAAAAGTGATGTCGTCTCCAGGTTTCAAAAGGTTAAAATACAAGCTGTATGTTGAACTTATGTTGATGTGAAGATACATAACATAAATATTTAGAAAAGTAACTAAAGATTTCTTAAAATTTTAAAGAAATGACAAAGTGTTCAGTTTGAGGATGGTATTTGGTGTGGCGGAAGAGTGAGGTGGTGAGGGAAGTTCGACACACAGGGGTATAGCATGACTTAATTTTTTGCTCAGGACGCTATTACTCCACTATATATTTACATAAAAAATAGTAGTTTGCTGCTGTATCAATGCTCTGAATGTTTCACACATAACCTTTAAGTCCTTTATACATAAGGGGCGTGACGAATGCTAAATGGACTACACTTGTACAGGGCGTTTCTAGTCATCCATCCACTTTAAGCCCTTTAACACTACAAGTCAAATTCACCCGTTGACACACTGATGGCTGAGGTTACAATACATGGTGCTGCCCACTCCTCAGCAACCATTCACATGCACTTACACACCGATGGAACAGCCATTGGGAGCAATTTGGGGTTCAGTACCTTGCCCAAGGATACTTCGACATGTGGACCGGAGCAGCTGTGGATCAAATCGCATATTTTGCATCAAAACAATTCACACTGGCAGCGACACTAATTTGAGACAACTGTTGGGATCCTATTGGCCTAGAGCAGCTTCTGGCAGTCCGTCTGGGGTATACTGTTGTATAACCTAAGCTACTGTAAGCTATTTTATTAAGTTTAAGTGAAATCTGAGTTCCCTCTGGCAAACAGTAAGGCAGTGTAGATGTCTAGGGCTTTTCGAAAGGCAAAAACGGAAGGAGAGGATCTGGTATGAGGTGCCATTGTCAAGGTCAATAGAAGTAATAAAGTTTGCAGTCTTGGTTCGGACTATGAAGCTTCTGTGTTGTTGTTTTTTTTGTTTGTTTTTTTATTGCGTAATATTACCATTCTGTGTTACAGACAAAAACAACAGTTTGAAAAAATATATGGACGTGCAAATTCAAAAAGGCCTTTGCTGTACAGGTTTCAGCCAGTAACTTTATAATACACAGAAAACTAAACTCTCCTGCTTAAAAACCAATGAGGAAATCTTATACTCTACTTTGTCAGCAAAAACGACCGACCACAATATTCCCATCTGGACACTATAAAAGCGTACTCACAGCTAAAGCTCTTCTTCTTGAGCTTGTGGCGAGAGGATAGGTGGGAATTCACGTCAGCAGACTGTCGGCCTGGAAGACAAACAATGTATGGATTACGATTTCACAGACCACAAATCACGGCCCAATATCACGGCCAGCGGAAACCATGTGATAGATCAGCAACAACGACCCCTGACAATATCACAGTCTGACATATTTCCCTCTGACAAACACAGAAGGAAAACTTAGATATTTACACAGGATTTCACAATCGGAAATGGCAGATGTTTAAGTTAACTGCTGATAAGTCAGAGTTGAAGAAAACAGTGTGAAACTGTAACAGTGGAAGCCCTGAAAAGAGTAAAGGCTACAGCACTGAGTGTTATTGCAACCACAGTTCAAATTACCATTCAGCACACACACACACACACACACACACACACACACACACACACACACACACACACACACACACACGAATACAATGCTCTCTGTATTCAGAATCCATTTTTTTTTTTTTTTTTTTTAAATCAGAGTTCCCACTGTGACAAACACTCACCCAGTCTGCAAACCTAACTGCCTGGTGCAGACACGGCGCGTATTCATCAGCTGGAAGCAGAACATTAGTGTTCGGCAGCAGTATAGTAAAAAAAAACACCAAGTAGCCAGTGAGTCATCAGTCGGGTAGCCAAAGCTCTTTTGACAAGAAGCTGGATGTATGTGCCCTGTTGTTTCAGCACTGACAGGGAATAAAAGGACAGTGGCCGCTTGAGTTCACACCACATGACCGGGGCACTACAGAAATGCTATGAACCGGGCTTAAAGGGAAGTGCACCTCTGAAATATCTTCCTTAAAATGTAACATGAGAGTATGAGGTGCCAGTGAAATGTCTAGTGTGTGATGCCAAATCAATTCACAGCTCTAAAATATGATTTGTAGACGAGAAATAAGAGGCTGAAACACTGTGACGTCGTGCTACCAACAACAATCACTTCACTTGCCACTCGAACACTGGCAATTGATTTCAATGGCAGAGATAATTAAAATCCAACCGGTGGTCCAACCTTTTTGACATTTCTGCTGTGCTTATCTTATGTACTGTGTTGCTTTGAGAGTATATTTGATAAACCAAATCTGTTGGCACGGAAGCTGGACGATGTACTGCTGTGGATGGAGGCCGCAGAGAAAAGTTTCTTTAGGGTGCTTTCAGACCCAGAGTTGTCTTGCTTTGGTCCGAATCAGGGACTAATGTTGTTACAAAGTTGCATAATTACCTAGAGTTGGTTCGTGTTCTCACAGCAGCATTTACAAGTGGACCAGATCAAATGCCTTGTGTAAGAAAGCTGCTCTTGATTGGTCAGAATTTCCATGCGGGAAAACCAGGAAGCAAACCAAACGTTGAAGAAGAGTACACTTGCAAGATAAATGTGACACTTTCTAATGTCACAATGGAGGGACAACTACGCAGGTTTTTTTAGCGCTGCTCATCGTGGACTATATTGCTGTCATTGTTCATTTTAGTCAAACCATACAGTTTGAAAACGAGGCGCGGCTCCAACTAGAAAACAATGTTTTGATGCATTGGATGTGCTGAATGTGCATATTAAGGCAGTACAGGAGGAGGTGCACATTAATAATCCTCCAGGACTGTAACATGCTCATGTTTAACCCAAACAATGTGTCATGTGACTGCAGTTGGTTCAGATCAAGGTCGGAACACGTTCTCACCACAAACGGCACCAGAGTTTGTAACCAGACCAAGACCACCTCTTCAAGAAGGTCTTGGTCCTGTTGTTTTGGTGCGCACCCGAGTGTGATTGTTGCGTTCACACCTGCCCAAACGAATCGCACTTAGGGGGCAAACAAACTTGAGTTTGACTGAACTGAACCAAACAGGGCAGGTGTGAAAGCACCCTTAGATACCTACAAAAAACAATCACCTCAAGTGTGCACAATATTTGGGATATTTTCACTGCTTTACCTTACACACTAAGCAATTGAGGCAGCAGCAGACCAGCAACTTACGTGTTCTGCTATGTAAAATTAGTGTTTTGTCAATGGAGTCTAGTAGCTTTGACATATGTGCTTTGGTTCCCTACTAGAAAGGGCTGTCTGACTGCAAGGTAAAGCGATGGAAACATAGCATACACTTACCCTCCCTCCCTAGTCATTAATTTAAGGTCCACACAGTTTAACATATTCAGTGTCACACTTGCATTTGGCCATGTCATCAAACTAGTTAGCTGTCTGTGTTAAGTAGCTGTCAGTTATTCACTCACTCTACAGCAGGAAACGGCACTTCAAAATAAAAGCTCTGCACTCGAAATTCACGTTACTCACTTTAAAGTTGTTTTTTTTACAAACTTGATACACTTGCAGTCCACTCAGAATGGACCTGTGACCCACTCTTAGACCACGACCCACCAGTTGGGAACAACTGATCTCTACTTTAGGGTTGTAAATAATATAATTCTTATGTTTTTGAATTGGGATAAAGATTATTTTAATTTATTTTTTTTTTGACAATCAAATAAATTTTGTTAGTTTAACCAAACTGCAGTCTCAAGACTGTGAAGACCTTTAATATCTGTGCACATTCTTGCAGATGTTCAGGCCCTGTGGAGTTGGAATATTACCAGAGTAGTGGAGACATGTGGATGCTGGTAACACTGTGCATGTGACTGACTGGGCAGAAATGGACTGCTGTGGTGTGACCAACACACACACCATTTGCTCTTAACCTCAGTGAGAGAAGAAGCTTCATGGTTCAGCTGCACCAGATAATTCTGCACACAAACCCACATGAAACACTATAAGACAGTTAACTTGCTAAGAAATTAGGTCTGAATTAGTGCTGTGCAGTGCGCATAAAAATCATATTGCAATTATTTTGACAGATACTGCAATAAGAGTCATGATTTCGGTGGTAAATTTGTATTTATTTTCCACTGAAAATGATGATAATGTGATTTTTGCTGGGGTCTGTACCAAACAAGCACATTCCCTTACATCTGGAATATGCTTTGTAGGCCAGGGCATCTCTGGAGCACCACAAAGCTGCATTTACAATGGTATATTTTTTATTCAATTTACCTCTGTGAAAAAAATTGCAGCTCCTGTGTTTTGTTGGGAGAAAGGTATTCACATAGCCAGCGGTTATCAGATGCAGGTGCAATGGAAAATATCACTTGAGTCTTTGAACAGAAAACCCTGCACACTGCTCGAGCTCAGCTTCACAATTTATTAGTAACACTAAAGTTTCGGTCCTCCTGGATCTTTGTCGTGAGTGTTGAACACTCTCCGCTACTCCTGTAATATTCCAGCTCAACTGGGCCTGAACATCTGTAAGAATGTGCACAGATATTAAATGTCTTTAGAGTCTTGAGACTGCAGTTTAATTGCGCTAACAAAATGTATTTGAATGTCTCCCTCCCATTTTGAAAACAATATTTATTTCAATTGGAATACATCAGAATTTAATTGATTACAACCTTAGACTATAGACTGGTAACAGATCTGAAATTGAGACCAAAACCAAGACAGAAGTGTCCATGGTCTCGTGTTGCAGTTCAGTTCCTCTATGTTCATCTTCTGTGTCACTGCATGCTCAATTCTGGAATAAACAGGTCAGCTACAAATCCCCATCCCAGCTATCTCAGCCTAATTCTTTCGCCCACACATATTTTTATTTTTTCATTTTACCTACATATGTAAAAACATGTTGCCTATGCAGCAAGTCTTCTAATGTGGAACACTTAGACCAGAGGAACACTTTGGGTTTCTCCTTACATCACCTCACTCAAAGGGATAGTTAGGATCCTTCAAACTGGGGTTGTATGAGGTACTTATCCATAGTCAGTGTATGCCATACAATAGATGGCGGTCAGCACACCCCCAGTTTGGAGAAGCAGGCAGGAGTACCGTCATGGAAGCTAAGCAATGTACTGCTGGGGATAAGCGCAGCAGCAAAAGCTATTTTAGCCATCTAAAAGAAGTCCCCCTCCAAGAAAATATCAATAGCAGCTTCAGTGTACGCTATACTGGGAATGTTTTTACTGCTTTACTGCATGGACAGCCTGTTTCGACAGGGAAGTTGCCCGTGGCTTCAGTTCCTTATTCGTGCTCCTGTTAAACCACCAGCATCCACTGACAAAAAGAGGAATTTTAGCTTGTTGAACACAGGAACTGCTGGTCTACTGCTGCCTGCATCAGTTAGTTTTTGTGTTTTTTTTTTGTGGTGGTGAATCCAAACTAACCGTTTAAAACACCAAAGTCACACAACAACACAGACAAATGACCTGATCGATGCAGCGGTAGATCAGCAACTCTTGTGTTCAGCCATTTATTAAATTACTGTTTTTCTCAATGGAGTCTGGCTTTAAAAAGAGCAATATAGCAGCTTCAGTTTCCCATCAACAAACACTGTCTGGCAGTGAGGCAAAGCAATGAAAATATTCTAAATATAATGTACGCTTACGCCCCGTTTCCATCAGGCAGTACGGTACAGTTCGGTACAATTTTTTTCATTTCTACTGTGAAAAGTTGTGGATGAAACCTTTCCCATTTTTGGTCCCCCTCTGTTGGGGTACCTAGCACACAGATCTGGTACTAAAAGGTGGAGCTGTGAACACTGCAGTCTGTTGATTGGTCAATAGCAGACAGTCACTTTGCTCAGGGCTGAGTTGTGGCTGGTTTTGAGGCTCATGTACCCACCGTTCATACTGTGGAGAGTTTTGGTAGTAAACTATAACCATAAAAATAAAGGATGTTTTGCTGCCTCTCACAGCAGCTGAAAAAAATAACTTCATTCACTGGGCTGATTGCCGGCAACTTTTAAGGTGGAACACAGGGCTGGGGGATATGACCTAAAAAATATTTTAAAAAATTCTCAGATTTTTTCACAACAAATCCGATTTACGATTTATATCGATTTTTTCCCCTCCTAGTTAAAAAAAAAAAATTGCGGCCTGGTAGCACATACCTGGGGTCCAAAACTTTCAGTGTGTGAATAAACCCCAGCTTTTCCACAGTAGCCTATATATGGGCACCACATCTCTAGCAATATACATGGCGACTGCATCTGTGATCGCTTTCCACCGGACCCCTTTCTTATCATACGACAGTGTTTCCCCTACCATCATATTGGATCACAACAGAAGTCATTTAAAGTTACCTTTCCTATAGAACAGGTCTATACCTTGTCCTTTTATTAAACAAACTAAATAGCCTTATGTTACAGGCTGAGTCTGATGTGTGTGGCTTGTGTGTGTGTATATGTGTGTAGTTGATGTAGGATGTATGAGACGTTAGCGCGCCAGGTGTGGTGTGTGACGTCAGACGGATGCGCCCCAGGAAGAAAGTGAGGCATGTGCTATGTTGTTTACATCGAGCAGCCACAGTGAAGAAGCCTATGCAGTTCTGCACGCTGTTTTTGAGTTATTTCCCCCTTTGTAAAAGTCAGACACTGGGTGAGCCCACTCTGAACTACGCATTTTAAATAGAAACTCAATTTTCATTAAAACAAAATCGGCCTAAACTACAAATTCGAATTAATCGATAAAATTGATTCATCGCCCAGCTGACGACGTGAATCTATCAACACCTTAAATTTCACTATGACAATTCTGATCATTCCCTTAGTCTTCATATACTGTACACTTTTAGCAATGAGTGGATCTTCAAGTGTTTACATTTATTAATTTCGACCAGCTTATGTGAACTACATATATTCTAATCCTCACTCAGAGAAAAAAAAAGCATCATGGAGCATTGTTCCTGTGGGCCAAGGCAACACTAAACCCCTGAGCTTGCCTGAGAAGGACTAAATGCACAAACGTGCTATTTCTAAATATCCCATGGAGAGAGACTCTCACTGCAGCCTGTTCTATTTTGTTCTGAAAACGTCTGCGTGCAGCCTCATTCTGTGGACGATAAATAATACATTTGTAGTAGCTTGCTTTAGTGTCAGTACTACTGTCTGCTTCTTCAAGCTGGACGCATGTCAATTGTCATCTACTGCAGACAAAACACTGACTGACTACAAACTATCCCTTTAATGTGCAGTATAACCTGTCATAGAGGCCAAATGACTTCCTGTGTATGTGTTGGCTAACTGGCTCAGCACAATCAATCACTAACAGAGATGATGGATACCACACTGTTACAATCATCCCCACTCTCCCCTATCACACAGACTGTCAAAAGGTCACTATTGAGTCTGTATATTGATACAAGTCAGACACATTCACATAAATATGATGTTGATTTCTCCTCTGGGGGGAAATAAAGTGCCTAACTAATGCCATTTATTTTCTGGAAGTCTCGGTTGACCTCATTTAACTCAGACTTCACTGCTAAATGGACAGTGATTGATTGTGTAATGGCACAGAAAAACACTTGCTTTATGGACCAAACCCGCAGCCCCTCCTTTGTTAGTTGTGTTATGTGGGGTTTCCATCACAGCACTCACACAAACATTCAGTTTTCCCACCACGAACACCTTAATCCACAAACTTAAACATATTTTTAAACTCATTTGCTTCCCTGTGATAACATCTCTCTCTGTGTAGAGACAGAAAACACTAGGTGGGAATGTTTATTTTACCTTGTTTGACCTCATCATCACACCTCATGCAAAGCGCCCTGAACATTTGTGGAGGCTGGATCCAAAGCAGCTCGTAACTCACGCACCGACAAAATTGGACCGACAAAAGGAAGCGAGATGCCCACAACGTAAAGTCCTGGGAGGGATGGAGAGCACAGCCTACACGCAGACAAGAAGCCTACGTGATGTGACTGAATCAAAAGAGCTCTCAGTGCAACTCAGGATGTTTGACTGGCGATCGTGTTTCCTCGAAAATAGCTCCAGTGCAGCTCAAATAGCGCAAATCTGCCACCTGAGCTGCGTGGAATATCTTTTTTTTGCAATCCCCTGCAGCAACAACATCATTTATCTTTTGGTTTAATAAACTTTACATGGTGCGCGCGCGTAAAAGGTGCACGATCAGGTTGAAAATGCATCAAAAAATATGTAAAATATTTACGCGAGGAATTGAGGTAAACACAAATGAGTCTGTCACGGGGCGGGTGGAAGCAGTCTGGAGTCTTACCGGTTGTGTTTCCGCTGTCCCACGCGCTGGTGCGGTCGCGGTTCACCGTGTTGTCTCCTGTTTCTCTGCCGCGCTTCTGGAGCACGCGCCCCTTTTTATCAGGTTCCATTTGTGCCATTCGCGCTCGTTCCCCTTCCCGACCCCGGGAGCGCATCGATTGGCTTTGACACCGACGACGCAAATCCTTCCGTTTACCAATGGCTGTCAGCGCGCACGCCCCCCCTGCCTTCCCACTGCTGCCTGCTCCCTGCGTCCATTTGAGTCTCGGCCAGGCCCAGAGGAGGGGAGTCTGTATGGATGTGTCCGCTTCGCTGGTTTAATGGGGCTACAGCCCCCCTGGCTCTCTGCCTTTTATTGACTCCCTGGTGTGTTTTAGTTTATTGTTTTTTGCTTCTTCTTTTTTTTGAATATTTCATTGCAACAAGTGCTCCTCTCATACTGTTGACCCTGTGTCATCCTACTTTATATGACTAATAAAGTAAAAGTGAAGTGAAACTAAATATCACTTCTGTATAATGCTCTAATGAGAGTTACCCACATTGTCTGTCCACTTATGACTTAGAGATGCAAAGTTACATTTACATTTTAAATGGCGGTGCACGATAACATTGGCAAATCAACATTATTGGCCAATATCAGGAGGATATTGGCCAATAATGTGTGTCCTCATCACATTTTGGGTTTACTTGACCTTACGCTTCATACTACTTAACTGAGACCTATTGTCCTTATTCGTGGACACTCTTTTGTGCCATCTAGTGGTAGTAAGAGTACAATACACTGATAGATGTAAAAACAAGATGGCAGCCATCTGATCCCGAAGCAAAATTGTGCCCAAAACCTGATCACATGTTGTGGTTGAAGCTTGTTTATTTATGATTAATAATGTTTGTAGTTTTATATGGCAACAAATTCGACCAATTTTAGCAACAGTGACGAGTTAAGACGCTGTTAATTAGAAAGTACTCGTTTGAAGACATTGGGACTTTATTATCGTCTCGTTTGAGGGCACTGAGACATAATTATCGTTGACAGTAGCTATGTTTCCATCCAAAAGTGATTCGAATCATTGGGAAATGTGCATTAAAAGAAATACGAATCCTGTGTGTTTTCATTAAATGTACGGACTTTGGTGAAAACTACAAAGTTTTCCGCACAACCGGAAACAAAACAAGTCTCGCATTCTTCTTCTACGTTTTCTGGCGGTTGGCAGTCAGCTTGTAAATACATAGCCGCCCTCCCGACCCGGAGTGTGGATATCACCATGGAGATAGACTTAATTCGAACATAGCTGTTTCCATCCCCCGTTTTGTGAATCAACATTTTTTCTAATCAACCAAAACCCGGCTAAAGCAAACGTATTTTAGTTTGTGCGAATCAGGGGATTTTAATTCGAATTTTGGCGTTTCCATCATAATTTTCCGATGCAATACTTCTAGATGCGCATCTAAACAGGTTGATGGAAACATGGCTAATGTTTACTTTTTTTATACTTATCGGGTCCTACTGATCCCAAATAGCTAGGAGAAATTAAAAATGCATACCAAACAAAAGTTCGGGTCTCAGGAGGATATCGGCTCTAAAATGGACTATCAGAATGATTGAGAAGTGTTCATTTCAGTTACATACATCTGGAGAACACACACACACAAATTTTCTCACAGTCCATAACCGAAAAAAGGAATAGGCTGAAGCCTAAGTCTAACTGATATACAAATAGTCACTTGGGGGTTGAATCAGCCAACATGCTTTCTCTTAATTTGCCCAGTGAGTATATCGATATCGGTATCAGTTACCCATCAAATGAGTTGTTACATATTGGCATGTCTGATATCGGCCAAAAATCCAATATTGTGCATCCCTAAATTTTAACTGTGTCATAGCATGGGCGGATTATGTCTCATGAGACGATGGGGCCCTGGGCACAGACATGCAAAAGGCCCCACCACTTCTCCTACCCAGGAGCAAGACCACAGGTGTGTAAAATAATGAACGTAGCAACCGTGATGTCACCCATTAGTTTGTTGACTCCCGTTAAACATTTACCATCCTGGTTTTTGGGAGCCAGAAGTGACCATGTTTGGATGAGAGGGTGGAGTTTTGGTGCAGACACTTTGACTGTGGCATTCAGAGAGATATGCACACCTGTCAGTAATTAGTAGCAAAATGACACTGTAGTGCATAATTACATCCATAATTACAGTTATTGTGGTGTCTCTGGTGTTCAGTGTTATCATTATTATCTGTAATATTCCTGAGAAATTCCTCCAAATTTACATGCAGAAGGAACTTGTAATGAAATGTTCTAATCAAAATGTATATAATAAGAAGGTTTAGAAGTTTTAAATTTGAATTAATGCCAGTATATATTTTTTTACTGCAAATATATATTGCAGTTTCCATTGTTTTATAGCTATCTATCAAGATTCAAGACCTTTAATTGTGGTTTCACACCGGTAGCAATAAAATAAGGGCTAGACACACACCGGCCTACATGACCACACATAATAATCCTTTAAAATAAAATAAATAAATAAACATAAATACAAGAGTAAATGTGAGAACACATCTACCAAAGTTACACTACTAGTGAAGAGAAGCACACAAGCATGGTTAGACACGTCCCTGTCAAAAAAAAGTTCATGCCCCTCCACCCCCACATTTTCTTTTATCAATCATTAACAATAATTGAGGAAGCAGCTGATAAAAAAGGATCTGTGTTGATTTTTAGAGGGACAAAGTTCAGTGTGATAGCATCAGCAAACTCTTGTTTATTCTCTCTATATTAATCATATTCATTTCACTTTGTTTCACTCTGTATTTTTCAACTGGTCATTCATGCTGCACCTGCAGTAACTCCGTGTCTCCAAAAGGGGCCTGCCCCACAGTTTGAGCACCACAGGTGTAGTGTGGTGTGGTGTAGAGCTCCTCATAGACCTGTCTGTTGTGCTTTACTTTAGTGCTGCTGAATTGTTGTTGACTGACAATTGTGCTGCTGGAAAATGTTGCATTGTGCAGTGTTACATTGTGTGAACTCACATTGTGCTGGTTTAAAGTGTGTTGCATTACATCATGATGTGCACACTGTTGCATTATTCAGCCCTTTTTCATCTTGAGCCGCGTTCAGCTGTGTTGTAACACTGAGTCGTGTGGCAGCGCTCTCACACCCAACATATTCTATGCTGCTACAGTATCACACCACCACATAATATTGTGTTGCACTGTTTACGATGCTTTAACTGTGTTACTCTGTGCAGCGTTCAAGGCCAGACTCAGCACTCTTTTAGAATAATCTTGATGCCTGTGCTGTTGCCAGGCAACAGCTGTCCTGGAAAAGAGATGAATGGATGTCCCTGGGCTCTTTGTCTACATCTCCATCTTTATTACTTCCTTCAGTGTCTCTTGCTCCTGTACAGTGTAAACGCAGTGTGACTTTATCACTTTGCAGCAGTTTCTCTCATTCAGCAGACACTTATGGCCCTCTGTGGTGTCATGATGAATTTTGGGATGTAGCACAACTACTGATTAACATGGTCTTGATGTCACTGACTACAGGGTAGCAGGTGTTTCTCTCAGCAGCATTCTTACCTGTTTTAAGTCAGTGGTTCCCAGCCTTTTTCCATGAGGGAGCCTTTTTCTATCAATGAGTAAACTGTAAACCCCTGACGAATTCTTTTATTAATATTTTACTTTATATTCAATGCCTAATAATAACACAGATCAACTGATAAACCTGTGAATATTACTTCAGAGGTGAGGTTTCCTGTAACTTTTAGGAACTTGTAATTCATTTTTTGCGAAAAAAATGTGATTTTTTGTAAAAATCATATACTCTTTGGTTGTTTCAAATCTGTACTTTTATAATGCAAGACGAGGCAGAGTAGCAGAGTGAAGGCTCAGTGAATATGAATACAGCTTGTGTTCAGGTTTTCACTGTGCGCTTCTCCTGTGAGATTTCTTTGTGTTTATATCTTGAATAATTCAAACTTTAAAAACAACTGCATTTAGTTTTCTTCACTGAAATAAATGAAATGCTGATATATAGGCCACCTTTAAATATTAAAAAAAAAAAAGTTATTTAGATCAGTGGTTTCCAACTGGTGGGTCGCGGTCCAAAAAAGGGTCATAGGTCCATTCTGATCAACTTTGTAAAAAACACACTTTATTTTGAAGTACAGTGAATTTCCAGCATGGAGTTTTTATTTTGTTTCCTGCTGTAGAGTGAGTGAATAACAAACAGCTACTGTACTTAACAGAGATAGCACGTGAGCTTGAGACATGGCCAAACACAAGTATGATGCTGACTGTATTAAACTGTGTGGACCCATAAAGAGGGTCAGGACCTCCATGGGTTGGAAACCAATGTTCTAAGTAACTGGGCTCCGGTTGGTTAAAGGAATACTTCACCCTTAAAATGATCATTTGTATATTTAATAACTCACCCTGTCTGATGTTGAGTTAGTGAAGAAAACTTGCCTCCGAGGTGAACGAAGAATCAAAAAATGGAAAACATTTTGAATAAACTGGAGTTAAAGTGCGCTGTGTTTAACAGCAAAACTATATCAAAACATGTGTTCACAAACTCCCACACAACTGGTGAATTATAATCCAAGTCTCACTTATCTGGTAGCATGCTCAGTGCCTCCCAAACACATGCCCTTTTTACTAAAACCTTACTATTTAAAACACTTGCATATGCATGGATAAGAAGTACAAGCAAAATTCAAACTCACATGTTTGGTAAAAACTGAGCATGCATCTGGATGAATGAGACTTAAATTAGACTGCATGAGTTGTGTGAGAGCTTGTAAACAGATGTTTTGATATAGTTTTGCAGTTGTTAAAGGTGGCGCCCTTTTACTGCAATTCATCAAGGATTTTCTCAATTTTTGGATTCTTCGTTCACCGTAGAGGCTTGCAAGACAACAAACTTTCCTTAACAAATACAGCTCAACACAGGGTGAGTAACTGATACACAAATTATCATTTTGTGGGTGAAATATTCCTTTAATCAGATGTTTTTCTTCATGAAATATGGAGATGACTGTTGTTGATCGACAGAAATCATCTGCCTCAGTGAGCCCCGTCCATTTATCAACCTCCCGAGATCAACTTTTATCTGACGGTCTTACTTTAATCTCTGATATGTCACCTCATGTCAATAACTTGACACAGCCAAGAATTTTCATGTGGCATATACATTATGTATTGCACATACACAGCTTTGTGAGTCTTCTTCATAAGTGCTTTCCACACCAGTGCTCATACAGCCGCAAACCACTGTGCAATTATTCAACTGGGCGATACTCTGGCATTAATATTGCACATTTCAATTAATATTCTTATTTAATTTCTTATTTGCATTACTCTTTTATTCATATTTAATGCACTTATAGATCCCATTTTATTATTCAATCACACTGGGGTTTTATATTATTTTATTTTTTTTTTTAAATATTGTGCTGTGTACTTAGGCATAATGCACTTATTTTTACATACTTCTCATTTTTCTTATTTCTTCCTGCTTATACAGAAGAGACACTGTAACAATGACTCAATTACCCCCTGGAGATCAAGGACACATTTCTATTTTGAATTTTGTTAACCTCTCTGTGGGATGTTAGTCCAAACATGCTGCGTCCGTCCCTTGTGAAATGCAAACACCACTGGAGGTGGGAATCGCAGATGTGGTTTTTTTCTCATACAAATAATAATTCATTTGCAGTGTGTGGGTTCTTTTGTTTGCGGACAAAATGCACTCGGCTTAACATGCAAATTGGCGAGGCAGCCTCGGTGCATTCCTTACACACGTGAACACTCAAGTTGTGTGCAGCTGCATGGCTGATTTCTATCACATCCTACTTAACCCTGAATAGATCATGTTGGCTTTTATCAGTCTTCTGTCATGCAGCTTGCTCGTGAGTGGCAACAGTGTCGATCTGTATTCAGTATTAATGTTTGAGTGTTTGGAAAGAGCAAAGACAGGCAGGGAGGCGGACAGATGTTTCTCTGTGAAAATTACAGGTTCTTAGGCAAAACATGGAGCTGTTTTGCACACTGCTTATTGAATATTGCAAAGTATCTAAATGATTTAGCAGCTGTTCGCACCTAAATCTCTGTCAGTCAGGCCTGGGGGTCTGCTCGCAGAGTCTGGCCACAAAGACATGTAGCGAACACACTCACCCACACACCACCTCTCCTCCTTTCCCAGTCTGTCTCGTGGGAGGCCATAACAGAGGTTTGCTACGGTCACTACTGTTGCTGTACTAGACAGCGTGCAGGTATCTGTTTGAATGCATCATCCATCACTGCTGCCCCGGAGACACAAGTCAAATCTCCGTCCACTTTACAGAGAAAGCTCCACAGAAAGCTCCACTTTTCTCATCACACCACCGGCAGTAAACAGCAAGACAGTTTGTTTTCACTATACAGAGAATTTTAATCAATGTTAGAAAACAAAATGCAGTCAGGAGCTTATAAAATAACCTCTGAGAGCTCTTCAGCGCTCGTTAGTGTGGGTATGGGAGTAACAACAGAAAGAACGAGCTTTCTTTATTGAACATGTCAGTTGTGAGACATACAGTGTAATATTTCCCCTTGAAAAACAATGAAGGAAAGAAGAAATTAATATAGGACACTAAGAATTTTCTGTGATAGTCTCTATGAGGTTGGCTAATTATACAAACTCTCATTAATATTCAGTTACTGACAATGATGATGAAGAACATGATGATGTGATATTGATTTACAATTACAGATTTCAATGGCCCCTGATGATGAAACACAAAAACCTGACTCAAAACTCAATCACAGTGATTTCGCTATTAATCAAAATATGCACTGTGAATGACAGGCACTTCTGAATGAGTTCACAGGTAAAGCCTTCTCCTCTAGGACAAAAAGACTGTATGATAAAGATGGACGACGCGACAGCTCCTCGAGGGTGAAGTCAAAACATCTCAATCGCCCCCTGGTGGCTGGCTGCAGTATAGGCCATAAACCCCGCACCTTACATGTCAACGGATGGGACATGGACTAAACTAAAAAAAAAAAAAAAAATCACACGTCGAAAGAACAGGCAAGTACATTTTTCTCAAAGATGCTTTCTGTTATTTTAGGCAGTTCTTGTCGCAGTTTAAACCTGGGGTGGAGTTTTGTGTGGAGTTTGCATGTTCTCTCCGTGTCAGCGTGGGTTTTCTCCAGGTACTCCAGCTTCCTCCCACAGTCCAAAGACACGCAGGTTAATTGGTGACTCTAAATTGGCCGTAGGTGTGAGTGGTTGTCTGTCTCTATGTGTCAGCCCTGTAATACCCTGTCCATGGTGTACCCTGCCTCTCACCCACTGTCAGCTGGGATAGGCTCCGAGAAAGCTCTGGAATCACCATATTATCTTTTTGCTAGAGGGGCTAAAACACTCTTGGCTTGTTTGTGTTACTTTAAACCAATCTTAGTCGTGCTGGGCGGCGATAAACCCAGGATACAGTGATGGTGCGCTTGCAAAAAACTGTCAGAAAGGAATACACACAGTGACACGGATAACTGTTAGCATCACACAGCTAATGTTATCTAACTGTTATTAACGGGTTTTACAACAGAGATGAGCCGTTTCACTGTGAGTTTGTTTAAACTGTTCAACGGCTCAGTGTTGGATATTAGCTCTACTGCTATGTTAGCTTGCGCTAACCTGACACCTCTGTTGAAAGCGGCAAGGGAGTTTGCTGATCCAAAGGGCAGTCGGGGCAGTTCTATATCACACTCCTTCTAAAAAAAGGATGCATTCAGGTATCATCTGACTGGAGAGGTTTTGAAAGATGTTGCAAATCAACTGTGACTGGCTGTGTCAGACAACAGATCAACATCGAGCATGAGAGTCCTGCGAGATGGAGTCTGGGATTTTTCAAGGTGTGTTCACAAATTGTTTTATTCGCAGTACATCTTTGCAATAATTCACTGAAAGAACAAAGCAATCAGGCCATATTGCACGAATCAAATCTCCATCAAAACTTGCAATTTTCAGTATGTAGGTTAGCTCTGAGGTTGCGGTTTCCATAGCGAAGGGGATTTTGAAAACAGTTAGCATGCAGATAGCGGAAGGGCAGGTTTCTAGCCACACTCAACTCTGGGAGTCAAATTGACATCTTGCAAACTATTCTTTCTATCCTAGCTACTATGATTAACGTTACTGTAACTTGCATGCTAACAAAGTGGCTAACTGTCACATCATTTTAGTGTATCAACCAAATAAATACTAATGTTTTAGTCTGACTTATGCCCTTGTTATTTCGCTGATATTTGTCACCAAAGCTTCGATGCCCAAAACTGATATGAGGGACAGCCCTGGTTATCTGATGCTATAAAAAACAACAGCTGTGTGTGCTAATGGAGTGCCTGCGATCAATGGTGCTGCTTGCATTGGTTGGACAGTGGGAACTTGATACCGTAGAGAACGCCAACGAATGGACTCAGGCTCAAAATAGCATCATCTTCACAAGACTGCAGCAGCCGTATCTGGGATATTTTGGCTTCGCTTTTGTACAATGGGAGGAAATAGAGATGCGTTGTCCATCTTTACATACAGTCTATACTTAGGACAAAAACACTTTGTCTAAAATTATATATCTCCCATATCAACCATTCAACTTGTAAAAAAATGATTCCCAAATTAATATCATGCTAACAGTATGAATGTCTTTGTCATCTGTAGGAAAAAAAATGGATATGAGTGCTTTCTCTGGCTTGTTTGTACAATAACTCAACACAGACACTTAAGATGTATGATCCTCACTAACCAGCGCTTTCTCAAATGCCTCAACTTGCTTTTGAGGATCATATTGCTGCATAGCATGGATCAAAATCCACAGCATAGAGGAGAATATGTTACTTTTTTTTGCACTCTAAAATGATCTTTGGTGAAAATGTAAACAATTGCACCAGAACACAAAAGTAATGCTTTAAAGTCTTGTAGCAAAAATGAAAACAAAATAACTCAACATCTCCATACAAATATATATTTACCTGATTAGGACTCCTACGACTAGTTGTCAGATAGCATGGATTAGGATAACTTGCCCTGCCTTCACACTTTACACAGCAAACAGAGCTCACAATAAGCAAGCCATAATCCACTATCGCCACTTCCTCCTTGAACAGTGAGGACTGATAATGCAGTGAGCATTGCAGTGTACATTGCAACAGAGTTACTCTTTAGGATCCCTTTATGATATTGATTAACTGAAGCATAATGAACGTAAAAGGCAGGTGCAATGAGCAGGGTGATTTGGGGGTTGAAACAAAGGCGAGGCAAGCTAAAATACATGGGTGAAGGTGGATAGGCATCATCGGTCTCTCTGGTCCCAGACATAAGGCACATTATTAGGGCTCATAGTGTTGTCACCAACACTAACACCCTGTGATATAAAAATCAGTCTGAAAATATGCCTGGTAAATTTGACATTTTGCAGCCTACACTGTGCATCATTCTCCAAAGAGTGCAGGACACATGTGCCCCTCAGTCTGCAGTCTATCCATTCAACTATCCACCTACCCACCCACCCACCCATCCATCCATCTGTCTGTCCACTGTCTAACCGCGCTCTACCACTGCTCCCAGCTGAAGTCGTCCCCACCTCCAAACACGACAAAGAAGCCGAAGATGGTGAGGAAGATGACAGCGTTTCCTGTCATCACCAGACCGCAGGCGCCCCACTGGATCTGTAGGAGAAAAATATTCACACTCAAGACTCGGTGCAGACAGCAGAGGCATATCTCCACAAGCAAATAAAAGTCAGTGATGCTGGCTGTGTTTGCTGTATGCAAATCAACCTTCAAAATACTTCAACATGGGCAGAGAGAACTCACTGTGCTTTTGCGGGCTAGCACAATGGGAAGCCCAAAAGCTGATACCACGATGCCAGTTGTTAAGAAGTAGGCCAGTTCTCTGCACGCATTGGAGGATTCAGTGTCATCACTGAGGCGCCTGGCTATGAAGGTCGGGATGGGGCTCAATATGTAGAAAATCAGGACAAACAGCGGCCAGTATACCCTACAGGACACAGGTATGGAACAGTTAAAGGGATGGTACACATTTTATAACATACAATGGCATGAGTTTTCAGTCAGTAGTGGAAGCCCATTAGTGCCAGCGTGATGAGAAAAATATCCTACAAGTCATTATAATGACAAGATTTCTCAAAGAAAAGACTTAGTATAGTTTCTCATTATTTTGAGATATTAGGTCAATATTTTGAAAGAAGCGAGACATTGTTTTGAGAAAGTTTCTCATTATTTAAAAAAAGTTAATCTTTTCTGAAAGCTTGTCGTTACTTTAAGATATCAAGTCATTACTTTGGGAAAGATTCTCATTATTTTGAAATAAGTGGGACACTGTTATGATGAAGTTCTCCATTATTTTACTTTGAGATACTAAGTCATTATTTTGAAAAAAAAAGTAAGTTACTGTTTTGAGAAAGTTTTCCATTATTCTAAAACAGTTCTGATTGTGAAAGCTTGTTTCTACCTTGAGATATCAAGTCATTATTCTGAGTAAGATTCTCATTATTTTGAGATACTAAGTCATTATTTTAAGTGAGTTACTGTTTTGAAAAATTTATCATTTTGTGAAAGCTTGTAGTTATTTTTAGATACCATGTCATTATTTCCTCCACCAAGGTGGTTATGTTTTCACCGGCGTTTGTCTGTTTGTTTGTCTGCAAAATAACTCAAAAAGTTCTGAACGGATTTTGATGAAAGCGAATTGGATAAAATAATAAAGTGGCGGGAAATCCGAGCTGCTTGGTGGAGATTTGCGTTCTCCGAGTGCTCTAGTTTTGGGAAAGTTTCTCTCTCTTTTCTTGAGATATTAACTTGAAATTTTGGGATAAGTAAGTTATTGTTTTGGGGAAGTTTTCGATTGTTCGAAAAATATATTATTTTGAGAAAGCTTGTTATTACTTTCAACAAACCGAGTCATTATTTTGGTAAAGTATTTAATTATTTTGAGATATAACCTTGTTATTTTGAGATGAGTGACTTTTTGTTTTGAGAAGTTTTTGAATTTTAAATAAGAGAGAGAAAGCTTGTTGTTATTTTGAGAACATTTCTCATTATTTTGACATAGTAAGTCAATATTTGGAGACACATTTAATTAAAACAACTTACAGAATCATTTTTGTCATGGCACTTGTAGAAATGGCTTTACATAGTCAGATACAAAGGTGCAAATTCAGCGCAATAAAACACAACGCTCAGTTTACCTGTTACAAGAAGCATTACTTTACTTTTTAAAATACTGTCTTCTGTTACTAAGAAGGAGATTTCACGTGCATCAAAAAATACCCCTAATGACTTCAGAGATATCTCAGCTTGGCTAAAGGTTTATTTATTTATTTATTTGTAAGCGAAAGTCTGCATTACAAACTGGTAGCGTGGGGTAGAAAGAAGTGGGCCTTTAGAGGGCTGTGGGGCTTTGAGTTACATTACTGAAATTGCTTGACCCATACAAGAGAATACATTTCTCAGTCTCTGCTGCATTGATTTTGACCATTATTTCTTAAATCTGCCCCCTAAAAGTCCTTTAACATTATGGAAATGCAATTCTCAGTTGCTGAAGCACAACTGCAAGAGCATTTTGAGTGTTGCTGTTAATATTTCACTGGGGGAAAAAAATTATAACCCTTTGAAACCTGGAGCGACATCACTTTTCTTGTGCTGCTTTCAGACTACTTTGGCAAGTGTTTAAACTTTTGAACCCCGAGCAAGTTGGTGTGACTTCTTTCAAAAACATGGGAAAAAGCAATAAGCAACTTGGTAGAAGTGTGCGACAAATTGCAAAATAGATTCAAAATTTATATTTTTAAAATTGGGAGGAAAAAGAAAACACTAGGGAAAACTATGCTTTAAATTATTTGTATTATTATTACTACATTTTAAAATTAAGTTACAGAGTTATTAGAATTTTGAGCACTCTTTCCAGGTCATTTCCTTATTTGTTTGTTTTTAACTTCATTATATATCGTTATTTATTTATTCCTACAAATGTCCTTGTTTGTTATTTTCTGTCATTATCTTTTTTTTTGCTAATATTTTGGGTCATTTCTTCTGTCATTGCCCATTGCTTTCTTCCCGTGTGTGAAATCAAGCCAGTTTGCTTGGGTTTCAAAGGGTTAATAATCCCTTTAAGTCTAAATATTGCATGGTAAATCATGCAGATGTCATACAATAACATGAATGCTTAGATGAAACAAATGAACGTACCCGTACTGTTCCAGTGCACAGCCCAGGAGGAGAAATGTAAGTCCAATGGCACCACTGAAGGACAAACCAACCAGTGCTGAAAAACACAACATTACATTACATTAACTTTACAGTATACTAACCAAAGTGTGCACAAAGTCTCCATAAGAAGTTAAACTCTAATACGCTCGTCCTGAAACACTTACAGTGCTATTTGTTTGTATGCTAAGTTAACATTTAAGATGCATTTAACGTTACTGTGAAATAATTGCAATAACCAACAAATATAAACAGGTTGACAACTTAATAATGGAGCAAACGCTGAGTAGCTGTTTACAAATCTCACATCCTGAGGCGGTGTTGCAACTTTAGCTTTCGAAATGATTCAGCAAAGGTTTTCAAAACGTTGGAAACGTGAAGCTAACACAGTTTTCTGAAGCGTTGTGTCTGTGTAAGTTATTGAACGTAACTCTCAACTGGTTCATAACAGCATAAAATGCTTTACCTTTAATGCCGGCCATTGTAGTAAATGTGAGAAAGTTTCTCTTTGACTTTAGCTCAGTTCTTTGTGTTTTGTTTATGTGGTCGGGCTCTTCTTCTCGGTGGACGGACTTCCTGCTTCCTCCATCGGAGTTTTCCTTCTTCGTTGTCAGGTGACCGTCTTAAAGCGACAGTAAACACAGCAGCGAGTCTGCCTGAGGTGGTGACGTCACTACCAACTGTGTGACTGTGTAACGTTACTGAACGCGCAGGCGCACCTGAACACCACCAGGTGCTGCAGACTCCTCGCGGGCACATTAATCACAGTTTGCTGTCAATCAAATAAAGTTCTCTCTCCCATGTCTACACTGACCGGCCACTTTATTAGGTACACCTTGCAAGTACCAGGTTGGACCCCTTTTGCCTTCAGACCTGTCTTAATTCTTGGTGTCATAGATTCAACAAGGTGCTGGAAACATTGCTCACATCACACAGTTGCTGCAGATTTGTCGGCTGCACATCCATGATGCAAATCTCCGGTTCCACCACATCCCAAAGGTGCTCTATTGGACTGAGATCTGGTGACTGTGACAGTGACCTCATTCTCATGTTCAAGAAACCAGTTTGAGATGATCTGAGCTTTGTGACATGGTGCGTTATCCTGCTGGAAGTAGCCATCAGAAGATGGGTACACTGTGGTCATAAAGGGATGGACACGGTCAGCATCAATACTCAGGTAGGCTGTGGTGTTTAAACCATGCTCAGTTGGTACTAAGGGGCCCAAAGTGTGCCAAGAAAATATCCTCCACACCATTACACCACCACCAGCAGCCTGAACCGCTGATACAAGGCAGGATGGATCCATGCTTTCATGTTGTTTACACCAAATTCTGACCCTACCATCTGAATGTAGCAGCAGAAATCCAGACTCATCAGACCAGGCATCGTTTTTGTATTTGTTTTGCATGTTTTTAGTTCAAGGCGTCAACACTGGGACTTGAATCAGTGACTGTCTGGTTTCCAAGCTGAGTCCTTATGAACTGAGCTACAGCCACCCCAGTGTAAATAATAAAATGACTGATGACTTCCACATGTAGCTGCTTCAGTTTCAGGGTCCTGTGAACGCTGTCACACTGGCACACTGGGACACTTAGTGTTATTTGTAACGTCTGTTGTTTTCCTACTATGACAAGTCAACATATCTGCAACTTGTTTTTGTCCACTGTTTATTCTTCCATTAACACAAACTTCATCATCTATATTAAGACTATAGGAAATATGATGACTAAGTAATGTGAGTGATTATTTTTTTAAAAAGCGGTGCAACCTGTGACTGTATTTGACTCCCACTGAAATCTGAGTGGAACTAAAACCCCACAGTAAGATGTCCTCAGATGAACCAGAGCTGCCTCCCTCGTGTTGGTCTTCAGCTTCAGTGTAATATGGAGATGAAACCAGGAGAAAGGTGCAGCACTTCAAAGGGCATGTGTGATCACAGAGCTGCAGCAGATGTTAGCGGAATGATGCTGCTGCTGTCCAGATGGCTATCATGTAGCCACCAGTCTCTTTTTAAATGTTACTGCTTAAATGTCTCCTACGGAAAAGAGGTTTAGTTAAAGTAATTATGAACTACGCTCCAAATGAGGTTGAGAGGTGAAGTTGTTTACATCTAATACCACCATTTTTCTGATGTTGCTGTTGTTTGTAATTCTCATAACAGTTACTCCTGATATGGAAAGATGTGTTTGTGTCTTTGCTTGAGCAAGTTTGCTAATGAGTTTTCATTTCACCGAATGAAGGATGATTCACATCGTAATATGAGGCGTCATGGCAGGAAACACAGTCCTTTTCTGTGGAAATGAGCCCTGCTTGTATGAGGAAATGCCATCAATATGAGAAACATTCTCATTTTGCCCCCAATCAACCTCTCAATTCTGGATCTTGGGTATGGATCACTTTCTAAACGTGATAAAGGCAAACCTGTGTTAAAGCAACACTTATCTTTCTGGAAATTTTACGCTTTTCTTTGTTTGGGTTAAAATGCTATTAATAAGCTGATGGCACACTAGCATGTAAGTGAATCCCACCAGAAATAAAAACTCATAATTGTACCATTCTCATATGGTTCTAAGAAAACTCCGACCAATCATTGCATTCGGACCGAATCCAAGAATTGGCCACGCGTACTGTCTGTCTTCCCCACATGGAGGCCTCCGACTGGACTGACGTAACCGCTCGCGTTACATCCCCCCATTCCCCCCGCCCCCGAGTCTGTGAGACAACAAACAGGCTAGTAACAGGGACGCTTGTGGATATAAACTTTTCTCTGTAACAATGGCAGACAAATGTGGACGGCCGCTTCTACCTCCAGCCGCGCCAACAGGGAAATCAGTTGGCAAAAGAAAGAATATAGCAGAAAAAGCTAACACTAAGAGAGAACTCGATGCTGCAAGGGTCAAAATCCGCTCTGCTTTCGAGCGATGGCGAAGACTGATGCAGCTTCGTCCTGAACTAAAAAGGGACGAGATGGTCGCAGAGTTTCTGCTGGACAGGTATTTTTAGTTTGCCTCCAATGTAACACAGGCTATAACGTTAGATATGGCAACTAATAATAATAACTTAAATATAGACACTGATAAAGCAACCTGGTTTGAAATATGGAAATCTGCATATAACATTTCAGTTTGTAATCAGTCTAATGGCCAGAAAATTTGTTGGTATTGCACATGTCTGCAGACCACAGAATAGGTTACATTTGCATGTAACTATGTGGCGGATACATTGAAACTTCACATGCAGTGTAGTTAGATTTAGACACAAAATCACCTGGTTATAGTTCGTAAAAGTCACGTTTTAGCTTTAAATACCTGGGTTAAACTAATAGTTTCCTATTTTATTTTGTAGTTTTTGTCATATACAGATTTGTAATGGTGATTGCTGGGTAATATATATGTTAATGTCCAATATCAAGTCTCTGTTTGATCATGTAACGAGACGATATGATTTACAGCAGCTAGTTTAGGTGCAAAATCTCTTGAGGCTGACAAGCTGGGCACATCTGCAAGTGGATATAACATAAAAGCAACATTAAGATGCACTGTTGGTAAAACATAAATACACCCCAAACTTCATAACAAGCAACTCAGGCACACTAGGGCCCATCATAACTACCTTACACAACTGCATGGCATAACAGTCTTCTACTTTCCACAAAACTGTGACGCTGACATCCTGACCGTGCACAGTGTAATCTGTAACACTGTGAGTTTCACAGAGGAAGTGCTGTTTAAGAACCACATGCTGATTTTAATGGGAAATTATGTCACGATTACTTTTTGTGGTCACTGGGAGTGCTGATGATTTTGAAACCCTGCCACTTCTTGCCGGTGACTCATTGGTTCAAATGACATTGCGGAACAATTACAGAGAAATACCAGTGAAATAGACGAAGATTTAAAAACAATAACAAGACCAGAATGCATAGTCTGTTTGCCGTTATATGGGAGACACACAAACCACACATGAACCAAAAATAAAAAGCAGTTTAATGTGGAACAGAGAAGAAAAAAAATCACTGAATATATTTCAGCCTAAAATGCAAACTACTGCATGTTGTGCAGCTACACTTGGAATTGAAGCTCAGTTTATACAAAAATCTGGAAAAAAAGAAACACAAAAAGGGCATTTCTTAAGCAATGATGGAGTAACATAAGGGGAATCATGTGATGACTGAAGGGCCGCTTCTACCGGTCCTGTGATGGAGCTGGGAAATCTTCAGAGCGATGGTCGCCAGGGGTGCCAGCATCACCTGTCCCAAATTAGGACACGGTCAGAGACCCTGGTGTCCAGATGCCACTGATGCATTTCCTCATTAATATTTAACTATAAGCAGTCTTATACTGTTTAATGTCACCTAGAGATATTTTACTCCAGAATGTTCATGTTAACATACTTTTCTTCAATATGTATGGTTGATACATGAGGTATTTAAAGGGACAGTTCACTCCAAAATCAAATACACATATTTTTCCTCTTACTTGTAGTGCTTGTTATCAGTCTAGATTGTTTTGGTGTGAGTTGCAGAGTGTTGGAGATATCCACTGTAGAGATGTCTGCCTTCACTCCAATATAATGGAACTAGATGGAACTCAGCTTGTGGTGCTCAAAACGCCAAAAAAAATACATCCGAAAAACTCATCAGCAATGTCTCTTTCCAGAAATCATGACCTGGTTGCTCAAGATAATCCACAGACCTTGTTGTGAACAGTAAGAAGAATAATACGTGTTTTTGAACTGGGGTGAACTGTCCCTTTAAATGAAAAATTAGGGCCTGTCCCGTTCCTCTCAACCACACAGGCTTATCAACACCTCATACAGTACAAAACATTGTTTCATGTGAATCATCAGACTTCCTGTTTATATTCTGTGGATTCAAAGATTTCGGCTGTTTTGGTCCTTAAATGTTCAGAATCAGATATTTTACCTGTGTGTCTTCAAAGATTTGCTCCTTCTCATAGCTGTCTATGTAGATTCGAACTGTCGCCCCATCACTTCCTGTCCCACTGAGTCTGTAGACGATCCGAGAGCCATCAGAGAAGATTATCCGCAGACCCTGCAGTAGAAAACGTGAAGCTTTAACATCAGCAGGCACAGCTGAGTCGCTCCAATGCTGAAAGAGTCCTTATGCCTACACATAAAAACTTAACAGTACAGCTCAGTGTGTGTGATGTACCTGGTTCCTGGAGATGGTGCTGTCCACCGGGTCTGTGTACTCAAAGTTGTCTGCTTTCTCCACTTGGTACATTTTGTCTTCCACAGCGAATCTCTGCTTCACGAAGGACTTGTCTGCGATCATGAGCTCCAAATCCTCCATCATCTCACAGGCTGCGTCTATGTCTATGTTCTCATAGTCATATCTGGACAAAAAACCCGACAGCTATTGATAACACAGTAAGTGCTTTATTGTGTCAGCAGAGAAAACAGTGACAGTTTTTTATGACAGTTTATTGAATACACTGGACACATGTCATGAGTTTGAAGCTGGTCTGGTTTCAGTGAGAGAATTTATGGAAGCACTGGATGACAATGATCAGAGTCCCGGACATCACAACTTTACATTTTGATTTACTGGTCAGGGCATGGACTGAAAGAATATGTAATGGCATATAAATTCCACCAGATGTCAGTCATGTCCTGTGTTTCTTCTTCACATGCCACTGTTTGTCAGATATATAATGTTCATAAACTGACTTCAGTTTTGGCCATTAGTGGGATATGTGAGGGAACCTCCAAACATCAGACATCAGTGTCAAATGCCTCTGCTCTGGAAGTTTAGAGACACACTAAAAACACATTTAATTGGGACATTTGGCCTGGTCCTTTTTTTTTGGGTTTGTTTTTAATGTGTAATTCATTTTCCCGAACAGGTTACTTTGTAATATTCAGGAGATGAGGAGCAAAATGTTTCACATGCATAGTAAAAAATGATCTTTTGATGTATAGTAGAAACAAAAATTGCGGCGTTCTTGTCTCATAAAGAATATCTACACTGTATCAGCGTATCATTAGCCCCAGAGAGCAGCAGCTTTAGTGCCACTCCACAGGAAGACAGACTTTGTTTGTCACATGAAGGTGAAAACGAGAATGAGATTCATCTTTTGTTTTACTGTCCTGTTTACGAGGACATAAAGGATGTGCTTTAGAAAAATGACATCAATTTATGTTGATTTCTTTTGGCTGGATGAAAAACATAACTTGTGCTTCGGTTAGGGAACCTTTTATTGCAGATTTTATTTGCTAAGCTCGGGAGAGAAGGTAGAATATTTGGTTTAAGACCAAGCTGTGAAATAGTAATGGAGTGTTGGATGACTTCAGCTGTACTCCTGGGGGTCTGGAAACCCCCATGAAAGCCATGAGGATGACACCAAAATAAAGAAAATTCATCAAATCAAGACATAGATATCAGGTGTTGTGGGACACACATACACCCTCGATATTTAGAGCATGTGCATTTGTCTCCCCCAGTAAAACAGGCAGTAGTTGATTCACAGAATGCAGGAAATAATTCACCAGGATGCAGGGAATTTCCTGAGGGAGGACCCCAAATCCCCAGTTTCAAATGTGCCTCCTTCCCACAATGTCAAAACCAAAACTATGCCCATGAAATTGAGTAAAGTCTTTGGGCTGCTGTGAAACTGTGCCTACTTGGGGCAACAGAAAAGTTTGTCTTGGGTGCGTTGGTACAATAGACAGCAGAGGAAATACCTGCACACCAATGTAACGGGGCTAGAAAGTCACAAAAAGGTCCACAGGTTGAGATTAATGCAAAAATAGTCTATTGATTTTAGATATCTGTGCACAGAAAGGTGATCAAAATGATAAAGAGATCCTTTATATTTTGTTGTGTTTGTGTCTGGACCCCAGAAAGAGTAGCTGTTGTATCTGCATCAACTAATGGGGATCCTAGCAAGTACAAATACAACTATGGATACAGACAACAACACAGGTGTGTCACCATCTTACCTGGTGAAGTAGTTCCTTCCATATTTTAGCCAGTGGTCCTTTAGAATATCCTCCACACTCTGCCGTCTGGCGGCCAGGATGGACAGCCATGCCAGCACGGCCCAAAGTCCATCCTTCTCACGAATATGGTCTCCACCTGAAAGAGGGCATGTAATTACATCACCAGGCACAGAAAAGAAAATCATGAGAATTGAATTAGATTCTCTCTTCCCCTACGCAATGTAAATTAAAATCTTTTGATCTAATAACTTGCTGAGGAGACACAGTACCTATACCAAAGCTCTCCTCTCCACACAAAGACAGCCTGCCTGCGTCCATCAGGTTCCCGAAGAACTTCCACCCAGTGGGAGTTTCATATAACTCTATTTTTGTCGCCTTGGCTACTCTGCAGGAACAGAAGTGAAACACTGAAATAACAAAATGGTTGTGTTATTAATATGTACATGTTAAATAAAGGGCCTAAATCAAATTTAAAGATCCATTTGCACCAAAAGAAACCCAATCCCCAGAAAATATGTTGCCATTGTCTGTTTCTACAAACTACGGATACATTACATCTGCACATTATTGTGTAGCTGACAAGTTGAAACTTTACGAACAATGCTGTTAATGTGTGGTTGGGTTTAGATACCAAAAACTTGGTTAGGAAAAGATCATGTTTTGGCTGAAACTACCAGGTTTTGTGGGCACTATCCTCGCAGGAAATCTCTGTCTTGGTAAGACAAGCAACTGCTTTCCGTGTCACTATCCTGGCAGGAAATGCAAATATGTCCTGGTAGAAAACAACTTCTTTTCATGCCTCTATCCTCGGTGGAAACACAGCAACGACTCACTGAAGGACAACCGGTTTTGTTGACGTGAGGAATGTTGATATGATGATGATGATATGATTTGCAAATGTAATGTATTCATGGCTTGTAGAAATGTACAATTCCCACATTTTCCTCTGGGCTGCCAAAAGTAGTGTAAGTTTGACACCGCTTCAACTTGGAAAACCACTGTCTCATTGGTTTTACAGGGATGTGAAAGCCAGGCTGTGTTTTTACCTGTCTAAGGCTGCGCTTGTGGGCATGCTGCGGGCGAAGCCTCTCACCCCTGTATGCTGGAAGTACGGGATGCAGAAGATGTTGTCAGCAATCACAGCCACAGAGTCAGGTGGGGTGACGAAGAAGCCGTGCTTACCGAGGATCATGTTGCGGTCCTAGAGAGCCGACACACAGGCAGAGGTTAGAGGTCAAGGCCTTGGGTTCAGTCCTTCCAGACGTGAATGTCAAATATGACTTTGTGTAATAGTACACGCACCCCATCACCGTCAAATGCTGCGCCAAAATCATACTGCCCGTCTCTCATGCTTTCAATGAGATCGACAGCGTAGGTGAGGTTAGGATCTGGATGTTGACCCCCAAAGTCCTCCAGTGGGACGCAGTTAATGGCAGAATTGGCAGGGCAGCCCAGTTCCTCACAGAGTATTCTCCTCACATACGGTCCCACCACTGGGGAGCAAACAGAGGTGACGAGACAGTGATGAGAGAAGACTGGGTGAGACGGTGATGAACTACTGAAGTCAGATATGGTAGTGTACAAAGTGGCACTATTGGCATCTAAAACAGTGCTGTGTTGCTCCGCTTAAAGCTCCCATGTGAAGGACGTAGGGGATGTATTGGCAGAAATGTAATACAATATAATAAGTATGTTTTCTTTAGTGTATAATCACCTGAAAATAAGTTTTGTTGTGTTTTTGTTACCTTAGAATGAGCCGTTTACATCTACCAAGAGAGTGGGCCCTCATCCATGGAGTCTGTCATGTTTCTACAGTAGCCCAGAACGAACAAACTAAACACTGACTTCACATAGGGCCTTTCTTTTTGTGCCTTTTCACACAAAGTGGTTTAAAGCCCCCCCGTGATGAGTGCATCGGGAAGATTTTGATGATGATTTTTTAGCGGTCTAAATCACCAGGTCTGTTTGTTGTGGAGAGGATAATTCGACTCCTGGTAAAAACCTCCTGAATGTCTGGATCTTAAGTTATCAGAGGAAAAAGGTAAGCACACATTAGCAGGTGCTGAGCTAGCAGCCTGTCTCCAATATGCCAAACAGCATAGGAGAAACAATGATTTGTAACGTGAAACTGCTTTATTCAGTATTTTTACTGGTTTTAATCACCTGGTCCGTATGTCTATGAGATGAAGAGACTGTTGCGAATAATTCGGCTGCTGGTAAAAATCTCCTGGACAATGAATGTCGAAGGGATCCTAAGCAGGAGCGGTTTCAGTTGGTTGCAATCTGCACTCCTCGTCACTAGATACCATTAAATACCCCTAAATCTTAAACGTCGCTCCTTTAAAGCATCAGTTTAATATTCTGGGAAATACACACTCACTGGTTTCCTGCTAAAAGTGTGATGAGAAGAGCAGTACCACTCTTATATTTGTGTGGTAAATATGAAGCTACCACCAGTAGCCAGTTAGCTTAGCTTAGCACAAAGGTAGGAAACAGGGAAACATCTAGCCAAGCTCTGTCCAGAGGTAACAAAATCTGACTATCACCACAAACAAGTTAGAATGTTAATTATAATGTAGCTACGATCTGAGAGTGATTGAAATGGAGAGAAAGTCAGGGGCCACAGTGACAGGGGTGTGGCATCTCGTCAGAATTTGTACCCTATTAATAACAATACTCATGACTTCCTCTGAGGAGGTGGTGAGGGGGATGCAGGGACTGTTAGTTTCAGTTTCAGTGTTTGGGGACGCTCTAAATAGCTTTCGTAACCTGATCATTATGAATCGTTCTAAAGTCAACAGTTCCCATGACCCCACGCCACCTCTCCAGTGTTATATTGGAGCCTGGGACAACATTTTCTTTGGTCTCTGTCAGATCGGTACACTTCACTCATTTTCATCATTGTCTTGTGTAGGGTAAATGGTTTGGATATGGATAGCGTCGTAATCCATGATCACTTGTGTCACTGGAATCACCAAAACATCATGCAAATGTCAGAGAGGCCAAACAGATGCGTGTGTACTGACTGGTGGCGTGATCTGTGCGTCATCTTTGACCTTAAGCAAACATCTAAGGAGCATGAACATCATGTTGTTTTTCCTGTGAACCTATGACTCAGTAAAAAAACAACAACGAAAAAAGGTCATATTGAGTCTTGACTCCGAGAATCTAAACTGCCCTGTGTGCAGTGGTGATAAGCAACTAAATACAAGAACTCAGTCTTTGCACTTAACTATTGTCACATGTTTTTGTGTCTGACTAATGGACACAACAATTTTTGAAATTGGTCCAGTACTTAGCGAGAGTGCTGCAGCCAGCAGTGGCAAATGTTCATCACTACAGGGTTTAACTCTATTCAGACCAACAGATTTAAAAATATTTTGGAGCTAATTTTGTGTGTTTTGACATGAAAATCTTTCTGAGATTTGTTTTCAGAGTAACATAGAATATATCAATGAGATGACATGCTCTTAGTTAACATGCTCTCACCTCCGTGCATGGCATCGAGTCTTATCTTGATGTGGTTTTGACCGGACAGAAGCTCCTTCAGAGCCGCAAAGTCAAAGATGTTCCTCAGCAAGTTCGCGTAGGATTCCACAGAGTCCACAATTTCCACTGGAAACACACACAAGTGAGAAACAAAACCATGTTTTTAATCTATACATTTACATGTAATTATATGATATATGAATATCAATTAATAATAAAAGAATGAAAACACAAGTATGAATAATACATTTCTTTTCTGTCAATATATCCACCTTAATCCTAAACACTGGACCTTTAAGATTAATGTTCACTGAAGAATGGCAAAAATTGGTCATATGACAGTTCATAAAATAGGTCAGATTGTCTATGAAACTAACATCTTCAGGGAAAGTGTTCATTGCTCTACTCTCCATCCACACATCCTTTTTTCCTCTCATGTCCTCCATCTCCTCCTGATCTGAAGTGATGGGTGACAGACCCAAGCTGCACTTCACCTGTGAAGGGTTTGAACTTGTTCTCCAGATCAAACATCTGTTTGCCCAGCGTTGTCAGATCCACTTGCAGTCCAGGGCAGATGGCAAACTCCTCAATGGTCCTGCTGATCTGAAAGATCTTGTTAGTGACAGCCTCCTTGGCCGGGCCTGGATGGAGGAGAAAATCTCTGAGATTACATTTAATTTTTCATGAAGTGATGAGTTATACACATTGGGTATACTGGTGGTAATATTCATGGTTGCTCTTTTTTTGGCTGTGTTTGAACTTTGTTCCAGATTTGATGTCCAGACAAACTCCCAAACTGTGTCCGTGCCACATATCTGAATGAGGCCTCGTACAGCCTTGTTAACTTCTCTCGTAACACTATTTTTCACTTGGCCGATGCCTCTGCATGCTTCCTCCTCTCCAGTTACCATACCTCCATTTGCAGTATTGAACTTAATGCCAAAATCTCCCTCAGGTCCGCCGGGGTTGCGGCTGGCAGTGAGGATGATGCCGCCGATGGCTTTGTATTTCCTGATCACACAAGAGATGGCCGGTGTGGACATTATCCCGTGGTGTCCGATGATGACACGACCCACCTGAGGAAATGTCACACAGGTGTGTGTGGGTGAGCTGGCAGGCATGAGTGTGTATCTTAATTTATCTGAGTTGAGGGGAGGGCGGGGAATACCGCTAAATATCAGGTTTGGTGTGTCATGCTTCCTCCTCAAAATGAGTGGGGCTAGAATTTCATTTAACAAACGACAGCTTTGGCACATCAAGAGCAAGTTATATTATGAGTAAGTGCATTTTAAATCCCTCTAACCATGCTACCGAGAAGCATCAGAAGCTCAAAGGTTATGTAATTTAAGCCCGGGGACCACAGAGAGCTCATTACTGGTGCTGGCAAGAGAGAAGAAAACACAACAGGTTTTATGCTTTTCTATTTGAAGACACCAGAGTAGCCAGGAGCTGAAGTTACAGCAGCAAGTAGCTGGTTTTAAACTGAAAGGCAGCATTCATGCTTCAGTTTATTAGTTACATTGCTCTACTGTGGAATTGCATTATCCTGTCCCCCCTTGCATTGCTTAGGACTCACAGATGCAGACCATTTATACCTGGCTGATCATGTTTTAAGTTGAGCTGTGCAATTGTTTTTAATCGTCTTTGCAATGTCAGCTTGCACAATAAACACATGACTTACTTTTTTTGTTAACAAAAGCTTTCAACTGTTTCACACTGACTTCTTCAGCACGAGTTGTCTCGCTTCGGTCTGAATCAGGGACTAATGTTGTTACAAAGTTGTGTAATTGCCTAGAGTTGGTTCGTGTTCTCACGACAGCATTTACAAGCGGACCAGATCAAATGCCTTGTGTGAGAAAGCTGCTCTTGATTGGTCAGTAAAATCCAGGAAGTAAACCAAACATTTTTCCATAGTATTCAATGTCAACAAAAGACTAACAAACAAGATTATATGTGCACCAAGACTCCCTTGCATGTAAAATTTAATAGAATGCAACATACATAATATTTTTTCATTTTAATTTATTGAATATTTCTGTTATTTGTATTTTGCTTAACTTGGATTACAGAATACATCTTCTATATACTGTTATACCTGTTAATGTCTGATTTATAACATGATTTATTTCTATTGTAAATGAATTCATTATTTTTTTCCTCTCAATACAACCCCACTTAAAAGGCTGCAAACTGAACACTAATAAGACGTGGGGCTGGTACAACTGCTAACAACAAAGGGACAACAACAGATGACACATACATGTTCAAACCCGCCCACACACACAAACACCAGCATGTGCACACACAAACACACACACGGTGTCACTGACCCCGTTGGCAGCTGCCATCTGCACAATGACCTCAATAGCTGTTCGGTTGAAGAAGCGTCCGTCTCCCCCCACCACCACTGTTGATCCCTGGCGGTCACGTAGGTCAATAGAGGAGAAGATACTCTGGATGAAGTTGTGTAGGTAGTTCCTCCTGGTCTGGAATACATAAACCTTTCTCCTCAGGCCATTGGTGCCGGGTCTCTGGTCGGGGTAGGGGGCTGTAGGGACAGTCAACACCTGCAGAGGACTGTTGTCCATTATCTCAGAATGAGAATCCAACCTAATGCAACAGCATAAAGAGCCAGAACCTGGTGCTTAGAGGGAAACCCCCCGTCAGTTGACATGGGGAAGCTAGCGTCCACAGGGGCAGAATGGGAGGGTATAATCTTGACTCCTCCTGTTATTTCGCTGGAAGCACGGGGCTACACTGGTACTTCTGAAGCCCAAAATAACCTTTCAAACTAATGTGTGTGCAGAGGCAGGGGGAGTAACTGAAGACGCTCCTTCACACATGTGCAGGGAGATCACTGTCAAGGCTGCAGGCCCAGGCACAAAGAAGTGTGTGTGTGTCTATGTGTGTGTTTGGGTGTGTGTGGGTGGAAGTACCGAGGTGTTATGGGAGCTATTTGTCCATCTGTGAGCGGCTGCAGCTGTGCTCGGAGTAACGATATGCAAAAAGAAGGATGACATCTCTCATCGGAGATGCACTTAGCGCTATTTTAGGAGGGGGGTATTTACCCTTTATTAAAGACGAGTGTGTACACAGAGCGCGAGAGGAGCAATCAGAGAGTCATCAGAAGCACATGTTGGATTACGATGTGATTTTAAGAAAGTGACTGAGTTCAAAACAAACATCATTTGTCAAATCAAATAATACATGCAGAACAGTCAAATCAGAGTGAGCAGTGTCTGCGTGAGACAGAACAACACTGCCCTCTAGAGTCCATCCAGGGATCCAACAGCTGGACAAGAGAGTCGGGCATCACCAACTCCCATTGCAACATTATAAAAGTTCTGGCATCCAGTAATAGCTCAAACATGCATAAGTTAATCATTGACAAGACTTTGGCATCAAAATAAAGTTGGTGTTTTTATTTCAAGGATGACATTGACCCGTGACTCTGGGCCAAATCTCTGTTGACACAGAGAGGCCATTCTGTGCCTGACCAGTGCCAGGACCCCAGTCAGTCTACAGCCCATAATAACACACAGGACATTAGAAAGGTTTGTGTTGCTCAGTTAGGGTTCTATCGGGAACATTTTATCCACACCTGAATGACTACTACTACATTATATTACATACATTATATCATACTTTAATTAATAAAATCTAGCAAGTGTATCAAAAAAAGTGTATGTAAAGTAAAAATGAGTGTTGTCTACAGCAGCGGGTCCCAAACTTTTTTGCCTCATGAGCCCTCAAAAGGAAGCAGTGTCGACTCAGGATGAGCAGTTCCCCCAGTGATTTTCAGACCACGACCCACCAGTTTGGTGTCTTTCACAAGACACAAGGTCCCGCCCCCCATGTTGGGAACCACTGCTGCACACTGAGAGTCAATGTGACCCAATATAAAAACTGCTCACATGTGGCTTTATGTTTTAATTTCTTCTCCATAACCTTTGACCTTTAAGATACCGTGAGTGAAGACATATTGTATGCTAACTGCATTATAGTATATTTTAGATTTCACATTACAAGTGTTTTATTACATTAGAGACCATCGTCCACTGTGACTTCATCTACTGGAACTTGACACTTGGAAGAAACATCTTCCTCTCTGCACAAGCCCTCTTAAACTATATCTGCCAACAGGAAGCACTGCCAGAGCTACGGTGGCCCTAAGAGCTCAATGCACTGCAAATTAAAGGGGCATCAGCATGGAGATGGCTGAGTCAGTGGCTAGCAGCTAACGGTGCTAACTCCATATACAGTGCTAAACAAAGGCAACAGAGCTAACAGAGTTAACCAAGGGGGAAACAGAGGGTTGGCACTACAGTCTTGCATAGACGGCGTCCCTAAATCAGCAGCAACTTCTGTATGGGTGCAGCGCAAAGCAGTGGCAAAGAGCTAGCGAGTGAGATACACCACAACAAACCACAGAGAAGCTCAGATAACAACACACACAGAGGTAACATGACTTCTGCTCAGAGTGCCATCACTCCACTCCACTGTTACACAAAGAGCCTGTAAGAAAACACATGTAAATAGACACAACACAAACAAATGAAGAAACATCTTCATTTGTTTGATGACACATGAAAACATAAGTTTGGTGACACATTTGCAGCACTTAGAAAAAGCACTGCAAGAAGCTCACAAGACAAAACTGTTAGCAGAGGATGCTAACAAGTAATGCACAGGGCTGGGAAACGCAGCGCTTGGATTATGAACTTGTTTTAATAATAATAATAATAATAATAATAAACTTTATTTATATAGCACCTTTTATACAAGAGATGCAGCACAAACTGCTTTACCATAAGGGCATTATAAGAACTGACTGCTTCACATGAAAATAGACATACTGCACATACAACAGAACTGATAAATAAAATTATAGAGTTGTAAAACTACAAATCATAAAACAAGTAAGATTTTAAAAGAGTTGCAGCAGCGTGAAGTGTAAACAGAAATAGTTTCAGACCTGTGTCAGGAAGTCAGAGCGAGTTAAATGCTAAAGTGAACAGATGTATTTTTAGCGTTCTTTTAAAAATATTTAGCGAGCTAGCTGCCCTGATATCCATAGGCAGCGTGTTCCACAGCTTTGGGGCATAATTGACAAAGGCAGCATCCATGATCTTCTTCCGGCTGTCACTGGCTGTTAATATGTTTACGGCTGTTAATATCTGAATCACGTAATGACGCAGAACTTCATAAACTACAAACTATGCACTTTTTTAGTTTGTCTTGGAAACAGTTTCTGTTGTCTTGTGAGCTTCTTGCAGTGCTTTTCGTAAATGTGTTGATGTTTTTGTGTGTTCGATGTTTCTTTATTTGCATGTGTTGTGTCTATTTACATGTCTTCACTTAATTTGCAGTGCGTTGAGCTGTCCGGGCCACTGTACCAGGCTCTCCTTTAGAGGCCACTAATACATGCAGTATTATCACTGGAGAATGCTGCAGCTGGATCACAGAAAGACGCCTGTCTCAGAGGACGCTGACATGGAGGAGATGATCCTGGGGGAAGCCACAGGGTGCACAGAGATCTGTGTGTGCTTCAGGGTGTAAGAGGCCCTTTGGCCTGTCCTCCATTGAATCCCTCTCCTACGCTCTGAGCGCCCCTTAGGTCTCACATGGAAATATCTCCCATTAAGGTTGGTGTCTCCGCAGGCGTTGAACCACCATCCACCTGGAGGGTGACAGAATTTACATGTTGTGCAGCTGAATGACAAGTGTTCATTAACCCCCCTCTTTGCATCACACTGGGAACATGCCTCCCACATGTGCACCTGCTGTACCTGTGTAGTTGTGCGCACAGCTGGAGTCCTGGTCGTTATCGTTGTCTCTGTCCTTGGTGGAGAACATCATGCCTGTGTGGTTGCTCATGGGGTCCGGCAAGTCTCCAGACAGATGCGTGAGGTGAATGGTGTAGTTGCTCTCAAGACCATTAAGGTGGAATCTGTATTCGATGAAGCGCCTGCCCTGTTTCCAGTCTTCCAGCTGGATGTGAAGGACAGAGTTGCCCTGAGCGGCGAGAGAGTGGATCTTCCTGAGACCCAGCCAAAACTCCCCTGTGAGAGAGACATCATTGAGCGCTCAGAGCTGACATGATTTAACAAGTACCTTTAATAAAGAAGTGACGCACACAAACTTACATACTGAGGTGCAGGGGGACTTTAACTTACAGAGGTTATAAAATTGCAATTGTTCTAATCATGATATATGCCAGGTAATTTAGGATGAGGCAGCTGAGAATGAATTTTCCGACATTAAATGGGTAATTGGGTTTAGAGTCTTGAGAATAGTATCTCTCACCTTGAAAATCTCCAAACCCATTTTCATACTTCTCCCAGGTTTGATCAAAATTCACTGAACCGTCCCTCCTTCGCTGGATGACTGTTGCTCCATGATCTGAATGAAAAGAAAGAGATTCATTTTAAGGTATAATCCTCCTTATTTTCATAACATAATTTGAATACTGTTTATGGTTGACATTTTTAAGCAATACCTATTTTATATATTTACATTCTGTATTACATTTCATTGTTAGTGGCGGGGTCTGCCATTCCCACTCTTGATTCAGGCAAAATGAATACCTGTACGCTAGTGTTACAATTTGCAATTTTACGAGCTGAGAGAGAATAATTACATGCACATCACGTAGGTGCGAGGCTATCAAAAAACAGTGTACATTAAGGTTATTTCTTTCTAAGTAATTTTACCTCACAGTACATGGGAACTATTGGTCTACTGCTGCGTTGATTTGTATTTTTTTTGCATTATTGTGTGACTTTGGTGAATCTGACCCTTTAAAAGGGAAAACTTGCGCAATAACACAAACAAACTAACTGACTGAGGCAGTGGTAGACCTTCAGCTTCTGTGATCAGCGAGGTAAAATTACTGTTTTGTCAATGAAATCTGGCTTTGAAGAGAGCATAGATAAAAAGTCCTGTTCCCCAGTGGAAAAGGCTGTCTGTTTGCTAAGTACTGAGCATACAACTTGATAAAAGTGACTTGGATTGGAAACAGATGTTTTGATATAGTTTTGCTGTTGATAAGCCTGGACCCCTAGGACTTCAATTCATCAAGAATTTTCTCTGTTTTGGATTCTTCATTCACCATGGAGACATGCGACAAAAAAGTTTTCCTCAAGAATTCAGCATAACAGAGGGGTGAGTCACTGACATAGAAATGGTCACTAGGGGGTGAAGTATTCCTTTAGTTTACTGCTAATGCAAACCCAACGTTTGTAACTGCCACTGTAAAATAGACAAAGAAACTAGTCCTCTGCTGGGATGAAGTGAAATGTTTGTGTGACAGTACATTACCTTTGCCCATATCACAAAAAGCCATGAAGGGCTCCGCTCCAGAGGGTCTGATGGCATAGACGCCACTGACTCGTTCCCCTCTGTTGAACAGGTCGCTGCAGTCCGATGGCAGATCTATTTAAAAATGAATACAAACATGATTTCAAACTTGAAACTGTTCTGCATAAAGACAAGCTTTAAAATTGTAATCTGAGGCAGAGGAGTGGAAGTGCACTTGTGACTAGACGGTCAACAGTTCGTACCAGCAGCATCAGCAGGAAAAATGTGTGGATAATTGATTGCTTAGTAAGCGCTGAATGCAGCAGGAAGGTATGAAGCTGCAGAAAATTGCTGTAAATTGTCGAGACATATTCTTAAACTATGAGCATTGACAAAGTAAGATTGTATAAATAACCTTCAGGGCTTGCTGATATACTGTATGACAAATAAAAGATGCCAGATATTTATATCACACATCAACATTTCCTCATGTTTCACTGTTATCCAACTTACTCGTCATGTCGGTGGTGCTGGTAGAGCTCGAGGTCAGATAAGGGGTGAGTGTTGGTGCCTCACTGTTGAACGTTTCAGGCATCCTCTCAATGGTCTCTTGGGGCAACGTGTTGACCGTTAACTGGGGAAAATAGTAAGAAAAAGCATTGAGCTTGCCGACATAATCCTCAGTTTGACCATGGAGAAATACTGTGGATTAAATCGCAGTTCCACACATAATAAAGTTTGGGCTGTTATTCTGCAAAGGGAGATATTTTCCAAAGTTTGAGATATTTTACAGTAACAATATAAATTTGAGCTGTCAAGGCCAAGGGAAATGCAAATGTATTATAACACCGAGGCGCTGGCGGAGATTATTAAAAATATGGACAGCTCCTTCATTATGTCTGCACCCTCCAAAGATTTAAAGTCTAAATTACATAGTACCATGACTCCTTTAGAGTTTCTTTCTACCAGCACATTCAGTGCAATGCCACAGTGATGACAGCTCATAACTCACAAAGCTGGCAAAATGATGTTAGGAGATTTCCTGAAAAATGCATACTTCTGCACATCAACAAACTAAAAGCCCATCTGAACCGACATGGCCTTCCATTGACTGAATGAGGGACTGTATGAAGATGATTGCGGTGGGAGGGAGGGCTGAAAATTATTTAATTTTGAAAAAAAGGATGAGCCATTTGAGCATAATTAATATTTTTTCTACCACTCTTTTCTTTTATGAAATAATATAATTCATGTCATGACACACTGGTGAATATTTCACACGCTCTCTAGTATTGAACAGAATTTCTAAGTGAACAGCTGTTTCAGCCCCTGAATAAGTGAACTGGGAATCAGCACCAGATCTGTCAAAATGTCCTTACATCCCAAACAAGAGAATAGGTCGGTTGCCAATGACAACCAAAATTACATAACCATTGGAGAATACCCCCAACAGAGGCATGTACTCATAGAACTGGAGTTACATCCAGTAACTACTAGTTAATGTTGTTAGAGTTGCCATTTTGTTAGGTTCAGGCCAACACATTCTCCGACCTCATCACATACAAACGTTTGGTCATGGACTTTTCAGGGTGGCATATGGCATGCAAGTGCCTTGGGCGTGTTAGTTGTTTACGTTCTGGAACACCGTGTCAACTTCTGTATGTTACATACATTGTCTGTTTTCAAAATACACTTACATTTTCACAGGAAGTGTACTGTTTGCAAATCCTTCAACAATAAACGCATGTGATGATTTAGCCAACACACACCCGTGGTGGGGTTAAGGAAAAAAGAACAGAGTTTGGCTTTACAATCTTATGGAAAGCTAACACCGGCCTCCTGGGTGAAAGTCGATGGTTGTTGGACCTATCCCACCCGCCTTACTCGGACTTCTGCCCGCTTAACTTTCATTGTTGTCCTGCCACATTTCCCCCTAACGCCACTAGGCACCTAACCGCAACTGGCCACATATCATGACGATGTGAAAGAATTGCTTTTTTCATTGGTGTCTGATGCTGTACGTCACTGCCTAAGCCCCGGTTTTTGATGACATGAACAGTGATCTCCTGGGTGAAAGTCCCGTGTTTGTTTTACTCGTCCATTAACCCTGATCTCCACCATGTGGACTTTTCACTGACGTTCTCATTTGCTCCTGTCATAATTACTATGGCCACTAGAGGTCACCACCTAACAATAAACGTAAATATGATTTTTAGCTTCAATTATGAACGTGATGATTGATTATTATTATTTTTGCCCCTGATCATTTTCCTACATTCCCTAGCATTTACCCTTTCCTCCAGACTCTTTATCTTCACTCTCTGGTGATTGAGTTGGTCACTCTGCTCCCTCACAGCATTCAGAAGCTCTATGATGCTCCGCTCCTGGCTTTGGATCACCTCCTGATCAGGGGAGAAAGTTATTTAATACTTTTTTTTATACACATAGCATAAGTCAGTAAAAAAACAAACAACCTGCATGCTACATTTTGCTGAACAGTGTCATTAAATGTTCAAAAAGAATATGCTGGCATCTTGTTAAAAGTTTGTCTACCAATTATTTTTAGAAGATTTGTAGAAGATGTTAGTTTAAAACAAGGAACATTTTTACTGCAACAAGAAAAAAAAAAATCCAAGTGCAGGTTTCCTTTCTAACAACAGGTGACTCACCCTGAGGCTGTTGATCTCCGCTACGTGTTCGCTCGTCACCACACCATGTGACAGGCTGCTGAGCTTCTCCTCCAGGCCGTCCACCTTGCTCTGCAAACGACTCTTCTCCTGCAGGATGCTATCCACTTTGGAGTTGATCTCAACAGACAGGCCCTTGATCTCTTCATTATTGGCCTTCAGTACCACAGTGGTCTTCTTCAGCTCCTCCTCTTCCTCTTTAATTTCACTGGCAAGCACTGAGAGCTGGTAGAACGAGCGGTCGAAGATGTTTAGCTTCTGGACAATGTCATTTATCTGTCCCTTTGTCTTCTGCACAAACTCCCGCAGGCTCTGACCCAGCTGCAGGAGGCCGTTCGCCAGAAGACGCACATCATCCAGCGCTGCAAAGCGAGAACGAGTTTCAGCCGGGGCCTCAAGTTGGAGGACTGGCTGCTCCTCTCTGCCACAGAGGGCAGGGACACAGGCAGCAGCCAGGACCAACACTAAGGGAGATAGTAGAATTCTCATGTTGTTGTCGTGCTGCTTCTCCGGCTGTGTGTCGGTGATGTTAGAGGAACAACTGGCAGCCAGCTCTCTCCGCTGTCATCAGGAACAGAGTGAAGATCCCGACCTTTATGTACACTGTCTAAAAATCAGGTCAATGATTAACTTGTTCAGCTAATCAATATCTGAATGGATGATGTAGTTTTAGCCCAGTGTTGGCATTGTAGGTCTCTGGACACTAGAATCATGTAAGACTTTTACATTTCATAGGTAGTGTATCAACATTTCTACAGTGATAAAGTTCAGAGTACATGTACATGTATGAGCTGATGCCATTCAAAGGTGGCGGGCGTTTCAGTCGTAATTGTAGCACCAAAAATGGCCACCTTTTAGCCAGACATTAGGAAACTTCCAAAGCTTAGGTTTTTAGCAAAACATCAATGGTATTTCCAGCCAGAGATTAGAGCGTCTCAAGTGGTGGTTGTGGTACCAAAACCTGCTGTTTTTTGGCAAGACCACGGCGGTATTTCCAGCCCAGTTGAGGCACCAAAACTGGGTGTTTTTTTATTTGGAACTTTTCCAGTGATTGTTGGAGCACCAGAATTCGATTCTTTATGCAAGACACTGGCAGTCTGGTTTCTTTGGTTGTTTTTTGTTTTTTTAGTCAGGCATGGTGGCATTCTTGCCAGGGGATTGTGGCACCAAATTGGGTTTTTTTCAGCCAGACATAAGAACATTTCCAGTGGTGGTTGTGGCACCAAAACCTGATGTTTTTTGGAAAACCCCAGCAGTATTTCCAGCCCAGATTTTTGAGACGTTGGGACTTTTCCAGCAGTGGTTTTGGCACCAAAACTGGATGTTTTTAGCAAAACATCTGCAGTTTGGTTGGTTTGGTCGGGTCGCCAAAATATGGGTGTTTTTTCAGTCAGACATCAGGGCATTTGCAGCAGTGGTTGTGGCACAGAAACTGGGAATTTTTAGCCAGATCTTTTCCTAAATCTTACCAAGCAGTTTTTGTGCCTAAACATAATCACACAATACTGCCACAGTCAAAAAATAAACAAATGCACACTCCTTTGCGTTGAAAACAAAAGATGTTTTCCTTTCAGTCAGAACAGCCTGACATCATGTTTACAACTGACCTGTAGTTACTTGTGCTGAGGTCACGGCTGGTCTCTGTGATTGTTGCCTGGCTGGTTTATTTTTAAACAGGAAGATGACCTGGTTTACATATAGGATCCATTTAGAAATATGTCTTACAAGTACAAGCTTTCACAATGTTTAGCTTTATTTATTTTGATCCTGTAGTGGGTAAATGTTTTGCAGGTGCTGTGCAAGTACAGATGCATGTGATGTCACTAGGGAACACACAGCTGTTGCTCAAAGATGAAATCAAGCAAAATGAATTGAATTGCACTGAAATCTAAAGGCAAAAAGGCTGCCTGGTTCAACACGTTGCAACTCATTGATAAAATCACCACCTTCCAACAGTGAAACACTATGGCCTGCATGAAAGTTGCAAAACCACTCCTTTCATTTTCACTCCTTACACTCTACACACACACAATGCAAAAAAACAAGTGGCTGAATTGTGATGCATGCCCCCTGTTAAAAGTGGGAGTCCAAGGTGAGATAGAACCGACTATGAATGCAGGGTGATGACCCGCATTCTCCTCTGTTAAATGTTAACCACCCATTTGAAGGCAGTGCTGCATGAGCTCCCACAGTGTGTACACAGTAAACACAGTCCACAACCCTGACTCCAGCACGGGGTCCTGCTCTCTACAAAGTAAAATGAATAGAAGCACAGTGGCCGACATACATGAAACATGACGGAGCAGCCGCAGTCTAGATTAAGAGTAAAGGGGCCATGGAGCGGGCAAGGGGGTGTGTGAAGAAAAAAGGAAGGGGAGTGGGCCAGAGATCTACGTATAGGAGGATTGGAGGTAGAACACTGGGTTCATGAATACATATTTACATTTTTATCATGGGACAGTGTGCGTTCTTTGGTCATTGCAAATACAAACACAAACCCACGCTACTGTGAGAAGGACATCAAAGCACTACTGATGAACTCCAAGGTCTCCCTTCGAAAAATCGTACACCCGTACATAGAAAAAGGCCTAGAAGCATGATTACACATTAATTGTGTTATTTAATTTCTCTACTGCTTTGACCGCCGGCCAACCTCTCCTGCTCAGGAAGAGGGTCAGTGTCATGCAGATGGTCAGTGCCCTTATTTTTAGATTTTCTCATCAAGACCATAGACTGTAAAACCCATTAGTTTGTGGACTGCTGTCTTAGAGCGGAGTCTGGCATTTTTGCCTCGTCCATCGAAGATTTTTTGGAGTGACCTGAGGTGTATTTGGATGACTTTAAATGATTGACATATATAAAAAGTCACCTGCCGTACAGTTGTCATTATGAGGAAATTAGCTATAGATACTAAAACATGCTTAGGTCCAGACCTTGAAATCCACCCACTCCACCAAGTTGACTCATTTTACTGGCATTGTTACATGAAACAGCGGTTTCTTTACATAAAAACAATCAAATCAGTCCCACAGGTGGGATTAATACCATTATCAAGCTGTTTTCAAAGCATTGTCAAGTAGTGCACCAGAACCAATGTGGAGTAATATCAGCAGTGGTGAGTACTACAAGATAGTCACTGCCATAGAGGCTGTTCTAAAGGGATGTCTTACAATATCACCTGACATGTTTAATTTCGTAAAACCCTGGCAAAAGCAGTACGTTGGAATGGCTACACATCAGTGTGGACTTAAAAAGACGTTAGTGTCAGGTGGATACACTGTTCTCTGGTGATTGGTTAAGGAAAACTAAATCCACCTCCCACCCCTGGAAATTGGTTAGAGTGAACGCAATGTCAGACTGAAGTTGGAAACAGAGTGTAACAAGCTGTCTGATATTTGACAAGTGACTTCCTTTCCTTTAAGGCCCTGACACACCAAACCGACTTCAGAGAACTAGCAGCAAAGGCCCCTGCTGCGTCGTTTGATGTTGCCCTGTCTCTGCCAAAAAGTTGCACATGAACACACCACAAAGACTACAGCTGACAGCGAACCAGCTGCTCGCTGAAGGCCCGACAAGGGCTCTTACAGGTATACAATGGAGTTCCTCAAGGTTCTGTTTTAGGTCGCCTTCTGTTTTCCATTTTCATGCAATGACAACTCTGTTTGAGTTGACAATTTACAAGACCAAAACAGTTTTGTTCACCCCAGAGATTTTTCCAATTTACAGCAGCTATATGCATTATTTTTCAAGCCCACTGAGATTACACAATGCCTAAAAATCTGTCCATTTGGGAAAAACATTAAAAAAAAAACATCCTATAGAGCCTACATCCTATCTTGTAACTAACTGCTCTCCAACTGCCTTCATCATTTTGAAACCATAAGACAACAAATTGTGAAGATGGCTTATTTTAACTCTTGCCACCTACAAAAGGTTACCATGTGTAAGTTCTGCACCATAGGTAGAGTAAGAATTTGGTGTAAACAGCGCTACTAATCTGTTTTACTATGCCGGAGTAGAGTTCAGACAATGAACGATAAGCCAGTGAATCTGCTACATTAAATTAGTCTGTGCTGCCTTCAGTGCAAATCAAGGACTGCAAACAATGCCAAGCAAAGATGATCTTTAGTACTCAACCAGCAGAAGAACATTTACTCAATTATATTTCATTTTTTAGGGAACAGTACAGATTCAGGCTTTTCAGTAAATATTTGGGCCTGGAGCTCCAGAAGCCTGATGCAGAGAATCTTAGAAGCTTTCTTCATCTACATCAGGGGCAAAACGAAAGCACCTGAGGGGTTGTTTTCTGCCAACAGCCATCAGACTCTACAATGCTTACTGCCTGCTAGAGGCTGCTGGAGGGCAGATCTCCTGCAACATCTACTCAAACTGCCCTGGTTTGCTTTGTACACGTTGCACTGATCTGTAAGTCATTTGATTCTAATATGGAAACATTTCTCCATGCAATTTTCCCCCTCCTTTCATTATGACGGTATAATGACAGTGACATTTAGAACAGATGATGATGATGCACATTCATTTCCCTCTCCATGTCTCTCTCTAAACATCGGACCTAATGCGATTTAGTTTAGTGACTTTTTCTTCTGCAGGTTCTTCTCAGCCTAAACAGATACGACCAGCTTTAGTTCTAACAGCAACTGTTGTTGCTTTCTCTGTTTTGTCTTTTATGGCAAAAGACAGCTGAATTACAGAACAGTCTGATTTATTTCCTGATATAATTTATCTCCTGTAAACACAGACTGTTTACTTGTTTGGTCAAACTGCCAGAGACAAATAGATTTTTGAGCAGCTGGCATACTTGTGGTCAATCCACATTTTCTTGGCTTGATTTTAGTGAACTGTGATGAACTGTCCAAAGTTTAAATCCAAAAGAAGATATGCGTTTTTTCAATATGTGAGCCAATATTGACTGTCATAATATACTGAAGTAATCCTTGGATGTAAAATCATAAAATATAGATTTACTTTTGAACAATAACCTACAAATAACTGACAATAACTTTAGGTTGTCTGTCATGGAAAAAGTAAGCAAGTAAGATGATTTTTGAGACTGATGGTGACTTGTCAACAAACACAACTCACTTGGCCTTGACTGACAGATTTGCCTGGAAAGAAAATTACTTTATGCACTGAATTTAAAGATGACTTGTATGACAGGTCAGCTGGTGAATTACACCATTCTTAAATACATACTACTTACTGTAGCCTCAGCCTCAATGTAAACTCCAACTGTAATAGTAAAAGAACTATAGTCTACATCTGACATCTATAAATTAAAATGAATTCCAGCTGCTTTATTTACTGTGAGATTTATGCATCTTTAATTTTCAAATAACCTCAGTTGTCATGGGACTGTGGCCTTCTGGTCAAAGGGACGTTCTTGATTCATCGGTCACTGTTACATGACTACTTACACTGTTTAAGTTGGCCAATGCAGCTACAGCACAACCTGCAACTCCCCTGACCGCAAGCCACAGTTACATAACGCACGTCAAATGGGGGGAAGATGTCGGCTATGACAGACCTTTAGGTGGACTGAACTGCTTTAAACTTTTCCATCTGCTTTGTGTTATGTTATTTCAGCTGTCCTTTATATGCCCAGCTCCTCAAAGAAAGTAGTACAGAAAAAACAACATATGGATACTGGCTGATGAGAATCACTGACAAGATTGGAAAATGTTCAGGATGATTTCAGCAACATAAAACTTCAGTGAACACTTTCAAGCCTTCTAAATGTTGCGTTATTTTTGCTAAAAAGCGGACCTGCCTCCTGGCAGTATTTAACTTACCTCCAGCTGTACTTTCCTTCAGGAGGTGGCTTCCACAAGTAATAACAGTCAAACAGGAGGAAAATTAATACCCTGCAGCCAGCAAGCCTCGTGCCACATGCATTTCACTTTGTGGGCCCTAAATGTCTATTTGCACAAGTTAATAATTAATGACTCATTTTTTAAGGTAATATTTTAAATATTTTATTTATACTCCTCTGTATTTAATCCCTTCATATATGATGCAACTCTTAATCTTTCTCTGAAACTGCCTCTGACCAGGATTTTTGCCTTCAGGCCAAGTTTTCTGCAGTATGTGGTCAGTCCGTCAGCAATCCTTTGGTCCAATAAAGACTGTTTCTTTCTCTCTCCCTCCCTCGAGTCAAACCACAATCCCTCTCGGAGTCAGTTGTCTGCTTGGGTAATGGAAAAGGAGTATTTCCTGCTAATTCTTGCTAATTCCTTTTCCATCCGTGGCGGGGCACAAGGCGGTGGTTGCAACTCCTCCAGCGGCTCTCCCGCCTCATCCTATCATAGACTGTTCATCAACATCCCCCGTTTTGTTTTAATTTCACGTTAGGCTCAAGTTGGATGCTGCCAGTTAGAGCCTGCTCAACAGTTTTCACTGTAAACATGATGGCAAATATATTTCATTTGTACTGAGGGGACAAACGGAGCCAGTTGCAACACAAACATGACTACAACAAAAATAAATGGAGAGAAAGGAAAAAGAGATGAGCTGTAAACATGAGGAACAAATTAAACGAAAAATGAATGAGAACAAAAGAAACAGTCTACGCTAAAGCAACTTGCTGTGAGGCTTTCCCAGACTGTAAAAAAAATAATGGATGTATCCACCATAGTTAAGCCTCAAATCTGGTGATTTGGTCGACGCATCTTGGGTTTTTTTGGAGCCAGAGGTAACCATATTTGGACGAGAAGGTGGAGCAGTGGAGGAGCAAGGAGTGGATCTGACTCACAGACTGTGGTGTAGCATTGAAGACAGCCTGTCACTCAAAGCAGCCACGTCCTTAATTATGTGTTTCTAATAAATGTGGACTTAAGATAGGGACCAAAACAGTTTTTGCAACAGGCTGAGTTTAACAAATGAGTTTATTTTTGCTGTAAAGTTGGGCATTTTCACATGGGGGTCCATGGGGGTTGACTCACTTTTGGAGCCAGCCTCAAGTGGCCATTAGAGGAACTGCAGTTTTTGGCACTTCTCCATCGGCTTCACTCTTCAGCCCCACAAGTTACTGCCTGGGCTGCACTTGGAGTGCTTTGAACTGAATATTAATGTTAGCATGATAACATGCTCACAGTGCTATCATGCTAATGCTTAGCAGGTGTAATGACTACCATTTTCATTAACTTAGTTAAGTATGTTAGCATGCTAACCTTTGCTAATTAGCATTAAACACAAAATACAGCTGAGGCTGTTTTGTGAGTAAAGGCTTTTGGCCACTGAGTCAACACATGCTCACTTTGACCTCGTCACATATTGACGTTTTGGTCATGGACTTTCCATATCCACATACGACATGCAAGGCACCCTGGGTACATTGGTTGTTGACGTTCTGGGACACCGTGTCAAGTTCTGCCTGTTACAGACATTTCCGTTCTTGCAGGAAATTTAACATTTACATACAGTCTCTTTCAGAATGAAGACACTACTTTGGAACAACACTGGAAATTGACAGGTTTTTTTTGCCTTCAATAACAAACACACATGGTTAGGCTTAGGCAACAAAAACACGTGGTTAGGGTTAGGAAAAACCCCAACAGGGTTTGGCTTAAGGATCTTACTGGACGTGAACACGGCTCTCTCTCTGGTGAAAGTTGGTGTTTGTTTGACCCATGCACCACCCCTCCCGCCTGCCCCACTCAGACTTTCACCACCTTAACTTTCATCCTTGTCCTGCCACATTTCCCCCTGACACCGCCAGGCACCGTTAAACAATAATGGCAACCGCCCACGTATCATGCCAACGTTAAAGCACACCCTTTTTTCGTGGTTTCTGATGCCACAAGTCACTGCCCAGGTACCGGATTTCAATGACTTCTGAGTGAGACCACGCTCTCTGAGTCTGTTTTTTTTCATCTGATGTTTTTGCACATCTAAAAATAAATATGACCTCATGTTGTGTCATTCACGTTTGCACACTGAGTCTGAAACTGGTCCATCATTAAAATGTTTGTAACAGGTTCAATTTCCTGCATTTTTCACATCCATCAGAGCCTTGAGAGACATTTGATTAAGAATCAGTGAAGAAAATGTGACAGGGGAACGGGGCACACAGAATCATTTCATTTCAGCAGATAGCTCACGTTCAGCAGGTTAGAAAAGAAAAGAAAAGAAAAGAAATCCATCATTCAGGTGGATGATGATGAAGAGGAGGAGGATGTGGATTGCACACAGGATGTGGGGGACAGACAGGGAGGACAGACCCGCCCCTTTATGCAGCTGCGGTGCCAAATGCAAGACAGGGAGGGAGTGGTGACAGCCAGATAGATAACTCCAGTGAAGAGGCAAAGGAGGAAATGTGCCTTTTCATTTTGTCATGTTGCAAATTTTCACAACAAATAAAACAAGAAAATGCGTCTGAATCAGTGTGCAAGGTTGCTGACCCCTGCTATCGTTCATTTACACAGACTACCCACATATTTGTGATATGGAGCTGGTTGAAACTCGGCAAAGTATCTCTTTAAGATTTATCAGTTTGAATTTAAGTGTTGGACAGACCAACAGTCCAACATTGCCATCCCTTGGACCATGCTGCTGAATGGCTACAAAAGCAACTGCCTATTTTTCCCAGCGACATTTGTGATAAAAGACAACCAGACCACATGGTTGTTACTTATTGTCCACTGCCCTTATAAAGAGCATAGAAAGGCTCTGGCGGCATGACGGTAGTACCCCAAAGGATGCTGGGTGCGGGTTGAAAGAGGATCCACGAAGAATGAGAAGCATGCACTGAGAGAATTAACCCCCATAGATGGCACCAGGCCTGCTGCTCCCCCCCTGTTTACTTGATTATAGAGGACAGAGACCACATAACATTGGGTAGGGTTACACATTCTCAACCAGGGAGGTCTATGAGGCACTGCGTGGTCACTGATGTTATCTGAGAGGATTATGGATGGTACACAGTAAGGTGACTCTGATACTTTCTCCTACTTCATGCCAGATGCTCCATATTTTGACATGTTGTCACCAAGGTCCCAGAAGAGTTCTTTCCCAGCCAACTACACCTCCGAACTCCTATTGGCTGCTGTCTAAAGGAGTGGCTATGGTTCTGTATGTCTAGCCTCCTACTTGTCAGTCTCATCGGACAGGAGGTACCGTAGAGAGGCTTGCCCCTCCCTGCTCAGTGCTCTTTTACACACAAGCAAACCCAGCTTCTGTTATGGCAGGGGCTGCACATTGGCATTTACCAAACAGCCACGGCATGCCACTCTCCCTGACAGCACCTCCCCGCCTCCTCAGGAGACAGACAGACAGGCTGAACTGAGCTGAGAGCAGACTGTAGTGGACTGTCTGACACACACGCCCTCAGACAAAGTGGAGAAACCAGCTGAACACATGTCACCAGGTAAGCTCCGGTTTAATATTCGTCTCGTATCTCTCAGCCAGTGTTGGATTGGATAGTTAATCAGGGGCGAGATGCTAAATGTTGACCTTGAAAGTCTTTCAGTCGGGGACAGGCTGATCTAAATTCAGGGTCAGAAAAGCTTTTGACTCCAAAGTGATTTAACAAATTGTGTGTGGAGGACCTTTAGGCCTGTACTGAATACTAATCAGACTTTCAGGGGAACAACTTTGCCATTTAAAGATTAAATGTTGAATTATATTTACATTTTATTTAAACTTACTGTACAGAAATGCACTTGAACCAACACAAACACACACACAAGCATGTGAATACACACACACACACACACACACACACACACACACACACACACACACACACACACACACACACACACACACACACACACAGCTTCTATTTTAACCTTGCCATGTCAACATACCTTGGTTTTCTTCCTTGCGTGAAGTCCCTGGCAGCTGTTTCATCCTACGAGCTTTGGCTCCACATACCACACAACGAGGCTTAGATGCCACAATGCAACTCTGACCCTGTTGCTGTTGGACTGTGACCAGGACTCTAGTGGTCCAAAATCCCCAGACTCAAACACAGAAACTGAAAAGAGATCACAGAACTTCTAGGAAGTCTTTGTGGAGAGAGTGAATAATGTGAGTTTGACAGAGAAAAGAAGAGACAAATAGAGCAGGAGGGAAAAGGCAGCTCAGGTCCAAACAGTTGGCTTTGGTTTCTAAATCAACTCCGAACAGAAGACAAGGTTTAGAGTTATGCGCTGGAAAAAACCGCAGTCTGTACAGCCAAAAAGTGGAGGAGAGGAATGATTTTTCCGGGAACAGAACATAGACAGAGAAACATGTAGATGTACATACTGTACAGACAGATGGGTAGAGATGCATGAGGATAACTCTCATTCTCACTGCGAGGGCTCGAGTTCAGGATTACTGTAATTGTCTGAAACTTAAGAAGTCAGGCTCCCACAGTGGTGTCAAAAAGTGGTTCTCTCCAAACACAGAGTGCACGTATGTGGGTGGTTGGGACAGCATGACTATCCAAACTGACAGCTCACCCCACGTGAACCAATGAAAACAAAAACGTTAAAGAATGTCTGTAATTTCAAAAGTCGTAAAAAGACTGCAGTGAGGCTGTATTTGAACTAAATGCCAATTAGCTAAGCTCACAATGACAATGCTAACATGCTGATGTTTAGCAAGTACAATGCAGGTACAGAGAAGCTTGATTTGTGTGGTATGAAATTACCCAGATCTTCTGCATCATGGGGCTCATTTAGCAAGCGCACTAGAGACTTATGGCGGCTGAGTGGCTAACTTCTGTTTTAGCCTTATGCTAACTTGAATAGGGACAGGGATGATTTAATGCTGCAGCTCTTCTAGAGAGAAATGTCATCGGACCAAGGGAATCGAACCCCAATACTGAAACAAGTCTTTTTGCTGGGTTGTAACACTTAAAAAATGTATCCAATGACATCTCTTTTGCAATGTAAGTCTATGGGAAAAAAGGTCTTTTTAGGTCCCATGGAATTACTTAGTTGGCCACTATGTAAAATTGGCATAAAAGCCTGGCACTATTTCTGGGGGCTATGTACATTGAAGCATGCTAACATTTGCTAATTAACACCAAACACAAAGAACAGCTAAGGCTCATGGGAATGTCATCAGATTTGGAGGTATTTGGCATGGCGAACTGGATACAGCATTGCAGGCGGGTTATGGTTCATTCCCATGAAAGTTGCTCGGTGATGCATGAAGCCAAAAAGCTCTATTTCCACAGTATGAAATTACCTGGATCTTGTGCATCGTTAGGCCCACAGAGCAAGTGCGCTAGAGACTTACGGTGACTAAGCCGCTAACTTCTAGTTTGGCCTTACACTAACTTTAATGAGGATAAAAATGATTATCTGTGCATCTTGTCTAGACCTTAGAAATGTCATTGGACTGGATTGATCAAATCCCGATGGAGAAAAGAGTCATTTTGCAGAGGTTGTGATTCTCAAACTGATTTATAAACAATGTAGGTCAATGGAAAAATAGTATTTTTAGGCCCAATTGCATCACATGAGAGACCCAGACGCTGTACTTCCACCTTTGACCACTATATCAAATTGGCCTCAATTGGTCCGGTGCTGTACCTGTGGGCTTATTGTAGCATGATGACATCTGCTAATTAGCACCAAACACTAAGAACAACTGAGGCTCATGGAAATGTCATCAGTTCTGCAGGTATTTGGTCATAAACCAAAGTGTTGGCACAAAGTTTGACTTCATAATACTGGATGAAAAGTCAAGAGATCATTAAAGTAATTCATCCTGAGGGGGGCATGAAACCGTGTACTGAAATTAATGGTAAGCCATCAAATATTTTTTGAGACATTTCAATCAAAACAACAAATGTCAGTTGCATGGCGACATTAGAGGAAATATCAGAGGATCATAAAAGTCTGTAGGATTCATCCTCTGGGGACCATGAATGTCTGCACAAACTTTCTTAGCAATCCATCAAACAGTTGTTGAGATATTTCAGTCTGGACCAAAGTGGCAGAACAACCAATCATCATTGCCAATCATCACTGCACTGCACTGCAACATATCATTGCTGGTATTAACCAACAATGAGCATCAGTGACCTAATCTTACCTGTTACTGACTTAAATGTGAAATCTAAAATGATCCCTTCATTCTCATTCAAGCATTCATCATGGCTTCTTTGGGAGGTCGCCCCTGTTGCTGTGTCATGAGTTCATATTTAATTTGTGGCTTTGGTAAAGAATGCTGTGGACAGAAATGTTGTGATTATGAGGTTTTTGCTGATGCAGGAAGTCTGAGAGGTCTGTGTGAGAGGGGACACATTTACCGCAAGGAGGAGAGCAGCTGTGTTGGGAACAGCAAGATGAAAAGAACCCAAATAAAAGAAAAAGGGATGCTTAAAAAAAAAAAAAAGAAAAATAACAAGGCTTTAGCTCGATACAAAGGAAATCTTGATTTTAAAAACTCAAGGAGAAAAATTAAACTCACTCTGATGCTTGACTTTGGATTGAGTTCAGTGTGTGCAGACGTAGCATTGGCTGGGGCCTGTTTGGGGAAAGGCACATTTTTTTTACGTTTCATTTCTTGGGTTTCCTGTGAGGTGGGCCTGCTGCTCCGAGCATACACAATTAAAACCTGCGCCACGGAAATGTGGAGAGTTAGGCAATGACTCTTGGGAATTGCCTAACCCTAACTCTACTATATTGTTTCCTCTGTGGTAACCAGTCAGAAAGTATGTCTATATAAAGTAAGAAACTTGTGGGCTGCAGCAGCTTGACTTTGTTTTTCTGACAGCAAGCAATAAATATATTCTTAAAATATACATCTCTGTTTCTGAATGTTAACGTTATACAGCTTTTGATACTGGCTACTGATATCACTCATATCTGTGCAGTAAATATGAAGAGTGAGTGATGGATAGCTTAGCTTAGCTTAGCTTAGCTTAGCGTAAAGACTGGAAGCAGTGGAAAACAGCGAGCCTGGCTCTGTGTTTTTACAAAGGGGTTGCACTTAAAGAAATTATTTGGATTATTTTGTCAGGTTAATGTATTTTAATTAGATATAAACTTGCAATCCATTTGAGTCAAGTAAGTTCAACATAAAAAAATATATATATGTAAACAAATAAAGTAAAAGTGAGATGCATAGACAATTTATGTAACTATAGGTCATAGACTTAACCTAATTGACTTGAAAATTCTATGTATTTCAAATATGATCAACACATTTGAAATACAAATATTTTATCAATAGTAATTACATATACTTTATTAAACTTCAGTAATTACATACATTTAAATAATTTGTTTATTATTACTATTATTATTACTACTCTTATTATAATTATTATTTTTTTATTCACTCATCTTATTGTTAAAGTAAACTCAACAAATTTGAAATAGATAGAATTTATTAAAAATAATTACATACACATTATTTAACCCTCCCAAATGGGCTGGGTTTCTTGGGAAGAAGGCAATGAGCACCCAAAGAAGAAATTGCCCCCAAAAATAGCAAGAAATTAGTAAAAAGAGAAAAGTAAAATAAACAAACAACCCCCCCTTCAAAAAAAGAAAAACAAACAAGTAAATGACCTGGATAAAATTCTTTAAAATTATAATAATTTAGTAACATAATTTGAAATTATAAATACATATATAATTAAATTATTTACCCTGTTGACCCAGACCAGTTTCACTCCTCCTGCCTAAAACTAACCAATCCAACCAACAAAAACAATGAGTACAAGCCAATCATAGGGAGAGTAGGGCAGTTAGCTAGCTGTTTCCCCCTGCTACCAGTATTTGTGCTAAGCTAACTGTCTCTCAGCTGTAGCTTCATATTTGGCTTCCTCACAGATAAGAGTGGTAACAGTCGTCTCATCTAACTCTCAGCAAGAAAAGGAATGCGTGTATTTTACAAAATGTGCAATCACTCATTTTGTAGAAGTGCTTTTTACATGGCAGACATCCAATCTTGGGATGAAACTCTTCATCTTTTATCTCAAAGCCCTGAAAGTGTTTCCATTCTGTTGAACTGCAGCCAGCAGCCTGTGTTCTCAACTTGAAGACTGAGCCAGCAGTGAGACTGATTGAGATGTCAGCAGTAACAGGTGCTCCGCTCTACACTGCTGATTGACAGAGTCAACGGTGAATGCTGCCTCTGCTTGCAGACAACATTAAGCTCCTTTGTTCATCTTAATGCCTGGCTACCTCTTGACAAAATCATTTATCTTGTTGTCCTCCCAGTTTGTTTGTCTACCTGGAGGACAATGAATGATCTTCTGTTGGTCTGTAAAATGAAGACACATGTCTGGGTCTCCTCTCATGACATGTACTTTAGTGTTACACACACGTGTGAAGGCTAAACTTAGACTCATCAGATCCAGTGCTGAAAGATCCTACTCAACATCATAAAACCCTGCTGGCATAACAACATACAGACTGTATCAGTTTCAATACATGGGCAACAGAACAGAACATACAGTGAGAAGGAACTCTGCTATGATAAGTGCTTTCCCAGATCAAGGAGACACAGCAATGGGCCACGAGATGGAACTGAACCTGGGCCGCTACCAGGTGAGCTACTCGGGCATCAATAGCCAAATTTCTGGACAGAAAAACATGAACAAACACCATGTATGACAGGCAAAGCTGGATGGGGCAAAGGCAAGACTAACAAAGTTTTAAAGCTACAATAGAGACACTGGTATCATATGAAACTAGACGACCAAAGACATCCATTGGTTCCAGGTTATAGTATCTTGTTGAAAAGGGGGTAAATAATGCTCCAAAGTTAGGCAACATTTTGGCGAGGGAAAATGTGGCACTGTCATTTTTCCAAAATGGCACATTTGAATATTTCTACATACTGGGGTCCCTAAACAGTCTTGGAATTAGATAAATTGGATATGACTGGAAAAATGGGTCTTGTTCATGAGTGAGGGTAGAATACACCGTGATATGGATCGGTGGTTTGGTGTGGCGTCTGCAGTGATGTGGGCACTGTGCTGAGCTGTCGTGGTGAAGAGGGAGCAAAGCCAGGAGGCAAAGCTTTTCATTTAGTGGTCCATCTACGACCTAACCCTCACCTATGGTCATGAGCTCTGGGTAGTGACTGAAAGAATGAGGTTGCGGACAGAAGCTGCTGAAATGAGTCTCCTATAGAAAGGTGGCTGGGCTGAGCTTTAGAGATAGGGTGAGGAACTCTGTCAAGCAGAGGAAATAGAGCCACTGCTCCTTTGCATTCAAAGGGGTCAGTTGAGGTGATTCAAGCATCTGATCAGGATGCCTCCTGGGCGCCTCCCGTTAGAGGTGTTTAGCATGTCCAACTGGTAGGAGGCCCCGGGGCAGACCCAGAACACGGTAGAGGGCTTACATATCTCGTCTGGCCTAAGAATGCCTTGAGGTCCCCCAGGAAGAGCTGGAAAGTGTTGCTGGGGAGAGGGACGTCTGGAGTACTTTGCTCAGCCTGCTGCCCCTGCGACCCGGCTTCGAACAAGGGGTTGAAAATGAACAAGTGACGTCTAGGATGATCGCAGCCTCGTGAAACTTTACAACCACAAACTAGAGACTTCGGGCATTCAGAGGATGTACTGCGTTCACAGGTGTATTGACAAAAAGGGGATTTCCCAGCAGTTCCCAGAACAGAAGTGCTGGACGTCCAATGGCCAAAAAGAAAACTCTAAATGTTAAAAGTATTTGATACCAAATCACAACATGGATTTTTCTATGGTGTTCCACAATGTCTTAATGTGGTATTTTGGCCTAGAGATTATTTGAAAATTGCTTGTGTTGCTGGTGGGACTTTGTCCACCTGTTCGTAATTCCCATGGCTGGCTTGAAGGAAAACTGCAGAGTACCAAAATCTGGCCTCAGATGTTACTCACATTCACTTTCTTCTTTACTTTATTCTTTGGTCAGAACCTTTTGTGTTTGCTTAAAAAGTGGCTTTTATTTTATTTGTAAGGTATCAGAGAAGTATCATCTTAGATCAGTTCCAAAACTCAGGGATCATAAGAGAAATAGTATCAGAAACTGTCAAACTATACAGAGCCCTGTGTTCGGACTCCTAGCCTAATTCTCAGATAATATTTGCACATCCTATATGTTAAACTCCACCCAGCTGGAAACTAGAAGTGCCAACATACTGTAACAAACATGTAATGCATAACTTGCCTAGGGGACCTGCATGCATGCATGCATGTACATTTGCAACATGTCAAGTGTAAATGTAAGCAGTGTTATCGTCTTAGTTGAAGAAAACGTGCCCATCCATATCTGTTTATTGCAGATTTGTTGCTGTTTACTGCCCGACATCGGATAGAGTGTGAATGACGGAGGTCAAAATTCCCAGCAGGGCCATTTGGTGGTGTTTGTCTGTTTACTGCATAGCTGACATTGTTTGGGGCTGCGGCTCGGTGGCTGCGGTTCCTCAAGAGGACAGCGAGCTGCCACAGAGGCTGGTGGTCAGGAGAGGGGAGGGGAACATGGGAGGAGGGAAGAGGTGAGGATGGAAGGGAGAGACACTGAGTGAAGGGAAGCAGTGACTACAAAGAGTATCGATTATTCTTTATCATATACGCTGTACAAAGTTAAGAAATGAGAGTCAGCAGAACCAGAGGGCAGGGGAGCCACAGTCAGAGACAGTTCAGTAAAGTAAACAAAGGATCTGACAGAAGACTGTAGTAGGAGGGAGCAGAGGGAGCAGGAAGGGAGGAAAGTAGTGACTCACAACAATGGTCGTCTGTATTTATGTCTGTAGGAGTATATTTTTGCTCCGCTGGCCATAGCTGCTGGGCTAAACAGTCCCAAGCTATTTTCAGCTCTCGTCCTGGATGGCAGGGCTGTAATCAAGTGAACATCAGGCCTGCCACTGTTGAATAATAGCAGCCTGATGCATGGAAGAAATGAAGCAGTGAGAGTGTGAGAAAAACAGAAGTCTTTGGGAAAAGAAGGGAACAAGAGGGAGGAAGAGAGAGAAGGCACTTGAGCGTAATTGAATGTTTGTGTTTTGTGCACTGCGCTACATGTGGGAGAATGAATAAGAGGCAGATTGTGAATGGAGTACAAAAAAGGGTTATTGCTGCTCAGTGTGCTCTTCCATCTGGTCATTAAATTAAGATGGAGTCTCCCACCAAAAATACCACAGCTGAACCTCGAGTGTACATCAGTGCCAAAATTCATCTGTTTTCCCCCTCACAAATCATGAATGTGTTCATTATTTTATTAGATAACCACACTATAACCGCTTCTGCCACTTGTAAAAATTCCCTAACATGTGTTTCTCATGTGTCACTGGCTAAATTCAGTCTCCATATTTGATTTTTTTATTTTGTTTGTTTTGTCAGATACCAAAAGACCCACCAGATAACGTGGCAGCAAGTTTGTTTGGACAGCTGAAGACAAAAAAGTGATGGAAAGACAAAATGGTAAGAAAACTTCCTAAAATTACAGAACTTTACTTAATTTGTGATGGATACTAAAATACTTTTTTTGTTTACAGGAAGTATCTTGTCCCATAAAACAACAGAGAATGGAATTAAAGGGAAGCCCCCGTACTCAGTGGAAACTCCTTATGGCTTTCGACTGGACCTGGACTTCCTAAAATACGTAGATGACATCGAGAAAGGCAACACAATCAAAAGAGTCCCCATCCAGCGCCGAAGCAAAGGCCCGAGAGCCAGCACTCTACCCAGGCACCTCAACCCTTCTGGGTGTGCCTACCGCCCGAGCGCCTGGGGATCTACTGGAGCTCTTGGCCCCAGGTCCCGACTGTCAGATGCCCATCACCATGGCTACACTTCCTGGGCAAATGATAACAGGTCACAACTTTCTCCCACTGGGCTTAAATCCCTTGCAGAGATGGAGGCCAGAATCAAGGAGTTTGATGAGCAACCTCTTGGCGAGCACATCAGACCTCATCTTCTCCGAGCCTCCAGTCTGCCGCTCACAGTATTACTGAGACAGGGATCAGAGTCCACAGATGAGCCTGGGAGCCTCAGGAGCTCGAGGGATCACCTTGGAGGGAGAAATGCCTCATGTGAAGACGTCTTCGACTCCTCAGAGAGCCCTCGACCCCAGGACTGCTCAGGGCTGTTGAGGCGCCTGACCGAGGCCCTTGAGCGTGTGGGGGAGCTGGAGATGGAGGTGAGGGTGATTCCAGAGCTCAGGGCGCATATCTGCATCCTCCAGGAGGAAAGAGAAAGGCTGCGCCTGGGCCTGAATCCACGTATTCCACCCCCATCTATGAATGGAACCACAGACCCTTACACCTCGTCCCACTACAGCACAATGGACACCAAAAGGCCACGGCATGAAAGTCACATAATGTTTCCTAGAAATCACCACGTCAGTCAAGATGACTCTAATCCCACACACGAGTGGAGGACTAGTACAGATCTGGACGAACTGCTGACGGTGACATCTCTGCAGGCTAAGGTAGCTGTGCTGGAGCAGAAGCTCCATGAGACTGGCCTGGAGCTGCAGAGGGCCTTAGGGCTGCTGAGGGAGCAGCAGGAGGAGAGCAGAAGGAAAGATGAGAAGATGGAGCACCTTATTAAGAATCCTGCTGTGTGGGTCCGTGCAGAGAGAGTGGTGGTAGACCAGGATGGAGATGACACGGTGGTGAGATCCATTGAACCATATAATAAAGTGTCAAGAAGTTCACTTGCAAGGACTGTCACCATGAACGGACAAGGAAGTCGACAAGAAGACCGTGTAGAGTCTCTGGAACCTTCAGATGAAACAGCCGAGGTCGTCCACCACATACAGAAGATCAAGAGGCTCCTGGAGGAGCAGTGGGAGTGTTTGTGTGCAGACCAGGAGTCAGGAGAGGAGGGTAAACCCCTGCAGCACCCAGACCCCAAAGTCAACTCCCTGCAGCAGGAGATGATGGGACTCGTTGACTTCCTCAACTCCTACTACACCAAGCAGGGACACAGTGATGGAGAAAGGATTCGACATGGAGGTATTGTAGTCCACAGATGGTACTTTATGTCAATGTAATGATTAAAAATAGTTCACTACGCGTTTAACCTTGACCTTGACCTTTGACCTTGTCGACTGGGTGCTGAATCACTAATGTAAATAATGACCTTGACCTTAAAACTTCGACCATCAAATTCTAATCAGTTCATTTATAAGTTTATAAGTGGACGTTTGGGCCAAATTTGAGTAAAATTCCCTTAATGCCTTCTTAACATATCACCTTGATGAAGGCAAGGTCACAGTGACCTCGACCTTTGACCTATGACCACAAAATTCTGATTACTTCATCCATGTCTCAAAGTGGACATTTGTGCCAAATTTGAAGAGTTCCCTACATGTTCACAAGAATGGGACAGACGGACGGTCGACTAACTGAAACTTGAAAATAACAACAAATTTGTACTTCATACAGGCTACTGTGTCTTGCAGGCTACTCTGAGAGGTGGTACTCTTGCATAGTATGAGAGTAGATTGAATCCTAATGTTGTGATAAGGACTTATTTAAAGGAAATAAGAAGTCTGTTTGCCACAAGGCAGAACAACCACTGCAGTTAGACTTCATATTTTCGCTTCACTCTTATTCCTTGAGGGTGAACTTTGATATTAATTTACCGGTCATCTGACTGATAAAAACATTCAGTTTTAGTGGCTTTTTGTTGACTGGTTGTATTTCATTGGCAATTATGAGTACGTAGCTTCCACCAAGGCTGATGATAAGTGTTTTGAACTGCTTTTATTATCAGCTTCAAAACATGCCCCTTTCAAAAGTGAAATCCTGAAAAGCTGAAATAGCAGCTTTGAATCTAAGAGCAAAGTGTTTTCAATAAACTGCTCTCTAAAAACAAGTGATTCAAGTCTTCAAACCTGCAAACATTATGGATATGAAATAGTGAGACTTTATCATTTCAAATGAGAAAAACCTTTGAAAGGAAGCCCGTGGGGTTGAATAGGATTATATAAATGTCAGTGTTGTGAGATGAACTTGTGGAGCTTTGCGTAGCGTAGTTTAGTCTACACTGTCAAATACTTGAGTGTACATTTACAGTAAATTACTGGCTACTTGTTGCATCACTTTCACAGTAAGTTACTGTATCACTTTTACAGTAATTTATTGTGAAATGACAGCTGTATACTGTGATCTCACAGTGGTTTTGCACACGACTGTGATTTAGCAATGCTCCTGTAAAATTACTATATTCAATTGTAAGCTTGCAGTTAAAGCCCATTACATTACTATTATTTAGCAGTGCACTTGTGTACAATTACTGTATTTCACTGTAATCTCACAGTTATACTCCATGTATTACTGTGATTTAGCAGTGCACACTTCTGTAAAATTACTGTATTTACCTGCATGAATTTCACAATAAAATCCAAAATATGGTTAAATATCACAGTTGTAGCCTTTAAGGTAATAATAATGTAATTTATTGTGAAATATTACAGTTACATATTGTAACTATATGGAAATAATTTGCAGTATGTATAATGACATAAAAAAAAACTTGCTTATGGTAAGGAAATTAGAATATTACTTGAGTAAAAGTCTGATATTTACTGTTCTTAAGTAAGTAAGTGGATCGGCAGTTTGGTGTGGCAGCTGCAGTGATGCAGGCACTGCGCCGGACCGTCGTGGTGAAGAGGGAGCTAAGCTGTAAGGCAAAGCTTTCAATTTACTGGTCCATCTATGTCCCAACCCTTTCCTATGGTCATGAGCTCTGGGTAGTGACTGAAAGAATGAGGTCACGGATACAAGCAGCTGAAATGAGTTTCCTCCGTGGGGTGGCTGGGCTCAGAGATAGGATAAGGAGCTCAGACATCCGGAGGGAGCTCGGAGTAGAGCCGCTGCTCCTTCATGTCAAAGGGGTCATTTGAGGTAGTTAGGGCGTCTGATCAAGATGCATCCTGGGCGCCGCCTGTTAGAGGTGTTCCACGCACGTTCCACTGGTAGGAGGCCCCGGGGCAGACCCAGAACACACTGGAAGGATCACATATCTCACTTGGCTTGGGAAGCCTCAGGTTCCCCCAGGAGGAGCTGAAAAGTGTCGCTGGGGAGAGGGATGTCTGGGGTGACTGCTGCCGACTGGGGTTACTTAGTTACATTACACCACTGGCAACACAGAAGAGGAAGCTTTTGTGTGGACTTCAGCTGTTGTTGAAAAACCAAATGCTCTATTTAATTTCACCAAAGAAACACTTAATGTCTTCAAAGTGTTGCTAAATGTGGGGAAAATCCACACATTTGTCTCACAGCACAAAATTCTAATTTGGTTACTATTTAGGCTACATCACAATGTTTCACTGTCAAAATCAGGCCCACAATTTACCCGTTATTTTACTCTCTTTATCACTGTGGCAATTTTGTCTACATGTGTGTTCTCAGTGGCTTCTGTAAATAAATGGTTGTGTCTGAAAGCACCATAATAAGCCGTAAACCATGATAAATATGTATTTCATAATGAGCGTGTAATGTTGTTGTTCAGCTGTGTGTTTATATTTCATCATATCCTCTCTGTTTGTCTTCTGTGTAGCCTCTAAATCCATCACAAGGACAGACGGATGCGCCCGGACGTCAAAAGGCCTACATTCTGTGGGTGTTAATGAAGGGTTAGTAAATAACTCTCTGACTTCAGCAACCTTTAGAGTTATGATTATTGCACAAACCATAGTTTTGGTTGACAGACACACTAACTTGAGGTTACTTAAGCTACTTTTGTATCATTCTGACTGAGACAAACATCATAATTTAAGAATGAAAGATGAATGCCACTCCCTCTTAAGTTGCCAGTTAAAAGAGAAAAGTGAACATTTACCGTTTCCCAGGAGCCTCTAAAGAGAGTTTATTTATTTTTTCTAAGTTATTATAGTAAGAAAGGATGGAAAGGGTGACTGTGGCAGTTTCCAGGACGGTTCTCTGGGGCTCAGGGTATTTTTTGGATTTGTTTTACCACAATATACGAGATCTGTTTGGTTGTCATCCTCTACGAGTGAACACAATGAGATTTACACTGTGAAAACGTCACACGGGCATTTTATTTAATTTGTTTCGACTTTTTCCTTTGATTTCCAGCTTTAAAGGGATTAGACTCAAACATTGACTGAGATATCTTGGAATATGAATAATGTAGTAAAAATCTCATCCAAAAATCTTTGTCTCGCTACTGAATAAGCCAACTCAAACATCACGGGGGGAAAAATGGTCGATTGACTTTAATGTTGATTCCTGATGCTGTAAATACTGGCACTGAAGTAAAAGTTTAGTTTTTACGACATTTAAACAATATATGAACTTCTCTTCACCCTCTGATCAGTGGAGATTAAGTTGCCAACATTTACCAGCACTCAAGTGGCAGACAGTTTTAATTTTCCGCCCTGTTCTCCGTTCTTTATTTCTTTAAAGACACAAAAGTGGAAATCTGGTTGGGCAGGACCAGAGTGAACAGAAGGAGAGCAGCATCAGCCCTACGGAGATGGCTGCTGCCCAGGTGGATGCAGACCCAAAGACGAGACGGATGGAGGGAGAGAGGCAAACGAGCCCAGACGGACAGATGATATCAGGAGGAGCAGGATCAGGGCGGACAGATGGAGGCGTAGCGTCTGTGGAGGCTGAGAAAACGGCCAAGACGAAACCACAGCCCCCAGCAGAACAGATGGAGGGGAGCTCTGGCTCAGAAAGCACCACCGGGGGCAGGTGAGAGGGCCGGAACGAACGCCTTATCAGGGTTTGTTTAGGAAATGTAACAGTGATGTTTACTCTTTAGGGAATAGCTCCTGTGGTTTTATTTAATCTCATGGGGATATGTTCCTAAAACTGTGACTCAAAATGTCTGTCTATTCCCTCTTTCCTCATGCTCACACACACACACACACACACACACACACACACACACACACACACACACGCTCTTTCTTCTAGAGAGACAGTTGGTGCAGATTTTCTGACTGCCTGTCAGTTCCTCCAAGATCACATGGACAACATGGAAAACCCCAATGATAACATGGTAAGCAGCCCAAGTCAGTCCAATCAAACCTAAAGAAACGTATTCATTCAATATTGAAGTGACTTACAGTAATGAAGTTCGTACATCTTAAGGCACAGAAAAAAACAAACCAAACTAGACTCGCACATCACATGTCGGCCAAAACGTTGTATCTGAATACACCAAAAGACTTCAGTTGACGGCCAACAAGCATGCCTGTAAGTTTGTTTCAATCTTACACCCTCTTTATTTAGAGTTGCTATCCTCATTTTCATTTCTCTTCTCATGCACTGAGCTGAATAGCCAATCAGAGTGATTTCATTCACCAACGGTTTCCGCCGTCTCCAATGCTAATTCAACATGCTGAATGCCGACTGTCGGCTTGGTGTGTCAGGGCCCTTAAGGTGATGGACAAAAATATCTTAACTACCTATACTTTGTCTGATCTTAAAGCTGCTTTAAAAAATGTGGATACAATTTGAATAATGTTGCTTGTGGACAAACCCACAAATAATAATCACTGAGCTCTGAAGTTCCTCTCTGCTATATGGGGCATTTTAGCATCTTTCAGCTCACTGTCTTTGTTTAATGCCCTGCAGCTTAACTTTTGATTCACTTTCACAACTGTCATCAACTTGTTTTTAAGTAGAAAGCTCCAATAAATCTGCCATGAAATCTGAGAGAAGTCAACAACACCAACAAACAAGATTATATTTCCCCTATAGTTAGCACATAGCTACATGTAGCAGTGTCTTGGTGTTTTGTTCTATCAATCTTATTCTGAGGAAATCTTAACTAGGACTTTAAGTGAAATCTTAACTTACAGAGAGTGAATACTGGAATAAGATTTGACTGGTTTGGTGGACAGAAACACTGCTCTAAATTCATACTGATGTTGCTCTGAGTCTCCTGAATATTTCATGATTGACAATATGACAATGTTGTCTTTAGAAACAAATTATTACTGCTATAAAGTCTGTTAAATGAAAGATGATTACCGGTATTCCATGTGGTATGCACTGTGTTGGTCAAATCCCTATGAAAATTCAATCACAATATGTTTCCCTCTTTTCCAGAGGAAGGCCCTGGTCGTGTTGTTTCAGCACTGGTTCACTGCAGCAGCAGAGGAGACTTCAGAGGCCAGCAGGGTGGCTATGTACCTGAGAGAGGTGAAGAAGACCACGCCCTCACTGCTGGCCTTCTTGATCAACCTGGCTGACGATAATGGCAACACAGTGCTGCATTACAGCGTGTCCCACTGCAACTACGGCATCGTCAGCCTGTTACTGGACACAGGTACTATTAATGTGTTGACACAGCTCTTTTACATTGGAACAGCTGACTTGTAAATACTGAAAGAAAAACACTTTTATTTATTTGCTTTTACAGGTGTGAGTGATGCGAACTTTCAGAACAACGCCGGTTACACAGCCGTGATGCTGGCCTCACTGACAGCACCTGATGGTCCAGGTGGCATGGAGGTGGTCCGCAAGCTAATGGAGCTGGGCAACATTAACATTCGCTCCAGCCAGGTAACACGTCCAATGCAAACACAGCTTAAATGTGTAAACATGGGTAATTAATGCAGTGGGTTTTTTAGATGAGTGGACTCTGGTGGACTCATTTGACTCCCAGTTCTCTGTGAGGGCTGTTTTCCAGTTTTCTAATAGAGGATTCATAGAAATAGAATAAGAGTAGAATGAACATTAACGTGTTTTCCATGGTCATTTGACTATGGTGACTGTTGTGAGTTGTTAAGGTGTCACCACATGTCAGTCCGTTTAAGACCTCAGGTTTGGCCTACAGTACACACTAAGCTGGCATTTACCTTTTGTCTTTCTTTTGTTGAAGCTCATCATGTAGCCTGGGCCTATAATCAGAATCAAAACAGAAATGGTGCAATGCAGAGAACCATGGCCTCTGATTTGGAAGTGCTGACTATGACTGATGTGGAACTTTAAGATGAAGCACTGTTGTTGAGTTCACTCGTTCAAAGACATACTGATGCTACAACATCGCAGCTCATCTCCGCAGGCTGTAACCTGTTTACATTTGTCTATCGCTCAGTGCAACGTCACGTTTGGTTGCCCTGATTGGATGTAGCTCTGTCCAGCTGCATCCTGAGGCATTTTGATCAGCAGCCCTTGAACTGATAATGAAGTGAAAGGGTTCCAGACTAATTCACATTTGCAAAATGGTGTGACAACGCCAGGCAAACACTAGGGACAAAAAAATCAGGATATTGCCACTCTGCTGCTTCAACTTTGTCCATTCTTAAAAAAAAAATCTTAAAAAAAAAAAAAAGTCTTTTGTTACTTCCCAGATTTGATTAAAGTGCAATACTAAATCACTAGCGTCCTTCAGCAGGACACTGAACCTCAAAGGACAAAATTAGTTGAACTCTGACATCTTAGATGAACAGTATCTAAATAGGGGGCAAAGCAGATAAATACAGTGGGTTTTTACCTCTGATGATGATAACTAATCTCTGCTCATTTTCTGTCTCTGTCTCTCTTCACAGACGGGCCAAACAGCTCTGCACTTGGCAGTGAGGCACGGGCGAGTTGTGATGGTTCGCCTGCTGCTGAGCTGTGGCGCCGACACAAACATCCAGGACAACCAGGGAACCACGGCCCTGATGTTCGCATCTGAGAGGGGCCACACACACATCGCAAGGCTGCTGCTGGAGAGGAGCCAGTGTGACCTCACCCTGTCTGATAAGGTGATACTGCGGAAAACCCATGGACAGTTTACGTCCAATAAAATCCTCTTACCCTCTGACAGGGAAACAATAAGAAGTGTGTCTTCATTTTAAGTGCCACTAGTGTGAGATGCAGGTTGTCTGTGATGCTGTTTCTGGTCATAATACTAAAGGAATCATGGTTAACTGGACATGACATGCCCCCTCAAAAAGAAAAAATCTACAGGCAGCACCCAATTCAAACTAAATGTCAGAAATATAGAGTTCATACGATGACTCTAACTCCATTTCTCTTGTGAAATCCTGTTATATTTCTTAACAAAACGCCATATCTACTGTTCTATTCACATAACTGAGCACAAAAAGGAGCTTAGATGTATGAAAGCTCGAATGTTTTGACTCACACTGTGTGGACGTGGGTGGACTGACAGTCTGGATGCAGTGGAATGGAGCTTTCCCAGGATTAATCAGGGCTACAGTAAGACAAATCTCCCTGGGCTGAGATGAGCTAATCCGCTAACAGTACCTTATCTGCCAGTCTGGAGTGAGTGGAGGCAGGGAAGAGAGCAGAGAGGATGGGATGCAAATGTATCTTCTACTTTTGACACAGTCTGCATTTTAAGTAGAGTTTTCAAGAGTGAAAAAAAGACCATCAACCACAGGCGTCCTACCTTGACTCCAAACCATGTTTCACCTTGACACAAACCCAATTAATTAGACTAATTTAGTTTTGATTAAATTAAATCGTAACCAATTTATATTAAGGACCAAAAAGGCAACCTTGCAGAGAGTTTTGTTATTTAATTTGTCTTCTGGGAGCCTTAATTCTGCATCTTGATGAAACTATTTACATGTAAACAAGACTAAGGCCCAGTCCCATTTCATATTTTTCCCTCAGAGCATAGTTATAAGGGGTAACAGTTGAAAAACTTCTATAAAATTGGACAACCCTTCAAGACCCTGATATGTCATCAGTAAGTGTCGATGGCATTTTGACAGATGCCATCTTCTCTTGCGTGGGCTACAGGCAGCTTTTAGCAGTTGTTGGGATGGTTGCGATTTTTTTTCCAACTTAAGTTTCACACTATCAATCAATCAAACAAGTCATCAAATAAAAAAGAACGCTGCTTCATTATCAGGCCACTAGTGGTGTTCTGTAGGCTAACGTTAGCAGCCTCTGCTCCTACCCTGCCAGTCTGCACTGGTATTAGATAAGTGTTAACAAGTGCAGCATTTTCTCTGCTGAACTTTAGTTACATGTCGGGCGTCATATGCCATCATAAGGGGGAAAAAGTGACATGGAAATATGTCAAAATACAGGACTGTCATGCACAAATCAGCAATAACAATGTAATGTTAAGTAGCTAGGTAGTTAACAATCAAGACATCAGCATATTCCTAGTGATTTTTTGGCATGCTTGTGAAAAAGAAAAGGACCATATTACATTGAAATGACATTAAACTAAGATAATACAACGGTTTTCATAATTTTTTATTTTTTTTAAATCTTTACGAATTAAACACAGTTGTGGTTTTTCTGTTGCTCGTACAGCCATCTTGCTGCTCACAACACTGTTTGGAGTGCCATGTAGCCCCAACACTTCACCCTACTACTACACCTGAGTGTTATGAGAGAGCATCAGCAAAATGGCTGCACAAGCAACAAAAGAAATTCGGTTCAAGCTAACTATTGAGTTAGGTAATGTTCCATTGTTATTAATAATTTGTGCAGGACAGTCTCGCTTTTTCATATATTTCCATGTTCCATTTAAATTTAACTTAAGTCCAGCAGAGCAGTGCAGACAGTGCGGACACGCTAGTGGCCTGATAATGGCCTTTTTGTTTGATGACTTGTTTGATCAACTGAGAGCGTGGAGTGTCCGAGCCATTTCTATCTTCATCAGACACACTATTATAAGATAATTACTGCCATAGCTGCATCTTTTTATGTAAACACCATCAACGCCTACTGATTTTGTGTCAGGGTCTTGAAGCGTCGTCCCATTTTATAGAAGAAGATTGTAACCACTGCCCCTTGTACCTCTGTTCTGAGGGGCAGAGTTCACTTGAAACGGAGGGGTAGGGGTAAAAATAAGAAATGGGATTGGGATTGGGCTTCAGTTTGCATTCATGCTGGCACCTCTCTGAGGCTGTACGGTACTTCGTAGCTGGCCATCAGTGTTAGAGTTGATATTTGGTTGAATTTTGATTGTGATGTCTGGTGACCAAAATGTCACAACGTCTAATGCCAACGTCAGTTTGACATAGGAAGATGATGACTGATGGCGTTGAAATTTCGTTGTTGTGTTCTTGAATGACCAAAATCCAATACCTTCCAAACGTCCTGAACCAACATAATCCTGGCGTAGAATAATAACGACATTTAGTTGTAATGTACAAAGGTCAAAACCCAATGCCTGCTAACATTATAAAGTTAACGTCCAAACAACATGAAATTCTAACAAATATAACGTAACCTAAGAGTCCGACGTCTGGTGACAGCTGGGTAATGTCATCATGACAATGACAGCGCTAACATGCTAGTGTTTAGCAGGTATGTTTACCATGAACAACACTTTAAGCATGTTAGCCTCTGCATAAAAACATAAAAATGGGTACTTTTAAGTGTCTACTGTGTATAACTTAATATGAGTTCAGAATTTAAAGATCTGTGTCTTTTTTTCTTTTCTTCCCACAGCGCGGTCAAACTGCTCTCTCTATCGCCATGCAAGGTTCCCACACTGATACAGCCGCCCTCCTGCAGGCTCACGCTAAAGCCCGAGCTTTGTAGTGCTGGAAAACTGGAAAAGAATCTGCAGACATATGATCCTCTCACATCTGCTCTTTTCTATCTGAAGAAAAACCTGACACCAGGTTTAAAGCTGACGCTGTCTGCTTGGGTTGAGCTGTTGCTGCCATATTGTTTTTAAATCCTGTACATCTGCACAAGCATTAGCTTGAGTTCTGGATGGGATTAGATCATTGTAACAAGACTCACTGACGAGTGAGGTAAAGCTTAGATGTGTTTGTCATGATTGCTGGAGCAGTGTACAATAACTGTCTTTACTGTTGATGTGAAGACATCATAGTTATGTCTGATCTTTGCACATTCAAAAAGAGTGCTCCAGGGATGATGTTAGCCTAGCATTGCACTGGTTCCCTCATCAGCCTATGGGATTTTTCCATTGGATTTTGGATTATTGCCAAAAATAAGATCTATGACAAACAAAGGTTTATAATTCTTACAGGTTTTGTTCAGCAAGATAATTGAACATCACTTTCATGATTATTGGAGCCTAAATGCCAGAACTAAAAAGCTAACACTGAGCTATAAACGAGCTACACTACGGTCGCATGACCTAACGTCACCACTATAACAAGACTGTAAAACCATGTTCAGCGCGTCTTGGAGTGATGACGTTCTGTAGTCTTAATTAGCCACTTGTTAGCAACCGCTGTAAGTCGAACTCAAGTTCATTTGCCCCCTAGGTAAAGTATGTTTGAGCAGGTGTGAACACAGCAATCACACTCAGGTGCGCACCAAAACAACCGGACCGAGACCTTCTTGAAGAGGTGGTCTCGGTCCGGTTACAAATGAACTCTGGTGCAGTTCCTTTGTGGTGAGAATGTATTCCGACCTCGATCCGAACCAACTGCAGTCACATGACACATTGTCTTCAACGTCTTGAAGAAGAGTACACTTCTTCGACTTCCTGGACTTTTTCTGCATGGAAATTCTGACCATTCAAGAGCAAATTTCTCGCACAAGGCATTTGATCTGGTCCCCTTGTAAATGCTGCCGTGAGAACACGAACCAACTCGCGGCAATTACGCAAACTCTGTAACATAATTAGCCCGATTCATACCAAAGCAAGACAACTCTAGGTCTGAAAGCACCCTAAGACACATAGATGCTTTAGAGTTCATGAGTTAAGTATTTACTGATGTATTTTATGTCCTAAAACAAAATGTTGAAGTCTCTTAACCTTGTGTTAACCACAGACTTTATTTTAGGCATCTAACCAAAAACCCATTCGAAAAACCCATCGACTCTAAGACGAGGGAACCTGGAGTGCAAAAATGCGAAGTCATTTCTGGGGTTTAAGACTCATTGCTGGGGCACTAGAAGCTTAGCTTTGCGAACTATGCAATTAAAAGTATTTATTTTGTTTATTGCATTGGTCACATGAATATGTTGACAATGATCCAAAGGTGTTGTTTTATGTTTTTTTGAAAATGACAGATTGCTATTTGAATTCTTGCAGCACTTTTTAAATAAAATGTGTGTAAAATAAATAAAGGAAAAAAATACATGCTGCATGCCAAGCACATGAAATAAAGACATATTTTGGTGCCAATAAACCAACCTGTTGATTTCATTCACTAGTAATTGCTATACTGATGTATAAATTGCCTGTTTTTAATAAAATGACCGAAAACTGGAGCCACTGTGTCGTTTCAAAGAGGCAAACATGCCTTTAAATACAGTGGTTGAGCTGTCGAGCTGCATTAGGAACTCATTCATCAGCTTTGTAGCTGTAGTGACAAACCTGACCAGCAGGTGGCACAGCTCCTCCATTTCACTCCAGCCACCCAAACCAAAACACAATAACACACATTCAGAAAGCAACAATACACATAAATCTGGAATTCTAAAATGAGCATATCCAAGGGATTAGATCTAATCCCTTTCAAGTGTGACAGACAATTATAAACATGACACCCACCGAATTGTACTAATTCCACTGTGAGAGAGGACACAATGAGATTCACCTGCAATCTGACTGTATGGCAGCTGGTATGGCCTCAGTCAGGCGTGAAAGCAGATGTGTTTGAGGGGCCTTTGTTCCTCTAACCCCCCTGGGAAACAGTAAGGGACAGAGGTTTAGTTTTCCTGCAAGGACTTGAGATTATGTTGGTGAGATAAGACAAAAAGGATTGAGTGTGGGGATAGGGAAGAGGCTGGATTTCTGTCTGACAGAGCGAAGCCACCTCATTTCCCCCGAGGATTTTTTTCCAGCCTGGCTGACTGGCTGTCCTGGTGCTGTAATGACCCTGAGCAAATATATATATCCTCAGAAAGAGAGAGATGGATAGACGGAGATGGAATCAGCTGCTTCTCTATCATATATATGAATATAAGCGGACAAACACAATAAAGTGAGTCAAGTATGGAAATCAGTATTCCCTGAATGGATGTCCCATGTTTTTAGATGAACTACAGGATTACAGCATTTTAACAAAATGTATTCATATGTATTTATAGGCCACAGATGTAAAGGTATAAATGCACCATCCCCCACCCAAACAGGCTGTCACGCCACAGTGAGTAAAGGTTTTCATCTCAGCGTCTGTGCAGCAATAAACATCTGTGACGTCTACATGTCTGCTGCAGGATTTGCTGGACTAATAAAAAATACTTATTACACAATATCCTAATGGCTAGTGGTACAACAAGGAAGAGTTTGAAGGCATTTGCCCTGCTACGGTTTAATAACGATAATGGACTGGATTTATCTACGACTGCTTTTCTATCTGCTGATGAATCACTTTGTAAGTGGATGGATGTGAAAAGCGACTCAGTCAGAATGGACTCTAAACATACCGTGAGAGTAGCCTCTTATCTACTTTAACGTGAAAAGAAAAACCTGAATTCATAAGCAGTAAAACAGACCTTGCTGAATATGATACATCCAGGAGATTTTCTCTACAACAACCTCACAGGGCCAGTTAGCAGCTGATGTTATCAAACTTAGAGGTAGATATTGCTGTTACTGATATTCAGTCAGTTTACTGGCTTTACCTGTGCTGCATGTTAGCACTAAAGACACTATACCTCATCAGGAGACATGCTTGCTGTCTTAAAGGAATACTCCACTCCAAAAATGATCATTTATGTATCAGTTACTAACCCCAAGGTATGTTGAATTCATGAGGAAAACATAGTTTTTCTCACATGCCTTCAAGGTGAACGAAGAATCCAAAAAATTAGAAAATTCTCAATAAATTGAAGTCATAGGGGGCCGCATTTAACCACAGTAAAACTATAAGTTTGCAAACTCTCACACAACTCATTCCAAGTCCAAGTCTCATGTATTCAACCGTACACTCAGTACTTCCCAAACCTATGACTTCTTTCTAAAACCTTGGTAATTAAAACACTTCTGCGTATATGGCACAGGCGCACTACTTGACTGTGTCTGAGATGGTACAAAACATATTTTAGCCACCTAAAAATAAATCAATATCAGTTTTAGTGTACCCTATTTTAAGAATGTTTCACTGCTGTATCTTATTGTCATACAGCCTTTACAAACCGGGAAATAAAGCCATTAAATTGTTGTCTTCAAAGCCACCACACTCCATTGATAAAAACAGTAATTTTACCTCGCTGATTACAGGATTTGTGTTTTTACCATTGCCTCAATAATTGGTTTGTTTGTGTTACTGTGTGTGTAGCGACACCTATCAATGACAAAAGCTGCTAAGAGGCTGAGTAGGCTCATAACTGTGAAAATATCAGAGCCAAAAACTCACCATCTTTACCGAAAAAGCCGCCACTCCAGTGAATGAACAGGTAAAATAATGTGAAACCAATTGCACAATTATTTGTTTAAAACATGCGCAGCCTAAACAAATACTAAACAGCAGAGGCTACATACATATTCTGGCTCCTACAGTGTGACTTCAGTAAATCTCAAGTGACCCTAAAACACCCAACAAACCAAACTGGTAGAGCAGAAGCTTCTGTCTTATTACTTTTATGACTTTTTACATTCGAAGGGAACACAACAAACTTTCACTTACGTTTCCCATCAGAAAGGGCTGTCTGACTGGCAATATAAAGGAGTAGAGAATATTCTAAATATAGTGTTCACTTAAGCAGGTTCTCTACAGCCTCAAGCACAGATGGGCAGCGTGCCTGCACAGTTTATGCGTAGGTGCTTCAAGAACTAAGGCTTTAGCAAAAATTTATATGTTCCGAAGTACCGAGCACACGACTGCATAAATGTGACCTGGATTACGCTGTAAGAGCTGTATAAGAGTTTGTAAACAGATGTTTTGATACAGTTTTACAGTTGTTCAACAAAGCCCTCTGTGACTTTTGGACTTTTTTGCCTTTTTGGATTCTTTGTTCAACGTGGAGGCATGCCAGAATTTAAAGTTTTCTTCCCGAATTCAACATAACACAGGGTGAGTAATTGACATAGAAATTGTCATTAAGGATATGAAGTTTTCTTTCAAGGTGATCTTGTCTTCAACGCTGCATTCATGAGGCTTTTTTCACCATTTGGGGAAAGTAAATTTGTGGGCCAAAACAAACCAAAACAATGAGCTAAAACAGGCTTAAAGCTGTGAAGCATTGAGTGAGTTTGTCACTATGAACAAAACTATTCACATTAAACACAGTCATTAATCCATTGTTAACATAAAAAAGACAAGTGCTGCTTTAATTAAAACAACTCTTTGAAAAGCACTGAAAAATGAAATGTGCTAATTTGCAGATCTTCAATGACACAGCAGTATTGTCTCTGAGTCGTAGGACTGTGATATGAGTGATACTTGATATTCTATAGAAGAAAATGAAACAGCACACATGAGGGAAATTTTCAGTCAGATTTTATATATCAATATATAGAGATATTCAAAAGTAATCCATTACAGAAAATCAAAAAGTGGAACCAGTTTGGTCTTCATACAGTTTATCTTTGCATGTACAGTAAGTTGGCTGATCCCTGTCCGCTTCGTGAAAAATACTACAGGAAAATGAAAAAGTAACCAAAAAGGCACAAATAAACAAAAATCAATCATCTCATTAACACCAAGGTTTGGGAAGCGTTGCAAAGATGTGGGAGTATTTCTGCAGGGGACACCATGTTTTACGTGGGCTAACAAAGAAAAAAAAGGGGTTGCACACAAAAAGGATGCTAAATGGTGCACAGCAAGAAACAACACAAACCACTTTGGTGGATAATTCGGATTTCTTACAATCAGGGAATGCAGTGCTCTCCTTTTATACAAATAAATTAATATACCTGTCGACACTTTATCTAAAATCTTATGTACATCTCTTCTTTTACATAATTGTATAATACATTATCAAAAACCTTATGAAAACAATATTTACAAATCAATGAATCAAAAAGCACCCTCAAAGCTTCTCCAGTGTCTCACACACACATACAACACACACACACACACACACACACACACTCTCACACACACACCTGTGTATCCACACACCTTTGTACACGATTCTCTTCCATGCAATTCACGATACAGAAGGCATTCTAAGAGGGTTGTGCAACAAAGAGCATACAAAACAGTTCAAATATGGCTGTGGGATGAACGTTAGCACTCACATGCATAATAACACACACACACACACACACACACACACACACACACACACACACACACACACAGACTTTTAAGGTTCATGAATGAAGTAACAGTGTTAATGACGGGGCTAAACCGGCATGAAACATGTTCACTGATGGGACAACCTCATTGCATCAGAGTTGGATTTTTGCTTTCTGTGGTTACATCAGATGACAGGTCTTTTTTCACCACGCAGCCACCAGCTGGGCCCTCCCACATGGCACTATCCAAAACTGTCTGCTCAGATATCAGCCATCTCGAAAAGGAGGAGGGGAGCCGGCTGTGGCATCCAGCTTGCTTCTGTGAATGTGTGCGTGCCTACATGTATGCCTGCAACAATGAATGGCTGCATTGTCAGCTGGTGAGCAATTATGCATGCTGTTTGTGTTTTTGGAGGGCAAGTGCACATTGTCTCCGTCCTCTGGAGAGCAGCGTGAATTCGCTATCACTGCAGCCTGTGTGTGTTCGTGTGCGCATCTGTCACAGTCAAATAGTGGGTGATCAAATAAAATTCTTAACACTCAAGGATTTTTGTCAACCACAAAACACTGCAGTCTGACTAAACGCTGGCGTCTATTGCTTTTCTCAAACCATTTAACATCTACACAAGTCACAATAAGACACAAGTCCTGCGTAAAAATCCGCTTCTCTCTAACCTCACATCCTCTCCGCTCATCGCTCTAAATATTGCATGTCTCCATTTTCTTCCTTCCAGTCCGCAAACCTGCTGCACTCTCACATAACTCTGGGGTGTTGGAGGTCAAATAAAAACATTTCCCCTCAAATCGACTGTGTTCAACTGCACTCTGAGATGTTAGACAATTCGCCCTTAAAGGCGCGCCTCTGAACCATAGAGAGAGCACGTAACGTGGCAGGTAACCTTTCTCCGAAATCAATCAGAATGGAAACATTTTGAAGAAAAAAACATACAGGAAAACTACAACAGAAAGCTCCAGTGATTACATACATGACATTTGTGATTCTAACATGAATCTGTACAGATTGTCCCATCAACGCAGTTGCTGTCCCAGTTTCAGAGCTCCTCCTCCCTTAACAGCGTTCCCAGAGCTCCACGGTCCACCAGGAATAACACAAAACCCAAATTAATACATAAAGGACAAAACAGAACCTCTAACTAGCCCCGTCATGAAATATAAGACACACAGCACACACCGCACACAGTTATCAATGCAAAAGACTCAATAACAGGTTCCAGTCTGACTCCATATTCCAGGTTAGGTCAATGTTGGGAACACATTACAACACATTAATAATAATTCTGTAATTCATTCTCAGCATCTACTGGAGAAAGAGTGGATCCAGCTCCAGCACAGGAAAGGTATGAAACTATTGTGTAAGAATGCTGTTATTAAATCTGCTGTTTTTCAAATGGACATTGGCATAGGACATGGCTGTGAATGGCTGCATGTAACACTTGATGATATGTTGTTCGTACCTTCTGCAAACTCAGTCCAAGTCACCCCTGACCTCACTGTGTGTGCGTGTGCCTGAGCGGCCATCTTCCCCCTGAATCCGCTCTGGTGGGTCACTTCGCGGTGGAGAGCATTGGCTGCTCTGTGTACCAGTGAGTCCCCGGATCGGGCATGCTGCCCCCAAGGGGCAAGGCGATGAACTGCGGGCAGGTGCCGCCTCCTGCACCTACAACTCCCATGTTGACGCCCTGCGGGTACGGGTGGTGGTGCGCGTGGTGTCCCATGGGGTCAGTCCGCCCGATGTGGATCTCGTCCTCCTCGCCCTCGCCGGTGGTCTTGCGGTAGACGGGGTTGTCGAAGTTCATGCTCTTGGTGGAGTTGCGCCGCCAGTTGCGCCACACCAGGTAGACTCCGGCGCACACCAGGCCGAACACCACTGTGGCAACGATAGGAACTGCATGCGTTTAACACACAGCGGCAGGGACACGGGAAGGGGGGAGCGTTAACGAGGCATAACGAGTCCATGGCATGAAATGAGAGGCACGGAGAGGAGCACAACAGGCATGCGGGGGACAGAGAGGGCGGGGGGCAGCGACAGAGAGGTTGTGTGTGTGGGTGGCTCGGCTAAACTCTGGGTCACAGTCGGGTCAAACACCAACCAACGGACTTTGAACACAGACTCTAAATCAGCGGTGTGAAGCACCATTAGCGGCCAGGCTTTGGAGTAAATTAGTTTTAAACTGTCCTCAGGGAGTAAAAATTTAACTATCACATTACATCACAATCTCCTGGCAACTCATCTCCTGCAAATGTGTCCTTGAATAAGCAATGTAATCTAATAATGCTTTATTAAATTATGCCAATAAAGCACCAATAAAGCTTTCATGGTGTCTGTTCACCTTATGTAGTTCATAATGAGAACAGTCCATCTGAACTAATTGACTGACTCATTTTGTTTCACTGGTGTTGCATTGGTTTTAGTTATTTATACCTCAATGATGCACCAAAGAGTCTATGGCAATATTTTTCACATAATGTAAAAACAAGATGGCAGCCATCTTTGCCAGTCAGTCTGTAGCCAATCCCGACACAAACGTGGACAAGGTACATAACCTGATCTTGATTGTATGGTTGAAACTTGTTTGATGACATTGAGACTTAATTATGGTTTACAATGTTTCGTTTTTAATCGGGCCCATACTATGCATACCAAACAAAATTTTGGGTCTCAGCAGGAAGTATTTTTTGGGATAAGTGGTGTCAAAGAAGGACCAGCTCTACTCAAGCGAACATATTATTATTTTGATCAAATATTCCTCTTTAAAAGGGCAGTTCTATGATTCAGGGGAACTAACACATTTTTTAGAAAAAAAAGAAAGATGTTGCTGTTGAATTTTTTCAAATTCAAACTTTGGATGGTCAAAATTAACGGTGATTGTCCAATTATCATCATTCCTATCAGACTTCACACTCCAGTAACCCCAGCCAGTGTTAGCTGAGACATCATTACAATTGCCAAACAGATTAGTGAGTCCTGAACCTACAAACATAGGCTTCTATTTGAGAATACAAGCAATACGTAAGCTCTGAGGCCAGACAGTTGGTAGAACAAATAACATTTTTCCTTAAAATCCTTGGACTAACCAGCTCTTCACTGCAATATAAAAACAGTGCCTTTACTACAAGTCTTCTAGATGCATCATCAACTGGAGTCTGGAAAGGATGTTGACCTTTCTGCTGAGACATGACTTTTAGCCATCTTCTTTTAGCACAGTATAATGTAGCCATCAGGTATTATTTCTTTAAAGCTTCATATGGTAACTTTAATAAAAACATGTTTTTATTTCTGTTCATCAGCAGTGATTGAAGCTTTGTTAGGGACTTCTTGCAAATGCCATTAAAAGCAAAACGAGGAGGCAGAGGAACGGGATTTTTTTCACAGACTGTGAACAGACTCTGTCGTATGCACTACTATCAGAAATTAGGATTGTCAGTTTTGGATAATTTTGTTCTTGATCAACCAGAAATGAACTAGTTAAAAAAAAAAAGCAAAAGGACGTGACATACAAGAGGCCTTTCCTTTTGGTGTGGATGGCTCAATACCACAGAGGGTAAGTGAGAATATATTTTTCAAATTTAGGTGGACCAGCCCTTTATGTGCTTTCTTGCTGCATTATTCGTATGCTAACCACACAGAGACAAAAGGCCTACTGACAAGACTGGCTGAGGCAGAACCCAACACAACAACACAGTGTGAAGTGAATAATGCAGTGTGGCAGCAATGTCAGACGCACAGAAAATGACTCCTGAGAAGGCTCAGCGAGGAAGACCTGTGGGCCAGGCTTCTCTCATCCTGCCACAGCAGGGTCAGTGTAAATGGACTACAAACAGAGTGGCCATAGGCAGCAGGTAGACAGCAGCTTTTAAGCAGCCCTGCAGGCCTTTAATGTGGACAGACGCACAGAGACAAGGAAGGCTTCCGGTGACTTACCGATGGGGATGACCACTCCCAAAACAGCCACTGTCAGGTTCTCGCCCAGGAGGAAATGCTCGCTTCCAGCTGAAGAGAGAGATGGATTGAGAAAGCGGAGTTAGAGCGGGAGTCAGAGAAGACGGCCGAGCGAAAGAGAGGACAAGAGTGAGAAAGCGTACAGGATTTAAAAAAAAAAAAGTGTCAGAAATAGAGTGAGAGATAAGCAGAGGAGGCAGGGCGGGAGAGCTGGTGGAAGAGAAAGGAGATAAAACAGAGAGGTGGGGAGCGGCTGATCATGCGTGCATGGCGGTGAGTGTTTTACAAAGAGGGACAGATAGTGAGAAAGAGGCTGGAATAAAAATGAAAGAGGGAGAGGAAAATGATGAGTTGCTTGGCATTTGCTGGAGTGTGACCTTGACATTACCCCTGACCTTCTACTCTACACCTCATCCATCCAGGCTTCATCAGGCTCCAGTGTCACCTCACACTCATTTACATATCACATACTTACTAACATATTTATGTGCAGGTACACAAATGCATGCATGCGGTTGCAGACATGCAAACAATCTGCGTCCCACATACAGCACAATTTATGGAGGGAAAGGTGCCATTTTCAGGCGCCATCCATCAGTCCTATTAAAGTCAGTGGAGCCTGGTTGTTGGGGTTAGTGGATACCTCACTTTAATGTCATCATTACACTGAGGGTGAGGTTGTTAGCTGCATTATGAGTGTGAATAAGATAAAAATAAGGATGTGGTGCTTGGCAGGAGACGAGGACGCTCAGGTGAAAGAGCTCCTTTATCAGAGAAAAGGCCTCATTTCTTGCTGAATGTGCCACTCTACCCTTTAAAACTCAAGAGGACACCTCCTGCAGGAGGTCACCTGAAAAATGTTAATCACACGGTGCTGGAATTCTTGAAGTGAATGTAAGAATGTGACACTGTGATGGCCACAGCCACACATGGTAATGTTTTTCCACTTCACACTCTTTAAAGTTAATAGTTTGTTACCTATACAGGTTAATTTCATTTACAGTTAACCATACTTTAGGCTTAGGACTTAGGTTTAGTTAGTCTTGCTTTGTATTTAGTTGTAGTTGCCATCCATTCTGGTCACCCCTCGTGTATTATTCAAGCACTATGCTGCCTCTTGTGTCATTTTGACAGGTCAGTTTGTTCAGTTACACCTTGTTTAGTTATTATATTAAGAATAGCTATGTTATGTTTTGTTGATCTTTGATTGGTTTGTAATTTTTCATGCATTTTTTTGGGGTAAATAAAAACCCACAGTTTTGTCAAGAACTCCTGAGTCTTTATTACCTCGTTGCTCTGTCCCTAACCAGTCTGGTAATGACCATCACTAATCTACTTGCTGCTGGTTACATTGTATGTCATTTCCAGTAAATATCACAATGTAAAATTTGCATTTTCTGTTTTAAAAAGTACAAATGTAGAAAGACAGCAGGTAAGCTATTCTCCTATCTTTTAAGTGGTTATGTCTTAAGTAAAATCCTGAGTGCAAGTACAATGGTTTGTTTACATGATGTAACAGAAGTGTATATTTAATGTATTCATTGTTTCACACAATATCACGTTCACAATAATGATGAGACAGACAATATCACAGTAACCTTGACCTTTGACCATCAAAATCTAATCAATCATCTTTCAAGGCATTCTTGAGATATTGCGTTCACAAGAATGGGACGGGCGGTCAACTCGAAAACATGATGCCTTCGGTCATGGCTAGTGCCAATGCGGAGACATAAAAAACATGTTATTTGTTGTTGGTCTTCAAAAGAACTGTTTACAAAGCTATTTTTGAGGGTTTTCAGTGTGAACGATTTTTTTTTTAGAAGGTAGCTTAAATTACAAAGAACGTAAGATAAGCATATATAAGCTTTTTGCTTCCGCCTGAGCCTTTTCGGTTACTACTTAACACACAGATTGTTTTTATAGTGTTTATATTGTTTATATACTTATTGTATTATGTGTGATGATGACTGAATGAAATAAAATGACTAAAAAAAAAGAAAGCGATCTTTTTGAATTCACAGCCCACTTACAGTGTTGAGAGACGCTGCTGTCCCCTGCAGGTGTGGTGGACATGACCATAGCGGTGGCGGTGGAGTGGGATCCCAGTGCCTTTGACTCTTGTGACGACAAAGGCTTAAGAGTGGAGAGGGGTGTGAGAGGCTCAGGGGCACCAAACGGAGCTGTGGTCAAGTGGGGGGTGGCGTCCGCCTGTGATACTCCCCCTGAGGGTGGTGGGAAGTCTTCCGCAACAGTCGCTCTGGTGCCAGGTGTAAATCCAGTAGGAGGTGAGGATGTCGGGATCATGTCGTTTCTTGGTGCTGCTGCAAAGAAAGGAAGAGTACGATAGAAACCTTTAGCTCAAAAAAATGAATTATTGTTGTAAGATCCATAAAAAAAACAATCGGATACATCAATGAGCTGACTAGAAATCATCATTCCCTTGTAAGACGTAAGATCTTGTACATTCTACTTGTACATCCACACAATACCACTATTATTGCCCAGAACCTCAATGACCTTTGAGCCTACATTAGACCACATGCTAAGAACCTGAGTGTTATATCTGATGGCAATCTGAGTTTAAGCAGGCAGGTAAATTCTGCTGTCAGGTCCACCTTCTTCCAAGCATTTCCTATCACCCACTGATCTAGAAACACTCATACATGCACTAATATCATCCAGGCTGGAGTACTTAAACTCACTCTATCTGGGCATTTTTCAGACTGCCATCTCCCTTTTACAACTAATTTAAAACGCTGCTGCCTGCGTGTTAAGGTCTAACAAATGAGACCACGACACCCCTATCCTTGCATCCTAACGCTCACTCCCTGTTCATTTCAGGATGCACTTCAAAATCCTTCTAATTGTCTATAAATCTCTCCATGGTTTCGCCCCTACATATATCTCTGAGCTCCTCACCCCTTACAGCACCTCCAGACCACTCAGATACACACACCGTGGCATGTTGGCTAGGGACAGAGCCTTTTCCATAGCGGCCAGATCCCTCCAGCGTTTTCTGGGCCTACCAGTTGGACGTGCCTGCCCATTATAGTGCGTAAACACCTCTAACAAGAGACTTCCATGTCCAAACCACCTCAACTGACCCCTTTGGATGTGAAGGAGCAGCGGTTCTACTCTGAGCTGCCTCCTGATGTCTAATCTCCTAACCCTATCTCTAAGGCTGAGTCTAGCCACCCTCCGGAGGAAACTCCTTTTGGCTGCTTGTATCAGCGATCATATTCTTTCAGTCACTACCCAAAGCTCATGACCAAAGGTGAGGGTTGGGATGTAGATGGACTGGTAAATTGAAAGATTTGCCTTCTGGCTCAGCTCTTTCTTCACCAGAACTGACTGGAGCAGGATCGGTTGATACTCCTTCCTGTTTCTCAAAAGAAGCGGTGATCCAACCTCAATCTATTGTATGTAGTCCGCTGACTACAGATAAGTTCCCCATATAACCCAGTGTATAACCCAAAATCCAAACTATCCCTTTGAAGAAGGTGGACACAATAACATGAACTCCTTACACTGCAGTGCACTTCAGGTCTAATGAAGTGCATGAAGCTCCTTTCAGTCAGACACATTTTTGTTTGCAATTATGGGGAGTAAAACTGATCTTGAGTCTGTTAAAGCATCTGTAACTCTGTGGCACGAGAGGATAATGCCGTAATACAACAACTGTAGTATCTGCTCCAGAGATGTGGTATTAGATTGCATTTCATTGCATAGTGCTCCATGTTATTGTATCCTCCGCCCTACGTGTTGCTTAGCAACCATCTTTTTTACTCACAGGTTAATAATTATGTTGCTTGAAGCGAGCATATTTAATTATTTATCATCAATTATTACCTACCACAAATAAAACATGACCTGATCTACTACATCCCATTGTTCTCTTGTGTTAGCTCTGTGATAAGACGCATTACACCAGTTATGAACAATCAATTCCAAACAGCACTGTGTCAGGCAGCACGGTGCTTACTTGAATACAATGTGAAATAGCAGGTAAAATAATTTTTAAAAAGATTATTAGGTATTGATACTGAGCTGGGGGCAATAGAATATTGAATGGCCGATCACGGGTCATTTCAGTTCTGTAAATTTGGATGCACGTGCACATCCCTTCATCCCTTCTATGGCGGAGAATCTTGCTCCTCCAGCATGGTGCTAACAGTGCTAAATGCATGTTAACATCAGTGAAGCATTTCAGAGATGGAAAGAAAATGTTGCTAATAGTTTAGCCTACTGCTAACTGGAGCTAACTGGTGGCTTCAAGTTCACATTTATGTCGCTAATGTTAGCTACTTAGCTCCTCTAATCCCAGTGTGTCCTCCGCCTCATTCCCTGCAGCCACAGACCTCCTTGCTGGATGCAAAGCAGGTCCAGAGATCCCCTGTCAGTTACTGCAGCATTGTAGGAGCTGCAGGAGGAGGGTGTATTTTTGCCTTTTACGAATTTCTTTCAACACCAACTTTATATATGGACATTTTAAAGCATTTTGTAAGGTGAATATCCTTTTTTAAGGGCTTTTCCAAATGCCATATGGCTTTATATGGCAGGAAAGGGGGTTGATGGGGGGATGACATACAGCAAAGGGCCACGGATTGGAATCTAACACAGGCTGTTGGGAAGGACTCGGCTTACATGGAGCTCTCTCCCTAGCAATGCTTTCCAGCTCCCCCTTGGGGATTCCAGGACGTTTCCAGGCCATAAGATATATAATCTCTCCAGTGTGTTTTGGGTCTGCCCCAGGGCCTCCTAACAGCTTGACGTGCCCATGTGTTGTCAAATCACGTTTGTCGTGTGTCCGGTTATGTGTCACAAATGCACTGCTCTTTTTAAGCAAATGTAGTTCCTCATGGTTGAATAGAGTTACTTTGATTTGATTGATGGTTAAAAACATGCAAGATAACATGATGTACATCGGGTACATTTGTCAGCAGGTAACTGCCCCAAATCCCTCAAGTGTCCCCTCCGATGACACTCAACACACAATAAATAAGAACTTCTTTTAGGCGAAGCAGGATATGATTATCCACACAGTAAGCACTGTGTGTGCTCTGCCCAACAAATCCCTTTAGGTGCTATTGATTACTTAATACTCTCAATTAACGCTCGTAAACATGCTCACCTGGCACGCAGCCTCTCATGTCAGGCCCCAGGTCCTGGCCGTCGGGGCAGGCGCAGGTGTATTTGGGCGAGTGTTCGGTAATCTGTGGAGCCTTAAGACACAAGTACTCACAGCCTCCATTGGCCACACTGCCCAGATTACAGCTGTCTGGGCCTGGAGACAGTGACAGAGAGAAAGAGAGAGACATGGAGAATTACACAGTTATGGTTATATAAATAAGATTATCACTTATTCAACACAGGGCGATAGCAGAGAGTCAGCGAGAGACAGAAGAAGTTGCTGCACTTTATTGTTCCCCGCTGTGAACACTGTTAAATTCCCTTTGAACAAAGCCTATTATAGTGCGTAAACAAAATCTAAAAGAATACAAAGAATAAAATCTGGCATCATACAGAAACTTCCTGTGCTGCTGTGCCAGGTGCAGCCCCACTGTGTTCATCACAGAGTCTTGTTTGGCCACAAACTAGAAAAGACAGGTATGTATGAGGATCAAATTGGACGCACGGTGATGAAACACAGTGAAAGATTAAAATAAAAATGGGCACAGACTGTGCAGTGGATGGAAAGAATAAAATGCGACAGACAGGCAGAGATAGATATGGAAACTGACACACAAGAAAGGAAATACACAGCCATCGCATTCATGATTAAAAGCTCTGTTCAGTTCAGCTCAAATCTGGATTGTCCTGTTAGAGAAAACCGGGCTGGAGGCAGGGTTTTGACAGATGTGTGAATGTACTGCTGCTCCCAATGCTTTGATCACTCCACCACAGTCACAAGCTTCACCATCATTTATTCATGTGCCTGGGATGACATGGATCCACCGAGGAAACTTGGTCACAGAGATGCGACTTGGCTCACACGATCACAGTGAGGGGAGGAGACTGAACACAGATGAACATGCAAAGATCCATACTGCGCGCACACACACACACCTTGTGGCTGGCGGAGCTGGTGGAAGACCACAATGTCATGAGGGTCGTTGAGGTTTTCAGCCAGCGTGTGGATGTCTTGACCGGTCAGCCTGTTGGCCATGAAGACCGCCGCCCTGTCTCTGTCTGTCCAGTAGATTCGATCCTGAAACACAGAGAGTCGCTGTCTTAATATGAGAAGAAGTTAGTCAGGGTTGTGTTGGGTTTAAACCGAAAAGTACTTATTGGATAACAATTCCAACAGCGTGGGTGGTAACCTGTGAAGGACACAGCCTTAAAACAACAACTTGTTAAAGATGTCGGTGAAGATTCTCAGTCATCCAGGTCATGAAAATCGTAAGTGCTACATCGTAGGCAACTGGACTTGCTTGAGTTTCTTGAAGACATCTCTCCTCTCATTCAAGAGGAGAGCCAGCTCCTCAGGTCAAGACTCGGCTGTCCACTTACATCTAAAGGAAAAGGGACATTCTTTCGAGGACAGTGATATTCACATCTTGGCCAGAGATGACAGATGGTTTGAAAGAGGCATGAAAGAAGTGGCCCAGGACAGCACTTATCACCCACCTACAATGCAGTCTTGGGATCCCTCCCCAGACGTCTTCACACCCATTCACACCTGGTCCCATCTGACCCTGACAACACTCATGATGGGCGAGTGGGTCAACAACTCACATGTGACCTCAAGGACTCTCCACCAGATCCACCAAGTAATCAACTCTACACATGTAGAACGCTATTCCACCACTGCTGCCTTACATCAGCTACATGCATACATATACATCAACGTAAATAACACACACAAGTCTTCTCTCTCTCTGTATTTCACTCCCTTTTCTTCTGTCTTGCTCGTGTTTTGTGCCTTGGTCCACACGTGTCCTCTAACCCCTAAGGTCCTTTTGCTCCTTCCACCTCTGTCATCAACCAAGACACCAATGATGGATAGAAAAGGGCAGAAGCCCCGAGCTATCCATCAGGCTCATGACCCTCTTGGTGCTATTCGCAGTCTGTTTATAGCTGAAGATGTCTCTTGGATGAGAGGTGAAACGACTTCAAGAAACCGTAAGTGCTAATACCGTAGGCAACTGGACTTACTTGTGTTTCTTGAAGACGTTTCGCCTCTCATCCAAGAAGCTTCTTCAGTTCTAAATAACTGGTATGAAGTTGCAGGCTATAAACCCTGTGTGGGTGGGAACCCTTGCAGAGTCATAGGGGTCACGTGAGCTCTATGACTCTGCAAGGGTTCCCACCCACACAGGGCGACCCCTAACAGGATAAGCAATTACGGAAAATGAATGACTGAATGAAGTAAACACTACATTCATTGCAAAGTAACAACAGCAGAGCTCTCCAGGGTGACTTCATTCTCTCATGAGTTTGGCAAATGGCATTTTAATTTATTTCCAAGGTAATGTTCAGTGATAAAGGCTGCATTCCACATCGCATACATTTTCTTTGTACACATTGTGACAGATACATGAACAAGAGAGTCAAAGTTCAAGGCACAATATTATGAATAAGTAATGTATCCTGATTGTATGAATACTCCATGCAGCAGTACACACTTTGTTTGGGCAGCTGCGGCACATACTGGAAAAAACAAAAGAGTATGTGGTTCATAATGCAGCGTTAGCCTTGCCATGGAGCACAAACTGGATCTTTTCATTTTAACCTCAACATTTTCGTGGAGGTGATTTTGCTATGTCAAGTTAACTAAACTTAAGGAGAAATAATTTTATGTGTTTTATAGCATTTTACAGCATTTCATAGTACATAGTAAAAAGCAAAATGTGTTGCTGATAAAGAATTAGAGTTTCTTTGAAAATTTGAAAGACACTGTACTAAAAATGTGTTTATGTTCAGGTGAAAGAAAATGGGTGAATGAAACACAGGGACAAAGGCATAATACATGAGCACATATTATCAAAAAGAAACAAAATGACCCAAAACAGAGAGAAGCAGAGACATAAGATACATGCTTAGGAGAACACACAGTGCTTACAGATATAAAGGCTTGGCTCAGAGTACTCACAAGTCTAATTTATTTGAGGAAAAATAATAGCGAGAAAATTAGGGCAAGTGAAACATGCACTGATAAATATTTGTTGCCACACGGAGTGAAATTCATTATCTCCTGCAGAAGAGAGAGTGCGTTAATTTGCCTATTGTTGCAAATAATATGAGGCGATGAATCCATCAAGGAAATGCAAATGCAGAATGGTAACTAAGACTTATTTTAATTCAACTGGAGCATCAGTGCAACATTAAGCAGCAGGCATGCAATAAACAGGCCCATGACACTTTGTTGTAGAAGAAGCTTCAGTCTATCAGTTAGTTTTATTCTCATAGGTTTCAAGTGCCTTTCTGGTTCGTTACAGTGTCAGGTCTTAAATGATTTACACACATCCTATTTAGATCAGAATACAGCAGCTCAACGGTAAATTTCAACCATGCTCATTGTTTATTTATTGATTTGTTTGCTTTGTTTCCCAAGCTCACTCTCTCAACAGTTTAAAAAGACATTTTGACATTTTTTTTCCAGTTGCCTTAGAAACTACAGGCTAATCTCCCGGAGACAATAGGCCCCGCCACACCACTGTGCGCTGTATGTGTGTGCGTTTGAGTTGAGTCAGTCATTGAGTCAGAAAGAGATGGTAATGTGATGTATACTACAACAGGCTCCACTCGATAACACGGGGCTGGTGAACACCCTGAACAAGAAGGTCACCTTGTTGTCACAACAGGGCAGAGAGCAGAGGAGCCCCGGATCGATTAGGTATTACGCCAGAGGGAATTTATCATCATTTCTGTGAGCTGAACTACAGTTCTGCCTGCGGGGTGAACTAACAGCAGAGTACAGTAAGAAAAATCCTCAAGGTTATGCTTTGGACAGCTTACCTCTCTTGGTATTTTCTAAAGGTTAAAACTGTGAGAGAAACAACAGATTAGTGGTATGTACCCATAATCCATTTTACTCACTGTACTGAAGTCAAACATTCTAGGGACTTGTACTTTCTGCGGGTAGTAGCATATCATGCTACTTTATACTGCTACTCCACCACATGTCAGGGGCAAATATTGTATTTTTTTCTTCCACTACATTGACTAGGGCTGTCCCCTAATAGTCGACCAAATGTTCATCAACCAGAAAGGTCATGAGTTGGCAAGATTTCATTGGTTGCTTAGTCGCAGAAAAAAATAAAAAAGTGAAACTGTATTGGGAGCTGCGCCTTGTCAAAATAAATCAAAATCTATATGACTGGACCATGTGGTAATTTAATTTGAAAGGACAGACACAGGAAATGGCCACGCTCAGCAGTCAGACAGGAGTCACGTTACAAACCAATCACAGCCGACAGATATCTTTCCTCTTCTTCTGTAAATATTCAGTCTGATAAATACAGAAAAGTTGATCATGTTAGTGCAGGGCTACCCAGAGCTTTACATCTGTCCCACGGACGATAGGCCTACACACTTATAAACAGCTCCTGTGTGTGTACGGCCCCTAATTTCCAGGGCTGGTACCTGCTGTTATTCCACAGGCTAGTTAATAACATGTCGGGCAGGAAATCCAAAGTGTGGGATCATTTTGAGAAGGTGAAGGACGAACCCAAGGTGATATGTAAACTCATCTTCATTGGTCGACTACAAACATGACGTATCATCTGAAACATGGAAGTAGCTACATGCCCATTAGCCACTTAGCACAATCATTACTGCTTTGCCGACAGCGTCATTAACAGGCGGCTCGCTCAGTGTGTGACGTGCACTTGTAGATAAAATATAGGCCTATATTAATGAAGGTTCATTAGTACAGTTTTGTATTTCTCTGTAATGTAGCACAGTGTCAACAATGTTACTGATACTATTCTTTCTCACACCTTCAACTCAAACCATTGTGTTGCCCCGCCCAAAATATATCATTTAATAATTAATATCGTAAACATGCAGGCGACTAGTCGACTAATGGCCCTAAATGATGACTATTGTTTGTCAAGGAAAATTCTTAGTCGGGGGCAGCCCTAACATTGCCCTTACATGCACAGAATATTCCAGTTTTTGCCCTTATTCCAAATAAAACAATATCCCTACTATGCTGTTTACATGGCTAACAAAAACAAATATTACACTATCCCTGTTCACATGCAGTCATGCAGATTAATGTGCCCTAACATGTCATTTATCATGTCAATAAATAAATAAGATTTTGCAAGAATTCCCACCAGTGGCGGACATGTTTGACTGCATCCGAATCCAGTGTTTGTGCTTTGACTTTAAAAAAGTCACCTTCATGACCCCTTGGCTCATAAATGTAAACTGAAGTGGATATTTAAAAATAATCCATGCTTGTAAGCCTGGTCTGCTACTGAATGACATCAGCATCTCTGTTTCCACTGAAATCAGTTCCCCTAGAGTCCCACAGGGGAATAGGCCACTTGGGTGATGCCATTAGCGCTCATCTGAAACAGGCTGGGACTCTGCTGCACTGGCAACATCAGGAACAAGCCAGACTAGTGTTTGTAATCAAAAACATGCACACAGGCACAGACACACACACAGAAACCACAAGGCAGCACATTTGATTTAAGTTTCTTTGTGGTGGCCATGACATATGACTCACACACACAGGGAAGCTGACTGATGACCAAAAGCATGAATGTGCATGTTGCTTTAGGCGGCTTTTTACTCCCTTTAGTCGTCGTCTGTTTAGTATGCTCAGCCAGTCAGCTCCACGAGGGAAAACACAAGGACACACACAGACACAAAAACTGAGCATACAGTAAATTGAATTTAACAGTCATTACATTCAGACTCCCAGTCACACTGCAGGCCCCTGTGAGGCTAATGAGAGAGATGTAGATATGATGAGATGTGGGAGGCTGGATGGATGATACCGTGGACAACGGCCAGAAAATCATTAAATATCTGTTGCACACAAACCTCAAACACAGCCAGAGCGTAGGGGTGTCCCAGTCTCTCTGCGGACGAGATGTGTGTTCTGCGGTGAGCGCCATTCAGGTCCACGCTGGATATGAGGTGCAGCTTCGAATCCACCCAGTACAGACGCCTGTTGGCTACGTCTGAGAAACACACACATACACACACACACACATACACACAGGTGGATAGGACTTTCCCAGGCTGAGTAGAAATTGATTGTCTTCACAGTAAGCACTCCTGCACTCTGACCAACAAATCCCTTTAGGTGATATTGATTACGTTTTAAAATGTCAGTTTCTCACGATTACACCACCGCAAGTTTTACTGTGTCGATCTAAAACTTCTCAAACACTTCAAATGTCACTCAAAAGCAACTGTGATGACTTTATAAATCTACTTCTTGCCATTGTCATTTAACCTTTACCATAATCATTTCAATTACTTTTGACCTTTACCTACAATCAGCTCCTTTTCAGCACTGTAGCTCAGGCACATTTAGCAAAGCACAACAGTTGCCAAAAAACCTAAAATATAGCACTATAACACTAATTAGGGCTGGACAATACATTGATATTATATTGATATCATGATATGTGATATCGAAATATCCTAAGTGTTGTCTTTTCCTGGTTTTAAAGGTTAACTTCTGTATTTTTAAGCAATGGGTAGAACAGTCTCGAGGGCTGTCTATCAGCTGCTTGCAGTCTCTTCCCTCGCAGAGGGCCCAGTCAGCAAGTCCAGAGGGTGGACATTTGGATTCAGCCAAACTTTAAATCTGCTCTCCTCTCTGCTCCTGTCAACTCTCATTTTAGGCACCCTCCTCCACCCCATTCACCTCCAGTCACCTTTTCCAGAGCCCAGGATGAGCTCCTCAGCTCTCTCTTCATCTCATCTCATCACCACCACCAGCATCTAGACTCCAATTCCCTAATTTACTACATCTCTACCACCCTCCTGGAATAGATGACATCACGATTGGATCTAATCGCCAAGGACTTTTCACATTTCTCATACCTATGAGCTCATGTAAATAAATATTCTTCCCTCTCAGAGCGAGTCTCTCCCAGTTGAATTATGGGCAGGATCCCTACAGAGACAGACCTTTTTGTTCAAGAGTAAGAACATTTCTGTTTAACCAGAAAAGCCAAAGCTAGCAGTTTATTTGAATAAACAGTAATTTTATCATCATAAAACACACTTCATTCAAAGCTGACAGACACAAAACAAAATTCACAGAAGCTGTCATAGTTCTTCTTTCCACTGTTCCAACAACCACCAACTCTGGTTAAATGGAGTCTGGCTGGTGTGGAGATGGTGATGTCAGGCTATTTGTGGTTAAACAAAAAGGATCTTACTCTTTAACATAAAGGTCTGTCTCTGTAGGGATCCTTTTCATTAGCCTCCAGACACTGATTGTAATAACAATCTGAGCCTGTCAGTGGCAAAAACAAACACTGTTCTATTATTTGCCTTTACCTACTTACCGATGATTATTCATCCAAAATCACTGTGTAAATATTTTGTAAAAGCACCAACAGTCAGCTGTACATACTGTCACAATACCTAGGTGTAATATATAATGTGAGGGCAAGAAATGAAAGACAGCTTATCTCCACTCACCTAGAGTGATGCCATTGGGCCATTCAATGTTATCAGCCACCAGCACCTGTCTGTCCACTCCATTCATCCCGGCCTTCTCTATCTTGGCTCGCGTGCCCCAGTCTGACCAGTACATGAAGCTGGAAGGAACAAAGGAAGCACACTTATTGTGTTATTATGGAGTGCTGGTGTAGTGCTGCTGTTTGGCAAGACATGTGAAAGTAACAATCTCATACCCTGTTCATACTGTAATAAGTCAGCTTCTCTTTTTCATTTATTTTGCAGTAATTAGTTTGGTAACGTTGTGCTAAGAGACCCAGTTGTGTTGTTATGCACTGAGACAAGCCCCCATCAATTAGTTTGTCTGGAACAAGAACAAAGAAACTTCTTCCAGACAGCAGGGGGGCTGATTTACTAACTTCGTGCCAGTTTTTTAGGTACCAACAAGTCAGATAGCATTATGAGGACTGCACTGACATTTTGTGCTAAAAACTGCCTATGCAATACACATCTTGTTGTAGTACAATCCTATATATGACTGCAAAAAATAGGGGAATGTCAGCTTTTCCAGAGGCTGCTGAAAACAGTATCTTTTGGTGCAGACTTAACAGCAGATGCAATACTGTCTCTGATTACATGTTTGGGAATAGCACCTTTGAAATGTATGGATCTGAGGTTCTGAGGGTGACACAGAAACGGAGACATGTCCATTAATTAGGGCCGAACACGACTCAGAATTTTGTAGATTTTGCTGCTCAGTGCAAATATTTGACTATTTGTTCCCTTATTTGTCCATACAGACCATCAAGCAATGCACTCTTGAGCTGCCAGATTGCTGAAAAGGGTTCAGTGGGATTTTCAGGGTGACAGCAATGTTCACATAATGGTTAACAAGCCAAGTTAGCCCTCTGAGCTAATGCATGCTAACTGTGCTGACGACAGGTGGGAGATGTTCAACTTTTGCCGGCACTAGATATCAAACAAAAAGCCAAAGACTGCTGCTGTGAGCTGTAAATTCATCACTTCTATGCAGAAGGCAGAGGATAATGTTATCTCGGAGCCTCACCCATGGATGTATAAAGAGAACTGCAAACAGAATTGGAGGCAGGCCCCTGGTCATGCCTATGAAAGGTGCTCAGTAGCGCATGGAGACCTGTTTTTTTGCAGTATGAAAATTCCCAGACCTTCCATGTCACTTTCACTTGTCACTTTCAGCAGCCAAGAGGCTAACTTCCAGTATCATGCTCTGCTAACTTGAATGGGTATAAAACAATTAAACTGTGCAGCTTTTCTAGACTTTCTAAAAGTTTGAACTGAATGGATCAAATCCTGATAGTTAAATGAGTCATTTCGCGGGGGTTGTGATGCTATTGATTTACAGATGTGTCTTTCACAAAGTAAGTTTATTGGGAAAATGTTTTTTTGGGTCCCAAGGACATGATGAAACCACATTCCACATTTCCAAGTGTGTAAAATTGGCTTTACAGCCCTGTGCTGTCATGATGCGTTCACATGGAATCAGGCAGACAGTAGACGGCAAACTCGACATCATTTCAGTGAACAAGAGCAGGACAGTAAAATGAGGTGAGGCTGAGGTGTCAAAATGTGTTCCCCTATTGATTAGGGTTTCCCTCCTGTTAAGGTGTAGAGCCCCCCCCGTTGGTGGTCAGGGTTAGGGATAAGGTTCGGTTCAGGCTTAGGTAGGGGAAATGCATATCAACGGGGAAACAGACTTTGATACAAAACAGAGACGGTCGATGTTCAAAGTTAAAATTTTATAATTTTTGCTGTCCGTTACAGAATGTAAACTGGATGTTATGCAGCTCCTTCACACAAAACAAAAAACTCAGGCGATCTGGATAATTACTATAACAAATACGTAAAATTATAAACACAATAAGGCGGCATGGTGTCGCAGTGGTTAGCACTGTCACCTCATAGCAAGAGGGTTTCTAGTTTGAACCCCAGGGTGGGGGAGCCCTTCTGTGTGGAGTTTGCATGTTCTCCCTGTGTCAGTGTGGGTTTTCTCCAGGTACTCCAGCTTCCTCCCACAGTCCATAGACATGCAGGTTAATTGGTGTTCAGGGTGTACCCCGCCTCTCACCCAGTGTCAGCTGGGATAGGCCCCAGTCCTTCTGTGACCCCTGACAGGATAAGCAGCTATGGAAAAAGAACGAATGAATTAGTATCTTATTCTATTGTTTGCAAACAATATGGCGTCACCGTCTCAACATATGGTCAAGCATGTTTTGTTTTACAATGCTGCCATTCCGTGGGACTGTTTGTTTTTCATATGCCCTCCAGAAGGAGGTCCATCTGGGGTCTACCATCTGACAGATTCCATGTAAACGCAGCCTCACCTCACCCTGGGTCTGCAGCTGCCTGCACCCGTCGCAGACATCTTCACTGAGCAGACGGGACAACTTGACGTACTGTAATGATCTTACTCCTGAGAGCAAAGTGAAAGTGAAGAGCGCTGACTCTGTTGCTACTTCTGAGGACATTTCATTTTCAGTCCCCAGCAGTACTGCACAATGACTGACATAAGAAAAAACAACTGTTTGACTTGAAAAGTCTCAGTAGACTAAGGGGCCTCCGACTGATGGTTCGGATCTTTGACTTCCAGGGGACAGCTTTCAGCTTTGTTGGTTACAGAAACAAAGATAACTCCGACAAATCAAAAGATCTGTGTGGAAGTTCGCTCTGTGGGAACTATCTGTTCAGCACCATGAAATCACAACACAAAGTCAAAAGACTCGCAATGCAGTAACAGTATCATGTTTAATTTAAATGCTGTGTGTTGACTGACACTTTCACTTTCCAGATGTATTCGAGACAAATCTTTAACAGCTCATTAAATCATAATTAGAGACCGCATGTTTGTACAACATCAGTGGTACTAAAAACTGTTGGCAGTGATTTGTGTTTGACTTAAACAAATGTAAAGCTGTTGCTGCACAAGTTCTGTATAGTTTGAATGGTTATTGGGCAATATCAGTCAGCAATCATGGCAGCAAAAGACTCTATGATTTACGCCGTCATTTCTATGTAAATATTTATTACTAACATCAAGTGAATTTTCCTACAGAGAGCAGGAAATCTGTGTGTGCTGGATTCTTGTTGGGCCGCTATGATTGGATCTGTAATGTGCAGAAAACCTCGCTGTGTGAATGCTTCGGTTTGGGCCATGCGCCTGTTTGTTTTAGTTTATTTTTGTGTCTGTTTTCATCAGGGTTTGGATCGCCAGAACACAAAAGCTACAGAAGCACACGCTGGCACAGATTCATGAAGCTTCCCAGATTAGGAGCGATCATCTGGGACAGAATTTCTAAAAAACTATTGAGTCAGGATGCTAAATGGGTCACTGGCTTGTTCCTCTGGATTCACACATAGAGCAACAAGAGTTCTCTTATGTTTCTCATTAGACGTGGTCCCAGAAGAGGATTATGTTTATTCATTTTCTGGGTCCCGCGCTGAAATCACTTAACAAATCTTTATCTGGGGTCACTGACCATCATCTTTAATATTTTAGAACAGTGGAAAAATAGATCAGTATGTCTGCCAGCACATTCAAAGAGATGTAGAGGAGTATAAACTCAGTCTGACACTATTTTATGCTGACATACTGTAAATTATTATGTAAATTCATAGCATACAGTTAAGTGATTTGCATATATTAAAAAATGTGTAGGTCAGTGGATGCTAGCATTATAATAATAACCAATAAAGACTGTTAAACAACCATAATTATTGATCATTTCTATCAGTCTTACTATATAATGACGAAAACTCTGTCTGTATGTCTCTGTCCACGTTTTTCTCCTCACTGACTTGGTCAATCCATGTGAAATTTGGCACAGTGGTAGAGGGTCATGGGAGGATGCCAATGAAGCAATATTACATCAATTGGCCAAAGGGGGGCGCTATAGCAACCGATTGAAATTGCACTGTTTAATTGCAAACTCCATGAACATAATCTAGGAACCAATATCTAAAGTTCCCTCTTGGCAAAAGTTGGAAAACTTACTAAAACTGAGCTTCTATAAGGCAATGAATATTGTGGAGGGTGTGGCTCATCACATAAAGGTGTTAAACATCTCAAGGGTTTCACCCATCACCACGCAACTTTGTAGGCATATGACCACACATAATCTGAGGGGACCCCTCCATTATTGACCCCATCAAACTAAATGGGGGCGCTTCTGTTGGTAGATATGTAGAACAGGACGCCTCAAGGTGACTGGAGAAATTTAACTCTAATTGGCAACTGGGTGGCGCTATAACAACAGAAAAATGCTTAAAAATTAATGTTGCTGTTTTTTGTCTACTTTTTGGTATGACTAAGTCATGGTATGGTATGCTGTACATAATCACAGAAACTGTCAGTGTGTCATTCTGTCAGTCAGTCATTCTGTCTGTCCCACCTTTTTCAAAAACTCTGTCTGAATACATTGCTCTTCTTAATTGGCTCAGCTGACTATTTAATCTGCAATTTCCTCTGACCTGTATCCCAAACACACATCATGTGAAACTATACGTGGGCAATTGTGCACTCAATGGGTATGGACTAGTATTAGGTATTACGTAATGTGGTCAACGCTTCCTGGACCAAGAAACACATCTCTTCCTTACCCGTGATGGGGATCCAGCGCTATAGCCCGGGGTTCACTCAGGTCTGTGTTGATGAGGACACGTCTCTTGGTGGCGTCCACTGAGGCCACAGAGATGGATTTGTCTCCAGAGTCGGTCCAGTACAGATTGTGTTGGAGCCAGTCCAGAGCCAAACCCACGGGGGTGTGCAGGAGAGAATCCAGCAGCGGCACCTGCTGGGAGGGGTCACTAGCCTCATGGATGAAGGCACTGCAGGGGAAGCAGGGGGGAGGGCGACGAAGGGAGAGAGGGAGTATTTTGAGGGGAGGAGAATATGTTAGTCATCGTCTACAGCAAGCCAGCCATTATTGCAAAATCAATGTGTAGTGGAGGAATGCTGACTGCCTGGTGGGGCCCTATTTTGTGGTAATGAGTCTATACACACTATTCTTCCCTTGCCTACAATACGATTTATCTTTATAAAATATTGACTTAGTTATTTCACCACAAACTAAAGCATTTTACCAACTTTTCCCAAAAAAGTAGTTAGACTGTCACTGAAACTATGGAACAGCAACTGTAATCACAGAAAGTAAATCTAGTAATAACCACGAGTTGAATTTACTTTGTAAATGGGCTTGCATTTGTACAGCACATCTCTAGTCTTTCACCCACTCAAAGAGCTTTAACACTAGATGTCACCTTCACCCATTCACTTGCACATTCATACACTGGCAGGCGAGGCTATAAAACAAGGTGCCACCTGCTACTCAGTTAAACATACACACACATTTACACAACAATGGCACAGCCAGCTGGAGCAATTTAGGGTTCGAACTGCCTCATTCGATTAGCGGAAGACACGCTCTACCACCGGAGCGACAATGGCTTAATTAAAAAACAAATGATAACACAATTAAAAAGCTTTTATGTTGTTAAATAATATTTTTGGCACATTATTTTTGTTAAATTGTGAGTGGATATATGAGCACGTCAAGTAGCAACCTCCAGGAGGTTGCCACAAATTGCAGTTCCTTGAATGGCCACTTGAGGCTGGCTTCAAATCTAACTATGGATTCCACATCTAAAAAAAGTCTTAAGGAAAATAGAGGATCAATTATGTGTGGACAGATTAATTTGCTTTCAGCACCAACGCTGCAAAGTTAAAGTACTAAATAATTATAAAAAGCCTACTGCAGAGCAGCCACCTTGTAGTAAACGATTTTAATGAACAGTCATTTAGGCCTATTCATAATGTTGATAGGCTAATTTAGGCTTAACAGGCCATTAGCTTTATTCAAAAATGTTTTGTGGCTCCAGACAGATTTGTTTGTTTGTTTTTTGGCCAATGATGGCTCTTTTAATTGTAAAGGTTGCCGACCCCTACTGTATAGGTGTAGTCGTGGCTGTCGCTATTTCAATGTGCTTTCAGTTCATGAAAGTTAACTGTAATGTTTCTGTTGTCTAACAAAGTTTTGTTTAGCATTTGGTTGTACTACAAAACCCTGTAGGGAGTCAGATGTTCAGTTTTTGTGGTAAGTACATTTTGGTTTTAGTGGTTTTAAGCCTGTTTTTTACTGGCAAAAATTAGCATTACAACATTGATAGCGCTCCTTGGCAATTGAACATGAACTGTGAAGTTCCACACTTTGAATTTGGGTTTTTGTCTGGCGATGTCTGATCAACAGTCACTGATCAACAGTTGGTGTCCGTCAGTAATGTGCCAAGAAATGTCTCAATACATTAACTATAGCTGTAAATGCTAACAAAGCTAGCAGCTAGCGTAACGCAGTGGTTCCCAAACTGGTTCAGTCACTGGGTCCAAATTTCCTTAGTCATTAGTTCAAGGTCCACACTGTTTAATATATTCAGCATCATATTTTCGTTTGGCCATGTCTACAAGCTAGTTTGCTGTCTCTGTCAAATATATGTCCATTAGTCACTCTCTCTACAGCAGGAACTGACACTTCAAAATGAAAGCTCTGTGCCGGAAATTCACCATACTTCAAAATAAAGTTTGAGAGTCACCTGCGGTCCATTCAGAGTCGACCCGCAACCCACTTTTGGACCATGCCCCACTGGTTGGGAACCTCTGGTGTAACAGTTATTACCAACCTCTTGACTAAACAACAAATAATAATATGGTCACTTCTGGCATCAAAGTTCGAGGTGACGATGGCCCAAAGACCAAACGCAAGGCTTTAAAACATGAGTCCACAAACTGATGAGCGATGTCACAGTGGCTACATCCATTATTTTATACGTTCTAAGGAGCACATTAAGGACAGTGACAAGACACATGAATAGCCTAAAGACTGTATATTATCATGACTCTCCAATCTCCACTGTGCTGTCAAGTGACTGCAGAGGGGAGAATGGGACTGGTGTGCGAGCTGTAGCCTTGGGCCATGCGCTGAGCAGGTTCATCCGGGGGTTAGCGTCCTTCTTAGCTGGACCACTTATCAGAATAGACAAGGTTTAACTCAGGGGTTGCCCTCCTCGCTAATGATTTGGCCCCGGCAGAGGTGTGAGGTGAGGGCCAGGCAGCCCTGCTCTCGAACAGGAATTTCAATTTTAGTTTCCCCAGAGATCTTTTCTCTTAACATCCATTTTATAAAGAGAACACAGTGCTCCAATTAGAATACACTCTGGGGAGAAAATGTAGTTGAGATAACAATAGGAAGGGTGGAATTAATCTAAGGTAATAGCAGGCCTGAGCCATCAACAGAGATGATTAAATATTAAAAACATCAAAAGACTTAACGAGCAGATGCTCAGTACATAAAATACAGGCACATCAAATTGTGTCAGGGTGTAATATACGATTTGGCATATCAAGTGTCTGTAATGTCACATTTAGTTGTTTTTATTAATCAGAAGTTGTATAAATAGCTGAAACCTTCTCATGTTCCAGTGGTTTATTTTTGAAAAACCAGGAATATATCAAAAACTATAAAACATACCTTCCTAGTTAGAATGAGAGGTAAGGCCATTGCAGTTTAAAACTAGAGCACTCGGAGAGCGCAGACCTCCACCATAGCAGCTCGGATTTCCGCCATTATTTTATCCACTTCGCTTCAACCGATCACCACCAAAATTGTATCATCTGTTCCTTGTCCCATTATCAACCTTTCCTGAAAATTTCATCAAAATCTGTTCAAGACTTTTCGAGTTATGTTGCAGACAAACAGACCAACGCCGGTGAAAACATAACCTCCTTGGCAGAGGTAAAAATGCAAAATATACATTAAAGATTATGATTATTTTTCCCGCATGGATATTCTGACCAATCAAGAGCAGCTTTCTCACACAAGGCATTTGATCTGGTCTGCTTTTAAATACTGCTGTGAGAACACGAACCAACTCTAGGCCATTATGCATCTTTGTAAAAAAAAAATAAAAATCAGTCCCTGATTCAGACCAAAGCAAGACAACTCTAGGTCTGAAAGCACCCTAAAATTTTCTGGATTCAAATATCATAGAAAGTTCAACTGAAATAAATCATGCATTTCTCAGGAGTCCAAAGTGAAGTCAGCTGTGTTCCTAAACTTTACTAGTTATATTAAAACAGAACATAAGTAAAGCCTGAATTTCTATATGTAGCTTCAATCTCTAAGCTAAACTCAGGTTTTAATCTGAGTTCAGGTTTGTGATCTAAATTAAAAAGTACCGCTCGGATCACTGAGGAGGAATGTGTTTAATTCAGGGTCCTTGTATTATTAGTATCTTCTGCACACACAAACAGATGACACACTGACTTGACTGTGGTTTCACACTATTCCACTCAACAACTTGCCTGGGAACCAGACGAATCTGGGAGCTCATCATGTTTTATTTGCTCTGGCAGATGCATCTGGTCTCTCTCTGCTTTGGACAGATTTTGAGCAGTCTGAGATGTGCCAGGCAAATCATAACCATTTTAATTAATATGGGGTGTGTTTGAGATGACGACTGTAAAGTGGAGTGCCACTGAGGCATTTTGTAGAACAACCAAGATGAGGAATGATCAACTGCCTGTAAAGCTTTTCTTGAGAGGAGAGATGTGTTTACTGTACTTCTGAAAGGATTTGGCAAAAGTTGAATGTACCAGCTCATAACATATCAGATCATCTCTACAAGCTCTAGTCTGTTTATATTTTTTGTCGCTCTGGCATTATTTTTTCCTGCCCTAATGTGCTGTGATTGGCTGGTGCAACTGTGCTGTGATCTACACCAGGCGGACCTGGTCACTGGTTGCTGTCACACATGTTGATGACCCATTGATAACACCCCTTGGCAACTGAAAATGAACTGAGAGGTTCCAGAAAAATTCCACTGCATTTGCCATTTGGTCTGGCGATGTCGGGCTAGTGATCAACACTTGGTGTCTGTCAGTAATGTGCCGAGAAATGTTGCAATGCACCAAAAAAGACAGGAAAGAAGTAGACTGCTAGCAAGCAACAAAAATTGGCTTTGCAACTGGAATACACTCAACATGTTTAATTAACCCTCAAGAATTTGCAAATTCTGTTTTGGCGAGAAACGGTATAAGTAAACATGCTTACTTGCTTACACAAAACTCCTCTGGGTGCCTTTAATGTTAACGATTTACAATTAGGCTTCAAATCTAGGATAAGTGTCCTGATCTAAAACTTAAACCTTAATTCAAAAATGTTTGAAAAGGTTTGATTTTCAAATCTAAGATCAAGTTTCTGATGTATGACAATGTTTGTAAAATGAAATGTGGTTTGTAATTGTAACCCAGGACTCTGCTCTAAACGTTTACCTGTAGATTTTCCGGTGAAAGCGATCACACCAGAAGATGCGGTTGTTGGCCACATCCAGGTCCAGAGCTACAGCGTTCTTCTGGGTGGACACCACCTGGCTGTAGTCCCTCTTCACCAGGTCGATGCGTCGGATCTCATGCCGGTTGGTGAATAGCAGGTAAGGGCTCTTCCCTGCACACAAGGCAAATAATATGAAATGCTCAGGAAAAAGTGTGAACTTGCAGCTCAAGAGAGTTTAACAGAGAAATACATTATTGGTAGGTGTAACTGGGATGTGCTTCGATAATGGCCGGTCAAATAAGCTTTGACAATTTGGTAAAGGGCCAGAAGAGGAGTCCAAGTCATTATCTCTTATTAGAGAACTGCTCTCGTCCAGGAGCTGCACAGATCCTATATGCAAAGTCCCTCTTTCACACTCTTAGAAACAAAGGGGCAGTGGCTCGTCAATGCAGAAGAACCCCAGTTGAACCTCTTAAAAGGGTTTCACCTAGAACCCTGTCAGAGGGTGTTACCTAGGACCCAGTATTTAGGGTTATACTTAAAACCATCTGTAAAAGGTTTCACCATGACACTTCTAGGGTCTAAAGGTTCATCCCAGAAGCCTCTCTGGGAGTACAGTCCAGATCCTTTTGACTTTCTAAGGGTGCTAACAAGAACCCACCCAAGGGGTTCTGTTGAAAACCCTTTTAAATTCCAAGGGTTTCATTCAGGGTGGCATGGCAACGCAGTGGTTAGTGCTGTTGCCTCACAGCAAGAGGGTTTAAGGTTGTGCTGGGGTCCTTCTGTTTGGAGTTTGCATCTTCTCCCCATGTCAGTGTGGGCTTTCTCCAGTCCAAATACATGCAGGTTCAGTAAATTGGTTACCTTAAACTGTAAGCATGCTGTGAGCGTGAATAGTCATCTGTCTCTATGTGTCAGCCTGTGATAGTCTGGCAGCCTGTCCAGGGTGTACCCCACTTCTCGCCCAGTGTCAGCTGGGATAGGCTCCACCCCCCCCATGACCCCAACTGGAAAAAGTGGTTACAGATGATGGATGGATGGGTTTCAGCTAGAACCCACCCAGGGGGACTCTAAAATAATAATTGACTACATTACTCATAGATCTCTCCCCCCCACTAATTATGGTCTTGACTAACAGGTTAGCCTGGGGCCAAAGGAACCACGTTTAGCAGTCTTGGGCCTCATGAGGCTCCTAAACACTCATACTTCACAATCATGTTTTACGTTTTCATGAAATCACTACTTGTTATTTCAACGGTGCAGTAAAGTTGGGAACCAAATACAAAATGGAAACTACTAGTTACCTGTACAAAAGAAGAATTTCACAATGATGATTAAGATATCAACGATGGCAGAACACAAATAAAATGAACTGATCAAGGGGATTCCAGATACCTCTGCATTTGAAAATACCATTTGAAACATGGGTAAACATCTGGGAAGATATTGGACAATATTCGATTTCTTGCCGATATCTTACCTTACCTTTTAACACTCATGCTTTTCATCATCCTCTTTCTTCTCAAAAGGGTTTTTTGATTGAAAAGGGTTATTAATGGAGAGAGATGCTTAAAGAAGCCTTTCTTCAAAAATGGGTTCTTCAGAAGCCAATGAATCTTGGTAGAACCTCAGCCCATCAGGAAGAACTCTCTTTGAACCCTTATTTCTATGAGTGTATGATTAAACCTTCGCAGGCAAGCAGTGTAGTAATAGCATTATAAAGTAAATGTAGCCTTTAGCCGGTGGAATTAATCTCCAAAGACATTCTGAGTGAACATGCTCTGGATTTAGACTGAATTAGAAATAAGAAATACTGGCTCTACCTGCACGCGTGTCAATACTTAAACCCAATAAAATACAGCATTATACTGCTGCAAAGGAGGGAAATAAAGAGAGTAAAGAGAGAGGATGGCGATAAGCCTGAGACATTGTTTTTTGTTTTTCAGCACAGCACTGAAATGTTTGTGTGCTGGGTAAGATAGTTGACCATGCTGAGAAATGCTCCTCTACAGTAATAACACTGAGGCCTAACCACGGTGTCAAAAGGCACTGCAGCTTAATGTGCTGCTGCATATTTGTATCACTGTAGTCGATACTCTAAATGTCATCTTTTAACACAAATAAATAACACAACAAAGCTTATGTGAAACAGCTCAATATCCTCCTCTAACAAGAGTGCGGGCACAATAATCCTTCATTAAAAACTGCTGAATAGTTGCTGTATTGATCAGTGTCTGTATGCATCATTAAGTCATACGCTCCGTATTATCTTCTCCTTGCAAATATAGATCAGATGTATCTTAGCATATGGCACCTCTTTAAACAGCAAGCCGTCGACTTTTACACAGGCGGCAGAACTAAATAGACACGCATGAGTGCACACACACTAAAAGACTAGCAGTGCAGTCATTTCCTCTAAGGGCTGATAAACAGCCTTGAACAAAGTTAAATTAGACAGATTTCTTACCCTTGTTTTAGCCACTGAACACAAAACAATAAAGGATCAGTTACTGAGTTCCCTAAATACACTCTGCAACTGAAGTTTAACCCACAGAACACAACAGAAAAATGTTAAGCATTAATATCTGGTATTTTTTCCTATCTGCAATGTGTCCATAATGGGGGCAGCTATGGATTGCAGGTCTCACCTGGCAGCAGAATGCATTTCAAATGCATCTCATGTGATCCACTGCGATGAGATTTTTCATTCCCCACTCCCGTTTGATTTTATCAGGCCGGAAACTGTAGTCTCGCATGGCCAGACCTATCTCCACACTTCGTTTAGTGCTGTGCCTGCACTGGAGATATGTCATGCTGAACCCATAATAATTTTGCACTAAGGGAAAATACTGCTCTGGATTGTTTCTATTTCCTTAAACCAATCGCAATCATCTTGGGCAATGTGAAGCCCAGGATGCAGTGATGGTGTCAAGATAGTGTCAGGAGGGAACTTGCACGTGTGGGAGGTGAGCCCTGGCATTAAAATGGATAAATCCCTTGGAAAGAAAACACCACATCAAACATTAAAAGACGTTCTAGTGTGGAGGTTGCGAGCTCACAGGTTGTTTCTACTTTTGACAATAACACTTAGATAGTGGAACAGGAGGAGTATTCCATCTGAAATAGGCGGTAAATAGCAGGGTAGTACCAACAGTCTACATCCTGTGAGTCTGACTAGGGAAGCTGTGACCACTACTGGCTACAGCAAGACATCTTCAGCCATGATAGTAGCTCAGTGAGGCTGTACTTAGGCAAAGTAGTGCTCTGAGCTAAACGCAAACATCAGCATGCTAACATGCTAATAAGCACTCTAATACTAAAACACACCAAGTAGAGGCAAATTGCAACTCTCTGCAAGCTGCTATGTAATGGCATTGGAAAGCTGCGTTGGCCACTTTAACTTGCGGCTGTTTGATTTAGCGCCAAAGTGCAGCCAAACTAAAAGTTGGGGATAGTTTAACTTTTAGCAGCAAGATCTGTACAATAGTATAACGTCATTGAGGAGGAAGTTGGTGCATCAACAAAAGTCATTACGATTCATGTTCTGGAAATCATGAATGTCTGTAAAGAATTTCATAGCAATCAGTCCATTTGCTGTCGAGACATTTCACTAAAAACTTATACTGTCACGAGAGGAAAGGTCAGGGGATTACTAAAGACAAGTAACTCAATCATCTGGGGACCATGAATGTCTGTACAAGAAGTCATGACCAACCATCCAACAGTTGTTTAGATATTTCAGTCTGTACCAAAGTTGTAGACAGGCCGACAGACTGAGATTGCCGCCCCTAGAGCTATACCTTGAGCCTTGAGCTATGTTAGCATGGCTAAAAATACATATTTACTTTCAGCCTCAGAGCTATAGAAGAGGACAGCAGTAGATATTTGCATACGGGCTAAAGAAAAAACAGAAATCAGGATGACATAGCTGGAAATAAATCCCTGATATAACAATATGAAATCACAGTAAAGAGAGACACAGAATGTAGGTTCTTCTTCTTCATTTTAGGTATAGACTCCATTTGGTAGCTTGTCATGCGACAGTAGTGGCACACGTAGTTATCAGCACTGAGCATCTACATCACAGTGTGTCCTTATTTCATTTTGGGTGCACGCACACCTATTTTTAGAGCTGCCCACTTGTGATAAGGTCACCCAGGATGCATTTTAATTAGCCCCAAATCTGAACAGGGGCCGTTTATATTATCATGCCTTTATGTTTATTTCCTCATAATTTTTGGCAGGAAAAAGCCAAGTGGGTAATAGATGCCTGCAGGGAGGGTTTTATCACGTCTGGCTGACAACTACAGCCCACCTTTGTCTAGTAACATCTATATAGAGCCTATCTCTCTCTGACATTGCATGGTAATAGGATGGCAGCTGCAGCCAGTTATCTCCAGAGGCAGATATAATATTCTCTCATTAATGGCTTGCTCGCCTCAGTTTTCCGTCTGACAGTCTGTGTCATAGCCTCATTGTAGTATCGCGCTCCTGCACATTCCCGTTTTCTTCCCTTTCCTTCCTCTCCGAGCCCAAAGTCTGAATGATGACAGTGCTGGTCAGGACTAAGTGTTCTCAAAAACTGCCCATTACAGTGACAACATTTCCAACCCCTCTAAAGGGGAAAATGGCCCCCTGCTGGTTTTATGGGCTGTCACGGCAGCGGTGGTTTTCATCGCCTCAAAACCAAGCGGTGGAACTGCTGCATTCACTGCGGTTCTGCTTTCGCTGCTTTTGACACGCAGCCAGACACACAGTTCTCTCCTGGCCATGATAAACTGATAGCAAACACACCGGGCAGTCATGCACAGAGAAATACACAAGTGCAGACAGAGGCAGGGGGCAGATACAATCCAGACACATATACAGTGTGTACGAATGCAAACACACTCATGTGAGTGCTGAGCTTTGATATCAGCTCAGCTTAATTGAGGGAAATTAAAGCACAGCATTCGGCAGCCACGGGGACCAAATCATCACATTTCATTTGACTCACTGTTTCCTGCCAATTAAATAATGAACATTTTTGGGGAAATGAAGTGTAAACATATAAACTGGCCTCTCTCTGTAAGCCTCTTGCTAATAGCTTTGGGCCATGGTTGGAGGTCAAAGAGAATTAATTGGCCTTTTAGCACTTCACTTTGTTCTTTACTAGTCCTACAACTGTTGTCGACAAGCCTAACGGGACACCAGATTCAATTTGATGTAATTCGGCCCCGTCGTGACCCGGCCAGGTACCCCTGAAGAGTTGCTTTACCTAATTATAAGTGTTCAGCATGGTTGAACACATCAGTCTGTCACTCATAAAACAGACTAATGTGACGGGACACTGGGGGACAGATTTGGCCTGGGAGAAACTGAGCGGTTGCCTTGGTGATGCTTGCTCTTTTTTTTAATGATTTAGCAATTATGTGAAATACACAAGCAAGTGCAGAGCCATGATAAGAACCTAACAGCAGAAAGATGTTTGTGATTATGAGACGAGGAGGACTTTGACACTGAAGCATAAAAGCTGAGAGTGAAAGTGTTGCACTAATGAGGCACAGTGCAATATCTGAGAGAATGTCTTGTTATCAACAGTGCAACACAGCTTTTTGAACTTTCAGTGGTGGGAAATTTATCTTAACAACAGCAGCTATGTAGGTTATAAAACGGCATGAATATAACTAGAATTACTGCCTTGCGGTTGTATGCCTCAGCAAACCAGTCAAGTTGCTGTTTTAGTTCACATGCGTTTGTCCAGACTCATATGTAGCCATGACAGTAGACAATGCTTCAAATATTATTGTTGCTGCAAAGCTACACATTCTAAAACACGGATGCTTCACACACATCTTCAACCAGGCAGCACAGAAGACCTAAACAGTCGGCACAGTTTCAAGATCAGTGTCACCAATTCAGTATCTGACCAAATGTCTCACCTTCTGTTCCTGCTGTGTGATGCTGAATTATGGCCAGAAAAGTGTTTTTACAGAATGTCATGATGTCACAATGAAGTTGACCTTTGACCTTTTGGATGTGAAATTTCATCACTTCATCATTTTACCCTTTACAGTTGTTTTTGTTAGTGCTGCACGATTAATCTAATCGCAATCGTGATGTCAGGCTGTGCGATTATATAACCGCATAAAGGGCTGCGATTTGCGATTTAATGTAAATAAATATTAACGTGTGTGCCTGTGAACGTGACTACCTCTCCTGTAGTGTGTGGAGTTTGTTGACATCACGCCCACAAGCTATCCTGGTGTGTGCAGCACATAGGGTCAGGTGACCACTCGGCGTGCAGCAGTGACTAACAGACGCTGAAGAAGAGCATGAGCACGACCAAGAACAGGCTGAGTTGGTGGCGAAAAAAACACAACGTCTATTATATGGCGATACTTTGGATTCAGGTACTGTGACGTTAAACAGAAAGACATGCAGTGTAAAAGTTTAAAAGTTAAAGTCGCCACGTCCCGCGGCAACATGACCAATCTATGTCAGCACTGGAGACAGCACAGAGAAAAGTACGAAGCATGTGAGAGAAAGCCGAGCCGAGTAACGTTAGAGACAAAGAGACAACTGAAAGCTGCCAGATGCTCAAAAATAACATCCAAGCACAGTTACGCAAACATTTGTAAGTGTCACAGGAAATTCACGGACTCCATAACAAACTATATAATAACAAATGAAAAACTGAGCAATTTTTTTTCTCAGTTTCGGCCCACTTGACATGCTGCTGTGTTGTGCTATGGCTTATTCATATGCTGGAATTTGTCAGTTACGTGACAGCGCCTGAACGCAACACAGGCTTACTCCGCTGTGTGTACAGTGCCAGGCTGCAGCGTGTTTGACTGTGCTCTGTCTGTTGATGGTCATCTACACACTGTCCATAACAATAACTATGTCAGGTCAGGTCAGTGCCCCCCTGATATAATGTAGGGGAAACACTGCATCATCAAGAAGACTCATGATCCCATTTATGTATTATATTGTAATCACAATCGCAAATCACGATACTGTCCACCCAAATCGCAATTGCGCATTTTTATCAAATTGTGCAGCACTAGTTTTTGTTATAATTCTTCAAATATGGCCAAAAGGTCATAGGTCGTAGGTGAGGTCTAGTGACTTCTGAACTTTAACCAGGTCCAAGTTGGATGTTTGTGCCGAATTTTAAAAAAATAAAAAATCCCTGAAGGTGTCATTCACAAGAAAGAGACAGACAAGGCCACAGTGACCTCTGACCATCAAAATGTAATCAGTTCATCCTTGAGTCCATGTAGGCGTTTGTGCCAAATTTGAGGAAATTCCTTCACAGCCATTTTAGATTTCACGTTCACAAGACTGAGACAGATCCAAGGTCACAGTGACCTTGACCATCAAAATCTATTAGTTCATTGTTGAGTCCAAGTTGACATTTGTGCCAAAGTCAAAGAAATGTCCTCAAACTCTTCTTGAGATATCGTGCTCACAAGGACAGACAAACTGAAAACATAATGCCTGCAGGCACGGCTATCGCCAGCGCAGAGGCAAGAAAAGTAACAACATATTGTATTTACCCTGTAACACAGGAACATGAAGTGTAATCACAACAGATTCAGAATCTCTGGCATCCTTTCAGATCCATGTCCTGATTTTGACTCATCACTGGTTCTTATCTGCAGCCTCAAAATAAGAACCCTTAACTTGAAGAAGTATTTCACTGCTGGAAAGACGGTCTTTTTACATAACTAGATTGTCTATGCAGTAGAAAGACGCAAAGACTTTTGAAACGTCTACGTGATTGGAGAAAACAGAGTAAAAGGACAACTTGTATCATTGATCACTGAGCATTTGCGACTCACCTTCTGCCTTGCAGGTCTTAGTAACGGGGTCCATCTCATAACCTTCGTAGCATTCACATTTAAAATCCCCCTTGTAGTTGTTACAGATCTGGCTACAGGCATCAGGGTTCTCACACTCATCAATGTCTGCGGGAAGAAGAGGGAAGAGAGGTTATCAATCAACCGAAAGACAGGGAGACAGTCCCGGTCAGACAGAGACAGACATTGACTAATTTACCCTCATGAGCTGCACAAGATAAGAGAGGCAACTAAATTCCCAGAATATAAATTTAGCTATGAATTTGTGAAAGGAACGGCTGTAATGGATGAGTCAATATGCACATTCATAACTGCAAGTGCTGGAGAAATACACAGACATGCTGTCTTTGAGTTAATGGGGAGAAAGAAGTCGACAGGGAGACTGGGCGACAGTGGGCGTGTCTCCGTCGACTTCTCCGTTCTGCTTCCTCCCAGCAGATCTCAGGCCTTTTCCTTGGGTGTGATGGAGAAACATTTATGCTAAAAGGATGGGGAAGGGTGTGAAGGACAGAGTTTGTGTGTGTGTATGTGTTTAACTGAGTATGAGTGTGAGTGTGGGATAGAGTAGTATGACTGTGCTAGTTTTCCTGTGGGAGTGACAGGCTGGGCACATTAAACAAAGACAGACAGCTAGAGAGCTGAAAGCTGCCCAAAGCAATACACCACATATACACACTCCCACACTCACACTCACACTCACACACAAACACACACACAGACTTATAGTAGCTGGGTCAGCAGCCAACCTGCCACTCATTTTTTGCATCTCACTTTCTGTCTGTCTATCTAAAGTTTCTTTATTTACCTCCACAAGTCTTTTTGTCCAAAAGCTGGTAGCCGGTGGGGCACTGGCACTCAAAGCCGATCGGTCGGTCCATGCAGACATGGGAGCAGCCGCCGTTGTTGATCATACACTCATTCAGCCCTGGGAGACAAAGAAAATACGCTGGTGTTCAAGTGCAGCCAATCATAGAAGAGATAGGGACATCATGGTCACCCAGTAGGTCATTTAGAAGAACAGTGTGTAAGATTTAGTAGCGTCGGTGAGGATTACAGGTTGCAACCAGCTAAAACTTTTCCTGGGTAGGTTTCCTTCAGTGTTCAATGTTCAGGAGGTTTTTACTGGGAGCCGAATTATCCGCAGAGGTCTCTTTCCTTTCCAAAACAAACAGACCCAGAGATTTACACCAGTAAAAACACTGAATAAAGCAGTTTCATGTTAAAAAAATCAGCGTTTTTTTCAATGCTCTGGAGAGGCTACTAACTGTGGTGGCTGTCGGGAAGACACAACAACGCAAAAACATGAATAGCCCTACCTAGAGCCAGTGTTTGGTTTGTCCACTGTAGAAACATGGTGCAACAAGGCCGTCTCTGTAGATAAGGACCCGCCCCCCATGTAGATATAAATGGCTCATTGCAAGGTAATGAAAACACGACGATACTTATTTACAGGTGATTATACACTTAAGAAAACAAACTTATTATATTATATTATTCCATTTCTGACAATATATCCTCTTAAATCCTCCACACTGGACCTTTAAAAGGTCAAAATCACATTTCAAAAATGGCCTCTGCTTCATTTACTGCACAATATTTAAAGTGCAGTGGAATGACTTGTGATATTTGACAAAGGTATATAAATGTGTGGCACACAGGTAAAGAAAATGGATATCAAATTCATTAATCTTCATTTTATCTCGGCTCCTGTGCTCAGCTCTCTCCCATCCTGTTTGAAATCCTTATCAGATGTTCTCAAACGTGAAAAGGGAATCAAAGAGACACAACATCACGCACGGTAAGCTCTTAAAACCGAGAATCGGGTCCATCTGCAGGGATATGAAATGTGTGTGTAGAGGGGATTAATGCTGTGAACTGGGATTCTGATGTGTCCCATAAGGATCCATCACAGGAGTGAGTGAGGACATCTAAATTAAACAGGCGCGCTGCTTAAATTGAGGCAGAGTGATGTGAAAGCATCCGGAGAATGAAAGAAGCTGGAAAAAAAAAACAAGATGTAGACACAACCACTCTCATTTTAAACTAGGTCAAAGCAGCTGGCACAAGGTTGGCACACAATAAAGAAGGCAGAGGCAGGCAGATTTGATTGTGCTGCACATAATGGTTTTCTGAATCACTTAATAGCAAGAAAAAGTCACTGGCGGAAATTTTTGGTCAGTTTTTTTTTTTTCTCCTCCACAACTTTGTTCACTACATCATGTAGCAACTGCTGAAGTATCCTTTATCATTTCACTGATGCAGTGACTTAGCATTTATCAGGAGTGTACTTTAACCATGTGTAAAGCTCTTCAGCATTCTTTCCTGTCCATGTTGACTTTAAAAAAAAAAAAGCAACCTCTCTTTTGAATGAATCATACTAAGTAAGCCAACTGAGTGAAAGCTAAGATCACCCGAAAATAACTCCCTTGAACATTTCATTCAGCGGCATAAAGGCTTTGCTTTTTTACACAAACAATTAAGCATGGCTGCACAATGAACGACTGACAACTGGAAAGGGGTGATAAAGAGAAAAATGGATTAAGCTGCAAGAGAAACCGCACTCCTCAATACAAGAGAGTGCTTAATTCTGTCAACAGCGTCCTACCCAATCCAGTGTAGCACATTTGTCAATAGCCAGGGAGCTTTATATCATTAGTCACTGAAAGTAGGGCTACTGTACAGCGTAGTGTGTGTGTGTGTGTGTGAGTAAATAGTTGGCCTGAAGCAAAGCATCTGCAAACTCCCCGAGACAAAAGGAAGCTTCATTAGCTGAATATAGACCAAACTGAAAAAACACAGTAACCTTTAGATACCATGACGTGAGTTCACACCACATAAATCTGTAACTGATTCCTTTTGTTTATATTTGTATGAATCAGAGTAGTATGTTATTGCACTAAATAAACAAGGTATTAAATTCTTATAGAATCTGGTTGGGATTTAGATCTGCCCACCTTTATTTTGAAAGGATACAGGCTAACGCTTACAGTGTTATATTCCTTAAAATGCTGCCAATATACATTTATATATATCAATACATTTTTAACAATCTGGGTGGGCGCCTTTGTACTTCCTGTTAGAATATTTGTTAATGCAGTGGCGTTTTAAACAAAGTTAAATATTTTTTAAATATAAGCGCTAACGCCTAACTGGCTGCCGGTGTTTGTATTGCAAAGCATTATAAAAACATGCCGGCCTAACAAAAAAAAAAAACAAACACTTTGGTGGACATGGCCCCTTACTCTCTGTCTTGTGGAGACTGAAGTACTATTCAGACGGGATTAGACGGGACAAGAAATCTCCGTAATTCTACCAGAGATGGGAGCGGTAACTCGGTTTGCGCCTTGGCGTCACCTCCCTGTGGGCGTGTGCATGCTACGTTGCTTCCTGTTAGCATCAGCTGAAAGATAATAATAATAATTAATGATCAGCCCAATATGAAATATTGCCCATGATCAGGATTGTGTGTACACAACAATTAGCAATATGGATTTATATTAGGCCTACCTAACACAACCAGTCTCGTGGCTCTGAAAAGTGCTTTCCTCTCGACCTTTTAGTTGGGCTCCCAGGTAGGGAAAAAAATCAGGACGTGACAAAATATATTTACATACATTTTCAGGATCGTGTTCGCACGGGATTTATATTCCCTGAGGTATTTTCTCCGGACCGTTTTACACAGGGTAAAAGTCGCCGTAGTTTTTACTGACATTATCCGTAATGATTACAGACATGGCGCGTTCGGATGGGACTAAAATCCCTGGTAATAATTACTTACCCAATGTCTCAACGTTACACTAATCCCGTCCGAGTGGGGCTTAAGGCTGCTTGCCTGGCAATCTCATGGTGATGGCAAAACTGCAGAAAGTTACTGTGCCTGGCCAATATATATTCAAGTATATAATCCCTGTTGTGAATTTCCTAAGATCGTGAAGGCATGGCCGCCATACTCTACTCTGATTGGCTTACTCTTACATTCTTACTTCTACTACTGGTAGGTAGATTTTGTTACTTTTAAACACAGCCAGACTCTCTATTTCCTGTTTCCAGTCTTAGTGCTTACCCTACAAATATGAGAGTGGTATCAGTCTTCCTATCTTACTCTTTGCAAGAAAGCAATTACGCTGATTGACTTAATTAAAAGAGAAGTTGGCTGAGACGTGTCTAGCAGGGCTGTCATGTAGCTTGCAATGCTAAAGTTGTTGAGACCATGCTGGTGAAGATTCTTATTCATCCAGGTCATGGTTCTTGTTGAGTTTCTTGAAGACGTTTCACCTCTCGTCCAAGAGGCTCTTGGGTGAGAGGTGAAACCGCTTCAGGTAACTCAGGCAAATCCAGCTGCCTTACGATAGAGCTCTGAAGACTGTTGAGACCATGTTGGCTTGTGCTGTTCATGTTGTTAATATTTACACAGGCACAAAGGGCATTTATGCAAGAAACCCTGTGAGTGCTTTGTTTTTCAGCTGAAACCATTTCTTGTGCCTTGCAAAAAAAATGCTGAAGTCAGTCCTCATAAGTGTGGTCCTCATTAAGTATACAACTAAAACACAAAAGTTAGACCCACTGCAGGCAACACACTGACTGCAGGGCTCCAAGGTGACCTGCGCAGCTCATCCATGGAGCTTAAAGGAAAGTTGGCTTTCAGCTACTCCACATTATTCTTTATTTATTGTAACAAAAATAAAGAAAGCTAAAGTTGACTCTCTAAAGATTGACTGAGAGTTACTTTAGTGGGATCATCTTTGCTTTGTGCAAGAGCCAGCAGACTTTGAGCGCTGCAACCGCCAGCATTAAATTCCCATCTCTAATTCAGCTGGATGGGTGACAGCAACCTGCCACTCACAGTAGCTCCTGCTAACTCCCTTCATGTCGCTTCAGAATTAACTGCAGACAGAAGAAAGGCCGAGATGTGGCTGTATTCGAGGACTCATTCATTCCTGTTTCTTTGAGAGGGGCTGGGTGGGTAACAGAGATGCCCCAGGAGAAGCTGTGTGACAACATGAGCAGCTTTTTCTAGACCACTTTCAAGGACAGCCGTGATTTAGAGGTCACTTTCCCATGGGCAAACAAACATGACGTCTCTCCTTCTCTACCCCATCTCTCACTCACTATGGTAACTCATTATGGACAAGCTATTTTCATCCATTCCTCTCAGTGTGGCTGGAAGTGATGGTGCAGCGTTAAGAAATGAATGGTGTGCTGAGTAATGAGTCAGTACTGTGGAAAAAATGCCATTATTTCTAATGAGATGGGAAACAGTGAAAAACATTCGCTTGAGCACAGAGAAATGCACCGTCTTTACTTTCCCCTGATGTAAGGCTGATGCGGCAAATGCAATCACAGCGAACAACTACGTCTAAGTGTGTTTCAGTGCAGCGGGGAGTATCATTCTCTCTCTCTGTGTGTAGGGTTTTTTTTGTGTGTGTTTTGTTTCGGGGAACATCTTGCGAGTAAACGGTTGAGCGAGCAGCGCGATGAGCTAGGTGTGTGTGGACACGCTTTTAATGAGCTGAGAACAAGACCTGAGTTGAAGGAGAGAGGGAGACAGATATGAGGAGAGAGAGGGAGAAAGAGACGGAGGTAGAGGAGAAGGAGGATGAGGGACAAAGGGAGGAGAATTACTCTCTGGAATACCTGTTTCAGTCTTGTAATTTTCATCCCTGGCAGAGGTCAGTCTACTCTGCCATCTGTCACTTTTCCCTCCTCAACTTCATGTTCCTCTGAGATGTCCTGTCATTTTATGAGGGTGTGTGTCTGCTTCCTACTCCCTCCCATTAGAAACTTTCTCTCCAGCACAGAGCAAAATTATTAACACCATTTGTTACTTTAACTAAGACATCCCTTTCTTTGCTCATGAACGGTAATATCGGTTAAAGTCCCATTCCACTTAATGTGTTTTTTTTATTTACATGTGCCCTAAAATGTCTGACCTTGATTGTACTGACTTGCATCTGGAACACACTCTTCGACCCCATGGGAGATATGGGGTAGGACATGTGAAAAGTAACTGGGGCTGTGATGTTGGAGGGTTAAAGCAGACGGCGCTATAAATAAAGGGATGTTGTCCACTCAGGTGCTTTTCAGACGTGCTCTTTTTAGCCTCCTTGGGTACACTTGGCACTTGGAAAACTTTTGGGTACACGCAATTAGCTGGCGTTTATGGGGTGCCGTTTGTAAAGACATTTTGCCACATTTAGCTTCAAACAATGTTTAAAAAAGTGTTGTGAATTTTTTAACATCAACTTTTACCACATTTACAGCAATATTTGTTAACTTAGAAATATCTTAAATAGTTAAATCTAAATGTTAAATGTTAAATCTAAATATTAAATCTAATCTAAATGCTAAATCTAAATCTAAATATTAAATCTAAATCTAAATGTTAAATCTAAATGTTCTGTATGAAACTAAATATTTAGCTAGTCAGACTGGCGAGATGGTCAGACTATCTTTATCGAATCAAATAACAAATAAAACCAACTTATCGGGGGAAATGAACACTTGAACATACATTAGCGTGATAATAACTACCTAAAATAACAAAAAACAAGTTTGGAGAAATTTTATTTGAAGTGTAGTTTGAGTTGTTAGTGTCCCTTGAAATTAAAGACATGGTTATCGTAGATTAGCGGGGTTAACCGTTAGCTGTTAGCCCCGTTAGCGGTGTCTGTAATGACTCATTAACGCTAAACGGTCCGTGAAAAAAATATTTTTTTTCCAGCAGATATCTGAGTTGCAACAAAGCTCAGATTTTACGACCGTGCGGACTCCGCTCCGTACACCAGTGTCACTCAAAAGACTGCTCGACATGTATTTTTCACATCGCCATGACAGAAACGTGCAAGAATTGGGGGTAATGTAGTGTTTCACAGACATTTTTATTGGAAAGTACAACGCGAAAGTGCGCTCAACGATCCGCTTATAGTGCGCCCGAGTCTGTGAGCACCTTAAATTAAAACTCTCGGTGCACACTGCAACACAATCAAACAGATGCGCAACTCAGAGGATCAGAAGTGTCTCTGACACCAGACTCAGAGCGGCTCTGAGTGCACTCGTGGCTCGTTGACGGTGTTAGTGTTGCGTTTAAGGCCTCCCCAAAAAAAACGGGAAAAAAAAGCTTCAAATTTTTTTTTCCACAATCGAATCTCGTGCCATCGAACGAAGCTTCGAAGCTTCTAAGCTTAGAATTTTTTGGGTCAGCCCTGCTTTATAGACAGATGAGACGAGTTGAAAAGAGGTGACTACTTGCGACTTGAGACGGTGTATCATCTCTATGCAACAACTCTCTGTACTTCTGTTCTGATTTGCAGCTTTTCAGGTTTATTTTGTGGCTGAATGTAATTTGTAGCTTCTTAAAATATGAATGAGGATAGTGATAGTGAGGCTACAGTGGCATTTCTGAATTCATAATAAATATGCCAAAATAATATAAAAAAACCCACTAATTAATCAGTCAGTGAGAATGTGTATGCGATGGGGCATAAGCACATACAGCGAGCAGGAAGCAGTAACCCACCTTCTGACACGGGCACACCGTAAGGGTGGAAACAGAGGGCTTGGCGGGGATGGAGCACCTGTCACAGCAAACGAACATGCCATCTGCAGTCATTCTGACTTGAGCAGCAAAATTCACCACAAGTAGATTGACTGTTTAAATGGTGACAAGCTTTACTTTCTAAAACCAGCTGGCGTCGATTTGACCAGCTGAGTAGCAGCTGACACCATCAGTCGACTTGAGTTGAGCTCAGACCGGCCAGTTCACACCACTGCAACTTTTCTCTGCAACGTTCTAAAACAGTTTCATCTTGTCGTCCAACCTACCACAAGCAGAAGTGGCTGGCAGGGCAGAGGTGAGGGCCACAATTCCTCTGTAAGGGAAAAAGAGTAGATCTGCTTCCAGCCCCTTTTCAGAGTTTTCTTTCAACGATTATATGGGAAAACCCTGTTTAAAAAGTATTAGTACAGGTATTTTGAAGCATGTCTAGAGGGGGACTTTAAGAGATGAAGGCATATATGGAGACAAGAGGAGAGATGGGGAAGAGAGAGATTATTGCAGAGCAGGAGAAGTCTTTTCCTCCCCTTTGATGGTAATTAGTACATGCAGGCTCTTGTTCTGATCAACGGAGGCTGCTGCTAATTTGAGTGCGCCTCTGAAGCCTTTGAAATGCAAGGTAATAGGAGGGAGGTAGTCGCATTTTGTTATGGCAAACACGATTACGCTGCTACATTAACTGCTCAAAACCATTTACAATAGTGTGTATGTAATGCACTCGTTGCACAGGGCTGAGACAAAAGCTCTGCTGATGCACACTCCCTCATTTTATACCACTGCATCAAGGGTAAAACTGTGTGTTAACAGCCGCCACAAAGTTACAGCCAGGTACCCCTGTGCAGCAAAGTTCTCTTACCGCATTCCTTCTTGGGCTCATCTGATCGGTCCTTGCAGTCCTTGACAGAGTCACACACCTTGGAGCTATCAATACACTCTCCGTTCTTACACAGAAACTTCAGGGGTCCCTCACATTTGGTAGCTGCAGCAGAAGAGCAAAAGATAGATCAGAATCTACACTATAAAACTTAATGAACATGTATTTGCATAAGCTGCTGCAAACTGATTCAGAACCCCACGCATCAAAAGTGTGTGAAGTCAAATTGAATATCTCCAGTGGTTCACCAAATTACTGGAGGCTCACATGAAACAAGTGACAGCAAAAAATACTTCTCACTCAGATATTCATACCATCTCACAGTGTAATAAAAACCAAACTTTAATTTGGTCCAGTTTCACAGTGCCAGGGCTTAATTTCCTGTAACATTATTTTGCAGCTTGCGAAAAGCACTCGGCTGGATCAACACAACATAACATCAGTGGTCATTATAGTAATTCATTTCACAGTCAGTAGTGTGCAGAAAAATCCCACATGAGGTTGTTTAGAGGAAATCTGTGTGGATTTCATGGAATCAAACTCGTTACTTACCTCATTAACCTAACTCATTAATTACCTCTCTATATAGTAGTCTTCACTGTCAACACATTCTCACTCGTCACATATTGACGTTTGGTTTCCATGTCCACATACAATGTGCAAGGTACCCTGGGTGCGTTGGTTGTTGACGTTCTTGGACGCTGTGTCAAATTCTGCCTGTTACATGTGTTGTCTTCCTTCAAAATACACTTCTGCTGTCACAGGAAACTTACTGTTTCCATACAGTCTCTCTCAAAATAAAAGCACTACTTGGGTACAACGCCGCAAATTGGCATTTATTTTCCCTCAACAGCAAATGCACATGGTTGGGTTTAGGCAACAAAAGCATGTGGTTAGGTTTAGGAAAAAACAACAGGGTTTGGCTTTAGAATCTCACAGGACGCAAACACCGCTCTCGTGGGTGAAGGTTGTGGTTTGTTGGACCCATCCACCACCCCTCCCACCCGCCCCACTCGGACTTTTGCCGCCGTTAAGTTTCGTCATTGCCATGTTTACCGCCAGGCACCTGCAAACTATAACAGCAACCGGCCGCGTACCATGCCGACGTTAAAGGACGCCTTTCTTCGTCAGTTCCTGACACATTCAGTGTAGTTGTAGATTCAGCTGTGAGATAATCAGATTTGTTAGAAACTGTAAAGCTGAGCTGAAAACTCGAATTGGGAAAAGTACGTCAGATGAGAAATGTATAACAATCTAGAAAAAAATATTCACAGGGCTGTGAGCTCAGGACCAAAACATTTTTGGAGCTGAAGGCTAAAAAGTCATCACAAAATCTCAGTTTTTACTTTTTTCTTTTTCATAAACGTTGCAAAATGAAGACTAACCAAAAAATGTTTTATAACAACTGTGTCTGTTCCTTGTAATCATCATGTTAATCTGCCACAGGCAGGCAAACCTCAGCCAACTTTGTGGCCCAAGTGCCGGATTTCGATGACTTCCGAGTGTGACCGGGGTCTCGTTGTAAGAGGCGGGGTCCGCCATTCCCACACTGGAAATTTCCTACCTATGCACTAGGTATCACTGAGTTCACTGTACTCCAATGGCCTCCACAGTCACCAGATCTCAATCCAATAGAGCACTTCACATCATGGATGTGCAGCCAACAAATCTGCAGCAACTGTGTGATGCTATCATGTCAATATGGACCAAAATATCTGAGGAATGTTTCCAGCACCTTGTTGAATCTTTGCCACCAAGAATTAAGGCAGTTCTGAAGGCAACCTGCTACTAGCAAGGTGTGCCTAATAAAGTGGCCGGTCAGTGTATGTTCTGAACTCAAAATACAAGTATGAAGCTGAAAATGAGGATATGCCCTCTTTAAGGATTGCAACTTGAAGATGCTAAATCTGCTATTCATCAATGTTCATTACATTTTTCACAATCTGATATCAGATTTCAACTCAAACCACAAGCTGGGAAAAAAATTAAAAGTAGTGAGAGCAAATATAAAACAGATAAGCAAATAAAAAGGGGATTGCATAATGTATTGTGATAGCAGTTATGTTACTTTGAGCTTATATTCCCTTTATTTCTACCACAAACACAGCTGGGAAGCAACCAAATTATTCAGATCACACACATCCTGTCGCAAAAGTTAAAGTATTTGTCAAAGAGAACGTGTGCAAAAGGCAGATACACACAGAATCAAATATAAATACTTGCAGACAGACCAACAAATAAGAAGACAGATTCAAACAGACACGTGCATAAAAGAAGCAGACAGGTGAACGGGCAGAGACGAGGACAGGTTCTGGCAGCAAGACACGCAGCCAGCCATGACAGGTGTACCCACCGTTGACACAGCCAGATTCGTCGCTGTGGTCGGGACAGTCATGGACCTTGTTACACTGCTTGGTGCCGTGGATGCAGGAACCATCACCGCACTGGAACTCATCGGGACGACACGTCAGCAGGGCTGCAAGAGACACACACACACACACACACACACACACACACACATAAACACACATTTGAAATTGGACTTGTAAATCCCCTTTAATCCCTACAAGAGGAACACAACATCCTGTGGTTGAAACCAGCGCCAGACCTTTAGTTGTGTTTCACCTCATCAGTTTTACACAACTCCACTCTCATCTGTCTAATAAAGGGAGGACATGCTCAAAAACAAAATTTACTAAATCCTCTTGTAGAGGCATGCATGAAATTAAAAACATTGTGCACTAACGTTTACGGTACAGAGCTCTACTTCTATCCATGCACACTCTGTGTTGGGCGCTGCCTGGGACAGAGGGTGTGTGATGAATGATTTTCAATATAGCAACGCAAAGATGAAGGCTGCATGAAGCCACACCACATTTCATTAATATCCCAAGCACAGACAAGCTTTTCATCAACAGGGCCCAGTATGCTCATATAACTCCTTTCCAAACCACACTAAAAAGCAATATATATGACTGAGGGGGATATGATTTAGTGTTATCACAAGATGAGCAGAACAGAGGGAATGTAATGGAGACAGGGACACTGCCGCCTGGACACACGTAGACACATACAAACACACAACAGGAGGAGAATACTCTTCAGGGCTTAATGATAAGGGAGGACAATCTAATTGTGGTTTAGTTTTCCTTTTTTCCAAGTTCCTTATCTTCTGTATTATTCACTACATGCAAGCAATAAATCACTTTATAGTACCACATACACAACACTGGATACAGCCAATATACAACAAGCTCATATGGGTTCATATTTATCTTTATTCAGCTACTGGACTGTAAACCTACAATCACAGTAGAATATTAGAACTTGCAACATGTAATATATACATCATGAGCAGGCAGCAACCTCCGGGGCTGGAAAATGGCAGTTCCTCTAATGGCCACTAGAGGCTGACTCCAAAATTGAGTCAACCCGTAGACCTCCATTTTAAATGAGATCAGTTGTGTTCTCTGTAGCAAATTTCCCTGTTTATGCCAACTGTACAGGAGGTAGAGTTTTCTACAACTCACCCGTTAACATTTTATTAAGGCTTAAAGTTCTGCATAATTAGGGGCATGCTCACTATGAGTGACAGGCTGTCTGCAAGGCTCCATCACATATGAGTCAGATCCATCTTTTGAGAGCCAAAATGCCAAACTCGAGGCTTTAAAAACCAACACGTGATGTCATGGTGGCTACATCCATCCATCAGTTCACTGCTGTGTTTTTATTCTTAAGTTCTTTTTACCTATTCTCTCTCTCTCTCTCTCTCTCTCTCTCTCTCTCTCTCTCTCTCTCTCTCTCTCTCTCTCTCTCTCTCTCTCTCTCTCTCTCTCTCTCTCTCTCTCTCTCTCTCTCTCTCTCTCTCTCTCTCTCTCTCTCTCTCTCTCTCTCTCTCTCTCTCTCTCTCTCTCTCTCTCTCTACTTTTTTCTGCTTCTACTACTATCAATTCTTCTTCTTCTGCTTCTTGTACTTCTTCTTCTACTATTACTTCTACTACTACCAATTCTTCTTCTTCTTCTTCTTCTTCTTTTGCTTCTTCTTCTGCTGCTGCGGTGGCCATTTTCACATGGCAGTACTGCATCAAAACTCGCCACTGCCATTTTAAAAGTTTTTTTCTTCGGCTACTCTCTCAATAAGTTTCATCGATTAGTAGTCAACTATTGAACTGTCCTTGTTGTTGTAAAGTAAATGTATTCTGTGTTTTCATATTGCAGTTTTAATTCTCTTAACTGAGTTGTTATTCTCTACTTCTTGTCCACGGACTACTGATGTAAATTAGTTTATAGTTAAGTCCGGTGCAGCTAAGAAGGTGTGCACTGTCCCTGTCAAATGCACTAAGAAAAATTAAATTCGATAAATAAAATTAATCGCCATCTTATTTGATAGTGGATTAATGATGGAGTTTTAAAAAAAAAAAAAAAAAAAAAAATCAAAATTCTCTGTTTCCAGCTTCTTAAACATGATCTTCTTAAACATTTTCTGGTTTTTCCACCCCTCTATGACAGTTAACTGAATATATTTGGGTTGTGGACAAAACTAAACATTTCAGGACGTCATCTTTGGCTTTGGGAAAGAGTGATTGACATTTTCAACCACTGTTTGACATTCAATAGAGTAAACAACTCATCCATTAATCAAGAAAATCAACGGATTCATTGACGATGAAAATAACTGTATTAACTGTGTAATAGGGTTGCAACCGTATGAGATTTTCATGGTACAGTGACCATCGAAGGAAATATGGTGGTTGTACAGTATCACAGTGTTACAGAACTTATATTATTATCAGTCAGAATGATTACTAAAAGTACCAAAAGTTTTATGACTATAATTGAAACTTGAAACCATTCTTAATGGATATATGTTTGAAAAGTCTCCTCTTAGAAAATGACTAAAGCAAAGTGGAGATTTAATGTCCGGTTGAATTTTTTTTTCAATATTTCAGTGACCTATCATTGGATAGGGACATATGTGCACAGTGTATATTCAATGATTAATTACAATAGCATTTGTCTTCAGCTGAAGATTTGAAAATCCAATATATATCTCAGATCAATCCTCACACTAACACTAAAGCATGTGAGTATGGCAAAAGTAGCGAAGGTAGAGCACAAATGGTTACCACAGTAACCTCTGGACGAATTCGAGGTTGTGGCTCTAACCGCCTCCAAGCCTCTCTCTTAATGCAGAGATCCAGCTGGCTAACAAAACATCAATCTCTTGTAAGTGCTGCTTATATGACACCACCGAGAGTGAGAGGTGCGTTTGATGTGTGCACCGCACATCTTGATAATGAATAGTGGGACTATCTGGGCTTCACACTCTGGCTTAGTGAGACAAGAGCTTCAGGGCTCCCCCATCCATGACCAGCTAATAGGAAAACCTGTTTTATCGCAAGGCCCCATCTTCACATTGTGTTTATCAACAGAAACAGATTCTTTACCAGACACATTTAGAAAAAAAGAAATGCTACACCAACTCCCAGCGGAGTGAAAATGTGCTAAATGACAAAGTAACACCTCAGAAGAGGAAGAAAACAGATTTTATTTCCTTCTCTCCGGTCTCAAAGCAAACACATATCTGAACATACCGCCCACACAAAGATAAGGTAAAATAAATCTGACCTTCAGTGTGATTATTTCTGAATGTGTTGGAATCTGATTGGTCTGAAAGAATCTTTGTGCAAGGCAAGCAAAATTAATGTAAAAGGTCAAGATTCTTCTGGTTATATATTCATAGTGGTAATATAGTCTGTACAGAATCAAAGAAGCCAGCAGTAGATGCAGAGACCTGCACCTGGTTGAGTACCTGGGGGTGTCTAATAGGTAAAAATATACATATTATTTTTCAGAATTAAACAAATGAAAAAGATGCAGTGCATGTGTAATATTTTGACATCTAAGTCACTATTATCAAGCCACAATTCCTTTTATTTTGAAAGTCAATGACACAAATGAAACCCTTGATCCTGTCATCACGTTTGCCACCAACATGGAGGACTCCAGTGATGAAACTTTGCAGCCCGAGGATGAGGTGGCAGCTGAGTTTAAGAGACTGAAGGGGGATGCTTTTGAGGTTTTGTGGTGGTGGCAGGAGCGTGTTAAAATGTCTCCTAACCTGGCAGTGATTGCATGAAATGTTTTTCGACATCCTGGCATCGAGTGCATACAATGAAAGAGACTTTTTCTCTGCTGGATTTGTAATTCAAGAACGGAGAGCCCAGTTTAATGTGAGTGACTGTAGCCTGTGTGTGTTTGATCCCGAGTGCAGGTCGGGTTGAGGGTGTGGCTTTAACTTGGACATAATGACGGGTAACAGGTCGGTTCTGGTACTGAGCTTTGCGGGTATAGGAGCGGGTTTTCAAAAATGGACCCGTGCAGGACTCTGAGTAGATGCACTCCTCCTTCTGTACAGCGATACAACTGGCAGGTGTAGTTCGGTAGAAAGAAAATAGTTCCTACATGAAACTGCTCACAACAAGGTCTGTGGATTATCTTGAGTAACCAGGTCATGATTTCTGGAAAGAGACACTGATGTTAAGTTTTTCAAATGTATTCTTGGCACTTTGAGCTCCACAAGCTGAGTGCCATCTAGTTCCATTATAGTGGAGCGAAGGCAGACATCTCTACTGCTGATATCTCCAACACTCTGCAACTCACACCAAAACAATCTAGATCAATAAATAGCACTACAGGTGAGAGGAAAGATATGTATTTTTGATTCTGAGGTGAACTGTCCTTTTAAACATGATGAAACCCCACAAAAATTTAAACAAAACCGTCCATTATAAACCACAACAGATGGTTGTGTACATAACTATAGTTCTATAATCAGCTTCGAGCCAAAGAGATGTGCTGTGCGCTGATTTCATCCTACATAATAACTGCTAACAGAATGCATTATATATTATGTAATAGTGTATGTTCTCTTTGAAGTTAATATGCAAGACTTCAAAATAAGAAATTCTGCAATTTGTGTTCAGGCGGAATTCAATCAAACTGCTACTTGGGAAAATGCTGCCAATTAAAGTTCACAAAGATGAATCAAAATGATTTGTCTTACGATTTTTTTTACATATTTTGTTTTTGATCTTTCTCGAGCTGTTTCACCACCATCTGCAAATTGGTGTACTGTTCTGCAACTTTAAGTGGCTCCTCCGTTTTCTTTGTGCATGGCATTGTGGGACTCAGATTCACATTGTCAGTATGAAGTAAGACATACTCGTTTCGAACTGGAACACAGCTACAGTCTCTTCCCGGTTACACAGAGTATGTATCATTCTCCATTGTACTGAAACTCCTGTTACATATTCCATGTGTGCAAACCCTTTCAAACATGAATAGAGGGATAGTTCTGATACAACAGAGGACATAAAAGCTCCTGCAAGATAAAAAAACATGGGACAGAAGGGTTGACAGGAGGGTACAGTGTAAGGGGAGAGGGTAAAGAGACAGAGAGAGAAACTCACGGCAGTCAGACTCATCAGACTTGTCCTTGCAGTCTGGATCTCCATCACATTTCCACGTCAGCCGCACACACTCCCCATTGGCACAACGGAACTCCCCAGCGGTGCAGTTTGTCCGTCGATTGGGCAGGTACGGGACCCCGTCACCACCGCAGCGCTCCGGGCCTTCATCCGAACTGTCAGAGCAGTCTGGGTCTCCGTCGCAGCTCCACATGAGCGGCACACACTCTGAGGTGTTACATCGGAGATGGTTGGGCCCGCAGGTCAGAGGGGAGGCACACTTGAGCTCGTCGCTGCCGTCTCCACAGTCGTCGTCGCCATCACAGACATAGACGGTGGCCAAGCACTTGCGGTTGGAGCACATGAACTCACCGCTGGGGCAGGCTTTGGCGTCTAGAGGAAGAGCGGAAAGAACAGAGCAAATGAGGGTCTGTCTGTCTTTCTGTATCGACACTGAAGCTGGGAAAGTGTAGCATCTGTTTTAAATTTACAGTTTTGCTAATCTGCTGCTACCTCGTCTCGCTTAATTGCTGAAAAGTAGAGTTTGATGAATGTTTGAAGGCCTCGTGCAGCAAGTTCGCAGACATTAAATATGCACACCAGTGTTTCAGTGTTGCTCGCAGTGCATGCAATAAAAGATGAAGCTTTTACATTGGCTACAGCTGTAGGTAGATGAGAGATAATAAGACCAGAGGTGAGAAACACTTGCTTAAATTAGCTTCAAATAAGGGGACATGGTGACGGTAATAGCGCTTTTAAGGAAGGCAGAAAGTCAATATGGGTATTATGACTGGGAAGACAGAGGATGATGGTGATAGACTTTCTCTTTATCTAACTACAAGTAAGAGACTCACTCAGATTGAGAATCTCTTTTCCAGAGTGTCCTGGCTAAGACAGGCAGCAGCACAAATAACAGACTAAAAACAAACATAATTTAAAATAAAAAAGAACAAATTATAGAATTATAACATATAAATAAAACATTATTCAACATTCAAAACATCCACAGGCAGATGTGCCTGCGACTTAGTCATTCAGAATCAATTTACATGCGCCCAAAGAGACCCGCTCCTGAAGATATGGGTAATTGTGCAACTGATTCCAAGCTGAGGGAGCAGCATACTTAAAAACACCCTTCTCCCCAGTTCAGTACAGACTTTAGGGACGGTTAGTAGGAACAAGTCCTGGGGGTGAAGACAATAACTTCCCGTACTTTTTTTTGTAGGATGCAGGTATGTAGGAAGCAGTTCAAGAACACCGTCTCCTGAGGAGCGAAGATAAAAGAGCTCTCTCTGCCATCAGCCCGCCCTCCTCTCCTCTCTCAAAGGATCGCTCTCTCTTTCTAGTGTTTGTTTTATCTCGTCTGCTCCCTGGCTCATCTTCCTCTTGTCAGTGACCGAGCAGGAGATGTCGGCTATCCAAACACTGCTTGTTGGCACACACGCCTACATACTACAGGTTCCAGGTGATAGTGTATTATATTCTGTTACACAAAAGCAAAGAGCAGGAACTACAAGGACAGTGGGGCTGAGAGACAAATTGGTTGTTTATAGGCCAGGACAAGGATGATGACACAGTTGTAATTATAACTTGCACGTTTACATGCACACTAATATCCCCCTATTATTCTGAATATGACAGTATTCTGACTTTGATACAAGTCATGTAATCAACAAATTTACGTCTGGCTTTTCCTGGATTAGCGTCTCAACTGGGGTTTTTCATTCACGTTGCAACACATGGCCTCTTAACTGTTTACCGTCAGCTCTGTGTGTTGTCATGGAGATACTGCATGCAAACAAACCCGCCGACACTTTAGAAGGCAACAGATGGACACGGAAAAGAAAAGCCAACATTTCTAGTCAGAAGAGGAAACATGCACCTGCTTTAAAACACTATGAAACAGATATTTGGATATGTGCAAATATCGCAACACTGAGCTTTTCAAGAAGGACTGAGAGAGGGAGGCTTTGCATTTACAAGCGGACCAGATCAAATGCCTTGTGTGAGAAAGCTGCTCTTGATTGGTCAGAATTTCCATGCGGGAAAAATACAGGAAGTAAACAAAACGTTGAAGAAGAGTACAATTGCAAGATAAATGTGACACTTTGTAATGTCACAATGGAGGGACAACTACGCAGGTTGATTTTAGCGCTGCTCATCGTGGACTATATTGCTGTCATTGTTCATTTTAGTCAAACCATACAGTTTGAAAACGAGGCGCGGCTCCAACTAGAAAACAATGTTTTGATGCATTGGATGTGCTGAATGTGCATATTAAGGCAGTACAGGAGGAGGTGCACATTAATAATCCTCCAGGACTGTAACATGCTCATGTTTAACCCAAACAATGTGTCATGTGACTGCAGTTGGTTCAGATCCAGGTCGAAACACCTTCTCACCACAAATGAACCGCATCAGAGTTTGTTTGTAACCGGACCAAGACCACCTCTTCAAGAAGGTCTTGGTCCAGTCTTTAGCTTTAGGGCTAGCTGTGGTTATTTCAATAGATTGAACAGGATGAACTAGCCAGAGTGCATTCACTGCGGTTCGGTTACCTCTGTTTTGTTGCTGCCAATTACACATTTCTATGTCGTCTTGCTGTTTGACCCAAGTTATTTAAAAAAGTCAGACTCTGCTCTCAGTTTCACTGTAATACAAAGATTCTGTGTTTGGCTGTTGGCTTTGCAGGGCAGTATTGACTTTGTTCCTTACTGCATGAAAATGTTTCTCTGCAGGAAGGAAAAGTTTGTACTGTAATGTTACCTCTCCCCTTCACAAAGCCGAGCTCACAGCTTCTGTAAATCCTTTTTCTCTCTCTCTACCTTTTCCAGTTTTCTTTGTCTCAACTCAAGTCTGGCCAAAAGCGCTCAGGCTGTGAAGAGAGTCTGGGTTCCCACTGTGAGCCCATAGCAGCACAGAGGCCAGCACAGAGAGGAGCAGAATTTGATATTTACACAAACCACAGGGAGTTCAGCTTGAACACCGCTGCCTTTGGCTGTTATGGCTGGTTACAGGAAGAGATTGCTGTTTTAAAACATTCTACACAGAGTCAGCAAGATGTAAAGCGGGAGCATCTTGTCAGTGACCTGCAGGGGAAAGATCCAGTTTGCTGGTTTGGTCCTTCAGTAGTGGTGTTTTATTCTGTCATCACACAAAATACAGTATAAACAAAGCAAAAGGTATAAACAAAATCAACAGTTTATGTGTTAAGCAGTGACTGAAGAGGCTCAGGCAGAGGCAAAAGCTTATATTTGCCTGTCCTACATTCTTATCGATTATAGCTACCATCCAAGAATAAACCCTGTAACCCTCAAAATTAGCCATGTGAGCAGGGACAGTGGACAGGCCATCTGGCATATCGGGCAGTTTCCCGTTGAGCCATGATTCCTTTTAGGCCGACATAACTGTATAACTGCCAATGATACAGGAAGTCTGGCCCATTGGTATATTTTCTTAATTGACACCAAGTTGGCCCAGTCACAATTTTAAACCCCAATGCCTCCATTAAACAGCATCTGCAACAAAAAGTGTGCCAAAATGGGTAACACATACCATGGCATACACCATGGTTGAATCACTACTGAATTATGTTTTGAAAATGTATCTTTGAAACATGTCTTTTTCAATTGAGATATTGATTTATGAGAATTTTGTTAACGTTTTTTTTTCAACCACCAAAGTTGTTTCAATGTTGTTTCAGGACACATTCACACTGGCTCTGTTCCACGCATAACTCGGTTCATTTGGAGTGGTATGAACGCTCATTTGAACTCTGGTGCGGACCAAATGAGCAAACCCTGGTCCGCTTGAAAACTGGGGGTCTCGGTTCACTTGCAAGTGAACCCTGGCACGGTTTGCTTACAGTGGGAAATGCAAACGGACTATCCAGCAAACCAAAGAGAGGAAGTGAACCAAAGAGAGGAAGTGGACCAAAGAGAGGAAGTAAACCAAAGAGAGGAAGTGATGCAAAGCACAGTGCATTTTGGGTAGAAAAAAAACAAAGCCAACCGAGAGAAGCAGAGGTAAAAAAAGAAAAATTTGGAAAATGTCTCGTGGACAGACGTGGAGTAGTGAGGAGGTGCAGGTGCTTATTGATATATGGTCAGAGGACAATATATCGCAGGTGCTTGTGGCTACCCACAATGGATTTCCGTTTTTGGTCCTGGCCAATCAATGAGCCGGGTTTTCTTCTTCCTCATGCTTTTTTTTTCTTCCTCATCGTTGTAACTGCGTGACGTTGTCCAGGCCGTTTGGTCCGCTTTAAAAAGTGTAGTGTGAAAGTGAACCGAACCAAATTAAGGTGTGAAATTTTTCAGCATTCCCCGCCCAGTCGAACCGAGTCCTCCAGACTATCCTGGTGTGAATGGGCCTTTAATGTTGAAACAACGATTGACATAATTTCAACCACATTTCAAAACTGAAAAATAAAAACAATAAACAGTTTATTTTGGGTAGTAATGCATTGTTATACTGTAAATGTAATGATTACCCGCTATTCTGTTAATATAATACTCGGTTACTGCTAAAACGTAGTATATTACTGAAACATATTACCCCCAACACTGCTAACCAGCTATCTGATTAGAGTGATGACATAAGGCGAATAAATCTTTCATACATCTGCAGAAAAGATATAAAAGGCATCAACATTTAACCATCACTTATAAATAACAATAAGCTGAATGGGTTTTCCATGGTTGGCTGTTTAAAGCTGAAGCATTAAAAGCACAGAATCAAAAACAGCCTCATAAAAAAAAGAAATGTCAGAGTAGAAATTCATATGCAATTCCTCGTGCTGACTTGAACTGGGTGAACAAACATCAGATGCAAGATAGTCCTAATTACTATCCTATGTAATTATACCATATGTTAAAGCCACTGTCTATTTCCTCTGTGTTTAATTAATTCACTGGTACTGACATGATTGCCACAGAAGCACGGGGAAAACAACTGATAGGAAAAACAAGTGTCAAGATTCAGTTCAGTGAAAGGGTTTATATTCATTAATATTAAACAGGCTCCATCTGATTCTGATGTGTTTTATAACTACTGTCCCTGTTATGCCTCTACACTAACCCCATACTAATTTGGCGCTAAATAATTAAGCAGATTCAACAGACATGTACATTATTACACAGGGGGCAGACCATTAGTAATGTACATGAGTGGCCTGGTTACACTGCAGTGAGACTTTGTTTTCCAGAGGGGGCCCTCAGTAGATGAATTTAAAGACTTTGGAGCAACTCTGCGCCCACAGACTGCCTGTGTGTAATGTTGTACAAGTCAGTGGGTTTTAAATGAAAAATAAATACCAGAGGGACCCTGCATTTCAGTCAGAGGGTTGAGTTTTCAGATTGTTTTTCCATCCAGCTACATAATTTATGACTGCTTGAACAAAGGCAGGAAAATAGTATACATACTTAACACAGAATGGCTATGCATGCATTATATACAGTCTGTACTAGGACTAGGTATTGGTACTTGAGACCTTTAAGGTATCAACCAAAATAATCCAATCCATCCATCCTTCCATTTTCATCTGCTTATCCGGGGCTGGGTCGCAGGGGCAGCAGGCCAAGCAAAGCACCCCAGAACACCTCTAACTGGAGGCGTCCAGGAGGCATCCTGATCAGATGCCCAAAACACCTCAACTGACCCCTTTCAACGTGAAGAAGCAGCGGCTCTACTCTGAGCTCCTTACCCTATCTCTAAGGCTGAGCCCAGCCACCCTTCTGAGGCAACTAATTTTGGCCGCCTGTATCTGCAAACTCATTCTTTTGGTCACTACCCAGAGCTCATGACCATAGGTGAGGGTTGGGACATAGATGGATCAGCAAATCGAAAGCTTTGCCTACTGGCTCAGATCCTCTTCACCACTACGGTCCGGCACAGCGCCTGCATCACTGCAGACGCCACACCAAACCACCAATCCATCTCACGCTCCATTCTACCCTCACTCACCCTGAGATACTTGAACTCCCTCGCTTGAGGCAGTAACTCTCTCCCAACCCAGAGGGGCAATCCACCAGTTTCTGGCAGAGAACCATGGCCTTAGATTTGAAGGTGCATGCTATGATATTGATAAAAGTAATGTGAAACCAAAGTTTCTGTCCTCCAGTGTTAAACTTCTGCCTACAATTTGGGTGTCATCTTTGACTCTGAGCTCTATTTCAACATACAAATAACCAAGGTTGTGTCATCGTGCTTTTTTAAATAAGAAACAGTGCAAAATTCAAACACTTTTTTTTATCTCAAGCGGACCTTAAAAAGTCATTCATGCTTTCATCTCGCCACGTCTGAATTACTGTTATTCCCTGTATTCAGGGCTCAGCCAAAAGGTCATTTACTGTCACCAGCTCATTCAAAACTCGTCTGCCAGACTTTTAACTAAACCCAAAAAACTCCTAACTGTTCCTGCAGCCTGCCTCATAATAAAAGGAAACCAGACATTTTTCCATTCGAGCCCCACGGCTGTGTTTTAATCTTGACTGTGTTTTGAAAAGTGCGATACAAATAAAGTTTATTATCATTGTAAGTTCACAAGTGTGAGTTCTGCCCTGAAACTTTTACTGTAGCTGTACGCTATAAGCAACATGTGCCAAGGTTAGCACAAGCAGATTGGTGAGCGAGTCAGTCACACTATGAAGGTGTAAATAAAAAGGCTCAGGATCCCAGGAAGTCATTTTTTTCCCAAGGATGATGAAGTCATGGCCCGTCCTCTTCTGCATCTGAGTGGCTTACTCTTGACATCCTTACCCTAACCCTAACCAATCCTACTCCTCTTGCCTAAATCTAACCAACCCAACCAACAACAGCAATAAGTGCTAGCCAATCAGAGGGAGAGATGGGGAGTTCATGCCTTTGCCATCCAAGGAGAAAAAAATTTGGCTTCCTGGGCAGCTACAGCAGCAATCAAGGGAGAGTTGTGTATAACACGGGGATAGTGTGCCGGCGTTGCTCTGCAGTTGCAAGGTTCGTGAATCGAAACAAATCCAACATGCTAACACACATTCAACAGCATCACCTCGATATGCTGATCACCAGGATGCTAAATGTTTGGGTGCTTTGAATGTTTAATGTAGCCAAGCTGAAGCTAACTGAAACACTCCTGCTGATGTACAAGCTTTACTTATTTTTTTTAAATTATTTTTTATATTTTCATTTTCATTCAGTTCAGTTTTTTGGCTGTTGTGACCTGTTGCCTTTAAGGAAAGCATCAAGTATACAGAAGAGTTTAAAATGTTCCTCACTTTTATAATGAAAAAAAGTTTAACAAAGTTGCCAGTGGGAAAAATAATACCTCAGTCCCCTGCAAGAGGATCTTGTCTGTCTTTGACACTTGCAGTACAGTCTGCTCAAAATAAATGAAAAGAAATATCTTTCCATATATATTGTTTTTCCGTGTGTGCTGAACTGAAAGTGTAGGCCTATTTTTACACTCCTTCTGCACAGTAAATGTCTGTGTACACACATAGATAGCCTGCTGTATTTGGGTTTACATGTACCACTACACTCAACTCACGCTAAGCATTATACCTGCTAAACATCAATATGTCAGAATTGTTGTTGCGAGCATGTTAGCGTGCTGATGTTAGCATTTAGATCAAAGCACTGCTGTGCCAAACTACAGCCTCACTGAGCTGCTGGCACGGCTGTAAACTCTTACACTTGTTCTTGTGACAGCCAACAAGAGAGAGCTTTCCTTTTAGCATCAAGGTGACGTTGCACACAGGTTAAACGAATAATTCACAAATCATGGTGCACAGCAGACACCTCATTAGCGTCACAAACACATCTACGGCTGTGCTGTTTACTCTGCTAAAATGAACAACTTCTACTAACTTTGACAGACTGGCAACTTTCCTTGTCCTTAATTTTGTTTCTCAGTTAATTTTAAATGTTTACAACCAAAAAGAGTTCACTTCAATTTTAAATCATCACCACATGTTGTAGCTACCTTCATTCTTTTTGTTATCAAAGCAAACCTAACTTTGTTTGTCAGCTATAATGAATAATACATAATTCAATAGAAGATACACTGTAATGTCAATTAAATTCACTGGGTGCCGGTGGCACACATTCATATATTGTCCCTTCTTTAATTTCTTGGGTGGAAGAACCTTTTCTGTGACTACCACCGGGGTAGTCAGAAGCTGGCAGCGTAACACACTTCAGTTTTTCTGGCGGCTCTGATGAGAGATTGTTGCCAGCAGCAACCAGTGGCTCAGTTGAAGAGGCAAGAGATGACTAGTCGCTCTACTCACATTAGCATTACAGCTGATGAGTGTGTAGTGCATGTACGTGTGTGTGTGTGTGGTGTGTGTGTGTGCGTGCGTGCGTGCGTGCGTGCGTGCGTGCGTGCGTGCGTGCGTGCGTGTGTGTGTGTGTGTGTGAGAGTGAGGAAAGACAGACTGAAGGAAAATAGTTAAGATATATTTTTTTTGGTGTAGGAGGGCAGAAAAGGGAGATGTGAGATGAAAAGAAAGACTACAGGCGAACATTCAAAATGCATGGTATTTCCCTGAATGTGTGTGCACTCTGTTATGTTTTTATATGTTAAAATATAAGCATTGCCATTAGTTGAACCGGTTGAGGGATGTAAGCAGATTCCCTGAATCCCAGCCATACAGGTGATGGTGTCCCAAGCCGACAGCGAGTTAATGACAACATGATGGCTTTGGTGCAAAAGGGTTCAGTCAGAAGAACAAGAATAGATCTATCGATACACTTTATTTATAATTCAGCAGAAAGGAAAGCACAGTGCACTGTAGAAACAGGAGACGGAAAGAAGCCCCGTGGCGACAAATTAGGTAGGAAGAAAATGGCCATCCTAAAGAGACACTTAAAAGGTACACCGCCCTGCTACTTATGTGATGGTAAGTTAGCTATCTGTACCTATTTGACCAATCAAGAGCAGTTTTCTCGCACAAGGCATTTGATCTGTAAATGCTGCCGTGAGAACACGAACCAACTCGAGGCAATTCTTTACTAAAAAATTAGTCCCTGATTCAGACCAAAGAAAGAAAACTCTAGGTCTGAAAGCACCCTTAGATGATAAGTCCTAATGTAAACTAAGCATATAAATTTGCTAACGTTAATTTAATGTTACTGCGCAGTCGGCTGTCATTTCTGATTTCCAATTTCCAACAACTGTATGAGCCTAACTGAATTAGTTCAAAGGGAGAAAAACATTTCAACTACATAACCACAATCTGACTGGATAATATCTCTTTTGTTGACTAAAACTGCACCATGAAGGATTAAAGTGACTAAAATGTGACAAAAACCAAAAAGCATTTTCGTCTGCAAAAACAGTCATCTATCTTTAATTCAGTGCTGCCAACTTGGCGTCTTTCTCACTAGATCAAGCGCCTTTTCAGACCCTCTTAGTGACTTAATTTCTAAAAATCACCTGGCGACACATTTAGAGTCTTAATCAGACCATCAGGAAAAAATAGAGAATTGTAATTCATTCCTTCCCACGACACCGCTTGCCTTGGGAGTTCAGTTGTAGTGAGTTTCTATGGTTGCTTTCACGCTCACTGTCTGGATTGGAAGCGCACTAAGATACTACTACTGAATCTCATCTAATCACTTTCTAAGACAGATTGTGGCATAAATGCTTTGTAGGGTACAACTGACGCTGAAGAGCTCAATGCTGAGATAAAGATGATAATGATAACAGCATGTCAATATAAACGACAAAAACAAACTCAGTCATGTCCAGTTTCACAGACTTGCACATGAGGTGCTGACAAAAGAAGGAAGAACTAAACACTGGCGCTCTTATCATATCAGGCAGCTTGGATAACTGTGATTACACCAAGTTAAAAATGAAAGCACGCATGAACAGAAGGGGGGAAGTGGTTGGGCGAAAAAGTTTAAAAGAGCGTCATGGTTATTTTTAGTGACAGATGACATTTTAATGCTCCAATAATGCACAATGACGCCACCATTATGAAAATGAGTGTATGATGTTTTCTGGCAACTGTTATTTAATGCATCTCTCTTGTTAACACGCCATACCTCTCCATCCCCTGGGCCAGACGCTGTCCTATCAGGACTCAGACCTATAGCCTGATCAGTTATTTAGAACTATTACATTTTGACGGAGCATTCCTATTTTCACCAGCACTAGTGTTGAAGCACTGGTTTAGCAACCAAGAAACCTAAAGACCGATTGCATGAATCATATCATCTCGTGTGATGCTACTGAGCTAATCAAATCTGTGTTACCACTCAAGTGAGATACACACATACAGGAGAGTTGAGAGGAGAGACAACAGTCTGAGAAATAAAAGACAGAAAAGTATTTTCACGTGTTCTAAAGCGAGCAGAAACATAGTTTTGAATCAAGAATGGACAGACGCACATGTTCATTCCTTCTACAGACAGTTCAAAACTAGCATGTCTCATCATATCTTCAGAGACCTTGGGGATTATTAAAAGCGGCAATGTGGAGTGCCACTACCAGACAAAGCACAGACAAACATACCCACTCATAGCGTAGGCCATTTTAACTGGAACTGAATTAATTAGTTTACTTGTCCTCCAGGAGGAAATTCTTTTCCACAGCAAGTGCACTCATATCACAGACATGTAGGACATACAGAATTAATAGCAAAGAGACAAAAACATGGACTGGGATTCAACACGACAGACTGAATTTCAAATCAAGAGGTCGTCACTTATTTAGAGCTCGTACAGATGTGGGAACAAAGCTGTTGTTGAAAAAGGCACTTCTGCACATTGGTAGTCCATACCTGCGTCCAGAAGGAAGATGGAGCGGATGATCTGGGTTGTGAGTGACTGTGAGTGCTTAGCCGATCAGGGATGGGGTGACGTAATGATAAAGGTCGGGGGATATAAATACCTATGAGTTTCCCTGCTAAATGAGTTGTCTTAAAGAGCTTAATGGTAACTGTGAGCATATGGAAAAAACAGATGGCACTGTACAAAAGAACTCTACAATGCCATGGTACAAGAGAAGAAGGAGGAAGGGTTGTACTAACAAGTGATTTAATGTACAGATGGCTGTAAGTCTCTACTGACAATGTTTGCAAATGCCTATGGCATGCTGATTAAAGCTAAGACTACTGTCCAGTGTAATGCTGAGGTATCTGAGAGACTCCACCACCTCTGCCTTATCCCCTTTGGTGGCGAGACCAGGGGAGTGGACCAGAGTTTCGTGGGGCAAAGTGTCATGAGTATGGTAAGATCCCAACTGCAGCACCACAAACAGAAGAACAGTTTGTAATTGTCTTTAATGAAACCACTTGTCAAACACAGAGTGAGCAGGCAGGTGAAACAACAGTTGGGTTCGGTCCCAAGCCGAGAGCAGGTGAGTCAGTGGCGTCCACTGAATGCACACTGACAGCAAACAGTGCCAACGTGTGCAGTGGTACCGTGAGCGGAGAGATGGGAGACAATGTCAGATGAACAGGGAATCCAAAACCAGGAGTACTATCAGGAGAAGCCGCCACAGCGGTGTGAAGCCGACCCCACACGGGGAGGGACTTGTCAGCAGCGATGATGAGTGGAATCCGTGGAGCACACACAAAGGCGGAATGTGCAGCCATGCGGTGAAGCAATCCACAGCACAAAAGTCCACAGGTGGATGAACAAACAAGGAACTGGGAAACAGAAGCCAGGAAGCCAGAAGCAGAGCTCTTGGTCAGGACAGAAGGTTGAGTGGTTTACCAGGGAGCAGACGAAGCAGGAGAGTCAGAGGCAGGCGAGGTCGGCAACTAGGAAGCAGTCCGGGAATAAACACTGGAAAGTCTTGTATTGGATGACAAAGAACTTGTGAAGAAGGAGTCTTTATAGTGGCAGGAAGTAACGATCCACAGGTGAAAGCAGATAGGAAATTTACTGGAGAGAGTGGCATGTATGGCAGGTAAAAAGTGCCCACTGTGACACAAAGAGCAGTTTGTTTGTTTGTTTTTTGTTTTTAAAACTAGATGCACTGATTATTTTTGATTTATTTTATTTAATTCAAAATGTAAAAACATCCACAAGGTTGCTCTGCTGCATCGCACTGCCTCTGGTACACTGAGGTATTTCTGCTGTGTAATTTGTATCTGTTGGAGAGCTGTGTAGAGAAAAGAGAAAATAATCCAGCTGCCGACTGGTACACGCACAAATACCTCTGAGCATATCAGTCACTGTCTGTGCAACTTAATGTCCTCTCAGCTTTCTCATAGTTATTCATAGGCTTAAACTGAGGGGACAGTTCAGACCTGTCCACTTTGCTCAGAGAGCTGAGGTCCGCTACAGCCACAGCCACTGCAGCAAGGTCACTGGAACACACACAGGACAAGCAGGTAAAAACACACACTTCATACACTGCCTTAAAGTTCAGACGGGTTACAGTGCGTCACCAGGGAAATCGCTCAGTGGCTGACCTTTCCTGTGACGCTAGGCAAACATTTACAGAGGAAACACCGCTGTAATAAAGACGAGACAACTTTCTCATCTACAGTAACAACCAGGAGATAACAGAGGACAAGGTGGGAGTCAAAGTGAAGGGAGTTTTTTTTACCTCCTCTCTGTAATCATTACTGACTGAGGAGGTTAGCTGCCACTGGGGGAGACAAGGAATCGGTGCTGAGTGATACAAACACCCACCTGTCTAGATTTCGATTAGCAGAATGAAATAAGAGAGAATTATTTGTTAGTGGAAGCACTTCAGCCCTGTGAAACTGTGACGCACAGTATCTACCAGTTCAGCTTCACAACAGGAGAGACAGCTGTGAAGAGTGCACGGAGTAATTGTTTGCCTCGTACTATCCAAGCGGCGTTAAATATGAATAAAGAAAACATGCAAAAATACAACCACACGGAAATATAATATGCACACACCAGTCAGGCAAATGCAAACACACACGAAAACACGCGAATCCAGACCAGCTCCTGTGCTCCGCAGCAGATCCCAGCAGACAGGCGAGCTCAGGAGAGAAGCCTGGAGAGTAAGTGCATATTAATCTCCACATCGCTGAGGGTTGAGGACAGTTCAACTTTCTCGCGGATCCTCTTTCCAACTGCTGCTTAATGTAATGTTGATCAAGGAAAGCTTCCTCTGGTGAGGGCTAGATTCTACTTAATACATAATTCAACATGTGGATGACTCAATTAGCAAGATGCCTCTGCAAGATTTACTTTTCCGAGTCTGCGGCGGGCTATGCGCTCTGTAAATTTCTACTAATAGCAGAGCACGCTGGGGCTAACTGGGTATATACGTTCATGCTCAGTCAGTTTTAGAAGTGCAACCTCTCCACTCACATTTGGGTAAACACAAGAGGCAGTGTAAAGTGAGTTTGAAGGTTCTGCTCACTGTGAGCAGGATTAAGCTTGAGCATGCTCACAAAAGCATGAGTGTGAAAGACAACAAAAAGCAGGCTCATGTTGAGGGTGCTTTCACAACTCAGCGGTTTGGTGCAGCTCCAACCAAAACAAGATGCTTTTGGTTATATTGTACATGTACAGATTGGTGTGAGCACTATCAGTTAAACTCTGGTGTGAAACTAATCTGCGGTGCAAATGCAAAGAGGGCAGGCTGTTCTCATAAACTGTTTGTCCTACAAAAAGTAATGCACCCAAATTTGCACCCATATCTTACATAATCATGAGCCAGTAATTTGTGCATAAGCCACTGATTTGGAAGGCTGTGATCTCTTAACCAATGCGCTGACAAAAGCAGACAAAGGAAGCAGTCCCCAGGAGACGAGTGTTCAGAATCGTGTGAACTTTGGGTCACTTTAAGGTACGTCCTTACCATGTTTATTTTCCCAAACATTACTTCTGTAACTTTGTGAATGATGATTGCAATAGTTATTTCAGTCTGTCTTTGAGAGTTTGTTTTACAGCGAGCACAGCACCTTGACGTGCTTTACAGCATTGCTGCTGACAATGGACAAGAACGGGGATTCATTGAAGTATCATTAGTATGTTTATTCTTCTTGACCTTGGCCCCTTGTGGTGTTATTCAAGGTTGTTAAACAACTTAGTTGTGTTGCTTTGCGGCACGGACACAGTCTCAAACACTCTTTGGATATGATTTGTACTTCCAAACAATGGACGATGATGGTTGATGAAAGAACGATTTTTGTTCTGCCCACCTGCGGTCGCAAGATTTATGAAAGTTTTTCACAGGCTGTTGCTGCAGAGTGGGTGTAGCGCAGTGTTAGCTGCTGGTCTTTCAAACAGGGGAAGCTCATTTTAAGTTTACATCATAAGATTTGTCATATTGTAGCGAGGCAGTAACTTATAAAAGGAAGATTTAATTGAAGCTGTTTTTCAACCACACTGATGCCACAGAACCACAGCAAAGCAACGTTTATGTCTTTATTTACAGTGTGTGTTGTGTGTGTACTCTACAAACAGTGAAAATGAGCTATATCGCTTATGGAAATAAGGAACTCTGGACGGCACTCTGTCAGAAGACTCCACTCGCAAATATATCCGCATAGGCCTGAGCTCAAAATGCGACAACGCTGGTGTGAATTCCAGAAGCGCTGTCAATCACAAAGGGGTTCAGCCTTAGACAATTCCTCCAATCCTCATGCAGACACCGAGCGTCCTCTCCCGCCTACCGCTCCATTAGGTCCCAGGAAAGCTGATCCTCCCTAGAAGTGATGATTTTTTTCACATTTATCCAATGACCTTCTCGCTTTGCTGCATCAAAAAAACCTGCTCAGCGCTGTCTCATAGGAATGCTTGGAGGCTCTGCGTCCACCGTGCTGACACGAGAATGTATGACAGGGAGGTCGCATTTGAAAACTGGTGACAAACAGCTGACGTTTGAACATTACAGTCATGATGTTAAATGCATCCTAGCGCACGTTTAATGCAATGTAAATTCTTATTTTAATGTAAATTCAATAGTGCATATTTGCTCATTTCATCTATGAAATTTTAGGGGAAGTTCAGCCTCCCTTGTTGTCTCAGAGCAATCAGGTGTAGCGGCATGACAGCTTGATCTGATATGACACGGAGGACTCTATGGGTGGAGCACACAATTTAAACGTCAAAATAGCCGACAACCATGTTCATTCATTTGTGGGAAGTCAAAATTGTGACAGTGATTAATATTCAATTAATTGTGCAGCCCTATGTGAGTCGCAAAATGTTTGACTGCAGCCATTTGCCCCATTTATATTGAGGTATGAAAGACCTAATTTCCTCTAACCAACTATTTTGACCACCAGAGGGGATAAATTCAGCCATAAGGTGCAGTGAAGTGGTGCATAAATTGATACGACAGTCACTTCAATAAATTGTATTGATTTTCCCAGGTTGGTCACCAAAACTGCCCGTGTCTCTTGGTTCGTCTGTAATAAGTCAGTCTAAAAAAGGAAACCTTTAAGCTGCATGTAATGGTGTAACACTAATGGTGAACTGTGAGAGCTGAATGCAAAAATAAAGTGGTGAAGGTGGATGGTGTCTGAACCCTGTTGAAAGTATGCCACACACCTTAGGTGGTGCGGCGCGGTAGTTTCTATCACTTCTGCCTATTAAGAACACGAGAAAAAGAGATGGTGCAGAACTAAAAGCTCTCTTCATTTTTAAACCTGAGCACACATGGCCTGTCGCTGCAGGAAGAGGGAATTCCTGTGGGAGTTTCGGTTTCAAAAAGTACAAAAAATTTAGATAATGCAGACCCAGGAGACTGCAGACTCCTGTAAGGGGCTTCTCACCACTTACAGATTATCTAAGCAGCACGTCTGAATGAGCGTGTAACCACGATTACATGGAAGCCTTCACGGTTAAACACAACAGGTGTTAAAGAGTAAAGATGACAGAGCCACTGAGTTTTATCTCAAACAATGTTGATTCTGCTGTGGAAGGGACAAACATCGTAGCATAGTTCTTAGTTCTTGTTTACACATGGGGAGTCCCTTCAACATCTGATGCTCAACGATGCTGACACTTTCCATTTATGCCTCAATATTTTGAATTAACTGCACCAAAAGATGATTTGTGACTACATTTACAGCCTCACTCGCTGAGGTTTGCAGCTGAGCCTTTCGCCGGCTGGCAGGAGAAAAATGCATTTGGACAAACATACACTGTTCATAAAATAGCTTTATTCTGGGTTTTGTTCGTATGCCGCTGCATCACTTCACACATCTTCATTCATTCATCTTCTCCCTCTAAACCCAAACATACAGCCGAGTTAATGTTACTTTGAAGTGAATTCTCCAGCTGCCCCTGTGCCAACAGCTAGCCCGCAACACACACACACACACACACACACACACACACACACACACACACACACACACACACACACACACACACACACACACACACACACACACACACACACACACAAGCAATTGGTAATTTCTACCACTCGTCTTTCGCCTCAAATGACTGTAAATGTGAAAGATCTAAAGCCTTCTGTCTGCAGTGCTTAAGAGTAATACAGCAAAGTAGTGTTTTTGACAAGCAAGGCAATTATCATCCGCTGATTCTGTGAACTATAACTTCTTTTAAGTTTGCGTTTACACAGTTTTGTGTCACTTACAACACTAAACCGCACAGCATAGATTGTGACTGTCAAGGCTCATGCACACCTTCAGTTTCTTGGTTCATAGGAGGGAATGTCTACAGGCAGAGAAGGAAAAATTCCCGCACACAGTCCTTTTACTGGCAATAAATGTGATTTAGAATTAGAACATTTAAGTCTATCCATCCATTTTCATCAGCTTATCCACCGGGTTGCAGGGGCAGCAGGCCAAGCAAAGCACCCCAAACATCCCTCTCCCCAGCAATGCTTTCCAGCAACGCTTTCCAGCTCCTCCTGGGGATCCTAAGGTGTTCCCAGGCCAGATGAGATATTTAATCCCTCCAGCATGTTGTGGGTCTGCCCCGGGGCCTCCTACCAGTGGGACATACCCAGAACACCTCCAGGAGGCATCCTGATCAGATGCCCGAACCACCTCAACTGACCCCTTCTGACAAGAAGGAGCAGCGTCTCTATGCAGAGCTGCCTCCAGATATCTGAGCTCCTCACCCTATCTCTAAGGCTGAGCCCAGCCACCCCATAGAGGGAACTCATTTAAGCTGCTTGTATCCGCAATGGCATTCTTTCGGTCACTACCAAGAGCTCATGGCCCTAGGTGAGGGTTGGGATGTAAATGGAGCAATAAATCAAAAGCTTCGCCTTCCGGCTCAGCTCCCTCTTCACCACGATGGTCCACATCACTGCAGAAGCCGCACTAAACCGCTGAACATTTTGTTCTATAGAACTTCAACCATTCGGCACACCTGTACCATCAAAACTGCTGATTGACAAGTTAGCAAAACATGGATTATGCTGAGGGTAAGGTCTGGTTAGGTTGAGGCATTAAAAACCTTAGTTACAATAAGGAAAGCTGTGCAGAGTTAGGGTTAAATATCCACTGATCATCCAAAAAATTAGACCCACTGACAGGTGAAGTTAATAACATAATTTTACAATTCAATATTATGCTGGGAGACCTTGGGTCATGGCATTTGTGTGGATGCCACTTGACATGCTCCACCCACCCAAACACTGTTGCAGACCAAGCAGACCTCCTCATGGCAACCCCATTCCCTGATGGCAGCACCCCCACCAGCAGCACAACGCGCCGTGACACATGGCAAAAACTGCTCAGGAGTGGCCAGACGAACGTGACAAAGAGCTCAAGGCATCAACCTGGCCTCCAATTTCCCCAGATCCTAATCCGATTGAGCATACATGGAGCATGCCAGTACTCCAAGGAGGCCCCACTGTGGATCGGACGTCATTTTGACCTGTCGAGGCAAACACACAGGACCTCTGGGGGTGTCCTGGCACGTCACACAGATGCTTGAACAGACGGAGATCTGGCAAATTTGAATCTATTGAAAGGATAGCCCTTGAGATGTAGCATGTTATTTTCAAGGGGATCCTCTAGACACAAATACAAAACAAAAACATACAGACAAAACTGCATAACATTACAAACATACACTACAAATACACAAATACAGACTCACCATCTCCAGCTGTTAGAGGCTTTGATATTGTAGCTGATCTTTGTGGTTACATGAACATCAGACTATTCCCTGCATTAAAATGGCCATTGATATGGGACATAAATGTAATGCAGCAATGTCCAACGTCCGGACCACAAAACAACACAGGAGATTCAAGGCTTGGTACCTAGAGAATAAGGTAACAGCTTCTTGCTCTTGATCTAGATGCCATCTTTCAGGCTGGCATTGGGCCTAATCAGTCTTCACATAAACTAGCCTGAGCAGCACTTAATAGTCCTAATTTGCAATGTTATCCAGCACTTTGCTGCTCTGGTGTCAGAGTCAACTTCTCCCTCCTGGTCACGCTGAGTGGAGTTTACCTCTGGCGGGAGTTTGGCCCTTGCCTGGGTGGGCGGCAGCCTGCTGCCTGCCCTCATGTCACTGCTGAGGAGCTTAAGACTGCCGCATCAATACAGACATTAGAATGAAAAAAGGATTAGCACAGGCTAGACTGGGTCTCAATGGACAGCGCAGTGAAAAGCCATCTAAGCTAAGAAGGCATTAGATCTAAAGTCAATGGAATCACTACCACTTGCTCTGGCAAGAGTGCGTGGGGCCACTTTGAGACGGGGCCTCACTGACAGGCCACTTCCAGGCTGATCTGGTAAAAAAAAATATCTGTACTGCAAAACAAGATAAAAGGGTTAGTATCACAGGTATCCTTCAAGGAGGTGAGGGTAAATATCTATTCAAGAGGACAATTTCTTTGATTTATGTTTTAATTTTATGCCAAATCGATTCGGCTTCCTCTCTAAATAAAGATTCAAACTTGTGTGTATTCCCAACGAATACACATAAACTGCTTCAACGCCAGCCAGTCATAATCTCAACACCCACACATACACAAACAACTGATGCCTGAAAAGACGAACATCATCATTTATATAGGATAATAAGGAGATGGCTTTTTTTTCTTCCTCCCTCTGTGAATTTGCCGCCACGTGCCATTTTGCACCATCTTCAAAGTCTAAACACCACACCCCCTACAGCTCTGTTGCCTCAATCAATTTTTCTTGACGTGGAGAAGCGAGGGAGAGGGAGAAAAGAAGAAGCCGATTCTTCACGGCGCCTCAGAAGTAGGGCAAGTATAGTCCCTGCAGGGGACGGGGGGTTGGGGCAGCGCACGGTTGAGTTGTCTGATTGGCTGGGTAGGAGGTGATGTAATTTTTGATGGTTCTGAGGGGCTCTGCAGTGGAGGGGCTAAGGACTCAGGGTTCAAAATGTAATGGCAGAGCCCTACAAATATCAACAGAAAGCTGCAAATTTACTGATACTCCACACCAAAATCATTCCACTTCAAAGAGGACTCGAGTGCAGCTGGCTTAAAACTCAAACCTCACTTCAAATCCCTCTAATTATATAGAGTGCTCCCTACTGTGCTTTAATGTCTAAAGCCTCTGGATGATAAGTGAGATCAGAAAGGATGAAACCCCATGAAATACAAAAAAGGAGGAATCTGTGTTCTCCTTCGTCGACTGACTTTGAGCCTCAGCAAGTCACTCACTTCTGCACATTTGTCACTGCCATTATTTGAATTAAGACACCCTCTTGGAAAGCAGCTGGCAACCGAAAGTAAAACCAGCAGACACAATGGCGCGTGTGTTTCATTTAGGTTATATACATCATAGTGGAGAACTGACAGCCGCCTTTAACAAACTCACCAGACGCGCAGTCCTCCTCATCCGCCCCGTTCTCGCAATCCTTCTCCCCATCACATCTCCATGACAACGAGACACACTTGTTGGTGGATCCCCCACAGTCAAATTTCTCTGGAGGGCACGTCTGTTTGCCTGTGGGCAGAGATGAAAGAGATAGTGAGATTGCTGCAGCGGTTTTATGGTCCCATAAAGACGGCAACAAAAACAACTACAAGCCACCGCTGGACTCGATTTCTATGGCCCCCACGATGCAGCTACTAAAACTCGTCCAAAACTCCAACACACTGGCCAATTGATTTTACCGTCTGGACCGCCTCTAAAGAGACATGCCGAAAGATCATGAAATACAGCAAAATGCACAGTTGGCTGTAAAGCAAAAGAACAACCCAGCCCCCCTCCTCCTTCTTTTCCTGCCAATCTGCTCTAGTTGGCACAGGGTTGATTTGATCCAGATTACAGTGCATTTAGTATGAAGCATGTTGTTAATTATACATCTTTGCTTACAGTGCAGCCTTAAGCCTTCCAGGATGTGATCAAAGGGTCAGCCTACATGGCAAAACATTTAACTTTTTAATGATTTTATTTCCATATTATATAACTTTTTTTATATATTTTTAGTCACAGGCACACCCTCGGCCCTGGCAGGTGATTTCAAGCATTCATTAGCACCACCTGTCACGTTTCAAATGTGTTCAATTGAATTTTATAATGATGTTTATCGACATTATTTTTTGTTATAGTAGCATATCTACAGCATATATAGTATTATATCTAATAATCAGAATAGAAAGCCTCATGTGACCACCTCGTTCAGAAGAGAGTGGCCCGATGAGACGTTTTCAGTCGGGTTGAGCGGTGTGGTGTAAACCTTTGATTAGCCGTTCAATGGGAAAACATTAGCATGTAATTACCATGTAAACGCTAAATCTGATCGTTTCTCTCTGGTTCAAATAAATATATTCGGCATGGCATCCCATGTTGGGGTAACTCTAGGTCAACAGCTGGTTACTTCTGCCTCCCTCGACTGATTTTGACAGAGAATCGATTGTCAGTTAAAAAAAATATTTGCCACTCTGCTGATGCTCCCATTTTAGTGCTACGATTAATAAATGTATTCTTTGATTATGAAGCAGTAGCCTAGACTGGAGTCGCTGGTTATAACAAATCATCTGTAGCTACCAGTATACACCTGCGTTATGAGACATTTAGGGACACTGCTAAATGGTCACATCTACTGATAGTCTGCATGTGAAGTGTTGATGGGATATCTGTCATTTGTAGATCTTGACCTGGGTTACACTTGCGTTACTTACTACTTAATCGTCTCTAGCGGCAACCACTTCCACTCATTCTATACTGTATGTGTTTTTTACAACCTTAAGTTTCTCAATAAGGTTGTTAAAACTATATCCGGCAGTAAGATGCGTCACAGCAGGGAGAACCACGTTGCACTAGTCAAAAAAAGTTAGATTCTGATTAAATGCCTTGGGATAGAGGACTGCAATGAGAGTGGGATCCAGCAGGACCAAACATACATTTCACAGGGACAGGTGGTTACATCTTTGCTGCCTGTGGTAGAAAAATACCCAACATGTGGGTCCCTGGTCTGGTTGCCAAGCATTTTATTTTATAAAAGTTCATTGGATGTATAAAATTGGGTTGTTGGCAGTATGTGTCTATTTCTCGATTACCCCGAAAGTTATTCATGTTCCTTTAGTCTGTAAGGGTCCTCAGATCAAAAGAATCAGAAGGGTTAATCATAAAAATGAATTCATGTTGTGAGTTGTTTTAACAGGATAAAGTGGTGTTGTGCTGGTATGCCGGGTGCTGTAATCCTCCATTGCCAGAACTCACTCTCTCTGATGTGCTGTCTGTTGGAGCTAGATCGAATGAATGATTCATAACTGATATATTATCTGAAGCCTAATTTTTAAACGCATAATATTCATACTGGCTTTAATAAACAATTTGATTGTATTTCCTGATCTTTGCTGAGCAACATTTTTGTGTGAAAGGAATTTAAGGCCTGCTTCATATAGACGCCTGTCTATATGGAGCATTACATTTTACGATAGAAACACTAATCCCAGAGACACCAGAAAAACTACAATAACAAACATACCTTTGAACTAGAACATAATTTGCGCTATCTATTACTGACAGGCACCATGGTGAAATAATGTGTTTGCCCTGTGAAATGAGAGAACACTCTGCAATCTATTGTGCGGGCATGTATTGTATGGTCAGAATGCTTGTGGGTGCGGGCAGTGCTCTACTTTACACACTTTATGGATCACTTTAATTAGTGGTCATGTAAAGTTGTAATCTCTAATCAGAATGATATTTTTTTTATCAGGTTGAACCACAGCTAATGTTTAAATTAGTCAAGTATGTGTTTGTACTACTACCACTATATGGCAGAAACATGACATTTTTTCTCAACCATTTATCCATTACCCTGAGCTAAGGATTGGGACTATTCATCACTTACTTTACTATAATACAGTAACTAATATTACTACAATTATAGCTATATATGCATTTTAGCATTAGCTTTTTTGCTTGCTAACCAGCTTTCACACACTCTCAATCACTACACCTAGCCTTCAGTGTTTGTTTTTTTATTATCAAAATATAATTTCTGTTTTTTAAATCAGCTGTGTTCCTCTACAATCTTTCCACATCCCCCCTGGCAACAAACCAAGGTTAGTCTTTGAGACCTTCCAGTGGTCATGTTTTGTATTTTCATTGAAACAGCATTGTTCCAGCTGACAAACAATGCAATGAGGGGCTCATTAGTGGCGTGATGACTGAGAACAAGCTCCATAATGAATATCATTTATGAGGTTAGAATAATCTCTGATGCTGTCACTAGCGATGTAAGGTGCAAACTGCATTCTGGGTAATTGGACCAGACAGGGAGAAGGTCTGCCAAACCATTCTTCTAAACAAAGCACATCTGTTCAAATGGAAATGCGTTCGTTAGAGCGCTGCACTTAGGCTAAAACTGGATTCCTTTTTATCTAATGTAAATTCAGTATGCAGCAGATTTTAATTATTGAACAATGAAGTGTATATCTTTCATGAAAAGCTTTCATTTGTTGTGCTTTTTACTGTGTCTAAATGGCTTTAAGGTTCATTTGTGTGTTGTTTTTAATTAACTACAGTGGAAAATAATATTCTGTGGTGTCAGTGATTAAATCATCTCTACAGTAAGCACGGAGGCAATTTATACAGATCCATGGTAAAGAACCTTTTCTTCTAAGTTAGAATAATAATGTTGATTTGCTTTGCCACATGCCACCAGATGTTGGAAGCCAAAACCTTTATCAATGTTTGAGAGATTAAAAAGCAGATAACGACATATTGACCGATATGAATTTGGTCTTTTAAAAAATGTTTCAGTAGATTCAGACCAAGATGTAATATGCTATAGCTGTGTTCTCATCATGAAAGGTCATGTTCTGAACACAAATCAAAAGCACACTTTTTAACACACCATAAACATTTTTACAAGGATTCTTGGAAGTTGGTTATAAAGGTCTACAGGGAGCATTACATGATTACACTACTTTTAAATGTCATCCAACATAATTCAGGCTTTTCTTTTTTAAGGTTTTTTTTTTTGCTATTTTGCTTTAGTGACAGTGAACATACAGACCGGAAACACGGGGTTGGAGAGACGGGTACAACATGTAGTGACAGTGCCCAGCTGGAATTAAACATGCACATGGTATGTAGAGTTGGATCAGTTTCCAGTTTTGCCAGTCCGGTCTTGTGTACGAGCTTAAACCGATTTTATGTGAACCAGCTGAACTGACATTCGTCATTATGACACATTGCGGCAAGTCAAAATGTAGCCTACAGCCGTTGGTGTCAAGCTACAAAATCCAACTTGTACTGCATTGGTAATAAGCAATATGACAACATGATTAACATAATATTGTTTATTCATAAATGAACAGAGCCACTAGTTTCTGACAAACCATTGCACTTTACTGCCGAGCCGAGGCTGGCAATGTGAAGTAAGTCAGATTTCAGTAGAGGGGGGAGAGAGAAAGATGCACACGGTGCAAGTTGTGTTTGTTTACTAGAAAGTTCTTGTGTTTTTTGGGGTGACGAGACAAGAGGGCTCTCTCAAGGCCTGTTCATGGTGGCAATGTTGCACAGTTAGTCAGCCACGCCGTTCTGTATAAATCGTGCTTCAACACAACACCTGCAGCAGAGGTAGTAACAGAGCCGAGTCTCATTATGTTCCACCCAGGCGCAGCTGCTAAGTCACGTGTGATTCACTTGAGGTAAAATTCAGTATACTGCTCTGGTGTTTGGCTTAATATCAACCGGGTTATAAATCTGTACACTGGCGTCTTATCTGCTAGGCCACCAGGATGCATTACATTCATTCATTTGGCAGGAGCTTTGGTCCGAAGTTGCAACAAGACCTCGATATTATCAAAATCTGTAGCACCTTCCTCCCAAATAAAAGCTAAAAGCATGTGAGATCACTACATCACTTTTTGTTTTGCTTTGTTTGTTTTGAAGAAACAAGATGGAATTCCTAGTGTGGGGTGTCGAGGTGGAGCCTGAAGGTGGGTTTTTTAACACCCTGGATCGGCTGCCCTGACTTCTCTTGAGAGTTCATTCCACCACTGTGGAGCCAGAATAGAAGATAAGAGCTCAAACCAAAATGAGTTACAATAGGGTCCTCAGAGTGACAGTGAGGCCAATCATCCAGAAGCAGAGGAGTGCAAAGGCCAGGTTAGAGTGTAGGATTTGACCAGGATTGAAGGTAGGAAGGAGTAGTTCCTTTCACGGCTCTGTAGGCCAGCGTCAGATAGGGCTGGACGATTAAAGCAAAAATAGTAATCACAGTTATTTTGACTGATATTGAAATTACGATTATTAAACATGATTGTAAGTTGGTCATGTTGCCTTGGGGGGGCAGACACCACAGCGTGACAAACTTTGCAAACAATTTCTTTTTGCTCGACGTCCGTCAACTTGAAGCCAAAACGTTTCCAGATGACTGATGTTGTCCTACCTTTCTTCTCAACCAAAGGCTGCCTTTCTGCCATGTTCTCAATCGCTCGCTCCACATATTATTGATCCACACACGTCACACGCTTGCTGCTGCGGCACGTAACACAGGTGCATTCATGGTGCTTTTCCAGCACAGGAACTTACATACACGCCGCACCGTGTGGCGCATTAATCGTTTTTCTTCGATTATAATGTTTTTCTGATCGTGAGAAGCCAAAATTGAAATCATGATTAAAATCCGATTAATCGTCCAGCCCTGGCATCAGACTCTTGACCTTGATGAGAGCTGCAACAGGGAGCTTCTGTAGTGAAACAAAAAATTCACTATGACTGTAACCAAAATGATCACGGTTATCAATATTATCACGGTAAATATGTGCTGAAAATGTTCAGTACTGAAACACACTGAAATAACTCCACCAGTCTTATTTTATATCGGCGCATAAGCAGCCCGTTTTGCCTGAGTGTCTGTGTCACTGTAGATGAGGATAGGGACCAGTAGCATCACTGGGTTTGCCTGCTGCACGCCCACTCTATAAACAATGAGGCTGAAAATCTCCAGAGCACTGTCACCGCCCTCTGCCATGTTTTCATAGACGCAAACAAACCCCACTTGACATGACCCTTTCATGTGATATTTTCTTTAGTAACTCAGTGTGATGTCTTTCATTGTCTGTATATTATTTATTCATTGATGTGTGTACGATACCACTGGCTGCACAACAAATTGCTCCTCAGGGATAATGAAGATATCCTGAATCCTGAATCCTAGGGCTGTACCCGACTCAGCATTATGTCAGTCGAATCAGATTTGGCTGGTCAGTACAAATATTTGGCATTAAGTTTTAAAGTTTGAACAGGCTCAGCGGGATGTTCAGTGTAACAGCAGCATTCGTGTAATATAGTGAACAAGCTAACAGCGCTAACGATGGATCAGGAATTTTTTTGCCGACACTAGCTATCAAACAAAAGCCAGAGACTGTTGTATTAAGTATCTGTGAGCTGTAAATTCACCACTATGAAGCAGAGGAGAGAAGATAATGAAATCTCGAAGCTTTACAGTGTAAAGTCTCTCCTCCTCCGCGCCACTGCATCGTACCTGCAACTATCTGTACCACACAGTATTGTGAAAGAAAGAGTGCTCACTTCGGAGCAAAATCTGAAGTCTTGTCGGTGAAGATTCTCAGTCATCCAGGTCATGGTAATCGTAAGTGCTAAAATCGTAGGCAACTGGCTTACGTTTCTTGAAGACTGGATGCAATCTCAGTTGACCCAGGGGTGTCCGACTGATGACTAGAATCTCATACTTTCAACCCATGTTGCATGCTGCACCTGTGTCTGAGAGACTGTTGCTGACTTTAGTTGTTGCCGGACAGAATTTACCATGAGTTTTTCAAAGTGCGGTAATTGAACAGAGTTTTAATGATAATTAAAATTTAAAGCTGTCATACTAACCATCTGTTTTTTATTATGATATATGGATATATCCTCCCTACTGCGGTGAACAGAGAAGAGGACCGGTGTCTGCTTCTGTGCTGCATTTTCTTGCATAAGTTGATTCAGACAGATCTGCAATAAGCCAACACTGGCTGATACGCAAGCCTGCCGCGCACAGGAAACCACCATTACACGTTGTCTCAGTATGAAGGTTCGATTTTCAGCCCTTCAATTCTGAGTGTGTGACTGTCCCTGCAGCACGGAGGGGTGACAGCACAGAGGTGGGGGAGGCTGGAGAGGCAGCTGGTGCCTGGGGAGCCTGAGCAGTGAGAATGGCTGATGCAGCCAGGCCCTGACCCCACACACACACACACACACACACACACACACACACACACACACACACATACACATAAATACTGGCCACTGCAGTGCTGCTTCTACAGCAGGGAACACTCAGGCTCAGAGAACATTGTATTACTCTGTTTGCTGAGTCGTGACATCCACCTACATTTTTCAGTCCACACTTTGTGGTTGTAAACAAATTGCAGTGTTAGGTCGGTGCACAAATGCTCACTGTAATTCACGCTTTGTCATCTGACATTTTTGACAGTTGTTTCAGACTAAACTGTGTCGAACAATGTCCTGCTGCTCCACCGGTACAGTGGGCAAAACAGCAGGATAGTGAGGAACAAGTGGAGAGATCAAACCTCTTCCACCTGCCAGCTCTGGCTAAGCTGTCATTCCTCTCATGGATTATATATCAGAATGAGTTATACTGTACAAGTGATGTTTTATTTCTTCTGTTTCATGTGTGAGGAAGTTTGGAAAGTGCATAACCAAGGCAAGTTAAGATGTGTGACAGTCTTTGATGTTGCCTGCGTCAGTGCTAAATTCTTCAGGCATGCATCAGAGACAATAATTGCCCTGCGATATGTTTTTTCAGTCATTTCTTTACAGACACATCTGCCGCAAGTGAGCAAACAAGCTTAATGAAGACTGAGGAAACTAATGACGGGAAGGAATGATTAGCTAAAATGAATGATTACAGCTGAGTAAGGCGCCGCGGCCAGTCAGGGAGGCAATACAGGAAATATTTCTTGGATATATCTGAGATGAAAGAGGCGAGGAGGTGGAATCTTTGAGAGAGGAAATAACATGCTGTCTGAATGAATTCAAACTAATGTAGGTCCAAAGAGGACCCGACAGAAAACAAGAATCAGACTTTAAAATGAAAAGAAAGGGTGACGGAGAGAGCGGAGCAGAGAAAAGAGAGATACAGAGGACGGCTTCAGAGACACGCCGAAAGCAAGAAACTGCATAAAGGGGTGAAGGATGAAGAGACAAACGGCTGCGTGACCTTTCAGGTTCTTATCCTAAAGCGAAATCAAAGCCATCCATACCAAGTGGAAAGAGATGAAGGAGGAGAGGCGGGCAGAGCGCAGACTTGAGCAGAATCTGAATCCGTCAAGCGGAGGGCGAGCTGTCCTTTCCTTTTATGCGATGACTCTGTAATGAACCGTGAGCCCCGCTCCTCCCAAATCCAAACAAAGAAACCAAACTTTACAACGACAAAGCATTGGTACCTCACTGCCCCTCATGACAGCTATTGATTACTGACACCTCAGATTTTTATAAAGACACAGGTAATGGGTTTTTGCTTGAGAAAGAGGCAACATAATAAAAGCCAATTACTCACAGACAAACTGACTGCCAGCCTGTTGTTTACCACCAGCGTGAAAAATGAGGATTCAACTCCGCTGTGACGTTTTGGCAGCAAGTCTGTTTAGAATTCATCACCTTTTACAAGACCCAAGGCGGTGCGATGGTTTAATAGCTTTTTACTTTTCATTTGATCATCACGATTGACCTTGTTACTGCTGACAGCCTTTAACCCCAAACTTTGCTTTTAGTGAACAAGTGTAGAAACTCTTTAATTTGTCAGTTGTCACCGCGCATGTGATATAATATGGTGATAAAGGAGAACTTAATAAGCGCCGTGGAGCTAAAAAATGTGTGAAACTGATCTGATATGATGAACTGCAGCTTCATAACAAATGTAACACTACACTGCAGCCTGTCATGGAGCACTAATTTGCCAGCTATTCATATAAATGAATGTCTGTTTTGCTGCTTCCAATTGATAATTGCACAGTGGTGATTCATCCTACAGCCAGTTCATGACAGCTTTTATGTGTGGAGTGAGAGTGTGAACTGTTTCTATATCCAGTTAGTAACATGTTACTGTTAGACATTGAAAACACAATATGTGAAGGACACATCCAGGGCGAGATGTTGAGCCTAAGGCCAGAGGTTTCCTTGTCACGAAGGTCTTCTCTCTCTCTCTTTTAACCTAGGTATATCTCCATGGTAACCTGTGCTGCAAAGCCTTTGTTCTCAGTTTTGGCTTCAATTCATCCATTTTCTGTAACCGCTTATCCTGTTAGGGGTCATGGGGGGCTGGAGCCTATTCTGACACTGGGCGAAAGGCAGGGTACACCCAGGACAGGTCACCAGACTATCACAGGGCTGACACATAGAGACAGACAACCATTCACACTCACATTCACACCTACGGACAATTTAGAGTCACCAATTAACCTGCATGTCTTTGGACTGTGGGAGGAAGCTGGAGCACCAGCTGACACAAGGAGAACATGCAAACCACGTACAGAAGGGCTCCCCACCCTGGGGTCTGAATGCCCCACCCTGGGTTCAAACCAGGAACAGTGCTGCTGTGAAGGGAACCACTGTACCATGGTGCCACCATTGCGGCTTCAAAAGCTGCAGGCTTCAGCTAAGCAGTGTCTTTCACTAAGCAGCTCCTTTGGAAATAGCATCTCTCTCACAGATTGTATAGAATAATGGATCTAGCCAACGTTATGTCACCCATTGGTTTGTGGCCATTTTGAGGCCTCGAGTTTGGCATTTTGGCTGTCACCATCTTGAATTTTTGAAGCCAGAAGCGACCGTATTTGGACGAGAAAGGGAAGCTAACCCTAACGCTAGCTGTTAGCTTGATTAGCACAGTGCATTTACAGCTATGGTTAACTGTGATAACACCAATGCTAATGCTAATTTTGGGTGGGAAAAAAAGGTTTGAAAGCATTTAAACAAAATTTACTTTCTGGGAAAACTTAATATTCAACTGAACTTTGTTCTAGAAAACCAAGATTGCAAAGGCCGAACTGGCAAACTTGAGGCTTCATAATGTTAGTCCACAAACTGATGGGATGACATCACAGTAGCGTCCACACCCTTAACTTTGTATAACCATACGCCTTAATCAGATTTAAATGGATGAGTATAGACATAGTTAATGGGGGCCCAAGGGGACTGACTAGCCTCAAGTGGCCATTTGTGGAACTGCAGTTTTTGGCACTGGCATGTTGGCTTCATTTGTCAGCGCCAGAGGTTGCCATTTGGTCACTTTGTAGTCAACAGTCAATCTGTGAGAGATGCAGATTCTAAGCTGAGGGAATACATTACATACCCAAACTTGTTGTGCCATAACGTTACATTCGTAATGCCACCGAACGAAGCTGTGCAATGACAGTACAGCAAACTGTATGCATTGTGTTGCCACGAGGAACTTAGATGCACTGAGTTGATGATATAAAAAATATGAGCAAAAATATCCCTTTATCTTAATTTCAAGGTTGTTCTTGCTCTCACTGAACTAATGAATGTGAATGTAGTGTCCTCTGGTCCAAACAAAGTCTTCTTTGAAACCACAGGCAGCATTATATATTTATAGTTCACTACATTATTAATCTGAATACTACTGCTATTTTAATTAGTCATACTTCTACTATTATTATACACATATGATTGTCACCTCTTTGGATTATGTTTTTTTATGTTTGGTCCTTATTTTCTGAAGTCTCTTTTACACTGCTGGTATATTTCATCTAATGGAACTGATGAGAAAATTGATGAGTCTGTTGGTTTTTCATCACAAATAACAATCCAGATCAATCCATAAAATCCATTTCACTTTGATTTGCCAAAGAACTAAAATGATTTCCATGTATCCTTTATTATGGGACAGTGTCAGTGTACCTACAGTAAATGCAGTTTCTGAGTGTAATGTTTAAATCTGCTGCATCAAGTTTGAAGAATACGCAGCTTTATAAAAAAAAAAATTAATGGTAAAATAAATACTTTCACTGATCACTTTATTAGGTACACCTTGTTAGTACCAGGTTGGACCCCTTTTGCTTTCAGAACGGCCTTAATTCTTGGTGGCATAGATTCAATAAGGTGCTGGAAACATTCTTCAGAGATTTTGGTCCATATCGAGATGATGACATCACGCTTTCATTCTCGCTATATTCTGCTGCTTTAAAGACATGTTGTTGGTTCAGAGATGGTCTTCTGCATACCTAGGTTGTAATGAGTGGTTATTTGAGTTACTGTTGCCATTCTATTATCTTGAACCAGTCTGGCTATTCTCCTCTGCAGCACAGTTAAATGACACCAAACTCTCTGTATGGGAACTTGCATACAGCTTGAAGAAGAAGCTTGATTGACAAAGCAAGTTCATAACTATAGTCGAGGTACCCGTTATCCCTGACTGGGTTTGTAGGCTTTGTCGAGGCAGCTGAGGCAAAAAAAAGCCTGGCTCTGTCTAACTTGCTTCATGGTTCACCCCTCGGATGTCTCCAAAACCCTCTTCTGAATAATCCTGACCCTCTGTTTCAACCGCCTGAGATAAAAGGCTTTGAAGTCTGTGTGGCTGCGTGTACATCTATCTGGGTCTGTGTTCTGTGCATGTCAATGTTCGGGTTCTGATGGTGACGGAGATAACTCGGCTTCCCTGCCTCGGAGCTAAAAAGACACAAAGAGCTCCAATAACATGAGTCATACTCAGATTCGCCGCTTCATTAAACCGGGTTAGCGTGGCCATGTCCTCCTCTCTGAATTATAGATCTGGTACAGCGGAGAAAACTTGCTGCTTGCAAACTACAAGATGGAAAATTGTTTTTTCAGCAAAGTGCATTAACAAGTAATGTACTGTGGCATGCACCTCCGTTAAATATCAAGCGCTGTACCTGAGCTCACTGAGTGTGACTTCATCAGCTGAATGAAGCCAGACAAAAAAACTGCTGGTTGTCCATTTTTTTTAGGTGTTTTAGTTGCAAACCCCAGCAGACACGGGGCCATGGATACACCCTGGACTGCCGTCACACTCACACTGATGGGCAGTTTAGAATAAGTTAGTGGATTTAAAGCTAGAACTTTTGGCTCTTTATCGATCCATCCCTATTTTCAATCATAGTTATTATTCATGATTTCATTTTTATGAGGCTACTGTTCAACCTTTGCCGTCATCTGGATCTGCCATCAGTCCATTTATTGATTTGTTGATGAATAAAAAATAAATCAGCAGCTATTTTGAAAAAAAGATTAATTATTTAAGTAATTTTTCAAACAAAAACTCCAAACATGACCTTGTTCAAGCTTCTTACATGTGAGGATTGAATGCTTTTTTACTCTTCTGTGTTTCTTATCTGGTTTACTGGGGAGAAAATTGTAAATGTGGGCTTTGATGGGCTTTAAGAAATAGTGATGGATGTTTTTCAATATTTTAAGATATTCTCCATGAGAAGATAATAGGCAGATAATGACAGTAAGCGGTAGACGGAGTCCTACTTTTATCTAACAATTACTGTTATTGCTGTGAAACTGTTGTGTAAAACATCCCACCTCAATACATATCTTGATGACAAACAAATGTGTGGCATCATTGCCAAAAATCCTAAATGCTTACTTCCCCAAACAAATAGGAAAAATGACAGAGATGTCTTGAGCCATCCACCCATCCATTATCTGTAACTGCTTATTCCATTCAGAGCAATACCAATGGACCTATCCTGTCGGCTATCCTGTTTATACAGACATCATGTCAGCGCTGTTACTCCCTCCCGTGGCAGCTTTAAGGCGAGACCACTCTGTCCCCCCATCCCACAATCATACCTTACTCTACGGCAAGGCAGCCACCTTGAGCAGGCAATGTAAAATGGGCTACACAGACAACCATTCACACTCAAAGTTACAGGCAGTTTAAAGTCGCCAGTTAATCTAACCTGCATGTCTTTTGACTGTGGGAGGAAGTTGGAGAACCCAAAGGAGACCCCTGCTGACACAGGGAGAACATGCAAACTCCACACAGAAGGACCCCTGGCAAGTTCAAACCTGGAAGCCTCTTGCTGTGAGGCGACAGTGCTAATCACTTGCTGAACTTGCTTTGGAGAAACAAACACATTTCAGTTCTTTTCTTTTTTTTTGAGGCAGAGTGTCAGACTCAGTGCAGGTGAAGCTCACCTGTTTCTTCTTATGAACACAAACACAATGACTGTGTAACAAAGACAATAACTGTAGTTCTGAGTTTACCCACATGGGAAGTTGCAAAAGAACCAAGTTCTGAAGGTAAATCCACTTTTGTCATGACACATCGTCAATGTACAATGCGACAAGAGGAGTGAGAGAAAAAGTTAACACAAAAACAACATTTACAATAGGAAGACTATGCATAAGAGCCAAAAAGCAAATACACTATACATCTATGTAGTATGAGTTGGTTGTTGGAGGTGTTCTGGGCACTTCCCACTGGTAGGAGGAACCTGGGTAGATTCAGAACAAGCTGGAGGGATTACATATCCCGTCTAGCCTGGGAACACCTCGGGTTCCCCCAGGAGGAGCCAGAAAACGTTGCTGGGGAGAGGGATGTCTGGAATACTATTATTTGATTTGTGGACTGGTTGTCAACTATTAAATTACTCTGCAATTAATTTTGATAATCAATTAACCTTTTTGAGTATAGTCTAAGAAAAAAAATCAGATTCCAGCATTTTAAATGTGAATACTTGCTGGTTTCTTTACTCCTCTATGACAACAAAATGAATGTTGTTGGGTTCGGGGCAAAACAAGACATTTGAAGACATCATCTTGGGCTTTGCGAAACACTGAACGACTTTTTTCACAATTTTCCAACATTTTATAAACCAAATAACTTATCGATTAATCAAGAAAATAATGGACAAATGAATCCACGACTAAAATACCCGTTGGCTGCAGCCCTGATTCTGATCAGCAGTGTCAACATAAACAGCCTAGAGTAAATTTACCTGCAAACAGTCCGTCTCATAACACCAACTGTTACAATCAACATCTCCACATGGAAGGAAATCCAAAGGATGAAACACACACACACAGTACTGTAGCATCTAGTGCAATGCAAACATTTACCTAGAAAATCGTCCCCATTATAAAGTCAATAGAAAGGCAAGGCTTTATGAAGAACTCCCCCGGAAAAAGCTCAACGGGGTTTGAAGCTCAATATCTACAAAGAGGTTTATAGAGGGAAGTTTTCATCAAAAGCCCTTTTAGAGAAATATCTATAATCCACTACAAATTACATAACACTTAAAGACCAAACTAAAAACACAAAAGAAAGCTTCCACCTTTTTGAAAGGTCCACACTTCCTAAATATGCACCAGTTCAGGGTTATGTCCTCACATAATGAAGGACTCCTTGAGAGAGATGAAACACTGTGAAGCTTCCGCACGCCTGTCAACTCCTTGGTATGAATTTAAAAGCGGAGAGGACAAACTGACACGCAGAACTGAGCTGAACTCAGCAATTTAGTCAGAAAGCGTCAAGTGCCTCGCATCCCCTCCTTCTGTTGTTAAATCCTTAAAAGGGACTCGGGCAACTTCACAAAAAATGTCACTGCTTTGGCCAGGGAGCAGAGAAGCTGCTGCACAGCTGGCTGCAGTGGCCCAGTTCCTCCACGATTACACATAAATCTAATACAAAAACTATGAGCTCTGGCTCTTCACATGTCTCTCCAAAGACTCATTCATTTTTTAGCGCTTGCGAGTAACTCGCTCAGTGTGGCCCGAATTTGAATTCTTAATAAAGCAGTGTAACGCTACTCCAGCGTGTAATTGGGAATCCACTCAGTGAGCCAGAATGATTGTGGCACAGATGTCTGCAGCATCCAGTCCAAAATGCCTTAGCCGAGCATGTGTGTGTGCGAAAGTGCATACTGTACGTGTGTGCACATGTGGAACTGAAATAGAAAGTACAGGAGAGTTCGGGGGCAAACTGAATGAAAAACAAGATGAGGGTTGTCTGCATGTGAGAGCACAGCCTGGCTTATCAGGCTTGAGCATAACTGGAGCATGATGCATTAAGGTGTATGCTGTGCTATATGTAATTAACTTGTGTAAAACGATCGTGCTGTCAGCGGTCTCTGCTATTTACATAATGGCAAATTCCATATCTCTAGCACGTTAAAGATTGGATGCAGTCTGTGTGAAATTCCGCCCTTCCCTCCGCTGTTAAGAAGCAAAAGAATCCCCGCTTTAGCAAGGTTTAATTGATAAATGTGAAGCTTGGTGGCTTTTGACTGTAAGGTGAAGTGTTGCATGGGATTGGGGTGTTAAGCAAAATGCTGATGCTGGCGGCATTTCTGACTGGATATGCTAAATATTAATGTCAGAATAGAGCTGAGTGAAATGGGCTCTGAATTATCACAACATTTTTAGGCTACATTGCCACACAGGATATACATCTCCATCTCCCATAAACTATACACATTACTTAAATACCAAAACTACTAAATAAACTACTGTTACAATAAACTCAGCTAGTAGGCACGAGAAAAAGTAGTTGATTAAACTTTATTTTAAAAACGTAATCAACTTATCTTTTTACACATTTAAACTACATACTAATACATATTCAGATTTTTTTACTTTTAGAATTTATTTATTTATTTACCACAGAATATGCTGTTTGCTGTTCAATTGCATTTGTCAAATCAAAATGGCAGTGAAGTAATCCAAGAAGTTTCCTGAAGATTAATTTTCCTAAAGAATATTATTTTCAGTGAATGTTATTTGTTAACTTTTATTTTGTGAGTCATTGTTTTGCAGGATAATGTGTTATTTTCATGTGTCATACATTTCAACAGCATTTAAAAAAAATTTGGCTATTTAAGAATGTGATTAATGATTAAATGGCTTTTTAGACAATGTTAAACCTTATAGATTAAAATCTGCTCAATTTTGGCTGTTTTTTGAGTGTTTTCTTACTTTAAGACGAGTCAACTAGTCTAAGTTTAAACTTCTGTTTAAATATCATAACAAAATCTGTCTTTAGAAACATCCCTAGTACTATTATAATAACTGTTACATTAAATTTAAAGTGTGCTGTTATAAGACAGTAAAATAGATTACTGTCAAATAAAAGTTAAATAACATGCTGTTAGAATACATTTTAATAAAGTACTGCTATAATAAAGTTAAATGTTATAATGAAGTTAAGAAATGTCTTGTTATAATAAAGTTACATTAAGTACTGTTATAATAATGTTAAATAAAACAAAATAAAGTTTTGCTTTACTGAGATAACTGCTGCTTTTCTTTACTGTTTTAATACAATTAAATAAGGTCCTGTTACAGTTAAGTTAGATAAAGCACTGTCATAATACGTTTAAATAAAACTGTGTTATAATAAAGTTAAATTAAGTACTTATGATCAATTTGAATAAACTACTGTCATAATAAAGTTGCATAAAGTACTGGTATAATAGGGATAGTGCTGTCATAACTAAGTCAAATGAAATTTTGTTATCATGAACTGGTGCTTTTATTCTCTCAGGCTGGAACTGTTAATATTTTTGCTGTGTACTTGAAGCTTCCCGTCAACAGTTAGCTGTTAGCAGTTAGCAGAAACTTTAACTGCTACAGCACCCTGTTTAAGTTTTACTGTGAGTGGGAAAATAACTAACAGCTCTTCGGTTAATATAAAGAAAATATTTGCTTTTTGCACTGGTGCTCCATGGTCGCAAAATGCACTTACATGGTTGCAGTTTGGAGCCCTGTTTATACAATAACACACGCCTCGTCTGCTAACACACCACTGCTCAGGAGAGAGTGGTCTGGATGGGTGGGGAGTGCGTGTGATGCATTATGTTTGTGTGTCTTGTTTTCTTTTTGAGCCTGTGAGAGAGGATATATCAAAAATAAAAAAAGCCATGACAATTCGTTGTTGATGATATAGTCACTTTAAACATTGTACGTGGAACAAGTGGTGATACATCGAGTATACTCAATGAACTGCCCACCACTGTGTCAGAGGTTGTTTTTTGCATTTTTAGTTTAATCAGAAAAATACAACATGTCAAGAGGTTTTCTCTGACAGATGTACATTTCTCATTATAGTTCTGTCATCCCACCAAGTAGCTGGCACAGGAAGGTAATTTACCAGTGAAACGAGATTAATGAGATAGATGATAAGAGAGCCATTCAAGAGGTGTGCTGCTGTAGCTTAAAATGCTGTGCGCATATTTGCACAATGTCCATCCTTGAGTCTTTTTTCCCCTTTTCTTTTCTCTTCAGCGTGATTATGGCTCAGTTAGATCCACTCAAACTGAAAGACAGCTGTGATGAAGTGGATCTCATTAGCAATCCCTCTGTTCAGGATACAGCGTCGGTCTGACACTTCTTGTCTGAACACATAATCAGGAGGGCTGCATGGTGGCGAGGACTACCTGTATTGAAGTTTAACTTTTAGAAGAAAGGAGAAGGAGGACATAAATGTTTCCTTCTTGCCTACAGCACAATGAAAATCACTTTAAACCTAAGGAGATACAATGCTTTAAAAAAATGAAGGAAACACTTAGCAGAGAATTAAATTATTCAAGTTAGAAATCTTTACTGTACACTGTATAGTATGTTGAGGACAAAATGACGCAAACAATGGTTGATGGAAACCAAAATCATCAAACACTGAGGGCTGGATTCAAAAATCACACCGGAAATCGAAGTAAAGAATTGAAAACACAGGCTAATCCAACTTGTCTGAATTTCATCACAGCAACTCATAATGTGACTCAGCAGCGTGTGCGGCCCCCGCATGCCTGTAGGCACTCCTGACAACGCCTGGGCATGCTCCTGATGAGTCGGCGGATGGTGTCCTGGATCTCCTCCCTGACCTGGATCAGGGCATCACTGAGCTCCTGGACAGTCTGTGGCAGTACCTGGTGTCATCAGTTGCACCCATACATAGCATCCCACAGGTGCTTGGTTGGATTTAGGTCAGAGGAACAAGAGGGCTAGTCAATGGCATCAATGCCTTCGTCATCCACGAACTGCCTACACACTCTGTCCACATGAGGCTGGGCACTGTCCTGCACCAGGAGGAACCCAGGGCCTGCTGAACCAGCGTAAGGTCTGACAGTCTGAGGATTTCATCCTGGTTCCCATCAGGCATTTCCAGACTCTTTCACGCCTGTCACATATACTCAGTGTGAACCTGCTCTCATCTGTGAAGAGAACAGGGCACAAGTGGCGGACCTGCCAGTTCTGGTGTTCTCTGGCGATTGCCAATCGAGCTGCACAGTGCTGTGCTGTGAGCACAGGTCCTACTAGAGGACGTCAGGCTCTCATGCCACCCTCATGGAGTCTGTTTCTGACAGGTTGGTCAGAAACATGCACACCAGTAGCCTGCTGGAGCTCATTTTGTAGGGCTCTGGCAGTGCTCCTCCTGTTCCTCCTCACACAAAGGAGCAGATGCCGGTCCTGCTGCTGGGTTGATGCCCCTCTACGGCCCTGTCAAGCTCTCCTTGTGTAACAGCCAGTCTCCTGGTATCTCCTCCACGCTCTTAAGAGCTGGGAGACACAGCAAACCCTCTTGCAACTGCACGTATGGATGTGCCATCCTGGAGGAGCTGGACTACCTGTGCAACCTGATTGGGCTGCAGGTACCGCCTCATGCTGCCAGTAGTGAAAAGGACACTAGCAGAACACACAACTAGAGAGGAACCAGTCAGGGAGGATGAGGAGAGAGCAGCTGTCTGTGGCCACCACATGTAAAACTATTCCCTTTTGGGGGTTGTCTTGCTTTTGCCTCTTCATTGCACCTGTTGCCACTTTCATTTGCATCGAAGCAGCTGAAACCGATTCACAATCACTTGTGCTTCCTAAATGGACACATCGATATCGCTGACTTGGTGTTACACTGTGACCATTAAGTGTTCCTTTAATTTTTTTGAGCAGTGTACTTGGTTAAAACGAAACCATAATATTTCTGACAAATTGTGTCAAACTTGAAAATCTATCCTGATTATTGTTTGCAGAGAGAAATAAAAACCCAAATAAAATGTTCAGTGTTGGGTGTTGAGAATTTCTACATTACAACATCAAGTCAATACATACGGGATTTCCATATAAATGGCTTTCTTCTCGGCCCAGATCTCTATCTCTTTATTCTGCAGCCAAGAGATGAATCTTTCCTTCATTTATCTTTAATTGGATTTCCAATATAAACTTGTTATCCTTCAGAGGTCCCTTTATGTCCCCCTCCACGCGCTCAACTTTCTGGGGGTGACATTAGAAGCTTTGCTCGGCTGCTACATTATTCATCGAGCCGACCCACACATCCACAGCCAATAAAATGGACCAAAACAAGAATAAATATCCTCTGAAAGATGCATTTGGCTTTTTCTTGATTCATTTCCTGCTCCGCTTGATGCACTTTAATTCCCTCCCACAAAAAGAGAGAGTTTAAAGATCAAAGCATGATAATGGTGGGTAGAACCAAAATAACCATTTCAAACAGGTTACACAATTTCATCAACATCATTCGTCAACCTCCCTTATCCTGTCTAAACACTCTGACAAGACATCACTATTTAAGTAATTTCTCCTCAAGTCCTTCTGTGATAAGTTGTCAACAGTTACTGTTTGCATCTATCAGCTTTGGGAGCTGACTTGTGTGAACTTAGGTGGGCAGACAAGTACTGTATCCCAGCATGTATTTTACACCATACAGCAGCAAGAGGAGTGGGCAGACAGCCAAACACACAGCTACTGAAGCCTTTCAAAACTTGGCTTCAAATCTTAGGTTTTTCTCCATAACAATAAATATTCATGAATAAATAAGCAACAATAACAAAACAAACAAAACCAGATTATTAAACTCTGCTGATCTGCTTCTTCAGGACTGTGTGGGTGCAGTCTGGTCAGATTCGAGTGACACTGACCTCGTCTTGCGTAACCAGACAGGGAGTGGGACAGGGCTAGAGAAAGTAACCGAAAATCTCTCTGGAGAATAAAAAACGCTCTGGCTTGTTTGTGTTTCTTTAGCGCAAAGCCCACAGTGTAAAACAGTTTCAGGGGTGAACTTGTTTCAACAGAACGTTCGGGTAGTTCCCCGTAAAAGAAAACGGCAACAAAATATGAACAGTCCTATGGCAACTGAGTGATTCAACTTTTACTGATAAAAAAGAAAAACCTAATATGATAATCAGTGCCCTAGAGGTGAAGCCTGACGATACTTAAAAAAGTACTTCACCGCTGGAAAGCTGGCCTTTAGTAAATATATTAGATTAGATTAGATGAGATATTAGATTAGATATCTATGCAGTAGAAAGACACAAAATACTTTTGAAATTGGTGCTACACAACTAGAAAAAACCTCAAAAAAGGATGCTTTTGCTCAAAAGGGTCGCACCAAACCAATAGGGCACCTGCTGGCGGGTGACATAATGTGAACCTGTCCGTTTGAAACAATGGCAGCCAGCTGGCAAAAACCGATCTTGATCTCTTAGAGGTAAATGGTAAGCTACAACATGTTTCTTGAGGCAAGAAATAGGCAAATCACTAACAGAATCTTGGTATATAGTACTTGATCCGCACTGCCTAGTTTTACTGTTTAATCTCAGATTCTTCTGTCGCCATTCTCACTGTGTAGGAGACAGTGTGTCGCTCACTGCCTAGTTTGACTGTTTGATCAGATCTCGGTCGGGGTCTGTCCCTTGATCTGCTTCTATACTCTGTATCCACACTGGCAGCATGGGTAGTGGGCAAAATGAAAATGCAGAAGTACAGCCTGTAGTTTGAGCCAAAGCCTGAAAGCCAGCAACTAGCAGAGTTTCGCTGTAGGGCAAGGAGGGATGTCTAGGCACTGGTTAGATGGAGGAACATTTACCATAGTTTACACATTCTACCCACATTGTTTTGATACAGTATGGACAGATGGATGGACAGATGACCCAAAAACAGGCCCAAACCAAGCCAAGCCAGCCCGTGACTATCGGAAAGGGGCTTTGGTCTACGACCGCTGATAACACTCCTTGGAAATCTGAAAAGGAACTGAGAAGTTCCAGACTAATTTGTGATTTGGTCTAGCGACATCAGGCTATATAAGGAGCTGACAGAGAAAAATGTTTTCTGGGCTTTTAAGAGTTTTGCTCTGAAACTGTTCATGTGTCACCAAAGTTAGTTTGTACAGACAATGAGACATAATTCCTCTAAGATAAACTTACATGTCAGATTCAAATCAAAATACTTGTTGCCGCCACACTCGGCTGGTTTTGCTGAAGGCAGAGTCACAGCTCTATTTTTCATCTGGGCAGTTAAGGCTGTACAACAGTGCTGCCTTTGTGTAATTTTGGCTCCTTATATTTTCAGACTTTGCAGCACTTTAAAACTAATAAAAGGCAGTGTGGTGTGTAATATCAGACACTGTTGTTGGAAAATGTTTAACGGTGAGGATAACATTTGCCAGATGAAGACCTGGTAGCGCTTTCAACTCTGTCTGATATCCATAACCCTACGGACAGAGGCAAGCAGCCACGGGAGGAAAAAGAAATTGGCATTAAAAAAAAAGAGAGAAAACAATTAATAACTGGTTCAAGCCTCCCACACTTGAGCCCCTGCTTGGTTGTGAAGACGTCAACACACCTAACCCCCATCAGGGCCTGTGTGTGGGTGCGCTAGACTGGCACAGGCTATAAGTGAGCCAGCCAGAGATCCTCAGCTCTAACAGCTTGGCAGAGAGGTAATCGAGGCCTTTCTATGCACTCTCCATCAGACAGCATTGAGTATTGAAGTGTGTGGGCGAGTGAAGGCAGGGGAGGCAGCTGAACGGCCGCCGGAGCCGAGATAACAAGGTAAATCAGCAACCTGAATACAGGTTCTAGCAGAGTCAAATTAAATCTCATCTATAACGATTGAAATGAAGACGTGACAGCGTATCCAGATGCAACATGCAAAATGCCACAACATTTAGCCAGCCACTTTGTTTTCTCTTACTGTAAAATACCTGATCAACTGTAACAGTCGATCCCACTGTGCCTTTTAAAAACAACACAGACAACAAGTCAAAAAACCTTGAAGGGAAATAAGTCCAAGCAGTCTGCAAATCATAAGGGATTCAGACAAAGAAAAGAAAAAACTAAAATAAATGGTAGAATTATTCTCCAAACCAGCCGATGTAAACATCTACCACCATTCATCCTCGTGTAACTTTGACCTAATGTGCCTGCTATAATTGCAAAGGTGCACTCAATTTTGAATTAACCTCCAAATACAGTTACAATTTTTTTTGCTTGTGACATCTTCTGGTGAAGACAATACTGAAAAGCAAAGTATAAAGTCTGAAAAACGAAACAGTTTTATTGAGCAGAATGTCATTTTTCTATTTCCTATCTTAGTTCTCATCTAACGCTTCCCTACATTAATCTCACAACCTCTTATGAGAGTCATGTTTCTCAGGTTAGGACCATAGACTGTCTAACCACATCTCTTATAATCTGACAATCTGAGTGAGAGGAGAAGTAGCTGAAGAGTTTGATGTATAATATGTGCATGCTGTGTAAAAGTTGTGTCATTAAAAAAGTAAAAACCGATACCGATAATTTCCGATATTACATTTTAATGCCAATATCGGCCGATAATATCGGACATCTCTAATTTACAGATGTCTCTTTCACAGTGTAAGTCTTTGGGTCCCATGGCATCACATGAGGGACCCAGAAGTTAAATTGGATATTTGGAGCTAGAAGTGACCAAATTTGAAGGAGAGGGTTAAGATTCACATCAGTTCAAAGACATTTTTTTTGGTCGGTGTGCTGTGCAGTGTACTTCTGACATACCCAGATTTTGCTGCTAAGTAAGCACTTTTAACTTTCACGCGACTCTTTGGCACAGAACACTGCGTGCGATGCAGCATCACAGGGAAGAAACTTTTCACCGCAAGGCTCCAAGATAACATTATCTTCTCTACTGTGCTTGGAAGTGGTGAATTTACAAGTCATAGATACTGAATACGACACAGTCTCTGGCTTTTATTTGATATCTAGTGTCGGCAAAAAATGTTGCACATTTCTGATCCGTTGTAAGCACTGTTAGCTTGTTTAGGCTATTATATTACATGAATGCAGCTGTCACATCGTATATCCCGCTGAGCCCCATTCAGACTTTAAACAATTATATGGAGAAACCCCCCGATCGTAGAATATTTGTACTAATCAGATTCGACTGAAATAATTCTAACCGTAAAAACACTAAGACTAGCTGCTAGCTTGGTTAGCAGAGTGCATTTACAGTCTATGATTAAATGTGATAATGCTAATGCTAATTTTGCGAGCAAAAACCAGGCTCAAAACCATTACAACAAAATGTACTAATGAGGAAAAACAACCAAACACTGAACAAGACCTTTTTAGACAACCAAAAAGGGAAAATAAGAGAGCTATACAGACCAAAACCATTTTTTATGCCGGGCTGTAAACATGTTTATTTCTGCTGTAAAGTTGGGCATTTTAACATGGAGGTCTATGAGGATTGACTGTCTTTTGACGCCAGCCTCAAGTGGCCTTTAGAGGAACTGCAGTTGTAGGCAGTTCGATATTAGCTTGATTTTTCAGACCTGAAAGATGCCACTTGTTTGGGACCCTCTGGTTTAGATAATAACAGCTAAACCACTGAGCTCAAAAACAACTTGGACTGACTGTTGTTGGAGCAGTTACTAAGGAGACTTCAGAATATTAATAACAAAACCAAGGTCACACCTTTAAAAATAAAACCCCAGTTGAAATAGACTGGAAGTGCTCTTTAAAGATGTCCTTGATGAGAGAAGCTGAATGCTTTCACTTACTGCATGTCTCCTCTGCCTCATCAGAGCCATCGGGACACTCTGGTTCCCCGTCGCATCGCCAGCGTCCCGGGACACACTGGCCATTTAAGCAGGCGAACTCCGCAGGGGCACATGTCTTCCTGGCTGCTCAGAGACAGAGGAAAAAACACAGACAGAGAATGACGGTGAGAAGAGACAGTGCAAAGACAGAGTGAGAGCACGGTCAGTCTGCAGTAGGGCTTGTATCACTGACATGAAACTGGTCACATTATCCAAATCCCACTAATCAACGCTCTCATCAGAGGAGATCAGGCTTATCATCTCTCAAAGTATTCCTACGCAGCCCTCTACAGTGCTCTCTCTTACTAATTAGCTCCACTTTCCCTATTTTCTTGACTCTTATCCATCGTGCCGTCTCCACCCTCCCCTCCCTTCATCTGCCGGTCTCCGAAAGTCTAATCTCTCCTTCAGGTTTTCCATCACAGAGCAGTGAAATGGATGCTGATTGCTGAACACCGCAAGCTCAGGGAGGTTAAACCTTTTACCTCCCAAACCTGTTTACCGCAGAAAGCTACAAGCCAGCGAGGCCACAGGCTGATAAACATGTCAAGCGTGCTGGGAATTGGAAATCAAAAAACATGTCAGGAAAAGGCCTGTTTAAGCAGTGAGAGGGAAGCAGGGAGTGATCAAAACTTTCACGTAACAGCCCAGAGCTTATCACGGTTGCTAACAAAATCTTGCTAACCCACTGTGTTCAAAGAGACACATGTACTTCACACACAAAAAAAACACACTCTCCACCTGTAGCAAGTCGGCTTCAAGCTCGGGCCAGTGAGCCAGAAGCAGACAGAGGTCAGAGCCATTCAATTTCCTCAGCCTTTTACTCCGAGAGGACCTGTGGTACGGTCTAATAAATCACTGGTTAAAAGGCCCTCAGCCGAGCTCTCCGGCGTTGTTGCACAGCCACAACTGTTCCTAAACTGGCCCCATCTTGGCTCTGATGTTGCAAATTAGATATAGCGTTTAGAGATGTGCAGGGAGCTTAAGCTTAGCTGAGGGGCTGTAAGGAGAGAGAGCAGGGAGTGACTTTGTTGAGTCTTTCTTAGCTGTGCTCACACTAATCTAACTCTAACTCGCTCTCACTTCTCCAACTCCTGTTCATTCTTGACCTTGGTATCAAAGAGCAAAAAAGTGGAAGTCTAAGAAGCATAAGTTTGAAAATAGTGGAGGCGTTATAGTTGAACTTTGCCAAAACTACTGTTATAGTCTGACAGGAAATGTGACAGACTACATACCATAGTGTTTGAGACACTGACATGCACACTCTGTATTGGGTCGCACAGTTACCATTGCGCTGCCAGTATGCTTCATCAGTACTACTTATCGATGGTTGATTAGCGCCAGAATCCCCTCCATCCCCCCATAACTTTTCAATACCAGAATTGCTTTAAAGCTGCATTGTCTTGCTATGAGAAATCTCTGCTGGCTCTATTTCATTACTTGTAACAGTACTTAAGGGACAGTCAATCTAGACAGTGTTGGTGTGAGTTGCTGAGTGTTGGAGACATCGGTTGTAGAGATGTCTGTCTTTTCTCCAACATAATGGATCTAGATGGCACTCGGCTTGTGGTGCTCAAAACGCCAAAAAAATACATTTCAGAAACTCAACAGTGATGTCCCTTTCCAGAAATCATGAACAGGTTACTCAAGATAATCAACAAACCTGACTGTGAGCGGTTTCATGTAGGCGCTATTTCTATTCTACCGAACTAGTATTCATCCCCCTTGGTATTCTTAGTATTTTGTTACCTTACAACCTGTAATCTAAACAGATTTTAAATTAGATTTTCTAAAGAATACAAAACTGAAAAGTGGTGTGTGCATATGCACTCACCCCCTTTGCTAAGAAGCCCCATCCATTACCTTCAAAAGCCACATAATTAGTTTAATGAGATCCACCTGTGGGCAATCAAAGTGTCACATGATCTAGTATATGGCATAGTATATATCCAGAATATATACACCTGTTCTGGCTTCAACGCCAGTGCAACACCACTAAGCAAGCAACACTATGGAGGCCAAGGAGCTCTCAAAACACAAGTTGTGGAGAAGTACAGATCAGAGTCAGGGTATAATAAAATATCCCAAACTTTGAACATCCCACGGGGTACCATTAAATCCATTATTAGAAAACGGGAAGATTATGCCACTACAACGAACCTGCCAAGAGAGGGCCGCCCACCAAAACTGACACACCGCCCAAGAAGGGCATTAATCAGAGAAGCGACCAAGAGGCCAAAGATAACCCTGAAGGAGCTGGGCGGCTCTACTGCAGAGACTGGAGTATCCGTCCATAGGACCATATGAGCCGTACATGCCACAGAGCTGGGCTTTATGGAAGAGTGGGCAGGAAAACACCAATGCTTAAAGAAAGTTTGGAATTCGCCAAAAGGCATATTGGAGACTCCTCAAACATATGGAAGAAGGTACTTTGGTCAGATGAGACTAAAAAACTTTTTGGCCATCAAGGACAATGCCATGTCTGGCGCAAACCCAACACCTCTCATCATCCTGAGAACACCATCCACAGTGAAGCATGGCAGTGGCAGCATCATGCTGTGGGGATGTTTTTCATCGGCAGGGACTGGTCAGAATTGAATGAAAGATGGACGGTGCTAAATGCAGACAAATCCTTGAGGAAAAACCTGTTTGAGTCTTCCAGAGATTTGAGACTGGCACAAAGCTTCACCTTCAAGCGGGACAATGACCCTGTACACACAGCTAAAGCAACACTCCAGTGGTTTAAGGAGAAACAGTTAAATGCCCTGGAATGCCCCAGTCAAAGCCCAGACCTCAATCCAATTGATAAACCTAAGCAGAGATGGTGCAAATGGAGCGACGCCTCTGAGCTAGTTCAGGCTGTCAACTTGAGCTGCACTGATTTACACACATAAGTAACTCTAAACACAACCTCCCAATTTGGCGGTCAATTTAAGCTGCAAAATCTTCCCAGCTCTCCCTTTGCCTTGGCAATGCTGCTGCTGCTCTGCATCAGCACTGCTGCTCGCTCTTTCAGCCCCACCTCCACCCTAGCATCCACCTGCAGGCCTCAGCGAAGGGAGGAAATATTTAATCATCGCTCCCTTATAACTTACGTAAACTGTGGGGAGCAATGAGGCCGGAGTCTGGAAACCAAATTCTAACTATGTTCTGCTGATGAAATAAACTTTTAAAACATGAGCTGTCTGACTGAACTGGTGGCAAATTAGACATGAAACTATACTTACAATGCAGCAGTGTGCATTGACGTTACCTTCTAACTTATGATCATATTGCGTTCAGCTGCTGCCACAGGCTGCTAAAGCAATGCCAAATTTGTGTCTCTGCAAAATCAGTTCTTGTGTCAACGCATCATCCTTTACTGCCTCCCTTTTTATTGATCAACAATACTGTCATACCTCTATTGGTATATATGTTAATATATTTTATCAACATAGTGCTTGTCCCGCAGTTTTGACAGCTGGACAGTGAGGACGTGATTGCTTAGAGACATATCAGTGAGTTAGCCAAACTGTAAACCTGTAAATGTAGTCAGTGGGATTTTGAAAAGTGAAGGGAACATGTCCAGCTATGACACCCTTCTTTCTCATTTTCTCTGGCTGTCTTTCAACGTGCATTAAATCCCACTGAAATTTAATTCCCACATTTACAGCGTGGGTCACCTAAGCGCCATCTATGATGTGACTGTAAGTCTTTTTACTGCTTTCCGGCAGCTACGGCACAGGATAGCCTGCCACCGAGAAGCACTCAGATTAGAAACTGCTTGTCTCTAATTCTAAATCTTGTTTAATTGCCCCATTCCCAATTATCTCTCGTGTCAGAGTGCCAAAGTCAAACCGATAACGGCTCATCTTGGCTTGTTGACGCTATGAAAAGAAATTATGAAATGTCTAATAGCGTCGCTCTAATAGGACATGTGTTTTCAGCCTGTAACCACAATCAGCTTCCCTTGTTTCATTTCACTTCAAAAATGTAAATTAACATTCCTCCTGGAGAACGTAATGAAGTGACCCCATTAAACTCCAGAGACAAACATTCTCCTCCTCCCCTTGTTCCTCCAGGTCTCTCCCTTCTCTAAACCCAAAGCCTCTAAGTTTGCCACTACAAAAACACGACACATTTTCTGATTGTTGTTTTTGTTAGATCACATAAAGAGCGTAGGTTTTCCGGAGTGCAGCTTAAGTGCCACTTGTGCCCTCATTAGAGAGCAGGAATGTGGGGCTTTTGTTAAAGGTGAAGACAGATGATTATGGAGCAAACGAGCATTGTGACATCCTTTTAACCAACACCTCCCTCAAGTGTATAAACTCATTAGTGGTGTGCTCACATTACAACACAGAAAACAAACTGCAGCACAGACAAGCACACGTGTATCCGCGTAAAACATGCATATTTCCAAAACCCATTTATCACTCATATGAGTAGGTGTGGCGCTGTACAAGAGAGGCACACACACACAGAGACCCTGAGGCATAATCGCAGGTTTAAAGGCAACAAAATAATTAGATTCATACGATCTGATAAATCCTGGTAGATATAACACATTAAAATTCTTATTCAATTAATTAATTAATCTGACTCCCGTGAGATGAAGAAAACGAGAGATGGGGGGCAGATTTGAGAAGGCGGTGCAGTCTGTGCTGGGTAAGACTGTGCTTAAGATTTTATTTGATCTCATGACAAAGACCTTGAAAATCTCCCGTTCATCCTGCGCGTGGCCTCTGCAGGTCAGATGTGCCCACGTCGTGCATTTCCTCTCCGAGAGCTTCTTATCCAATCCAACTGGGCCTGCTACTCATTTCAGCCGAGGTCTACAGGGGCCATGGTTCACTTGGCAATAATTACCTAGGCCAGCTCATGCCATCTGCTTGGAATGACTTTCTGTTTTAATTAGGAGAGGTTTTAAAATGTTAGGCTCGTGGGGGGGCCGAAGGGGAAAGTGACAGGAGAATGAGAAGAGGGCGAGCCTTTAGATAGGAAGCCCAGAGACGGCAGAATTGAGTAATAGCAACGGAGATGGAGAGTGACGTACACAGTAATAATGCTTTATGGAATCCTAATGGAAAGTGTAATACTGAATAAAAACAGGCAATATTACTGTAGATGGCAGGGATAGCACTTACTCAACGTTAATCTCTGTGACATGCAGTGCACATGTGAACCCACTCTCTCAGTCTCTCTTTCTTAAGCCCTTTTTACACAGAGATCGCACTATAGGGGCGCTACGAAGTCCCTTAGTTGGGCTGCCTTTGCAATTTGATACAGAACTAAACGGAGACATCATGCCGCTCCAGCACAACAGCGTCGGCCTCCAGTGTGACATATAACATACACTTCGGCAGCGCTTTATAAATAATAACCGAACAAAACATGGCAATAACAATCATTTACCTTTCCTCTTATATGGTAGCTGATCTCGTCCTCTGCTCGGAGGTTAAAGAGCTCCCGAATCTCATTGTTTTCCCAATTTGTGGACATTTACAGCCACCGTTCTTCTTTGAGTTAGCTGCTAACAGTTACAGTTACTTTTTAAACCCACTGCGTTGGGTTGCACGAATAGCACGTAGTCAAAACGTCATGTCTATCCTACACTCTGGCAGGTTCAAACTGTGGCATAACATGGCAATGACAGTCATTTACTGTCCTTGTAATATGGCGGCTGATCTTGTCATCTGCTTGGAGGGTAAGGAGCTTCCGTTCCCCATTGTATTCCCAATTTGCAGACATTTTCAGCAATTTTTCTTCTTCTCTGAGTTAGCTGCTTACTGCTACAAGCTACTTCTTAAATTTCCTGCAGGGGTCACACGCATAACACAAACAAACTAAACAAGCTGTGTCTGTATCTGTTCAAACAACTAAATTATGTGCATAGGTACTTGGAATAGGCGGAATTATGTCCCAGAAGTGTGTGGAACTAAGCAGAAGTTGTGAGAAAAGTATTCACAGAACAGCCACAGAATTCACAAGACTCATAGATTAAACACAGCTAACCAAATAAGATTTTCCTTTAGCACGAGTACAGATATTGACACAGTTTACCCGTATGATACTCGTATTTGTAAAAAGTGCATTATCTGTAACGGTATTCGTTTCATCCAAGTATTCCATCCATGACCCTATTCTGCTGGCTTTCCTTTTTATACAGACAGACAATGCCGCCTCAAAGGCTAGACAACTCATTACCCCCCTTCCATGATTGTAACTTCACACAGAACGGCGAGGCAGCATAACGGCGTGTAATTCCTGCCTTGAAGAAGCAGTGTAAGAGGAGCCTCACGCACACACACACACACACACACACACACACTGGATCTCTTTGTTCGACTTCATACGGAGACGCAGATCCGGTACATCTGAGAAAAATCTAAGAATAAACAAAAACAAAAGCAATTCAGTGTTGTGTGAGTCACCTATCGTTACAAATGGGATGTGACACAGACAGAATGAGGGCCCTGCGCAGGGGAGATCACCCAGCCATGTTATGTCTCCTGGAGGAGGTACAGTGGGAAGGAGCTCCACGCTCCGACAACCCCACCTGGAGCTTTCTCCTCTGGGGGCCGATGTTGTCAACGACTCACTGCTTCTAATCCTTTTCATCTTTCTTACACGCAATTCATGTGGATGCACTTGGTAGAGCTATATACAGTAAAGGTCTGCAGTAACGTTGGGGTGATGTTTATAAGACTATCAGACACTAAGACTACAGTTTCACTCCCCACTGATGTGACTGATGTATGATTTTCATCAGCAGCTTGAAGATGTGTAAAAACTGTGATGGATTCTGCCTCACTCTGTCTTGAGGAACTGCAATCCATCTTTAACATTTTTAACCAAGCTAGGATGGAAATGTCAGTCTGTATGTTGGTTGGTCAGTCAGTTAGTCCACTACTTTGGTCTTGGAGGTGTTTTTGCCCATTATGTGTTGACATTTTAAATGTTTAAGATATCCTCAGTTTTACTGTACACCAGAGCATGGGACTCTCCCAGTTCATCAAGTAGTAGTCATTTAGGTTTATGTTACAGCCACCAACTTTGTTCCAGAGAATTAATGGCCTGTCTGTCAGTCTGGCACAGTGGATGACTGAAAATACCACAATACACACCAGCCTTAGTCGTAATTGCCACGGAGAAGAAGCCATTCAGCAGCAGCAAATTCAAAAGGCTTTTTTAGTAAATAAAACACGGAGCCAAATTTGCTGCATTAATCCAAAATTAATTCAAAACTAAATTGGTTTGAGCTACAGATTGTATTGCCAGTTTTCTCAACTCTGTAATTGTTTCAATTGCCATTAGTGTTGCATGGTTTGAGCTTGGTCCTTGAATGTTTCCTGCTAAAACGCACCTTGGAAGTTAAAAGTAAAAGCCTGGGACTTTACTTTTGGAAACAGGGGTGTTGAAAAGCTCCTCTTACCTTACATCTCTATACCTGTTAAGATGATGACCTTCCAATCAGGGTCAGCTGTACTTTGTGTTTAGTGCTAATTAGCAAATGTAGCAGTCTTAAACACTAGACTGAGAAAGTGAACATGCTTAACATTGTACCTGCTAAATATCAGCATGTTAGCCACTGTAAGCCTGTAAGCATGCTGACGTTAGCATTCAGCTAATGGACTGCACCTGTACAACGTCTTTCTAGTCCTCCGACCACTCAAAGCGCTTTTACACTACATCACGTTCACCCATTCACACACACATTCTACCATGCAAGGTGCCAACTGCTACTCAGTAACCATTCATTCACACACTCTCACACACCAATGGGTTCATTATCTTGTTCAAGGATACTTCGAAATGTGGACTAGAGGAACCACTGATCTTCCGATTGGTGGACGACCAACTCTACCCCTGAGCCACATCTGCCCCTCGGAGTAACTTGCCCAACTTGCCCAGCGTTATTCAAACATATCAGATTCAATCTCTACTCAGAAATAATTCCAGCTGGCTGACTTGCACAGAGGGAGAGATGGAATGCAGGGAGAAAATAAAGAAATGTACATGATAGTAAACAAACGCCACACATTGATGCATATTAGAGTTACGTTACATCAACAGCTTCAGGAAAAAAAGTTATGTTATGTTACATTATGACAAAGGTTATCCATGGAACAATTTCAATTCACACAACTTCCAATGATTTTTCCTAACTCCATGACTTTTCCAGGTTTTGTATGACCGTGGGAACCCCTGTTCATAGATTTTTCTGGCATCAAAACAGTCAAGGTTATAAATATTGGTGCAAAAAACAACTAGGAAGCTTCAAAATCTCATGAGATCAGGCCCCAGGATGTACATTTTAATACAATCTGTCAAGAACTGAGCTCACTTAATCTTACAGTGATGTCTAAGAGCAGAGCAGCAGACAGCCGTCAGTCATCTGACATTCACACATAACACACACTCCCTAACCCCTTGAAGAAACTTTTTTTTTCCACCATGAAGGATATTAATGACAGCTCTTTCCATTCGGAGGCCATGAGAAGCTTAATAGGTAATGCAGTGATAAGCACATTCTCCTGGGCATTAGAAGACAAATGGCCTCATTAGTTTGGAGTGAAGTAGGGGAGTGTTGTCGAAGCAGGAAACATAATGTATCCTGTTGGCTTAAACCGGCATGCAAATGACTAAACCTTCCAAAATTAATGGGATATCATGGTAGCATACAAAATACAGCGTGGCATCAACAAGACCTGGGACAAGCTGTTCTTGAAATTGCTTTCGCGAATGGTTATAGAATCTAATTAGGCTAATTTGAGTGTTGCGGTTTGCAAGAAGTGCCAGATGCACAGGAAGAAGTGTTCTATTTCGATTTAATTATATTTAAATATATCTCTGTAATTGTGTACCTACAGTAGACGCTCCACATAGGTGAATTAAAGGTGTCCTTAGAGTGAGCAAGTAATTTCTCCTGTTGATTCCATCCCCTTATCTGGAAGTCACTTTGTCTGCTGTCAGTCACGCCTGCGTGGAGAACTCTGAGCCACTGGAACCAACAGGAAGACAAAAAGCCAAATGGGACTGAGCTCTAACTCAGCACTGATTGATAGAGTATTGATCTGGTAACACAGAGCCACTGAGTAGTGGCATCTACAGATTAGATCTCCCTCTCTGTGTTGCTGTAGCTTTGTGCCCTTTTTCCCCCCTTACCCTTTAATGGTAAACCCAATTGGGGCTGCAAACCTAATTACATGTAATTGTCTTTATAATACAGCCAATTCTTTTTTTTCTTATCTAAATTGAAAGAGATTTAGGGCTATATAATCAGATTTATCTTTAAGGGGACCTTTTATATTTGTACTTATTTTCTGTCATATAAAATGCAACAGTGTCGGATGTTCAGATTAAATGTGGCCAGAGTTTAAAACATTGAGGTACATACATGTAAAAGTAATCCCTATAAGCAAAAACCTCAGTTCTGAATACTCTGTTTCCAATTGTTTTTTCTCCATAGATTTTTCTCCTCCGCAGAGTCCGCATCAGTGCAGGCTCGCTGTTTGTTTTATAATTCACTCACACTCCTGTCACCTGTCACACAAGCAGCCATCCTTAAATATGCATACATTTGGAAATTCATAAAATGTCAACAGGTTGGTTATATCAAAAGTGGGCAAAAAGTTGAGCATTCTAACATGTGCGTCTGTTGGGACTGACTGGCTTCTTGAGCCAGCTTTAAGTGGCCATTCAATGAATTGCAGTTTTTGGCACTTCCATATTGGCTTCATTTTTCAGCCTTGGAGGCTGCCACTTGGCCACACCGTATGTCCCAAAATACTTTCTGATGCCCCCAAAGCTTTATTGTCATCAGAGCATTGGCTGATTGGTTCCAAGATCGTATCATATGTTGTATATTTAGACAGTTATGGTGTATGTGAATTACTTGTTTATTTGCTGTTGTGTTTGCAACCCTGCTTGTGTCATATTCCCCCTGATGGACAAAAACAGTTTTTTATAGTAACTAAACTGAAAAGCGGCCTCGATAAACCACCTCATATCCTTACTCCACCACCGGTCATTACTTTAATATCATGATCATTGCAACACTGCACAATCATGATAAAGATGAACATTACAGCCGTATTGACGTGACCCACAAAGCTTGCTATCAGGTGTGCATCGCAGTACATTCAGGATGCCTGAGGTGAGGGAGGCTACTTTGCTGCTGTTGCTGCCAAGCATTTCTCCTGACCTTGTGTACTGACTAAAGACACATACTGTGCTAATTATAGCTCCCAGCCTGCTAAAAGACATATTTTCTCTCCTCCTGTCAGGTCACATTGGCATAAACACCTCCTGACCAAGGAGGAGACTGGGCAGCCTGAGCTAGCAGAGCTCCTTAGTTCCTTCAAGGCAGCCCGAGAGTGATTTATACAGAAGACTGTTTGGTTCAGCTTGGCTAAACCCTGAGAGATTTAACTGGATGTCTGAAGTATGACAGAGCAATATCAGACTGCGGTACAGGTGGTTGTACACCGGCGTCTGGGAGAAGGCAAACAGGACACAGCTGAGCCACATCGACATTCATAACAAGTCTCAATTTATCAAACTGTTTTCAAGCTTCAGTGCAGTTCTTTTATTCATGCTCATGTGACGGTCCACTTCCTTTCGCTCTGCGTGCTCATATGGAGCATGCATGGGGGTGGACATGAACATACACACACACACACAAACACACGATGCAAATAGCACAGAGCGGTGAAATAAAACTGACAAACACTGCTGAGATAACACGTATATCAGTGTTTACAAAAAAATGCTTGCCACTCGTCTGACTAACAGCGCACACACACACACACACACACATATCCCTGCCCTTCACCACATGACGCCTGCTCCATGTGTCTGACCTTCTGCCACTCTCCCTTTTTTCCTGTGTTTGCTGGTTTAGAGAAGCAAAATATGGTTGATGTACAGCCATATGTCGACATTTTCATCCTACAGCCTGGCATCTTCACTGGTACACGATGTTCCATTATACAGACGTCGGGCAGGCCAAAGCTGCAGAGGACTCTACACAATCAAACAACCGGAACTCTCTCTTTAAATTAAATTTGGTCAAGGGTGGAAAGGAAATATGAACGGCTGGTAAAATTGCAGGATCTTAGACAAGTGGCAAAAAAATTCCATACACTGGTTTCCAATTCCCAGGTGTGCTGAATGAACTATCAAGTTACAGCGGGCAGGAAGTTCTTCCACTGCACATCCAGTTTATAATGACAGTGCTACATGTAACTGACTGTAACATGCAGCAGGTTATATAGTTAATGAAAACCCATTTTTGGTATCATCAATAGTGGCTGTTTTTCATAACAATTGCCATTTGATGTATTATTTCAGTAATTACTGCTCATAGTTTTCTCTGTTAGTGGCGGAGTCCGCCATTCCAGTGCAGGATTGAAATGTCTTTACAGGGATTCACAAGAAACAATACATTAATCTGATGCAGCATCACTGATTGTAATTTTTAGCTCACTGATATCAGCTACACTGTTTACTGTTCATTCTCCTAACACCATACCACAGCTGTATTAAGTTACTGAAAGAAGGAGATGACTAACACTGGCCCCTTTATAACTCTGAGTTGCTATTAAATGATCAACAATGGAAGTATCATACATACAGACTGACTACATTGCATAGTTTCTTGGCACAAAATAAGACATGGATAGGTCAAATAGCAAAACAACCTATATAAACATGCAAGCGTAAGAGCATTGAATTAAAAACAAAGTACGCCAGGCTGCCTTCAAAGAATCAAGTCTTTATCAGCAACTGTTAAGATTGGTTTGTCTGTTATGGGCTACATTAGAAACATGGTGGTGCAACATGGTGATCTCTGAAGAAGAGGAACTGCTACCCACATAGATATAAACAGCTCATTCTAAGGTAACAAAAACACAAAAGAAATCTTATTTTCAGCTGATTATCCTTTCAAGAAAACATTCCTTTTGTATTATATTCCACATCTGCCAATATGCCCCCCTAAATCCTACACACTGGACCTTTAAAGTTACGCATCACATACAGATGAGCACAGTAATTTTCCAGTACAATTAAGGTGTTAAATGCAATGGTCATGCACTAGCAAACAAGCATACATCAATAATAGCCTAATTTCACACATGATCCAGGATGATAAGATGCAGAAAAACATGCATGGCAAAAAAAAAACACATCGTCAATATTTTAAAGACCCACCAAAATTTCATAAATCACATTTTCAGGGGAGCTCATGTCTTATTAAAACGAGCCATGCTCCCCGTGGCTCGCCTGGAGTTTGCACCCCGCTCGCACAGACCAGACATGAGCAGTTATTCACTGCATTAAACACAGAGAAGGACGCATTCAAACCCTGTTGAGCTCAGTGAAGCGTCGGTTGATGAAGAACCACACTGGACATCTTGTAGGTCGCTGTGACTCATGGTAGGTGACTGAATGAGAGGATTGTTGTCAGATAATGACCTGACCTACATTGGCTAACAATACTTGCATAAGTTTACTGGTTATCATTTTTTACTCCACAGCCACCGTAGAGAAACGCCGTGCAACATGCATTAAGCTGCTCGAACATTTCAATTTCTGTCATGTAAAGGATGGTATCCATATCAAAAGGAGGCAACGGGTTCACCAGCAAAGAATAAGGCCCTGAACATAGACATAGTGCCCATACGAGCTATTTATAGCATATCCATGAGCATATAGGATCAGAGTACAACAATAGAGATGAGAAGAGGCAGAGGAAGGTGATTCAGACTCAGTGCAGAACATTTGAGAGTGTACTGTACCTCCTGTACAGCGTACATATGGTATTTCTAAAGTGGCATCAGTGATGCAACCGAGCTGTAATGTCACCCAACCCTATGTAATTATCATTTCTGCTGGAAAGTCTAACCTAGATTCAGCCAGGAATTTTACATCTCATTACAGAGTTAAAACAATAGTTGTACCAGTGGTTATACGGTTATATTTGGTGGTACAGGTTCTGCTCTCTGGGGTGTTCCCTGCATGAATTCCAGCAGCCTGCTAATGATTCAGCGGGGAGCACAATCAAACCCCAGGGGTGTCAGAACAGAGCCAAGCAGACACATATCACCGAGATCTGGAAGACATAGCTGCAAGAGAAACGCCTCCAGAAACAGACGACAGGAACCTCACAGGAGGAGGGGGTTGATGGTGGAGGGAGTAAGCAGCACAACCAGTCTGCAGCAGAGCAGCAGGTAGGAACTGCAGAGACACACCTTCTCTGCCTTGGTGGCACTGCCTTGTTTCATGTGTTGACAGTGATTAGTGTTTGAGCTGAGACTCAGCCGATGTTGCGTTACATGTCCTGCCTGAACTAGGGCAATGTTTCTGTAAGAACAGTTGTGTCTTCAAAAATATGAGCAGCTGTGATGAAGAGCCAAGCAATTACTGAGCATTTCATTGAAAAAAAGGAAGTATTTTGGCAGTGGAATCTAATTATGGAGGGCCGTGGCGGAAGCAGGGAAGGTTTTAACAGTGGGTGTTTGCAGGAACCAGCCTCTGCTGCTGTCTCTAAATCCATGGCAAAGGTCAGATAATGTGTACTTCTCTCACAGTTGGAGCTTGTGAATGCACCCCCGAAATCTTTTATCAGAAAATGAGCAGCAAAACAGGAAACTTCCTAATAACTAATCCTGCTCGACAGATGGATGGGCCTCTTGTGGTAAGATAAAATGTTGAAAGCTTTATTTTGATTCTCACAAGTGCACACAAAATCACAAGCCTTTGCAGAAGGATTTAAAAGCACCATTGAAGCCAACTTTGCAGATAATGATACATTGTTAAATAAATGTATTAAAGGGCACATCTATAGCTGGTAACCTTCCAGATAAAGTGCCATCCAAATGAAAAGAGATGAGCTGGTTCAGTGGTTTCTCAAGGATTATTTTCCAGCAACGGTGCTGAAGTGCGTGCCTTTTGTTTTGCACAACCAGATGATATTCAGCACGTCCACTGACATGAGGAGCTTTAGACACACATTTGAACTCGAATTACATTTAATAAAATGCTTCCCATACCTCATATACTGTTACGATCACTCCTGCATGTGGGGGCTAGGTAACTTGACATCTACTGTTTCAGTCAATATTGTGGCTGTAACATTGCTTGTAAAAACAACTGATGACTGTTAAAGCAACTCTTACCTTTCTTGCATTTCACACAGTACATCCACAACTCCACCTCCCTCCAAAGGCCTACTCCCCCCTTCTCCATTACGCTACAGTAGGCTAACGTTAGCCATTAGCAACTGGATACTGTGTTGTCATATATAACTTTATATGTTATATCTGAAGCAAACTAAACATAACGTTACCTGTCCTGCACAGTCAAACGCAACCTCTGAGTTTTGAAACTCATCCGGGGTCAGTGATGACTGATGAGTTTTATAATATAATGTAAACGCTAACGTTAGATAGCACTGGTGACTGGCAACAAACAGTGAAGATAATACTGAGGCTCAGCAGTTACGTCAGTCGGAGGCCTACACATGGGGAAGACAGACAGGATGCTCGGCCAATCATTGCATTGGTCAGAGTTTTCTTAGAACCATATGAGAATGGTACAATTATGAGTTTTTATCTCTGGTGGAATTCACTTACGTGTTAGTGTGCCATCAGCTTCTTAATAGCATTTTAACCTAAACAAAGAAAAGCGTAACATTTCCAGAAAGGTAAGTGTTGCTTTAACACAGAACATAGATAAAAGTTACCTACTTGAAAAAAGTATCCAAATAGTTCAAGAGGTGTTTGAGTAATGAAATGAAAACCAAAAATCCAGTTGTCGCTTGCCTACCCTAATCAACTCTTCCAGTTGAAGAGATAAAATGAGTCAAATCCTGGAGACATGCAGAAGAAAAAGAGATGGTAACAGAACTAAATGTAAACACTGTCAGAAACAGAGCAGTGTATCGCCACCTCCACTAGGGATGGGAACTGATAAATTTCATTGACAACAATGCCACTGTCGATTCTGCTTATTCCCTCAATGATTCCTGATCAATTTTCCTGTATGGAAAATAGGTTATCAGCATTAACGCAACTGTTTTATATCTCTGAGTCTGAACACAGTGTAGAATCTGCGTAGATAAAGGCCTGCAGGCGGCAAAGCGTGGCCCTAATCTTATTATAACAGAATATTTACCCCTGATAATGGACGCGCTGCTAAGTTGGGAAGCAGTGGCACTCTGGCATAGTGTGTCAAATACATGGCATTCTTGAAATCAATGCTGTGTAGGATGATGTTTCAGCATGTTGCTGGTGGTTCCGCCCGACTTGAAATGATCATTTTAGAGACATTACACGCAGCGCTGATGTCATCTTTCTTTTTCAAATGAAGCCACACTTTGGCCAGTGTCCAATGTGTCCAGCAGTGTCGATGCATGAGTCTGAAATTACTGTTTTCCAATATGCAACTGTCAGAAAAACATGGCAGCGTCAATAAAAGAAACTGGTAACCTCGGAGGCATATGATTCCAACAAATCGGACCATCTGGAGTCGGTTCTCAATCAGAACCAGCACTCCAGCCTCTACAGAAGTGTTCAGTGCGGTGTGTGTGTGTGTGTGTGTGGCAAGCAGAGGGGAAGAGACTGTGACGTCAGGTTAGCAGTAAACCATGAATGCAGAAGTGAATGTTCGGTGTGAGCTACAGTTTATAAATGGACTTGTATAATGCTTTTCTAGTCCTTCAACTAGTAAAAGTGCTTTTACACTCCATGTCACATTCATCCATTCACACACTGGTGGCCACCTGTTATTCAGTAACCTCAGATGGAACTGTTAATGGGAGCAATTTGGGGTTCAGTATCTTGCCCAAGGATGCTTTGACATGCGGGCTGGAGGAGCCTGAATGAACTGCCGGTCTTTCAATAGGTGGATGACCCTCTCTACCTCTGAGCCTTTTGTGTTTGCCATTTTTTCATGGTGTTTTTTTAAAATTGTAAATCAATAAGTAATTAATTTTACCTTTTATATCTTATTTTCTCTTTACTCTTTTCTGTATGTTATTATGTTTTATATTTTATTTCTGTAAAGCACTCTGAATTGCCCTTGTGTATGAAACGTGCTATACAAATAAAGCTGCCATGAGCCTCAGCCGGCCAGAACCACCCGACCAATGAAGCTATGGAGGAATAGTGTCGTGCGTTTTGCATCATCTGATCGGCTCTTCTGGTCGTCTTTCGAACTATTTAGAATGAATATCAGCCTTTAACAATCCGTGGCCGATTGATCCGAGCACCTTTGTCTGAGAGCGTACAATTTATAGTCCTTGCTAGTACCTGATTCTGGCTGCTTAAGTGGAGACAAAGAGTTCATTGAGTATGGGGAGATTTCAACACTTGTGCTAATCATTGAGCAACAGCACAAAAAAAAAAATACAGCTTAGTATTACAATATTGTATCGATAAACAGATGCTATGTATCAATTTTTTTATTATGTAAGATATAAATATTGCAAATATAAATGAAACTCTTCTAATAAAATCAATTGTTTTATTCAGTCGACGAGATATATTTTGCTGCGATAAAAATGATTAACAGACTGAAAAGCTTCATCTTATTAGATAAAACAAATGTTGATAATGTTTTCCTTTGGGGAAATAATTTGCAATTGGAAAAAAAAAAACGCAATATATGTCGCAACACTCAGCATCGCAGGAATATCAATTTAATTCAATTAAATTCCTTTTTACTATCATGTAAATAAATAAAATGAAATTTAACACACAGAATAAAACGGACCTCATTATCATATGGTGAATTAAATATCATAATAATATTACATCCTTCGGCCTCTGATGTTTCCCACTCCTAGCTGCTACTAAATAGATATGGGGGAAACACTGTGGTTGGTCGGGGTGGGAATCAGCACAGGATCCATACTACGATAGTATCATGATACTTAAGTCACGATTGCGATTTTGAGAGTGTGTGAGTGAGAGTTTCGATCTGCAGTATTACAATAAAATACATTACGATATTTCACCTTTTTTCAGCTGTAAATCATGTCACCAAAGGAAAACGTTGACTGCTTTATCTTTTAAGACAAAGTTTCAGGTCTGTTCATCTGTTCAAAATGTCTCTAGTGGACTGAAATAGCACTTGGTTGTATTATTCTAGTCAGCTACCTAAACTTTAATATGTATTTTTAATATTAATAATTTATAAAATAAAAAAAATGATACTTGGCACTGTGTGATGATACGATATTGCCACACAAAAATATTGCAATACTATGCTCTATTGATTTCTTTCCCCCACCCTTTGAGGTTGGTGCCGTCTGTCACCTGCCCCACCATTCCTGGAGATAAAGTGGTGTAGAAAACAAGGAGACACTTAGTTTAAGGACGGGTCTCTCAGTCAAACAGCTGACACCTTCTCTGCTGCTCTTCCCTCCAGAACCTCTCCTGCACGCTCCGGTGGAAATGACTCCAAATCAACCCAGCAGCCAGATGCTCCTCCTGCCCGGCCTGAAGCACCACAGTCTGCGGTCTGGAGTTCAAACCGAGATCCCTGCCAGCACAGCTTTCACACTCTGCAAAGAGTTGCATCCTCCTGCTTTGTGTTGAGCTGTGTGTTTATTGAGTCCTGAGATCTTGTATTTCTCATCACAGCCACAGCAGTCGGCCAGACCTTTTCCCCAGAGACGTATTGATCAGACTCCTGGTTTTTAACCTTTAATGATTCAGGGAGGCTTGACAGCACACACATCTCAGCAATGCCTTGCTTCACATGCAGACAGTTCTAACCACCTTAAACATACAGCTGTTCAGCGAAAGCACTGCCTCCTCTGTATCAGCTATTAAGAAGCTCCAGTGGCGCAGCTGGGGGTTCAGAAGCTTGCTTAAGGCAGATACTCAAAGATATTTGGGAAGAGAAAGGGAGGGTGTTTAACTTTCTGCAAAGTAGAGCTCCAATCTGCAATCTCTAAAGACCACATCTTTACCATCTAGGCTGTTGCAGCCTGTGCATTTCAGCATTACTTTATAAAGTTACAAAAGAAATCTGGAATAAAAGCACCCACTACAAAGACACATCTAGCTTTAAAATCTGACATGTTAGTTCACAGATTAGAGGCAGAGAACTTCTAACGCCTCATAGAAGATCTCAGGGGAGGATATCAGCGCTGTGAGTTTACAATACAACACAGTATTCACACAGTGTAAGTTCACTGATTAATTAAGTGCACAAAAGCATTCATATGAGCATACAAGTTGAAAGACTGACTACAAAACATCTTGACTTCAAGACATCCTGGGTTAACAAATACCGTCTGAAGTGTGGCTACGCTCCAGCGCACACGCAAACTGTACTTTTACATGTGCACACACATTAATCTCTCTATTCGCGCTTATCCAACCTTACAGAATTAGTAAGAAAAAGACACAACAGCCTTTAACCCTCTTTTACAGCACTTTGAGAACAAGCATGACTCAGGAATGAGTGTCGGCGCTGCCAAGCGATCAGATGAATAGAAATTAATGAGGAGAATCCCAAAGTGATTTCCCCCCTTCACTTGGACAATCTCCTCTCGGTTTCAATGTAGCTGCACACAGGAGACACTCGTCTTAACAATTATTATCCATCTGTCAAAAGTAATTATGACTGCAGGACCAAATGCCATCACTCACCATTGAGACAGGACTGACACAATCCATAAAGTCTGCCACAATGAATGAGCCGGTGGCTCTTTCACTTGAAGATGAATCTGTGATGGGAGCCCCATTAAAACTTAAACACTTCATGTGTCTCGTTTAAAGTGGAAAGCTGATAAATATAATATATACAGCCATGCTAGCTGCTCTGTGAGGCTGTATGGCACAGCATTTTAACACTTTCCCTGCCAGAGTATTATCTTTCAGCTGCCAGCCACCAGAATTCACCTTGTGATGCAACCACCAATTTTTGAATCACTTTTCTCGATTTACAAACACATAAACCTCCATGGATCAAAAATTTGTAATAGAAAGAGTCATAATTGACCTTGTTTGCAGCTCAAAGTGTCCTTTCAACAGTTTTCAGACGTGTCTTCTATGAGGAAAACACTGAGGCTGCAGGGGATTTTTTTTGCTGCAATACCACACATGACCACTGGGTAAAATGGGAAGCATTGCTGCAGAGTGGCAGTACAGTATTCCACAGGCCCCCAGAAAGTGCACCGGGCTTTGAAGACATTTTTGAAGTGGCCAAACAGAGGAATTACTTCCGTCATGTGTTGTTATGTGGCCCAAAAATACTTTTTCTCAGACTTACATAAACGTCTGCGGGGCATCACAATGGTTTGAGTTGAAGGTGTGAGAAAGAATAGTATCAGTAACATTGTCAACACTGTGCTACATTACAGAGAAATACAAAACCGTACTAATGAACCTTCATTAATATAGGCCTATATTTTATCTACAAGTGCACGTCACACACTGAGCGAGCCGCCTGTTAATGACGCTGTGGGCAAAGCAGTAATGATTGTGCTAAGTGGCTAATGGGCATGTAGCTACTTCCATGTTTCAGATGATACGTCATGTTTGTAGTCGACCAATGAAGATGAGTTTACATATCACCTTGGGTTCGTCCTTCACCTTCTCAAAATGATCCCACACTTTGGATTTCCTGCCCGACATGTTATTAACTAGCCTGTGGAATAACAGCAGGTACCAGCCCTGGAAATTAGGGGTCGAACACACACAGGAGCTGTTAATAAGTGTGTAGGCCTATTGTCTGTGGGACAGATGTAAAGCTCTGGGTAGCCCTGCACTAACATGATCAACTTTTCCGTATTTATCAGACTGAATATTTACAGAAGAAGAGAAAGATATCTGTCGGCTGTGACTGGCTTGTAACGTGACTCCTGTCTGACTGCTGAGCGTGGCCACTTCCTGTGTCTGTCCTTTCAAATTAAATTCCCACAAGGTCCAGTCATATAGGTTCTGAGAGAATATGACAAGGCGCAGCTTCTTATTGAGTTAATTTCTTTTTTTGTGACAAAGCGACCAATGAAATTCTGCAGAATAATGATCTTTCTGGATGAATGAACAGAGTCCCACCTTCAATCTACTTCTGTCATATATCTATGGTGTGTGTTCATTTCTGGAAAGTTGCTGGCGAGCTATCTAAACTCTTTTTGTTCATCTAAATTACTTTACTTCTTCAGGTGTTATTTATCCGTGACTAAACACCTTCAGCTGCATTACCACCATCCTCTGGACCCTGATTTACATGTATCACATCGTATATCAAAGCCTGTTTCCCCTTCAAACACGGTGTGTTTGCAGTGGCACTGCCCACCACAGTTGGGGTTTGGTCTAAGGTTAAGCTAAGGACAGGCATCAAAGAGATTATCTTGTTGGGGTCAAGTAGGGTTAGGTTCAAGATAAGGGAGGGGAAGCACAAATCGATGGTATAGTGCTGGAAGACCGAGACAGATGCAACCAAGATTGCAGTCTCACATCCATATGTGGCTAAGAGTAAAAGAAATTGCATCTGGTTTTTAAATAAGTTATTTTCCATGGATATTTGGGTCTTAGAGATTTCTCCGCCTTCAGACTGCTGATCCTAGACATACAAATTAATCTATGAAAGTACTTTGGGGCAACCCAGAGTATGTAATTACATTTCTGTTTCTGAGCACTACACAGAAAAATAAAACATTCGTTGAAAGCCTTCAGAGGGGATTGATGTCTACTCTCATTACTTTTGACTGGTCTTCCATTGCACATCTTCAGTTTACAGTAGGTTTGGATTTAAGAACAAATGCCAGAAAGGTTCCTCGCCATTCTAAGTCACAGGCAGCCAAACGCATTAGAAGAGCCCACAGCAGAGTCACTCCTGTGTATGGAAATGTGTGCCACAGTGGATTAAAGTGTCTGTCTACAAACCAAGGGACTTTAATGGGAATTTGGAGATTAGCCTTTTACCCTGCAAAGAGAATGAGCCACAACTCTCTCTACTCCCGTTCTCTCTCCTTTTCTTGTGAAGACCTGACTCCAATAACACGAGACACAATGCCAGCTGCCGACCGAATTTCCAGAAAGACCCTAACTGGCCCGAAGACTACGGCATTCAAATTGCTGTGACAAGGCGCTGAGAGCAGGATTTTACATTTCCCACTGCAGACAAGAATTAGCATAACTGTAATACTGCCTGAGGTCAAATTTCTTGTTCTAGAAAGCCTGCCCCTAGCAACAAGGCAACGTAATTAAGACGGAGTCAGATTTTAGTCCCAAACTGCTGCTTGCCTTTGAACACAACCCGACAGTTACACACAGATACAACACAGGCTCACACTCACATTCACCCACTTCTGCACGTGTGTGAGTAGTCCGTCTGTTTCTTTGTGTTTCAAGCTTCGTGCTTCATCTGTTTTTTTGTATTGTTGTTTTTCTTCTCTCCCACAAACAGCACACTGGAGTCAGACAGGAGGAGCAAAGTCGCAGACAGCTTATTGATGGACCCTGTGAGGGCCGATATCCTCTAGTGTGGGCCTACCAAAGGCCCGCTGTCCAATTAAGTAGTCCAGCAGCCACCCACCATAGAAACAGATTACTCAGACCGTGACTAAAGGCTTCTCTCTCACCACCAGAGCTGTTAGCAAAGAAGCACAATGCAGCCACTGTACAGGGTGGGCACATCACATAAGCTGGAGTAATGCCTTAGATTAATACTTTATCAGTGGATTGTGAATGCACCTTGAAGCCCTGAGGGTCAGGAGGGGATGTGAGGTCTGGATGTTCGCTGCCGAGCACAGACAACTGACTCAGAGTTGTAAATACTCCATGTAAATTATTAATAGTCACGTCCAAGCAAAGCACATTAATGTCAAAACACACAGATCTATCTCTTCCTTTTTGCAATGCAAGACTATCCGTGTCTGCGTGCGCTGCATACCGTATCAGTATGAACAAATACCCTGCAACTCCGAGTGAGTGTCTTTGTGAAAATGCTGAAGGTGACACAGCAACTGCGCTCTTTACTGGGGTTTCTCTCATGCATGTAAAGCTCAGATGTCTCCATTAAAAGCATGGTACATTTGTTACACATCGGAGATGTAGCATTTCGGTTGGCCTCATTTAAACTAATAGGAGAGAAGTAAAGTGATTCATTAGCTGTTTTCATAAAGCCCTGCTTGCGCCTTAATGGGCTGAGGGATTTTTACAGCAGCATTGGTCCACATTCCTGGACACCAAAATGTCACAAAACACAAAACTGATTTAATGCATTGCTGGGTATATTGATTAAGTGATCCTCTTCACAGGCACTGACTCTAAAAATTACAGGAAAGTGAGATTTGGCAGTTTGACATTACCAGATTTTAAAACTCATTTAAAAGTCATTTCCAGCACTCGAATTTGCTGGCGCGGTTTCTGCATTTACAAAGCCATTCACACAAGCCCTTGGCATCAAACGAATGCAAGTTTGCAAATTAAAGTCGAGATCATGACATTTTTTACAGTGCTCAGTGTGAATTAAGTTGCAGCTTTCAGTTGCAATCGCAGCTTCCTGTTGCATGAGGCAATTTAATGAAGCTTTTATTTCTAGGGCATTTTTGCAGCTATTTCTACCCAGCAGTAATACATGTGAGATTCAAAGTAGGCCGTGGTACTGTACTGTATGCAGGAGTGAGGTTTCTGCTGTGTGGACATAAGCAGTAACAGATCTTTGCAGGTCAATACAAGTGAAAAGCTACAGTGACATAGTGATTTTGCAGTATCAGCTGGCTTGGTACTGGAGGAGGTGGAACACGTAGATACATAGTCCAGTCCAGAAGAAAATGTTGGCACTGTACATTTATGCAACCCACAAATATGTTCCCTTTGCACACCTAGGCAAGACGCCTACCAAGCTGCAGATACTGCAGACCACTGTTTGAGACCAACAAACAAAAAAACTGGCTGGTTTCCAGTCGTATTTGAGGCACCAAATGTCAGCAAATGCAGCAATCTGTCACTGTTTTTCTAGCAGCTTTTCCTGCTAGGATAGTTGCACAAATAGCGGTTGTTCTTAGCAAGACATCACCGAGTTTTTGCGCTTGTTTTTATTGAGACATTACTGCTGTTCTGCTGGAATAGCTGCACAAAAAATGGTGGTTTTGTAAAGAGACCGTGCTTTAAATGCTGGGATAGTGGGACAAAAAGAAGTTGCTTTAACCTAGACACCGTTGCTTTTCTGCCAGGATAGTGGCACAAAAAGTAGTCATATTTTAGTGAAACATCACTGCTTTTCCTACTGGGATATTGGTAAGAAAAGCAGTTGTTTTTCACTGAGACATTTCTGCTTTTCTGATGGGAAAATGGTACGAAAAGCAGTCTTTTTTTTTTTACCCAGACATCACCGTTTTCTGCCAAGATATTGGCACAAAAAGTGGTCATTTTTTACCAAGACATTGCTGCTTTCACTTCCAAGATAGTAGCACAAAAAGTGGTTGCTTTTTACTGAGACATTGCAGAATTTTTATACTTGGAGAGTGCCACAAAAAGCGGTTGTTTTTATTGCGACACTGCTGCTATTCTGCTGTAATAGTTGCAAAAAAACAGTTGTTTTGTAAAGAGACATTGTTGCTTTGAATTGTTGTTTTTTAACCAAGACATCGCTGCTTCTCTGCTGGGATAGTGGCATGAAAAGCAATCGTTTTTTCCCGAGACATTGCTGAGTTTTTGAGAGTGCTACAAGAAGCGGTTGTTTTTATTGCAACATTGCTGCTATTCTGCTGGAATAGTGGCACCAAAAACAATTGTTTTGTAAAGAGATGTTGTTGCACCTGCAAATAATGCAATCTAGTGCAATACTCCTGCAACAAATAATATCTTTTTTAAGTTCCAAATTATGTCTTTTTTTGTGAAGACTGAATTTACAAATGTAGTTTATAAAGGACAACCTGCTACCATTCTGACTGTTGGTTAAATACAGAAAATGTACTTCAAACAGCATTGTAAGTAGAGCAGGGACGCTGCACGTATGCCAGGTGTTCCCAGCAGTCTGTCTGTGTGACAGAAAGAGCAGATGTTCTGCAGCGAGTTGGAGCCTCCCATAAAGATGCCCTGCTTGTCTTCATTCAATCCAAACGAGCACCATTGGTTTCAATTTTGTACTCGGGCTCGAGTAAAGGTTTCATCTGTACTGCTGTCTTGTTTACTTTAGTTTGCTGCGGTGGCTGTTTTCCCTGTTTCTCCGTAGTTACTCTCTTTCTATTCACGACATACATGATCACATCCAGATTGTGCAGCGTAAGACAGAAAGCACACCCTCAACTTTGACCTTTCTGAAGGAGACTACAGGTTATTTTTTAATAGGCTGTCTTATCCACTACTCCTTATCTGATCTGCATCACAACAATAACACTGCAAAACAACCACTCTAAAATCAATGACACTGCAGCACTCCTCATCCCCGCTCCACAACAACACCCCTCCTCCTCTTCCTCTACTTTTATTTTTCTCCGCCCTCCATCGCTCTTGTTCTTCTTTCTCTGGCGATCCGTGTCACAAGAGATTACATCATTGTCTGTGCAGGATAGGTGCGCGCAAACCAATAACACACGCAACACCCTTGTTGTGTATGAGTGTACATCAAGCTGTTCCATGAGTATCTTTCAATGTCAGGCCTGTATGCGACTGTGCGTGCCTGTGTGCATACATATTTGTGTGTGCTCATGCAAGTGGCCGATGGCTATGCATTTAAAACATATCTATCTCTAGGCAGAGCTTAGCTGCTGAGCTTTGATCACAATATGCCTCCCGAAAGCACATGAGGTCAGGCACAACTCTGAGAAACCATCTGTCAGCTAACATTTCTCACTACTCTCTTTCTATCAGCAGCAGATTTCCACCACTTTCAAGCAAACTTCTGCCGAAGTACTGAGCTACAACTTTGGTGTTAACGCACACGGTCAGGGTGAATCTTGAATAAGCATTAAATTCTTATATAGCCTATGATTTAAATATAAGCTTTCTAAATTAAAACAGTCATGGCTGACCTTTTACTGATATGAGATCTGCTTTTCCCTTGAAGGGACAGCTGAAATCTATAAAAAGCTCCATATTACACTGTGATTAAACAGGGCTCAACGCTAACTTTCAGAAATGGTTACCAGGCTGGCAACCACGCGTCCGCTTTTGGTTGCCAAAACTGAGAATACGGTTACCATTATATTTTGAGTAAGATACTATGCAGACACACCTCTTCCTAACTGGACACAAGCAAATGAACATCGGATTTCAGTATTTCCCTATGAAGACGTCCTAACCTGCTCCATGCATTTGCAAACAGCAGGGTTTCCCACACATGTATTTATTTGTGGCAGCTCGGCATGATTAAAACATCTGCCGCCACAAAAATAAAAATATATATATGTGCCAACCGGGAAAATGATTTAGGTGCACAGTATACGAGTAAACACAACCTACTGTTAACCATAATCGGCATCAGACGTTTTTTCATCAATAACTGATCAAATAAATGTATTTTAAAACTCGCTCCTTTGGCTCTGATACCGCCGTCTCCCTCCCTGCATGCAGTCCCCACTGCACTGAGCTCACTGAGCTTTGTAACAATGTCCCGCCTACAGCCCCCTCTGATTGGTTACACGGCACAAGTGATAACCAATCAACACTGATGCCTGTGCATGCTTTCACATCATGTTACATTGAGACACAGAGCACAGACGGAGAGGGGGAGAGGCTCCGGTTAAGCCAGCGGTTATTTTGAAGGTAAGGTAACAGAAACCAGACAGAAACGAAAGTTACAATAAAAATCCTCTACGCTAAAGTCACCACCACAACATTATATGATCCATTTCAATGATGACATGCTGCCCAGAGGCGAAATTTCGACGTAACCTGCCTGTTTAATTCACATCAAGCGCGATACAATTTTGCAAACAGCCTAAATGATTTAGCTTCTAAAAATAAATAGCACCAAGGCAAAAAAGAGATGTAGGAGCTATAAGTCAAAAAGTCTGGTAACCACTGAAAGTTTGATCTTTATTTATAAACTCATTATGCTATAAAAGTTTAATCTGAAAAGTGACAACTAATATTTTTGTTCGTTTTGATAATAAATACATTTCTATTTCTTCAACACCAAGCCCCCCGCTCCGGAAAAGATTTCAGATTTCAGGCACACAAATCTTTCGTGCTCCACATTTCTTGCTTTAACCCCTGCAATCAGTTGAGCACTGTCTTATATCAAGGTGTACGTTGTACATGCTTCGCAGTATAATGTTCTGTCAAGCTCAAAGTTAAGAGCATACTTTGTCTCCTAAACTTCACAAATTAACTCTTTGTTTTTTCATCTGAATCTTTTCACCCCACAGTAAAACAACTTAATTTGCTTTGCTACCTTGATGGCCATATGTGATAGCTATCATATTTGCATTTGCCAGCACATATGGTTTTCTTTGTTAGGAGTTGGGCCACTAATTGCAATCTTGGAATGTAATTACTGTTATGTTATTTCGAGCACTGCACTGTGGGAGTGCAGAAGGTACTCTGGGCACAGACAAAGCAGCAGAACGCCAGGGGCAGTAAATGTGAAACTCAACCTTTCACACTTTCACTCTCATTTTCATGGTGTCCATCAATTTTCCGATCTATTTTAGATCAAATTGTGTTTCCATGAAAACTGTCCAGCGCTGACTCTAAAGGTTTGTTTTCACTTGCCTCTGCAGCAGCTGCTCCTCTAATCCCTCAGCTGTTTTTTTATACGTTTAAAAGTGGTTGCCACTGATGGTAACTAAAGGCCAAGAATTGGTTGTTAAATTCTCAAAATGACTGGCAATGAGAACCTGACTGTCAAGCCCTGTTGAAGTTAAAAATTATGGGAAAAGACTTTTAATTTTTAACTTGAAATCAAATTCTAGCAAATTGTGACAAAACTGGACAAGTTTTCAAACCTTTAAAAAGCTCTGATAATATCATTCCCTTTGGTTCATGCAGAACCCATTTCATGCAATATGTGCATTAATACATGACTGAATATTTCAAATAAAAGAAAGAAGACTAATGGTGGCTGGCTGCTGTTTTAAAACCCAAACTTTAGAAGAATGAAAGAAAATGAAACTTTGATGTAAAATAGGCCTGCAGAAGAATGTGAAAAAAGCTGCTCTTCGGCTCTGCTCTGCACTCTACACACAGCCATTAAATTGTGTCAGTCTGTTACATTATATTCATTCAGACATAAAGTGTCACATTTTTCTTTGTACAGATCTACACAGAGCGGAGTGTGAGGGATGGTTAGTCTATAGTCTCGACATTTGATGCATTTGACACATTTGATGAGCCCATGTAAAAACGTTCCTTCACTAATTGGAGGGCTGGTTTCGCAGAGACATGATTTGATTGTTGGATTCGAAGCTTCTCACACTTCAATCTACAGCTAGGTAAATTAGTCTACGGCTGATTCTTATTTGCTATCATTATTCAGGTAATGCAATGTCTGACACGATTTAATCCCCATTTAACTTTAAGGTTTAGCTCATATATGCAGGATCTTTTCAGAAAATGAATCACAAATCATTCCCTGACAGGGAAGAGACGCTAATTCGGCTTTTCTCCTACAGTGACTAAAAACCTTCAGAAGATTTTTTTGCCCCCACATTCAGCCGATGCTCCAAAACAAGCAGCTAATGAACAAAATACAGAATGACAGCTGAACATATATGTCTATCGATCTTTCCAATGTTTCTTCACGTTCACACAGGAGTTGGCAGCATCAGGGCGATCACTCCAGTTATACGGTCAGTGTCTGTCAGCACACAATTGTTTATCCTGCTGAGTCAAAAATGTTTTAGTCCCATGACAGGTTTTGGTAAATTCAAACTTTCCTTTCACAATAATAACCGTATCTCAACATAACTGGAAGAGTACTTGAGCCGGCGACCCTCCAGTTCCCAAGCCAAGTCGCTATGGACTGAACTGCCACCGCCCCTTCACACTTGTAGCACTAAAGATGAAGTTTGTATTGAAGACTGATTATATACAATTATTCAATCCAGCCAAGCACTAACTGTAACTGCGTCTACAGTAAATGACCATTATTTAGTCTGTTTGACTTTACGTCTCCATGGTCCTTTGTAAGGAGCACATTAGGCACAGTTCATGTCTAGCCAGGCATAATGGCTCTGATGGGTGCGTTGATGGCAGAGACATGTAGGCAGGTGGAAAGACTTCAAGGTTGTGACGGCCTGCATGCAAAGCTTTAACATTGTGATGGTGGCGACGCAATGAGTCAGTCTCTGTAGCCGTGCTAGAGGAGGCGATTGTTACTACTCAAATGAGTGGAGGTGACAGCCATAACTCATCCAGCTATACTGAATCATCAATAAAAAGAAAGAGACTGAGGGCTGTGGGTGCTGTGTCACAGCCATTTGCTCATCATTCCAATTCACTACCACGCGCGCTGCTGACGCTCTCTCTTACCCTGGCTTGACTTCAGAGTGGCATAATGTCCTCTGTAGGTCTGTGATGAGTGTGTGTACTCATCCACAAACAGATAAATCAAAATAAAGTGAGACTCGCAGCAACACTCAGCCAATCCCGACATCCCCGGAGCTGTCAGCAAAGATTCACAAGCATGCCTGTTGAGTCACATGAAGTGACATTTTTCACAAAAATGAATCACAAGTTGCAAAGGGCTACAGTTCTTGCAATGTGTGCCAACATCCTCCCTTGTGGGTCTGTTTTTTTTTTTTTTGACAGTGATTCTAGATGAAAGGCGCTGTGTGCCTGGATGCCTGTGGCCTCGAGGCCTTGGTTCACAGCGCAGGCAGCTTCTCTCAAACATCCAGCATGTGTGTTATCGATTTTCAAGCCAACCTGGGTTCATTTCACTGCCGCCACTGACTAACTGTTACAGAAACTACAGCCATGCGTAGCAGCATCACTTCATCTGAGGCACATTCGTGTAAACTGAAAGGCCTCAGAGTCAGCAGCCATCGCCACCACCAGTGTCTGGACTCCACGGGGGGGGGATTTATCTTGTTGCCACTCAGATGTCCCTCAATCACAAAATTTCTCACTCTGGTGTCCAAGCACCGAAGACTTCTGTTAAATCTTAATCAGCACAAAGTACTCTAACACTCATATTCTGTATTAAAGATTATCTTTACTTCATTCTCCTGTCTCTCCTGAATGAAATGAAAGAATAAAGCATAGGACTTTCACCCAGGAGACCGAGGTTTGAGTCTTGTGTGGGTCAACGTTAGTTTATTTTTTGATCATATTTTGACATTGCAAGGATGCCCGCCCGGGTAATGTTGAACATCAGCACAACTTTTTTGTAACCATTTTTGAGCCATAACAGGTGCCTTGACTGGACGTTCAAGTACACAAACACCAACTTTCACGCGAGAACTTTCACCCGAGAGAGTGGTGTCCGCGTCCCGTGAGATTCTAAAGCCAAACCCTGTTCTTTTTTTTCCTAAACCTAACCACACGCTTTTATTGCCTAAACCTAACCGTGTGTTTGCTGTTAAAGGGAGAAAAAAAAACGTCAATTCACGGTGTTAGACTGACGTAGTACATTTATTTTGAAAGAGACTGAATGTAAACAATAAATATTCTGTGAAAACAGAAGCGTATCTTGAAATAAGACAATGCATGTAACAGGCAGAACTTGTCACGGTGCCCCTGAACGTCAACAACCAACGCACCCAGGGTACCTTTCACGTTGGATGTGGACGTGGAAAGTCCATGACCAAATCGTCAATATGTGATGAGGTCGGATTGAGAATGTGTTGATGCCGCCGCAAAATCAGGCTGGAAGGGTCTTATGTATTTCGCCCACTTGGCCCAGAATTTAATGAACACATGTTTCTAAAGATGAAGAGAAAAACTCATCTTTTCCATGACAAATATCATTTACAATATCTATCCACTCCTCAGTTATTGAGGGTTCAGGAAGTAGCCAGAGCTTTCTCACAACCTTTATTTTTTACTTGTTATTTACTAGTGTTTAAGCTGACCTGGGTTCATTTCACTGCCACTACTTTAACAAAAGCTAAAGCCGTGTGTAGCAGCATCACTTTATCTGTGACACTTTTGTGTAAAGAGTATGTCCGTATTTCAAAACGAGCTCATCTCTCAGCACATTAAAAAAAACCATTTCACTAGATGCATACACGGACTGTCCTCATTTTCACAATCTTACAACAACTGTCAGGTGTTGTGAACATTTGAATGAATTAAATGCTTGATGTCTGCAACCTCTATTTTTTTACTTGACATTTAATATTGTTTTAAGCACCATTGTGCTGCTGAGGGAACACATTTTGCAGCGTTAATTGACAATCAAGGAAGCTCTGACTATGCAAGAAAGGAACATAAAGGGGAAATACGAGTGATCCACTTAGTCAAGAGGCGTGTGACACAAACTCTGGCACTTGAAACCTCTTGGGTTCGTGACAGCTTTTAAACAACATGATTTAAATGAAGCCACAATGAAGTCTTAGTTGACTTAAAAACAATAAAAGTTGAAGACCAGACGGCAGAGTTGAACCTCACAGAGGATTATTCAGTTTAAAAACCAGTGTTTTGAACAGATTTACAGTTTATGCTGTTGTTTTAATAATACCATGGCACACTTTCAATGATTCAACAGGACTGAAACAGCATTTTTCATGAAGCAGCTCACATTGCTGAGAGTGTCTCCAGAGGAACGTGCTCTTTTTCCTTCAAAATGAGATTTCTGGGTGGTGTTGTGTTTAAAATGATGCAAAGCAGTGCTTTCTTTTAGGTGCCGAGCACTAAAAACCAAGTGGAATGGGGCATAAATACATGACGAGTGAGGGCAAGAGGTTGAGGCTGAGTGATGTTTTATATCCCCACATTAATCCCTCTCCCTCTCTCTCTCTGGCTCATCCTCTCTCTCTTAGCATCTTTGCACTAATCTGAGATAATAGCTCAATTGCAGACTTCTTAATGATCACTTTGGGCAAGCCGGCTTTGAGACACGCAGACGCGGGGCAGTAGGCCAGTAGGGCCAGCGACCGAGCAAACAACAACAAACACAGTTACACACACATGTGAATGGGGACTAGACAGAGGCTGTGACAGAGCATCGGCCTCTGAGAGTTTTAGACACAGGATGCCAACAAATGCACAGAGTGCATCCAGGGAGAAAATGTCTAGTCACTGTCTAGCGATCAGACTGGGAGCTGATTTAAACCTGATTAATACTTGATTAGTATTGGACAAGAGCACTATTACTTACCACATTTACTGCTTAATGGTAAGGTGCTTTTTGTTGCTTTGTTACTTACATGTGCTGTGCTTGTTTGATTGTGCAATATGTAAATTGTGACACACTTTCTAACTGCAGGCATAATCATTATTGAAAAATATCAATAAATTAGGTCTCAAATGGCATGCAAGTAATAAAAATCAGTTGTGAGGCAGAAAAATCTTACTGTCTTAAAGTCTTACTGTCAGTGAGTAAAATACTGTGAAATTTTATGTTTTTCAATGACACATCATCTGGCGCTTTTTCTGGGTTTTCCCTGAAAGTTAGAGCAACTAGAGCGAGAAGGTATAAATCAGGGCTGTCAAACTCATTTAAGTTCATGGGCCATATACAGTCCAATTTCATCTCAGATGGGCCGCACCAATAAAACCATTGCATAATAAAGTACACATATAGTACCATAAGCTCCAATATTCCCCTTTTTTTGTGTAAAGAATTACAAGTTCATTCTGTAGACGTTCGTCCTTTTGCAAAACAGATCAACAGCCTGAGTTGTCTCAAGAAAAATAAGTGCAAATTCAACAGTATGTCTCAGTTTTTCCACATTCAGTCAGTCTACTTCTCACTGTCATTACATGTGCCTTTATCCAGACATTTCCTGATCCAGATTCTTTTGAACCAAAACTGCTGATTGACAATATTTTGCACAATGTTCAATATCTCTGAACATGGTCACAATAAGTACTCATTGCTATATCAGAGAACTGAATCCTGGTCAGGGTGGAAAAGCCTCTGAGGCAGAATTTTACCTGAAGTAGGCAACATATTGTTTAACTTGCTCCTGAAGCCTGGCACCTCTTAGTCTAGTCATCTAGTGGGCCACAATGGACCCTTTGGCCCACGGGTCATATGTTTGACACCCCTGGTATAGCTGCAGCTGGAGCAGCTACATGATTCACCCACACGTCAGTCTACGATCAGCCCCCCATGCTCCTTAGACTGGAAGTGGAAGCCCTGGAGAAAATGCTACATTAGCATCTCACTAACTATGAAGTACAGGTTAAAGGAGAGTAACATACAAAGCAAACAGTTAGTCCCTGACTGTCGCACTGTGATACTGGGCTGTTCTACAGTGATGAACTTTTAATTCCCAAGAATATGTGTCTGTTCAAATTGGAATGTGAAAAAAATCTTAAAATATCCCAAATAAATAAAACTCAGCACTGTTTCTTTGCTGTTCAGTCTACTGTACAGCAACACATCCCACAGCAGTGTGTGACCAGGCTGGTGACCAGCATGAGGAGAAGGTGCCAGGCTGTTGTGGCTGTGTATGGTTCTTCCACACGCAACGGAGGCTCCTGTTTGTTAAATGAATGAATTGTTAATTTGCCAATATGTCTTGTTTCTTCAGACTTCAATCATCCAATCCACCAAACAACAACAACAACCAAGGCTCAACAGCAAAATCTGGCAAGTTCTTCATGGGCGCAACCCACATACTCAGCTCTGCTGCTCATCCCACAAATGCATGTTCCTTACAAATGTAGCACCATTTAAAAGGGAAATAAACAGGCTTTCCAACTAGGGCTGCAAGGATTAGTCGACTAATCGATGACTAATCGACTATTAAAATAATAGGTGACTATATACATAAGTAGTTGACTAATCAGTTTGAGTCATTTTTCATAGAAAAGTATTATAAAAGTACCCAAAATACTCTTATTGCAGCTTCTTACGTTCAGATATTGGCAACTTTACACACTCTCCCATGACAGTGAACTAAAACCCTTTGGCGTGAGTACGAAACAAGATATTAGATGACATAATTTCGGGGTTTGGGCAAGACAGACCAACATTTTTCGATATATTTGATTCGTCGACTAATCGAAGAAATAATCGACAGATCAGTCGACAATGAAAATAATGATTAGTTGCAGCCCTGTCTCCAACAGTATAAGATTTATTGCCAAGAAGCATTGTTACAACAAAGAAATAATCTACCAAACACAAATGTCCTTACTTTCCGTGTTTGGTATACATATTACCCAGAAATGATCAGCACATCATCTGGACAACAAAAAAATACCAAATAAAGTAAGAAATGATTCAAATCATTGAATATTTCTTACAGTTTTAAGTATTACGTTAACATATAATTTTATTGTAGAACAGCTTGCTACTGAATCTTTCACAAGAAAAGAAAAAAGAAGCCATGATGCAGATGGGTTTGCCTTTACGATGGCATATACAGCAGTTGGCCCCAGTTTTTTTTTTTATTTAACACGAGTTCTTCTTTGAACATGGGCGTATTTCTGAGGTGAGAGCTACAAGAGCCTGTTCTCTGGCGAACACGCTACCTGCACTGCACTGCCTGCAATGTCTACACTTATGCCCCTGGTATCAGTGTTTGTAGGTTAAATGGGGCTGTGACGTGCTCCAGCCCATGCCGACTCTAAATCGTCAGTTAACTGCTGCCACAGAAACCACCATCTGGGAGGTTGGAAGCTCAGAAGCAGTTTCCTCAAATATATCTAATAATGATTTTATCCCCTTTCAAAAAATGTGTCCAATAGCTGCAGTTTCATCATAGCTTATATTTAATTACACCAAACGTGAGAGGAATTCGAAATTTCAGCTCGACTTTACGACCCTTTGATATCCTCACTATAAACACGCTCTTTCAGAGCTTCTTGCTTAAATAAAAAAGATTAAAAAGGTACAGATAATTAGATAGAGGTCAATTTGACTTTCATGAACTCAACAATATTTGCCGTTAAAAAGTTTGCTTTATCCAGACTATTAAAGCTGCTACACTAATTAGGGCTCTATCATGATGATGTGAACTGCAAGTGAGTGAGTTAACAGAACATAAATTGACCACAGACCCAATGGAAAACATGCCTCATTGCATGGAGAGATAAAGGCGTAATCCCCTCCATGCTGTGTAACAGTTGTCAACAGCCGTGGAGATTATGGAGAGAATTTGATAGGAACACAAACATCCTTGCCGACTCACCCTGCAGGTCAGAATGATTTCTTTCCCCACTTTCTATCACTTTCTACCCACTCTCTTTGTTTTTACAGCTCATCAACAACGCCTCACTTCTACGCTGTCAGACTCATCCCTTCACACAGCACTGACAAGCGGAGGCAAAGACTGTGGGGGGAAAATACATTCACACAAACGAAGACATGTTTTCAACACTGATAAGTCAAAAACACAATATGACGGGTCTCTCTCTTTTCCCTGAAACCTCTACGACACGGAGCTGAACGTCACGTGTTATTCTTTTGCATTCACAAGTAGAGCCCAGTAGTTGGCCGAACTGATTCCTCGTGTACAAACAGATGACATAACTTCACATTTTATGAAATGCTGCTGTCAACGAGCCTGGCCGGGAAGTGCCCACACAGTGAGGAGGACTTACAAACAACAACGACAACAACAGAGTACTCAAAAAGTAGAGCTGACTGGAAGTGTTTGTGCTCCAGTCGCACCTCAGTGCCAAAGGGAACAGAGGCACAATGCTGCAGCAGCTCAGGATTTAGTTTTTGCTGGATTCTGTTGGCGAGAGGAGAGGAGAGGAGAGGAGAGGAGAGGAGAGGAGAGGAGAGGCGAGGCGAGGAGAGAAACAAAGATGGTAGCTATATTGTTGATGGTAATGGGGCCAAATTGGTTCTAAATAGGTATGTTTAAAGGGACAGTTCACCACCCCCCCCCCCCCCCAAAAAACCAACATATTTTTCCTCTTACCTGTAGTGCTATTTATCCATCTCGATTGTTTTGATGTGAGTTGCAGAGTGTTGGATATATCAGCCATAGAGATGTCTGCCTTCTCTCCCATATAATGGAACTAGATGGCACTCAGCTTGTGGTGCTCAAAGTGCCAAAAAACATACATTTGAAAAACTCAACATCAATGTCTCTTTACAGAAATCATGACCTGGTTACTCAAGATATTCCTTGTTGTGAGCAGTTTCATGTAGGACCTATTTTCTTTCTGCCCAGCTACACCCACCAATCGTATCACCATGCAGAAGGAAGCGTCCATCCACCAGGAAGTACGAGCACATTAGTCCTGTGCTCAGGTCTCTACACTGGCTTCCTGTGGCTCAGAGAATAGACTTTAAAGCAGCTCTGCTTGTGTACAAGTCTCTCCACGGCCTAGCACCAAAGTACATCTCTGACATGTTAGTGCCATATGAACCATCTCGGACTCTGAGGACCTCAGGGACCGGCCTCCTGCTGGTGCCCAGAGTCAGGACTAAACATGGGGAATCAGGGTTCCAGTTTTATGCAGCTAAAATCTGGAACAGTCTTTCTGAAGATGTGAGACAGGCCTCTATTCTGACAATGTTCAAATCTAGGCTCAAAACAGCTCTATTTCACTGTGCATATGACTGAAAGGATCTTATCTGCACTCTTCTCTTTTAAAGTTCATTTTATAATGATTATTTATGTTTTTATTTTGTATTGTGATTTTAATGCATTTTCTTCTTCTGTAAAGCACTTTGAATTACTTTGTGTACGAATTGTGCTCTACAAATAAACTTGCCTTGCCTTGCCTTGCCTTGCCTTGCTAGCTCACCTAGCAACACTGAGTTAACTAACATTACAGCTCATGTAGGGTTTTAAACTAACGAACTGACACTAGCCTAATGTGCACCTCCCCAGAGATGTAACTACACGTTGCAGCAAAGCAGACCTCCTGTCTGTTTCTGTAAGCCGCGTCGCTGCGTCCTTGATCTTCGGTTTTCCAGCGGACAGTTCGAGCAAATCCGGCTTCTCTGCTGCTAACGCTGCTGCCGGGATACAGCTGAGGAGGAGCCGGCTGCTAATGCTATGTACCGGGACACTGCTAATGCTGCTTGCCATGCTGCTGTAGCTCAGTCGTAACTGTAACTGATGCTGAGACTCTACTGACTGCGTGACTGGTAGACGGTGGTGGGTGGTGCAACAGGCCAAAACACAAATTCAAAACATAAACATGATTTGTGGACTGTAAAGATGTTTTTTAAATGTGAATATTCTGGCTGTACTATTGTTGTTGGTGAGATCAGTATGTTATATGAACATTATTCCTTAGTCTCTGTGACATTAAGATTATTTTACGACTATGCTTTAGATTTCTTACATATAGCTCCTTTAAATTCACAAAATAAGAAACAATAAATTGTGAAAAAACTAACGCCTCCACAAATTAGCATCTTATGTCTTGTGTGTGATTTATCATGGCTTCATATGGGTAGAGGAATAGTCCACTAGCCACTAGGCTAATTTATACAATGTCGACTGCCATAGGCTTGTGCTAACAACATCAGCATGTTGTATTTGTTCGCATTTAGTATAAGACAGGCCAAATTTTGTAACATTACCTTTGTTAGATGTTGCTGTTGTCCCTGGCTTCATAATAGTGGAGGAAAAGTCCACTAGCTGCTAGGCTAATTTATACAATGTAAAATGTCATAGGCTTGTGCTAAAAAAAATGAGCATGTTGTATTTGTGGGGAAATATGTCCAGATAAATACAAGTGTTTTGTCTGTGAACGCTGCAAATCATAGGGAAGCTGATTTGTGTACTTGTGTTTGAAATTGTCTCTATTAAGCCATGTTTAATGTGTGTTTTGTACATGAACATAAAAATAAATCAACTAATTTCACAGCACTTCACGGAAACCCAGACGCCGACCAGTGTTTTGGAGGTGTAACTGCACAGTGCACAAGTATAAATGCTCACGTCTGCTCTACATAGAGCTGACACACAAGTATAAATCCTGCTTCAGTCAAAGAGAACGCCATTAATGTTCACATCTCGCGTTGTCACGAGCACAAGCCTCTCGTTCATGTGTAGACTTTTCCCTCTGCATGGTGATAGGGTTGGCAGGTGTAGTTCAGTAGAAAGAAAGTAAGAAAATAGTACCTTGTAATGTATTTTTTGGCGCTTTGAGCACCACAAGCCGTGTACCATCTAGTTCCATTATACTGGAGAGAAGCGTACATCTCTACGGCTGATATCTCCAACACTCTGCAACTCACACCAAAACAAGACTGATAAGACAGATTGATAAGCAGCACTACAGGTAAAAGGAAAAATAAGTATTTCTGATTTGGGGATTAACTGTCATGTTTAAACAGATAAAGAGAGACGCAGGTAACAAGATATAACTATAAGTGAGCATTTAAGGGTCCTGAAGAGATATCTGACAGCAAAGCCTTTTATCTTTTTTGAAGAAAGAGAAGGCGGTAGAAAAAAATCAGATGGAGAGGATAAGCAACACAAAAAGCAAATCTCACAATGTGAGGCCCACTTACTTTCAGTTACCATTGAATAACTTGTTTCTCAATGCTCAGCTGTATCCAATGCAACTCCCGAAGCCTTTTAAAGAAAATGGTGGGATTTCAAAGATCAGGCTGGTGAGCAATTGTGACTATTGTCAAGAGATGAAGCATTCAGAAGGGCCACGGTGCCTTTTCGTCACAGGAACATACAAAAAGCTCTTAAGAAAAGCAATAATATGGTTGGAAGCCAAGACTAATTTTAAATAATGTGTTCAATTTACAGACTGAGCAAAAAAGTAGAGAGGATCCGAATAACAGACCACAACATAAATAAAACATACCTGCACACTGAATCTACACTCATGTTTGTACTCTTTCCGCAACTGGTGTCAGCTGAGCAAAAAACAAGTGAGGTTCGAACACTTTTGAATAAAGCATTAAGCGGAGTGGAAGGATACAGTGCATTTCCTAAACTTTGTGTGTTGGCAGGACTTCAATGACAACAACTGCAGCAGAGGAGGCTGCATCCATTGAAAGGCTTTCTTGGAATAAAGAAATTAACTTTGACTACAGGAGGTGTGGACGAGCGCCAGCAGCCTCAAAAAGGAGTTTGCCTCTGAAGGAGTTGTGCGGATTTATTAGGTAAAAAGAACACAAAGGGAGGAGGCACACAGTTTGTTGCTGACTCTGCATCTCAGAGGAAAACAAAAGAACACTTTGAGCTCGACGTGGCGATGTGAAAATGCCGCCCTGCAGGTATCGATGTTATATTCATGAACATGGATGAAATAGATCGTTATCGCATTCAGGGATGAGAAGAAAGTCAAGCAGACGCGCTGGACTTTGAAGGTAACGCAGGAAGATGGAAACTGGGTGATATGCCGCTATAATCAGGGTGAGGATTAAACAGCGGCTCCATGTCAGAGTTGGAACAAATCTCACTTTGAGAATTCAAGGCAGAAATCTTTTGTTGCCTCTGCTGCTGTCAACTCCAGACGAGGGGGGGGGCTTTGCATCTCATCCTCACCCAGAAATGTTACGCAACCAGTACACAATATATAGTTTCTATTATGATTCATGTGGAGTCAACTTTTCAATTATTTGTCAGAAAAGTGTAGAACTCATCAGTATGCATGAATTTGTGTTTATGCAAGTATGCATTTCTGCTCACATACGTGTGGTCCATACTTGTGTCCATGCATACTTATGAGTGCAATTATGCATGTATGAATGTATGGGCGCATGCAGTGAGTGACTGGTCAGCGGGGAATAGAGGAGTTGGATGATGGGGGATGGTGATGGGGGTGGACTGGTGGGGGATGGGGTTAGCAGGAACAGGGCGGAGGATGGAGGAGGATCATGACGCATAAAGAGTCTATGAGTGTTTTAATATATTTACACCTGTTCTGTGAGGTTCAGCTCTCAGGTTGGAAATGAGGCGACACTGGCGTGACAAATAAGGAGCTGCAGCAAAGGTTTCTTCCTGTCAGCATATTTCATAACCATGGTCTGCTGCACACATTCAGTCACCGCACTCTCAGGCTTGGCATTGTGTTGCAAAATAACAAATTGTGAATACGAGAAGAATAAAGAAAAAAACGAGACCATCCGTTCAACCCCTCAGAAACTTAATTAAAAAACTCAACAACTTCGTAGTCGACAAGAAACTAACTGTATAATTCCTGCACAGGATTTGCTGTGTGTACACGCTAAATCCTTACAGCACTCTCCTCCTGTGCAGCATATGTTGTGCAGGTTTACACTTCACTGCTCTACACTGTCTGTCCCTCTGTCTGTTAGCCTCCTCAGATGTACCAATGGAAAGAGTATACAGAAGCAACCCCTGAGAATGACTTTAATAGGAACGCATTAATTAAATATCGCCAGAGCTGCACAGTGTGGCAGAGACGCCTGTCTCCAAATCAAACAGGGTAAAAGTTGAACAACTTGTATTCTTGCAGCCAGACGCTAGCAGAAAAGACTGGCATTTTAGGTTTCTGAAAACCACAAATACACTGCATTCACACATTTCATAAGTATCATGTTAACGTTTCTAAAGTGACTTAGTATGTGAGCTGACTTTATCACTGGAGGGTGGAAGAGATGGTGGATGGTGGATGGTGTGTCACATATGCAAAACGCCTAGCAAGCTGCAGACCACTGTTCAAGGGCAACAAACAACAAATCCTCCTGTGCTGTATGGAGTCATTGCTGTGTTCCAAGAGCTTTTCTAGGCACAAAAAAGCAGCTGCCAATTACGTCTTACCAGTGGCTTTACAGGCTCCAGACGTGGGTGTTTTGTTGTGACCCATCACCGTTTTTCTAGCTGTGTTTTTCGTGACTTATCACTGTCGTTCCAGCAGGAAAGGCGCCAAACGTGGTTGTTTTGTAGCCACCCATTGCTGTCTTTTCAGCTGCTTTCTAGGCATGAAAAGCAGTTGTCATATACAGAGACATCGCTGCTTTTCCTGCCGGGATAGTGGCATGAAAAGAGATTCTTTTTTACCGAAATGAAACAGCTTTTCCTGCCGAGATATGGCCACAAAAAGTGACTGTTACAGAGATATCGCTGCTTTGTCTGACAGGATAGTGGCATGAAAAGTAATTGCTTTTTACCGAAGCACAAGTGCTTTTCCTGCGGTGATAGTGCCACAAAAATTGATTGTTTTGCAAAGACATAGTTGCTTTTCCTGCTAGGGTTAAGCCTCCCAAAACTGGTATTTTAAGCCAAAACGGTTGGTTTTTACCGAAACATAACTGCTTTTCCTGCCGTGCTAGTGCCACAAAAAGTGTTTTTGTGCTGCCTTTCCTGCTGGGATAGTGGCATGGAAAGTGATTGCTGCAGAGATGTCACTGCTTTGTCTGACAGGATAGTGGCATGAAAAGTTGTTTTTTTTACCAAGACATTGTTGCTTTTCCTGCCAAGATAGTAGCATGAAAAGTAATTGTTTTTTTACCGAAACATGACTGCATTTCCTGCCGTGCTAGTGCCACAAAAACTGATTAGACATCACTGCTTTTCCTGCCAGGATAGTGGCATAAATAACGGTTCTTTTTTTTACCAAAATATAACTGCTTTTACTGCCGATATAGTACCACAAAAAGTGACTGTTTGTTGCAAAGACATCTCTGCTTTTCCTGCCAAGACAGTAGCATGAAAACAAATTGTTTTTAACCAGTACATAACTGCTTTTCCTGCTGTGCTAGTGCCAAAAAAAGTGACTGTTTTGCAAAGACACTGTTGCTTTTCCAGGATTACGCCTCCCAAAGCTGGTATTTTAAGCCAAAACTCGTTGTTTTTTACGAAACACAACTGTTTTTCTTGCTGAGATAGTGCCACAAAAAGTGATTGTTTGCTGCAGAGACGTCGCTGCTTTGTCTCACAGGATAGCGGCATTAAAAGTGGTTGTTTTTTTACTAACACATAACTGCTTTTCCTATCAGGCTACTGCTACAAAAAGCAATTGTTTTGCAAAGACATCATTGCTTTTCCTGCCAGGATTATGCTCCCCAAAGCTGATATTTTGAGCCAAAACATGGTGTTTTTCTCAACATAACCAAGTGTTATTTGTGCCTAAACCTAACCACAGCGCTGTTGAATTGTGAAGATCAGACAGTGGTTCAGCACTATGAGGATGCCAGTGCAGAGACAAATCTGACTCTGCTATGCAGGCCAGCCAGCCTCATCTGCCCGCCCACGCAGATATAGCACACACAAGGAAAAGAAATGGACACACGCTGAAGGCCACTCTCTAATATAATGACAAGTAATGCCGGACTGTCGTAATCATCAAACGGTGGGTTGACAGTAGTCTCTGCTTAAAAGGCTTTCAGGAGGAGTGTTTTCACTCAGACCCTAAATGTGTCTGAGGCTCTGCCTGATGGAAAACACACAGGGGGTAATAAAACCTCGCTGGCAATTTCTGATTTCATTCATAAAGGAAATACTGAGGAAATAAAGCTTGACAGTGTAATGATTTCCTCCAAACATCAGGGGTTTGTGTGTGTTTGTGTGTGAGGCAGTGACACATGAATGTTTTAAGTGACCGGCTTTCTTTGGCATGCCCGCGGACTCGTCCTGCTGGCCTCAGAAACAGGGTAACAAAGGCAACACCTCCAGACTGACACGCAAAGGAACCACAAGGTGTCTGTACACAACAGGTCTGTGTGTGTGGGAGTGTGTGGGAGAAGGAGACAGAAACAAAGACGGAGCGAAAGAGGTATGAGGAGAAATACAGAGTAAGTATGTATGCATGTGTGGGGAGGTGCAGGAATTTCTCCCGAGCCACAATTAACCCAGACACAAAAGAACATTGCTGCACGGCAAACATGCACGGCTTGGATTCAGCGTTGGCACAACTTCACTGGTTTCAGCGCGAGCATCCTTCCAAAATATAGGCCACTGGCTCGCAGTCAGAAAGGAAACTGGAATTCTATTATTTCCGCGCAGAATAACACGTCCAAGATACCTGTCAGAGCTTTGTGCAGTAGACCGATGCACCACGCAATCTGTCTCTCAGCTGGACAGCTTCTTATTTGAAGATGATTGGAAAATGGTTCCACCCAATCAACCCTCATTTTTATAAAAAAGAAAGCATGCTTGTTGAGTTTCTATATATAGGGTGCAGCAGGGATGAAATCACCTGCATACACTCAGGCCTGAGGCACACACACACACACACACATGCCTAATCCCCACTCAAAACATGATTTTATTTGTGCCTCTTTGTAAACTCTGAAAGCTTTTATGTCTTCCTAAAAATAAGGCGCTGCCCTGCATAATAAGAAAAAAGAGTGGAAAATAGATAAAATGCTAATAGGATAGCAAATGCACCATAAAAAAATACGAAATTATGAGAGGACGGAGACCTAGAGGAGATATGGGTGCATTTTCTGGTTCATAACTGTTAACATTATGGGAAAATACAGCTCATTAAGATAAAGCTTCAATACACAGTCCAGTCATGAACACACCATTAAGTCAAGCTCTAATGGATAGCTGATGGGAGCAGTTCCAGGTATTGTCTCTTGATGAGATTGATGACATGAATCTAATTAGTTTTTTAACTTTTTGAACATACACCCACCGGCCACTTTATTAGGTACACCTTGCTAGTACCTGGTTGGACCCCTTTTGCCTTCAGACCTGTCTTAATTCTTGGTGTCATAGATTCAACAAGGTGCTGGAAACATTCCTCAGAGATTTTGGCCCATATTGACATGATGAAATCACACAGTTGCTGCAGATTTGTCGGCTACACATCCATGATGTGAATCTCCCGTTCCACCACATCCCAAAGGTGCTCTATTGGACTGAGATCTGGTGACTGTGGAGGCCACTGGAGTACAGTGACCTCATTGTCATGTTCAAGAAACCAGTTTGAGATGATCTGAGCTTTGTGACATGGTGCGTTATCCTGCTGGAAGCAGCCATCAGAAGATGGGTACACTGTGGTCATAAAGGGATGGACACGGTCAGCAACAATACTCAGGTAGGCTGTGGTGTTTAAACCATGCTCAGTTGGTACTAAGGGGCCCAAAGTGTGCCAAGAAAATCTCCCCTACACCATTACACCACCACCACCAGCCTGAACTGCTGATACAAGGCAGGATGGATCCATGCTTCATGTTGTTGACACCAAATTCTGACCCTACCATCTGAATATTGCAGCAGAAATCCAGACTCATCAGACCAGGCGACGTTTTTCCAATCTTCTATTGTCCAGTTTTGGTGAGCCTGTGTGAACTGTAGCCTCAGTTTCCTGTTGTTAGCTGACAGCAGTGGCACCTGGTGTGGTCTTCTGCTGCTGTAGCCCATCTGCTTCAAGGTTGGACATGTTGTTGGTTCAGAGATGGTCTTCTGCAGACCTTGGTTGTAACCAGTGGTTATTTGAGTCACTGTTGCCTTTCTATCACCTTGAACCAGTCTGGCCATTCTCCTCTGACCTCTGGCATCAACAAGGCATTTTCTCTTCCTGGATATTTCCTCTTTTTGGGACCATCCTCTGTAAACCCTAGAGATGGTTGTGTGTGAAAATCCCAGCAGACCAGACCAGCCCGTCTGGCACCAACAACCATGTCACTTAAATCACATTTCTTCTCCATTCTGATGCTCGGTTTTGAACACTCTTGACCAGGTGTACCTAATAAAGTGGCTGGTGAGTGTATATCATAAGTAAAAAACGACTGGATTGACTCTGTAAGATCTTTTTTTTTTAAGTGCACATTTTTACAGGGTTAATTGTTGTGGGTGGGTGGGTGGCACTGGGAAGGGTGGGAAGGGTGGGAGGAGTTGCAGTGACCTAATAAGTTTTTTTGTTCCATTTTGATATTATTGCAAAATGTTATTCCAATTTATTGTGACATCCACATGACACCCCACTCATCACAATCTGAATTTCTCCTTTGGTTTTAACACTTACGACAGTTTTCTTCATCACTGTTGTCTGAGCAGTCGTCATCGTCGTCACACCTCCAGATAGTCGGTATACACCTTTTGTTGTTGCACTGAAACTGTCCATCCTCACACTCATCCGTTGCTGGAGGAGGGAAAAGAAAGCAGGGTGAGCAGCGTCCAGATGGATCAGCAACACACGCATATAGTGGAGGAGGAAGCGCTTGTAGTTCAACTGTCATTTGCAAATGAATGCCTAATTGATATTCAGCATTCATTCAGGTCAATTGGCTGAGGCGCTGGGAGCGTCATGCTCCGCGTTTTCTTTCACTTATTGATCCACTTCAGCGCCGTAATTAAAAGCTGTTACGGGGAGAAGAGGGGACACAGCGGCAGCAGAGGAGGCCCCGTGTCTGCAACATCATTCACAACATGAAGACAAAGATTCAGTGCGAGCTACTACAGCTACTACCTCTGATGCAGTATGGACGCTCACAGGAAACACATGACAGACCCTGAACCCCCCACAGCAATTCACTCAGCCACGCGGCCATCACACATTTAAATTAAACAAGTCACAATCTCATGTATTCATCATGGAGAGGAGTGTTTTTCCTCTTTCTCTCTCTTGGTGGAAAGAGCTCAGGCGCGCTGCTGACTGAGGACCGGTGGCAGCGCTTCCCATCTCTCACCTCCACAGCCCCATCACTCACTCACACACACACACACACACACACACACTACAACACACACACTACGGTTTATGTTTTATTAAATTAACGTCTCGCGCGCGGGGAGGAGAGAGAAAAGAGACACAACTGACCTTCTGAGAGATGGAGCCTCAGGAGTAAGGAATGAAAAAGTAGCAGTGTCCTTATATCCGTCCACATTTCTGAAGGAGGTGATGGAGCTCATTCACATCCACAAAACAAAGCCCGAAAGCCGCTCTTGTTGTAACGCTGCGACGCTGCTGCCTGCGCCTCCGCTCCGGAACACCCCCTCCCTCCGCCTCACTGGCTGCCCGGCGCTGACGACAGCGCGTGGGGCGGGGCCAAGAGTAGAAAAGAAAAGACTACATTAGATATGTATTTGTAGTATTTTAAATCCATTCTTGACATTGGAAACAGATGATATATGTTTATTTTTTTCTTATTATTTAAATGACATATTTTCATATACACTCACTGGCCACTTTATTAGGTACACCTGTTCAACTGCCAATCACGTGGCAGCATCTCAAAGCATTTAGGCATGTAGACATGATCAACACCACCTGCTGAAGTTCAAACTGAGCATCAGAATGAAGACAAAAGGTGATTTAAGTGACTTTGAATGTGGCATGGTTGTTGGTGCCAAAAACTGCTGGTCTGCTGGGATTTTCACACACAACCATCTCTAGCGTTTACAGAGGATGGTCCCAAAAAGAGAAAATAGCTATAATGTTTCAAAGTATCCATGACATAATAACATACAAATATAAAGTATCTGTGGTTTGCAGAAACACGCAATGCCAACATTTGAATAAATTTAATTTATCTGACCCTTTTATTAAGTTAACATAAATCTAAATTTTAACTCTTATTTTAATTCGACAGGGAACACCTCTGGATATAAAACTGCCCTCACTCTATTTTTGTTTCCCTTTCTGGTCTCATTTCATTCACTACTGCAGCTACGTTAAATCTTTACATATCCATGTGAATTCAGCCTTAAACTGTACACCATATCTTTATGTGCTGTAGTTTGGTGATGGCAAACCCACATAGAAACACAACACGCAAAGAGGTAAACAGAAATGTGCGGAGGCCCCACACACCCACACAAATGTTTTCAATCACCCTGGCTGATTACCTCTAATCTAAATACTCACAATGATAAAGGTGTAATTTGTCCCACCTGGTAAACAAACTAACAGGAGAGTGAGCTGTCAGTCAAACGCAGCCTGTACATCCCACACAGTCTTAGGAAGACGTCTAAAAGGCCTTTTTACAGTGTGACTTGTCACAGACAGAAAATCCCAGGTGTTTCTACTACGGCTGTGCTCTGTGACAGCCTGTTCAGCCTTCATTAATTTCATTATTTACACCTGTGTCCGACTGTGACATTACAACATGTCTACAGTGGCAAAAAACATCTGTGGGTGGATTAAAATAAACGGATTTAAAACATCCACCACAGCCCTCATCAGAGAGTACTTTTCAGATCTAAAACAAAAATCTCCAAAACAAAATAATGGAACCAACAAAAGTAATTTTTAAGATTTAATAGCAGCTTTTCCTTCAACACGTGTATCCACAAAATACACTTGCAAACCATTAGCACCACCATTAACACCTGTTTGGTGTAATTCAAGCCTGTGCTGGCTTTTTTTTGTTCATAATATGGCTGTAACATTGATTTTTGTTTTTTAAATAAACAGTAAATAAACATCATTTTCTTTTTCTGGTATCACCTTGGCAGATTTGAAATGGTTAGGACTTTTATGTGGAAAGTAATACACCAAGTTAACTCATTACCAAATAGGCTAGCTTGTAGACTGCTTTTCGCTCAGTCAATGTGGCCGAGGCTCTACTCTAAACACTCGTCTGTCATTTAGTCCACCATCTCCATGACGGCATGTTCCTGTAATATTTCTATTGTGCCGTTAGCTTGAAGAAGTTATTAATGCTGTCATTATTTGGTGATATGTAAGTTAATGTTACATCAACCTATTAGTAGAAAGGCAACACTGTCAGGGGCCTTAAGTTCCTTCCAAACTGCAAAGTACCAGCAGGTTGTTTGGGCGGTTTTCTGGTGTAGCCGCCTAGCCTGAGATATGGCTAACAGCTGGAAAAATATTAGTCAGTATGACTAATGGTTTGAATGTTAGAAGTATGAAAAAAAACCACCAATCAAATGCATTTTGATGCAGTATTCATCTAGGCATTCCTGCAGAAAATGTGTGTGGATGCTAACAGCTGAAATTGGAAAGGATTGCTAAAAAAAATACAGGAATATTAATGCAGCAATATATTGTACTGTATTGCTGAAAATCCTGGAAGAGCTGGAGAGCTGAAGATTGTTCATTGCAAGGTATGTAAGTAGCAGTCAATCAAAACATACTGAAGAATGTTGAAATAAAAATAAAGATTTGGAGCAGCATTCAGAACTAGACTGGACAGCAGTATGGAGATGGGTGAGTAAATAATGGCTGAATTTTCATTTTTGGGTGCACTATCCCTTTAAGTGACCATCTGATGAACTGCAGTTTTTGGCACTTCAGCATTGGCTTGGAAGTTTTAGTCTCAGAGGAGAGGAGAGGAGAGGAGAGGAGAGGAGAGGTGGTGGGGCCTTTTGCATATCTGTGCCCAGCGGCCCATTGTTTCATAATGCACACATGATGAACAAGCTCTATTAGGATTTTTTTTTTTTTTTTTTTGCACTCTGACACCTTATTTAAAATAAATCTCAGTGTGATTCAGTTTTCTGTATTTTCATTGCAAATTAGAAAATAGTCAGCTGGCTATTCCATCACCTTATCACAGGCCAGATTTGGAGAGTAAGTTGATTATTACTGGTGCAGGCTGTATATCAAGAAAGTACAACTGTGTGTGTATGTGTGTGTGTATGAGAGTGAGAGAAAGATAAAGTGAGGTCCTCGGGTTGTCCATGTCACACCCACTGAGCCAGTGAAATCAATTTCAGAGCATGACAGACAGGTAATAGTGGTACAGTGGTGAGGACTAGCAGGAGCAGACACTGTAGGAAGGGATCAGGAGGTCAAGCAATTTTGTGTCCCTGTGGTGTTTTTGTGTCCACTTTGGGGTGGAGTAATTTAGAGAAGTCGCTTGCTAGAAGTCCACTCAGGGGTGTGACAGTGGAGCCACACACACATTACATATTCTTAAGTCCTTTATGAATGTAAACAAGAGAGAGAAAGAAAGTATGGCTGATGGAGAGCTGAGGGAGGCGAAGCACACAGCACAATATGGCTTCATTGAGGCTGAAACCAACACTCCGGGCTCCACCTGTTTCAGCATCTACACAAGCACTTGTGCAGTACCTTATCCTGTTCAACAACCCCATTATTAATATACCCCCAATGCAATAATGTGGTGTGATTCTCATCTATATGCAAATTATGCTAAGGTGAACCGCAGGCTATACTGTTTCTCAGAGGCAGCAGCAACAGGAAAAGGCCCCCTGTACCTCTTTCATTAACCAAACTGCAGCGTTATTGCTCTTACTAAACACAATGAGGTAATACGCGTCTGCAGATAAAAGTGCATCAGTAGTATTTACAAGGTCTAGTGGCTCCCTGCCAGAGCAAACGAGGCTGTCTTTCAAATCTAGGCCACGACCATTGCTGACAGCATAATCAGTCATTTTAATGGAGATAAGCTGAAGGATAACTTAATCCTCCTCCCAACCTCAACATATAGTAAATGCACAAGCAGACACTGGTGCGCACATCCACATACAGTATTTGTACATTGCACAGTGAAGTCATGGCCATAGAGTATGTTCATGGCACTGAGGAGGAAATCAAGATAGTTGGGGCCTGTTGTCATGGTTGCAACTATCCAGCAAGAATAAAGCAGAAGGAGCAAAGAAAAAAATACAGTGGTTATTGAACAGGTGTTCAAATCTGTTGCAGGATTTATTGTCTGAAAATCAGCGTGTTAGCAATATCAGCTAGGGTGTTATTAGCTCGTTCCAGACCTGCCTGTAACAAATCCTGATTCTGAGCTGTGACCAGGGTGTTTAGCTATACAGGAAAATATTCAAACACAAACATCTACCTAATATTAATCATGACGAAACCTGCAATACTGCAATCTGTCAGCTTGGGAATCACAAAGTAATCAGTTTAAATTTCTGTCTCCTTAGTGTCTGTGATTCCCATCATGTGATACAGGCTGATTAGGAAACACATACAGAACCAGCTGCTCGTGTGGGTTTTGGAGTTTTGGAGATAATTATAACATGTGAAGTACAGTGCGTATTATCACCGGTGCCCATCTGGCTTGCTCAGGTAAAAATTAAAGTGAGGGATAATTGATGTAGCATAAGAAATGGTTAAATGGCAAATCTGATTCTCACCCTTCAGAGATAACACGGACTAAATTGAATTTACAGCCAATTTGCTGCGAGGAGTGAGTCATGAAAATGCTTTTAGCACACTGAGGATTAAGTAGGAGGCAGGGTATATCTGAGAGAGTGAGCGAGCCTGTCAATCAACTGGAGTATGCAATTACTAGAAAATACTTGATAGCAGATTTTGCATTGCTAACATAGGTGGTGATGTTTTGCCTGCTCTGGCCTCAGTACCCTGTCCGCTTGCCCTTTTCTCACTGTCCAACACCCTTTGCCTTGCACGCCTCTTGGAACCAGGGAGCTGCCCCTGCTTTGCCCCGGCTGTCACTGTGCAAGCTACTGTGGCAAACACAAGAGAGACAGAAAGAAACAAAGTCCAAAAGCAAAGTGAAATGTTTCTTTTGGTTGAAAACCTTGACTCTCTGAAGACATTCAAGAACTGAGATAACAACAGACCGACATTTCTTTCAGGTAAAAAATGAATAACAAGACTAAAAGTCCACAGTCACACTAGCAGCTCTGTGAAGCTGCACATGGACACAACGGCGCTTTATTGCTAACGTCAGCATGATAGCATGCTCACAACGATGTATATGCTAAAATGCTAAGGCCCAGCAGGTATTGTAGAAGGTAATTCACCATCTTAGCATGTTAGCATGCTAACACTCAACTTACTTGTTGCTTAATATGTGGAAACTTTATGTTAAATGCACTGCAACTGTGTAGCGCTTTTCTAGTCTGCTGACCACTCAAAGCACTTGTCACACTACATGTCACATTTACTCATATACAAATACAGTCATACTGGTGGCATACATGGTGCCTGCTACTCAGTAACAATTCACACACACTCACACACTGATGGAACAGCCATTGGGAGCAATTTTGGGGTCAGTATCTTGCCCAAGGATACTTTGCCATGTGGACTGGAGGATCGAACGAATGGCTGATCTTCCGATTTTTGGAACACCCACTCTACCTCTGAGCCAAAGCCACCCCTTTGTGTTTCTTTACGTATTTAACAGCACTGTGGTTAACACTTGGTTATGTTACAAAAACCACAGTAGCTCATTAAGAATACCCACTTTTGGTGGCATAATCACCCTTGGAAAAACAGCAATAGCTCTCTAAAAACAACCACTTTTGGTGGCACAGTTGCTGCTTGAAACACAGAGATATCTCACAAAATATGCCCACTTTTGGAGGCAGAATCGCCAATGGAAATGCTAAAAAAACACATATGCTGTGTCTTAAATCGCGTACTTCCCTTAGTATACTTCTATGTAGTATACTGTGTGCACTATGTACTTATTGCCGTAGTGCGCAAATTTCGACAGGATAGTGTTGTCTCAAACCAAACATGGCTGTTGTGCAACTTATGTTTATAAATGTTGTTACAATACTTACAAAACGCACAAATGTAATATATCTGTGGTTTACAGAAACGTACAATGCCAACATTTTGTCCTGGCAACTGGGGGTTAACATTTGGTAATTAGCACCAAACACAAAGTGGAGTTGAGGCCGGGTCGGAATGTTATTAATTTTGCAGGCATATGGTCATATACCAAGGTTTTCACATAGTAAAATTTTGACCTGATGATGGCAGTAATGAAAAGTGAGGAGATCACCAAAAGTTGTCATCCAGAGGGCAACACAAATGTGTGTATCAATTTTCATGGCAATCCATCCAGTAAGTGTCAAGACTCAAAACCACATGTCAACCTAACGGCAGCATGACAGGAAAAGTCAACGGATCACCAAAGTCAACAAGATTCATCCTCAGGGACTGTGAATGTCTGTAAAAACTTTAATGACATCCAGTATTTTAGGGTAGAGTAATGGTGGCTATAAAGAGTTGACTCTGTTGCTGAGCAGAGGTATGTATTACATGTAATGCCATGGATGTCCCCATAAACTGATACACAGCAGATGTATACCATAAAACATGTTTATCATCTTGCAGCATATGCCACATCAAAATCCCATATCGCTCAAGCTTTCTGACAGGCTGTTTACACATCAGTGCTGTCACCGATATGAAGTCACTTCATGACACATCTCTCTGCCATGAGTGACATATGGTTAAACCACATCTACGCAGGGGGTCATGATTTTGGGAGAAAGCTGTTAGAAGCACTAAAAAGTGAGGATTGGTGAGGTTGGTCTGTGTTTGTGTCGTGTGTCACCTGGGGCTTCAAAAATTGGCAGCAAATCTTTTCATTTGTCACAGCAGCCAGTCTGGATGATGTGCCACATTTTCTCAACATTGCGGATTCAGGAGAGGCTTCCACCATCCTCACGCACAGACACAGCAATCATGGAAATCAGCAGTTCCTCTTGCATGTGAGCAGCGTTTCAGTAAGTAGTGTGACTTCTACTCTGGCCACATTTCTTATTTAATTAACCTTTAGGGAACATTTGCTGAGCGTGCATACTGTTTTTTATCCCAGCTGTTCTCTGCTCTGCATACACAGCTGCTGAAGCCACCATTGGCAGGCTTTGTGATTACAGTGTAGCCATCCACTGATGGCCTCTGAGCACTGAAGCAATTAGGTTTTTGTACCTTGCTCAAGAACACCTGCTTTTGAGATATGAGAGTGCCACTTTTGTTCAGTTTCCTCCCACCTTTCACCAGCTGGTTGAGGAAAACTGGAACAGCGATGCTCTGGTCACAAGCCCTGTTTGTCTAACCCAGTGGTCTGCAACCGTGAGATTAGTTCATCCTCTCTGGTTGATGTTGCACCTGTCAGTGAAATCAGCTGCTGGGGTGTCGGGCCAGAATGAGAAACTGTTCACACAAATCTGTCCATGGCACATTCTCAGACACCGGTGTGTCAGACTGCTGCAAGTTTGTGGAGGCCGCTTTTTCTGCTCAACACTCCAACAGCCCCCTACTTTAATCTTAACCATAACCTACAATCACTTTTTAAAGCCCCTAAGCAGAATTTTATCCTTCCTCCACACACACAGTGTGAAAGTAAATGTGTGAAAACATGAAGGATGTTCTTCTGGATGTTCCTCTGAAATGAGTACTACAGACAGATGTATTTAAGCTTGGTAAATACAGCTTGGTATGCACCGTTCAGCCACAGCATTGAACCCACGGACAATGCAATGTTCTGTGAGGAAACCTTGGTCCTGGCATCTATGGGGATGTAACTTAACAGGAACCACCCACCTAAACGCTGTTACAGATGAAGTACGCTCTGTCATGGCAACAGCACTCCCAGACAAAGTGACAAAGAGCTCAAGGGACCCAACAGGACCACAGGACTCAAAGGATCCACCGCCAACACTCTGGTGCCAGACACAAGACGACACCCCCAGAGGTCCTGTGTCCATGCCTCAACAGGTCAGAGCCAAGTCTGATTCAAGGAGGCCTCACCGTGGCTCTGGGATACGGACACGTCCCACAGATGCTCGATCAGATTGGAATCCAGGTCAGCTCTTTGTCACATGCCTCGGGCCATCCCTGAGCAGTTTTTGCAGTGTGGCATGGCGCATGGCCTGCTGGGAGGCCACTGCTACAGGGGAGTGGCGTCGTCATGAGAGGCTGTACTTGGTCTGCTACGGTGTTTGGGTGGGTGGTGTGTGTCAGGTGGCATCCACATGAATGCCAAGACCCAAGGGTTCCCAGCAGAACATTGCACTGTAACGAGATGATCAATGTTATTCACTTCACCTGTCAGTGGGTTTAATGTTGTAGCTGATCAGCGTATTTACATATATGCAGTATATGCATCACCACTACAAAATGACTGCTGTCATACAAAAATAAACAGGATTTGAGGGTGTTGGTGGCCAAAGGACCTTATGCAGCCACTTATTGCTCCATGTCAACAACCATCTGACACTCAAAGTATCTGGTTTTAGGGCATCTACACAGTGGTGAAAATGTAAGTGCGGTTACTGAAGTGCAGTTTTAAGCACTTGTACTTGGGCATTTCTATCTGCTGCGTTACTCCACTGCATTAATTTGACAGATGTTACTACCACTTACTTTGCAAATTAAGAGTTTAATACAAAACATATGATGAGCTCATAAAATGTTATGCATTCTCATTAACTCCCCAACAGTTCATAAAGTAATTAAAATTAGATCCATCGCAACCAGCTACAAATGAAAATTCTATGCCTACTTTAACTACATTATGATGTTAATGCTTCTGTATTTTTGTTTTACTAGTAACTGAGTATCATTCACATTGTAGTATCATTACTTTTGCTTAAATAAAAGATCTGACTGTATACAGTATCATTGTAACGGCGCCCTGCAGGCTTCAGTCCAGAGTTAGATGCTGCTGCCCTCTACAGGCTGATCTATGGCAACAACAACACCTCACATTTTGTATGAGGGTACAGACACTGTGCTTCAGACTGTGCTGGTGAGGTAGTTTGGTTACTGGAACAAGCTGCATTTATGAACCTACACAAAAGAACCAATTCATATCTTATACATAGGCTACCTGCCCTGTTTAGCCGAATAAAGCCAGTATTGTTTTGCCCAAAACATATTGCCTTGTCTTGCACAGAGTTTTTAAGAAGTGTATTTTCATTTGACAGTTTTAACATTTTCTGTAGATGTGAATCTATATCAGTATATTTAAAATGAACCTGTAACTATGAGGTTAAAGTCCTGTTCATCTTTAAGGGTGCTGGAGGGAGCACTGTAAGGCAAGGTGGGTGTTTTTATACGGCACCATTTGGACACAAGGAAATTTCAAGTGCTTTACAAGGAAAAAGAAATACATTAAACATAAGACAACATAAGAATTGCATCTAACACAGACAATGAAAACAAGAAATGAGGAAAAAGCAAATAAATAATAAAAGATCGGAAAGAAATTGGATTTAAAAGACAATAAAAACAAGAGGCAAATGCACGCAAGCAAATAACTTCAGATAAACAAAGTCTATTATCTAATTTATTGGAAAACTACAATAAACCATAATGTTTCAAGCCCCAATTTAAATAGTATTCAGGAGACATGTTCCACAGGAGGGGAGCAGGGAACACTCAGTAAATATGTCCCAGATTGCCTAAGGAATTTATAGGAATCGTAGATAAACCAAAACAATAAATAGTCCCAATATTTAAACAGCAGACAACAAATGCAAAGATGAGTCAATGACTGTTCAAACACATGGATTGTACTCTATATCATGCTAGAATTGTAGCTGCCTTTGGTAAACTTTCTAATATGTAATTTAAAAACACATCTGTTCATCCATTTGTCCATCTAGTTTTATTAGAGCCATTCTGGAGTCTTTCCCAGAATGCAACAAGCATCCATAAGACTAACAAACAGATAAAAATTAACAGCTGAATAAGATTAAAGAATATATGATAACCTGTCACTATAATTTCTTCAGATATTGTTGTTCTTTCTTGTTGCAGGGCTAACTGCTTCAACTAATTATCATGAGGCAAATGATTACTGTGTTTTATAGCGTGGTGAAAATGAGACCAAAAGCCTTGACAGAGTTATTATTAGTGTTCATTAAACAAAGACCATGCACACACACACACACAAAAAAACATATTAGTCTCAAAATAAAGAGATGACTTATGCCAAGTTTAATTATTAGCTTATGTCCATCTGCAGTCCCGGGGCTGATACACACAGAACAACATTTAAACATTAATTTACTGCAACACCATTACATACAGCATTCTCTATCATATTAACAATTATACAGACAAATCTACACTCTGCAGTTGCCCAGAGTTGCCTAGCAACTGTGTATAATTGATGGTGCAGCAAAGGCTACAGCAAGGTTTGGTAACAGTAACTAATAATAAGTGTCATTATTATAATAATCTAGTATGTCGTGCCTCGTGTGTTGGCTGTGCAGTGTCAAAAGCCACAAAGTAACATGGCTATTTGGTGCCACCTTGTGGTTGAATCAGATTGATTGGGCACCTATCAGTGAATCATTTGAATTCACATTTTCTTTCCTAGGAAATAACTGACTGAAAAGATTGATCAGTACCTGCAACCCCATCTCAGCACACATACTGATTTTGGTCATTGTAATAAATGATGTCCTTCAGGGGCCGCATACACAAGCATTCTGGGAATCCTCTTAGAGGGTGCCTAAACATTTTACATGAGGAGTCCTCGCCTAGAAGTGATTTAGGAAAGTTCTCAGAGCAACTCTGAGCAAGGAAGAGACAAAAACTTTTACCTTAGTGAGGAGGTGTGGTTGATCCATTGCTCAGTGAGGTGCATTAATTTAACAGGTGTGATTGGTTGTCACAGTCACGCCCTTTTGTGAGCCTGCAGGGTGAGGACACCCAGTGGAAATGAAATGAACTGCTGACTGTCATTGTTAGTGTGATCACTCTGCTGATGGAAGGTTGAGACAGACCCAAGTCATCACTGCTGCACTGTTGCATTTTTCCAGTTTTCCAAATATCTTAAAATAACAGCATTAGGTGGAAAATGTGTGTATATCCCTAAGAAAACTGACCACAAATATTATCCCTGTATGATCTAATCTGTAGCATTTAATTTACTCATAATTCACGTAATGTAAGTGCAATAGCCTTTCCCTCATGGCAACAAAGTAAAAATGCAGCTGAACTTCATTGCTGAAGATCATAACTGAACTGCACACTCAGTGATATTGTCCACTAGGAGGAGAGAGTGCATTTTGAGCTCATCAGAAAATGATCACATCACCATTGATGACACTGTTATGTTGTGGCATTGACTGCTCTTAGCTCAGAAGTAAGTGCACTCTGCTGATCTGATAGTTTGCACTGTTTCATTCAAAAGTAGCTATATGCAAGCACTGCTTATACTGTCACAGGAACAGCTGTGGCTTTTGAGGTCTTTCAGTTAGATATTAACTGGACAGTAACTCCATAATATCACAGGTGAGCTGACAGCCGCTTTTTTAGTGAGAGAAACTCTCTTGTCAGGCAAGAGGATTAGATTTTAAATTTTTGCTCATACATGCGGCGAACACCTCCACATTCATAAATAAAAATCCTGAAGGCCAGAGAGAATAAATTAAAGTCAATGTATCCACCACCATAGTTAGAAAACCCATCTGCAACAAGAAGATAAACATATTTTTACTGTGAAACTACTACCTCTACTTTATTCAGTGTTTTTACTGATTTAAATCACTGAATGTGTTTGGTTTCAGAAAGGAAGAGACCTCTGTGGATAATTTGGCTCCAGGCAGAAACCTCCTGAACATCTAGTACTTAAGTTGTAAGAGATGAAAGGTGAGCTCACATAAGCAGGTGGTGGGCAAGCCGCCCGTCTTCAGCATGCTAAATACGTTTGTTTTGGAGACGAGGAGACTTCTGCAGATTCGGCTCCCTGTAAAAACCTCCTGAACAATTTACACTAAAGCTGGTTGCAATCTGCAATCCTCACTACTAGACGCCACTAAATCGTACAGACTTAACCTTTGAATGGGAAGCTACAGCTGTGAGACTATTAGCTTAGCTTAGCACAAAGACTGGAAACGCTAGCCTGGCTCCAATGGTGACAGATTTAACTACCGCTAACCTGAGCTACTTGTCTCTACTCTGTAACTTCTTTTTTAATAGATACAAGAGTGTATTTGCCAAAATGTCAAACCAATCCTAGCTGGTGTGTTACCGGAGGCCACAGATCAGCAGGCCTGTGTCAGTGAGCGTCTCATTGAGGAGAGGCAGCACTCACTGTGGCCTATCTAAGAGGCTCAGCATAGTGTGCGAGTGACGCCATCCTCGGGATCACAGAAACACCATTATCAGTAGTCACTGACATCACTCAGCCCCCCACAACAGCAACACAGCACCCCTCCAAGGCTCACACCCGCCTCCTGCAGCACAGTCATTGTGTTTGCCTGGCAGCCCATTGTCTGTGTCGGGGAACGGTGGACAATGTCGCCAATCTCTGTCCAAACCATGATCCAACACTGCTATTGTGACCCGTCTTTTTCCCCACTTCACCAGGCAAGATGGTGCTCCCGTGTGATGAGGGCAGGAGGGGGGGTCCTCTGTCCTGCCTGGCACTGGGGAAGAGTGTGTGAGGAGGGCACAGATCATCAATGTGTGACGCTAGTACAGTCACTGTGGACAGGCTACGTCCACGCAGCCCAGCCTGGATGTCAACATCATCATCACTTCTCTGCTTACAGTGAGCGTTACACAGTGGACGTCCCTTCTTCTCCACAGCTGGAGTCCTCGCTGTTTGTCTGCCTCCAGCATGAAGTCAGGATAACTCAATCATCTACACTGTGCAGAGTTTCACTCCTGAGAGCAGCCTGTGCAAATGAAATTCACAACTTCACCACTGGAAAGAAGTTCCTTGAAGCTGGATTATTTCTACGTGGAGCAGCATGTCTTCTGCAGAATAACGCGACAAGACCAATCAACAGTTGGATTTCACAATCAAACTATTGTCATGCTTTGACAAAGGTTGTATGATGGGATGCGGATGGATGAACAGCAGCACATGACACTCATCTAACACCAAGTGAGTACTTTTTCACAGAGGCTGAGTTGAAGCTCAGTTGCTGATAACAGTTATATAGTTGTGGTGAATAGAAAAGTAACAGTTCAATTATTTATATTCACTCAAGGTGTCAATCTGGTTGTTTGGCTGGCTGAGCTGTGACTACTGCCATGCAGACCTTCTACCAGCCCCGCCACACCATCCGTCACCCTCCAGGTCTCTACCTGGACCCCACGCTGCTGCGACGACGTGTTCTGGAAGATCAAGTGGAGCTGTGGTGGTTCAGAGAGCCACGGCGCTCCCTGTTGTGCTACTGCGCCTCTGTTGCCCTCATACTGGGGCTGGGGCTTGGCGGCGTGGGCCTCCTCTCCACCACCACCAGCCTGTCTGGGGAGTGGCGCCTCGGGGTGGGAACTACCCTCTGCCTCTTAGCCCTGGCTGTTCTGCTCAAGCTGCTCCTCAGCTCTGCCATCCAGGACATGAACTGCGTGCGTAGCTGGCATCAGATCGACCAGCTGAGGAGCGGCGGGCGGGCTGACCCGGCACTTATCTTAGCTGTGGGGCTGGCGGTGATGCTCTGTGGGACCGTGCTTCTCTGTGTGGCCACACTCGGCAGCCAAGGTCATGACAGCAAGGAGATGTTGGTGTCGAGCCTGGTGCTGATGGCTGCTGGGGCGGGCATGGCTCTGGCTGTAGTAGGCTACGGCGTGCTCATCTACCTTCAAAGAAGAAGGGAGCAGAGGAGGAGGATGATGATGAGAATGAGCAGAGCGAGGAGGCTGGGGGGTCGAGCTGTCAGGGTGTTCAGTGTCTCAGGGGGACAGATGAGCCAGGTCAGGAGAGAGACGTCCTCCAGCAGGACCAGCCTGATCTGAATTAACCGAATGGGCAAAATCGCTCAGAGAAAAAGGATCAACAAGTCTGTGAGAGGAAAGTTCAGAATACATTTCTTCATCGGAGACGTCAGACTTGTGTTCACATCATATCCACAAAATCACTACATTCACTGTTTTCAGGATGTTTTTGTGCTCTACCACTGACTCAGAAACCAAGGTCGGCAAAGTGAATGAATGAATGAAACTGGAATTATAAAGAGTTTATTCATGAAGTGCATTTCCAATAAAATGATTTCAGACTGTACAAACAAATGAAAAAACTCTTTGTTGTCTCACACAAATACACTCAGACTCCTGCCTCCCACACGTGATGAAGAGTTTGACGTTTCAAGTTGTTTCAATTCTTTGCTGCTGATTTGCAGACAAAATCTCGCCAACCAACCGCTTAACTTGAATGTCAATAATTTACCTCCCTGACAGATGCTTTATAAATTTGTCATTTAATGGTTTGGGTTATTAGTAGCCGATGACTGTAGCTTCCACCTATTGAGTTCGGATTCGGTGATGAATGGAGCAAAAGGAGCTGATCAGTGAATGCAGATTCAGAGAAAGCTTTTGTCTGGACCCCGACAGCTGTAGTTGGCCAAACCTTTTTGATTGTGGGCCATATACAGAAAATCATAAGAAGTCAAGGGCCAAGAAATACTGAATGCATAGTTTGTCTGTCTTGTTATTTTTACTGAGGTAAATGTTTTCGCTGATTAGAAATCAATCATCAGAGGTAAGGTATGAACTTAGTGTTCAAATGATGTTTGCAAATTAATTGGTTATTGGCTTTTTCCTGTTCCAGACTTTCTGTATTATGCTGTTATGTTATATTAAAGAATCCAATATCAGTCAACCTCCAGTGTGAACAGCAACTTCCAACAATTTACACACGGATATACACACAATATATTTGTTTTTAAAAAATTACAGATTTCAGCTGTAAAGGGAACAATCTTTAATCTGGCAGGCAACATTTCCACTAAAAGACCCAGTGTGCAGCATTTAGGGGCATCTTCGGCAGAAATGGAATATAATATTCATAACTATGTTTTTATTAGTTTATTATCACCTGAAGATAAGAACTATTGTGTTTTCTTGACTGTACAATGAGCTGTTTATGTCTACATACGGAGCGGGTCCTCTTCCAGAGTCTGTTGTTCTACAGTAGCCCAGAATGGACAAATCAAACACTGGCTGTAATTAGGACAATGTTTTTGCCTTGGCCACCATAGTTCATTTACACACTTGGCACAAAGGTCAGCTGTCACCAATAGATGCCAATAATTCTACACACTAGACCTTTAATGCATCGTCTTCAGGAAAACAACCAATGCAAGCAAGGGCCAGGTAGACAAAATTACATTTGCTCTCTGTTAAGTAGCTGTCTGTCCGTCACTCACTCTACAGCAGGAAATGGCACTGCAAAATAAAAACCCTATGCCCTAAATTTACTGTACTTCAAAATAAAGTGTGTTTTTTACAAGCTTGACACATTCGGAAGTCGCTTGCGGTCCATTCACAATGGATCCGTGAGCCACTTTTGGACAGCGACCCATCAGTCGAGAACCACTGATCTATTATATAGATAATTTCTATTTTTTCTATCACTGAATCTGCTCTCCTGCTCCAGTCTACATGTAGCATGTGATACAACTACTATACTGTACTCAAATTAACTCAAAGACAAGCAGTAAAATTTTTCAAAACATCTGTTTACTTCTTTTGTTTTTACATTTTTGTTATAACTTTCACCATAAGACACATCATTGCCGCAGCTTCGGGCGTTTTGAAGCAACTGTGACTCATTCAGCTTTCATCATACACCTACTGTTCACTGTTAACATTTCCCAGACTGTGGGTTGAGGCCCCTCTGAGTCACAGGATAATCCTAGAGTTTGCAAAAATGATTAATTTGAACAAGAGAAAAGAAAAAAAAATTCTGAAAACAAATTTGTTCTTTTTTTAAACTTTTTTTTTTTAAACTTAAAAACTCAACTTTTATTGTGATATTGATAATTTTGCATATTCTAGTGTGACATTATTTACATGGACAGTTCACACCAACACAAAAATCCTTATGTTTCCTCTTACCTGTAGTGCTATTTATCAGTCTAGACTGTTTTGGTGTGAGTTGCAGAGTGTTGGAGATATCAGCTGTAAAGGTGTCTGCCGTCTCTCCAGTATAATGAAACTGGGTGGCACTTAGCTTCTTCTCCAACACTCTGCAACTCACACCAAAACAATCTAGATGATAAATAGATCTACAGGTAAGAGGAAAAATATGTATTTTTGATTTTGGGGTGAACTGTCCCTTTAAGAGCTCAAAAAAACCAAAACTTTTCAGTATCACTGTTTTCTTGTTGACTGTGAATCAAAATCTTTTCTATGATATAATTTTATTTTAGCTGTAGTCCCACTTTATTTGATCACCCTATTGTGAACTGAATATCATCATCACTGTCTTCTAACCCTTCCTCATCCTCTTCCTCCTCTTCCTCTCTCTCTGCCCTGTTCTTCTCACTGGATTCGATATAGTTATCCTCAATGAAGCCATCGTCATCGTCATCCAGCCCTCTCTGAGTCCCTCCAGCCACTCCCATCCTGCCCGACACACTGTGAGGGAAGGGCAGCCCCTCATGGCCATACTGGCTGATCCCGTCCGTCTCTTGGAGCAGGGAGTGTCTGTAGCTGGCCAAGAAGCGATGGAAGAGGCGGAACTTGACAGTCATCACGATGAGGAGTGAGATGGTGAGGACTGTGCCCAGACCTGCAGCCATATAAGACCAGTCCAGTGACTTTGGGCTCTCATTGTCTGGATTGACTGCTCCTGGAAAGACAGCAGTGGAAAACAAACTTTATTGCCTCTGGTGAGGTCAACACCAGGCCATACAGATAGTTTCCCGTAACTGAAGTGTGACAAAGTTCAAAGTTCCTGAAACACACCTGGTTGTAAATAGTTAGATGATGGTAAATTACCCAACAGGGTTTGTGACTTACTTTGAATTCCAGTACTGTTATTGTTGGTGTGATCATCCTCTTCCACCAGGAGATGTCTCTGACTGCCTTTGTGTCCCCCAAACTCAGATACTGCCGCCTGATGTGCTTCTCTGATAAAAGCTCCACAAAGAATGAACACCACAAAGAGGCTGCAGCTCCACTGGCCCATCTCTGCGTCCTGAGGGAGGACCTAGAGATCGAATCGTTAGGTGATTTCTGAGGATGATGGGAGGGTGCTGGGAGAGACACAAAATTATAAGACATTTTGTACAAAATACATGTTTCTTAACTTAATATCAAAGCTCGATTTATCAATAATTAATGCACCAACACAGACCTCTCAACAACACATGGCGGTGGGCATGAAATGTGTTAAAATTACGTGCTAGCAATACAAAAACAATGCCAGTGTAAAGTCTGTTACAAACAGTCACAGTTTTGTTAGGTGAAGAGAACAAAAACATGGTTATGTTCAGGAAGAGATCGTGGTTTCGGTTAAAATAACTACGTACAGGACGTAAGTGATGTAAATGTACATAACTGTTGTAGTTACACGGGACATAAACAGCGATCTCCTGGTTTAAAGTCCATGTTTGTTCGACCCATCCAGTCCTAACCCTATGCAGACTTTCTCACTCTTTATATTTAAAGGTCCAGTGTGTATGATTTAGGGAGATTTAGAGGCATCTAGTAATGAGGGTTGCAGACTGAAACCTCTCCTGGTTAGACAATGCTAACTGTTTATTGCTCAGGAGGTTTCTACCAGCAGCCGAATAATCCACAGAGGTCTCTTCCTCTCCGAAACAAACGGATCAGGTGATTAAAACCAATTAAAACACTGAATAAAGCTGTTTCACGTTACAAATTATTGTTTCTCCTATGCTGATTGGCATCTAGGAGACATGATGATAGCCTAGCACCTGCTAATCTGTGCTCACCTTCTTCCTCTGATAACTTAAGATCCAGAGATTCAGGTGTTTTTTACCAGGAGCTGAATTATCCACAGAGGTCTCTTCCTCTCCAAAACAAAAGGGCTAGGTCATTTAATATAGTATTACAGTAGCCAACACTGAAAACATGAATGGTCCTATCTACAGAAGAGCCAGTGTTTGGTTTGTCCATTCTGGGCTACTGTAGAAACATGATGATGCAACATGGAGATGGAGGACCTGCGCCCCATGTAGATAGAAACAGCTCATTCTCAAGGTAACAAAAACACAATTATTCTTATTTTCAGGTGATTATACACTTAAGAAAATATACTTATGATATTATATTCCACTTCTGCCGATATATCCCCTAAATCCTACACACTGGGCCTTTAATTTGTGTCTCCACCACAACAAATGATCCTCACTGACTTTGCATTCACATTGTTTTTGTGTTGCCAGCACGTAACTCGAACACATTTGTGCCCACCACCACGTAATGTGTTGTTTCTAAGAGACAGGGCTGAACCTACTGTAATATTGTATGGGCAAGGACTTTTCTAACTTGTACAAAACTGTACTAAAAACCACCGCTGCAGAACCCGTTTATTGCATCACTTTTCCAAACCTGTTATACCAGGTGTACCACTCTTTTTTAAATTTCAGCTGTTGACTATTTTTTGACACCAACATCCTTCAAACATTTACATGTTCTTAAAACGAGATTTAAGATTACAGATTTACTTTCTAGTTTAGATTTGTTTTGTAATAATTCACATCTCCATAAATAGCCAACATGACAGGCTAGGAATCTTAATCTTTGTTTGTGTAAAACATCCTGTGGCTGGGTTTCTCACAGATTTTTTCATCTTGTGGAAGGAAATGCACATTTAACAGACTCCTCTGTGTCAATGTGTAAGTTGAACAAAATAAAATAATAATAATAAAAAAAAAAGATTTAGAAATGCTGTAAAAAAAAAAACCCATTTGATTTGGAAAAAACAATTCTCCATATTGGGCTTTATAAATAAAATTTAATTTAATTGAATTTAATGTGATTTATATTTCTGTGTGTGAAACAAATAAAATGAAATCTAAAGTGTTAAACATTAAAAAGTAATTTTGCAGTACAAAATTTCCCTTTTGTGCTCCTACGCCTTATCAAGGAAACACTATGCAGGTAAACACGAAGAGGGAAACTGTAACTACAACTAACCGTAACTTTGGAGGACATCCACTTGATTTGACGTAAAGCTTTAGCCTAAACTTGAAAATGCATTTGACACAGAACAAGGACTTGATTCATTTCCCTATCACTTAACTGGGAAGGGATCTTCTTGCATATAAACAGAAGTAACACTTACAGCAACCAACAACTCAGTCAGTGTACATGTGGGACTGTGGTATTGTTTTAAGACTTTAAAAAATGCAAATCCTTCCTTTAATGTTCAGCTAATGGGACATCCTGACACCTGCAGTGAGGATGACACACTTTCATATTTCACAGCTGATGAATGTTTAACCACTGTCTTGTGACTCTCAGAGGTGTGGACTTGAATCACATGACTCGGACTCAAGACAGACTTGAGTCACAAATTTCATTACTTTAGACTTTACAAAATCAAAAACAACTTGCAATATGACTTGGACTTTGAGACCAGTGAGTCTGCACTTCAGCTGGACTTGAGACTTTTGGCTTGAAAATATGTGAAACCTTCCCCCAAAGCCAAATATTTATAAGTATGTCGACTCATTTCCTGAATACACTAACATTGACACTCTTCATCCCAAGCAGGTCAGCACTTAATTCCCTAGATTCACTTAGTCTGATCCAATCCATCAGCAACCAAAGCTGCTTACTAATACATATGAGAACCAGTTGGAAAAAAATATGCCAAGGATGATTTCATTTATGTACAAAAACTATGTTGTCAACAAAAAATGAATTGCAGTATCCAAAACATGGAAAAAAAAATTACAGATTTAACAACTCAAAGCACGTTCAGATTTGATCGGACAAATTGGAGATTGTTAGATACGGATGCACATTGTTCTTTTTTGCCCTTGTCCTTTTTATTTTGTGTTTCCTTTCATAAGCTCTGATTCAATTTACACTGTTCAACACGCTTGGTTTCAAAGATTTGATTAGCTCCAGCTCCATAATGACACACCATAATTGTCATCATTATCATCAGTGATGCAGCTGTTTGTTTTGGGGAATCATAACCCCGAAATATCAGAGGTAAGTGTAAGAGATTTGTTCTTCTTTTTAAAAGCTAAGAGCTAACAGGTGCCTTCAACCAATCATTAAACACCCCTGTTGTGGCACTGGAAAAGACTTTTTAACAACCAATTTAATCTGAGCAGAACTTTGTGGTTTGGTACTTCCATATTCACACATAAGATCACATGATGGTAAGAAGTTGACCTGCCAGATCTTGAGCAATGTTCATGACTCTAGTTCTGAACTGCTTACTTATTAACTTTAAACACAACATAAACACATATGTTTTGTACGAATAATAATCCTTAACCCAGAGAGAAGAAACACAGTGTGTCCATCTTGTATAGTCTGGTTGAAGATACTTAATTTGAGGCAGCACTGACTCAATCAAACACTAGTCAGACCTAATAACCTTTATCACAGAGGCATATGTAGGAACCGTGCTGTCACTTTACACAATCTACAACAACACAAAATGTCTTACCTGTATGAAAAGAATATGTGACAGCGCAGGTGGACCCGACTTTAAACTGCTGTTTTTGTCCTCCTCTTCAGCTCCTTCTGAAAACACTAAAGAGACTTGCCGGGCAAAGGTTACATGACATACCATAATACCACCCTCCTGCGCCATGCCCTCAAGACAGAGACGTTAATGAGTAACTTTATTAGGTTTGTCCTCCATTTTGCCCCCTAATTCCTTTGACACTCACTACTCCAGTCAGGAGTGAATATAAACCAGTATTTTGTTTTCATTCTGTGTCTTTACTGTAAGTAGGCCTCTCACAGCTTCAGCTAGCATTCAATGCTGTTCAACAAAGTGCACGTTATGCACAAAAGCCGAGGTGAAGCTTTCAAATCTCCTGAACATACTTCAGAAGAAGAGCACAGAGTGTGTTTCATCTTGTAAATATCTGGACACTGTTTTACTATCTTACTGTATAATGACCAAAACTCTGTCTGTGTCTATTCAACGTGTTTCTCCTCACTGACTTGGTCAATCCGTGTGAAATTTGGCACAGTGGTAGAGGGTCATGGGAGGATTTGAATGAAGCAATATTATATCGATTGGCCAAAGGGGGACGCTATAGCAACCGATTGAAATGGCAAACTTTGAATGGGCATATCTCATGCCCCGTATGTCGTAGAGACATGAAACTTTGCACAGAGATGCCTCTCCTCATCAGGAACACATTTGCCTCAAGAACCCATAACTTACGGTTATATAGATTTCCCGCCATTTTGAATTTTTTGAAAAACACTTAAAATCGATCTCTTCCCAGGAAGTTTGACCGATCTGCATGAAACTCAGTGAACATAATCTAGGGACCAATATCTAAAGTTCCCTCTTAGCAAAAGTTGGAAAACTTACTAAAACTGAGCTTCTATAAGGCAATGAATATTGTGGAGGGCGTGGCTCATCACATAAAGGTGTATAACATCTCAAGGGTTTCACCGATCACCACACAACTTTGTAGGCATATGAGCACACATAATCTGAGGGGACCCCTCCATTATTGACCCCATCAAACAAAATGGGGGCGCTGGAGAGCTGATTTCTTATCTACACCTAACTGCTGTATCTATTTTTATTTGACAGGACAGTGAAGCGTGACAGGAGAGATGAGAGAGAGAGAGAGCAAGGAAGACATGCAGCAAAGAACGCAGGCCGGATTCCAACTGCCACTGCTGCAACAAGGGCTAGCAGCACCTTTCCCGTGTGAACTACCAGCGCGCCCCACTTTTAAGTCAATGCCAGGTATAAACACTTTAACTATCTGCCAACCATCAACGTGCTACCTCAACCACTAATGTACAGTTTTAGCCCACTAACTATCCCACTATTGGCAATGGTACTACTGTACTTTCAATAAAGCAATCGTACTGTCAAATTGACAAAAACTCTGTCTGAATACATTGTTCTTCTTAATGGGTTCACTTGACTATTTATTCTGCAATTTCCTTTGACCTGTATCCAAAACACACACTGTGTGAAACAGTACATGGGCAACTGTGCACTCAATGGGTATGGACTGGTGTTAGATAAGTCTTTATTCTAAGCCACACATTGACCTACTCGTGGAAAAACCGAATCTGAAACTGGGTTTTTATTTTAGAAAATAGAAACTGCTTCTCTGTCTACATCAAAAAGAGACTGGTCTCTGTCACGTCCTTTTTTTTTTAAAAAATTATGTTTTTATTGAACGATAATTGTAAAGCATACAAAATTACAATTGAAACAATAATTCTTCATTTTCTTATTTCCTGAACAAACATCCCTCACATCTCTCACCCATCCCCTCCCGCCCCTACCTTTAAAGTCCATGGAGGTACAACGTGGTTCAACACACGTTCCACGTAAAGAAATAAAGTACAGTCGAAACAAAAGGAGATTTAAAAAAGAAAGAAAGGAGAAGGTCTTTTGAACAACAGTGTGTGAGAGTAAATAGCAATGATGTACAACTACATAATATTGTTGAGAGTGTTCTAAGGCTATTAAAATGAACTATCAGACATTGCCATTTCCAGAACCCAGACAGAGAATGATGGGGGGGTTAGGGGCCATTTGAGATACATACGCCATTATATCGGCCTGACCGGCAGTTGGAGTAGTGAGGTCCTCTGGAACCCCAAACAATGCTATTAGAGTAAAGGGTTGCAAATCCCTTTTAAAAATTACAGACAATTTTCCAAAAATGTAATCTAAGAAGCTCTTCAGTTTGGGACAAAGACAGAAAATATGAGCAAGGTCTGCAGGGATGTTACTGCAGCGATCACATCTATTGTTAGCACTTGGGTAGATCTCCACTTGCCTTAGTAAAGTGGATACGGTCCAGGACCTTGAATTGTATGAGCAGTTGAGAGTTGTGTACAGGATGATGATGAATATATCCTTAATAAATCCTTAATAAGTGTATCCTATTACTGTATCTATTTTACTCGGCCATTCTGGATGTCACTAACTCGGTTTCCTCTCCGGAGCCTTTGTGCTCCACTGTCTCTCAGGTTAACTCGTATTGCAGCGGTGCCTGGATAGTGTGACGTGTGTGGTTGTGCTGCTGCCGTGGTCCTGCCAGATGCCTGCTGCTGCTGCTGCTGCTGCTGCCATCATTAATCATTAGTCATACTTCTACTGCTATTATAGACATATGATATTATCATACATGTAGACTGCCTGATACTAATATATACTTTCAACATATTGTACCACAGTAGCCAGAACTATAACGACAGTATTATTACTTTCATGAATGTTGTTGTAAGCTACTGTCATTACCGAGGATGTCATACAGATTACTGTATTGTGTCATACAGATTACTGTTAATTTGTTATGCTGATCTGTTCTGTACGACATCTACTGCATGTCTGTCCGTCCTGGAAGAGGGATCCCTCCTCAGTTGCTCTTCCTGAGGTTTCTACCATTTTTTTCCCCCGGTAAAGGGTTTTTTTTGGGGAGTTTTTCCTTATCCGCTGTGAGGGTCTAAAGGACAGAGGGATGTCGTATGCTGTAAAGCCCTGTGAGGCAAATTGTATTTGTGATATTGGGCTTTATAAATAAAATTGAATTGAATTGAATTGAATTAATAGCTGCATCCCAGAAATCCTCTCTAAGTCCCAGTTCAGTTTCCCAAGATAGATTTGCTTATGTGTATCCAAAGAGATAAGATGATTATATATTTATGAAATAATGTCCTTTTGGTTGGGCAAATCAATCCCATGGTCACATTCTTGACTGTGCTTGATTATTAGGATGTATTGTATATGAGTGCACCCTCACAGTGTTTGCATGCACTGGACTCTGTGTACAATGGTGCATTAATATTTATGACCAACTCTCCAGCAATCCTTACAATTTCGTAGACTTTTTCATTGGCATCCTCTTGTTTACTAAGCTATTCTTGGTCTAATTCCAGCATATGTATGTGTGCACATTAAGCAAAAAAATTAAAATGGCTTTGCTCTCCATTCGCAAAACATGTTTTTATTGCCCACAGCGCCAGCCTACAACAGCTGTTGAAGATTTGCTCTAACTATGGTGCAGACTTTGACATCAAATATAAAGCCAATAAGAGCAACATTATGACTGGTAGAAGTAAAGAAGACAGAAAGTTAGTATTTCCTGATTTCTTCATATCAGGTGTTGCTCTTAAAGTGTGTAATGAGATTAAACATCTCAGCCATCATATTGTCAGTGATTTATCTGATGATAGAGATATCCTCAGACAGTGTCGCAAGCTTATTTGCAAATTTAGCATGCTTGTCAGGTCTTTGTATGCGCGCTGTCCGTGGTGCTGAAATCCTCGCTCCTGCTGACAGCAGACTGAAGACTGAAGAAAAAAAAAAACATTTCTTTGCTCTGTGCTTACAGAAAATAGTCCCGCTGTGTTTGCCAGGGCATATCAGGCTGTGTGATTATGCACAAAGATTGGTTAACGCATTGGAGCAATTTCATACAATTTCGGACATTTAACATGATAAACTAATTTCAGTTCAACATGGTCATTTGCTTAGAGGATTCAGCTGAAGCATAATGAGTGTTATATGTCATTAAGATGAAGTATTTGCTTGTTTTGTGGTTAATTATGCGCATGATCCGTATGACCCCATCATGCGGTCGGTTCGTCCCTGCAGACAGGGTTATATTGTTCCTTAAATGACTTGATTTAGTTTCATTTCCTTAACAAAACATTCTAGTTCTCTTATAACTGCATGTTATTATAAAATAACTTCAAATCACCCGATGTCGGAAAATAGTTCCAACATCCATGGACATAAGACTAAAATATCCACAAGTGTTTTACAGTAATTACTCTACCTGGAGATGATGTACGAGCTCACAGAGACTAGTGTGTCTTGTGTACTGGGCTGGACAGCAGCCGGCAGTCATCTAGTGGTCGCACTGTATAGATTTATTAGGCTACATTATAATTCATTATTCATTATCAGTGTGGATCAATTTAGATGTTGCTTATGGTTCATGCCTGCACTATTTACAACATCAGCATATAGTGTGTATTCACAAGTTAGTATCTCGTGCGCACGAGATACTAACTGTTTTTTTTTTCTTTTTGGGGACTTTAGGGGCTCCATACATTTCTTATTTCCACAATTTGCATTTTCAAAATAGAGGCCGATGATTGGAAGTAAATGACAATTCAGTTCCAAGGACAGAGAAAGCCTCGGGCTAGGTTTTCACAGTTGTTGCATCTTTGCTTTGAGGCCAGATAGTGTCACTGTTATCACATAAGATATGAAACAAAAGCCCACAGAGTCGACATGCTGTCGGCCTATAGGGCATCTGCATCGATCTACACATTTATCTGGGGGGGTTTATGGAAGATTGCTGAGATATAAATGTTTGGCTTCACATCACTTCAGTGGATTTTCTTCTCATGAAATTCTTTTTTCCTGTAAACCAACTCCCACAAAATCATCAGGTCTCCATCAGCGGTGCATTAAACATTAAGCAATCACCATGTCTCTCGCTGTGGGAGGAAGTAAAATGAACTTACAGTGTATGAAGTCTGATACTTGCACAGAACCTCATTATTCATGCTGCACTTTTATTCACATTTTAGAATAGAGCCCTGATTCTCAAAGGATCACCTGGAACACTGTGGACCAGTGAAGTGGAGGTGTGCGCCTTCAGAGCTCAGAAAAATACCATTTTTATTCTTTCTTATTTCTTTAACCTTTGCAGCTTAGATACAATTCTAAATTTTCTGTTCATGACTGATGCAGAGACCCTAATTCATTCATTTATTCATTCATTCATTTTCAGTAACCACTTATGCTGTCAGGGGTCATGGAGGGGCTGGAGCCTATCCCTGCTGACATTGGGCGCGATGCGGGGTACACTAGGACAGATCACCATCACTATGGTGACGATCACAGGGCTGACACATAGAGACAGACAACCATTCACACTCACATTCACACCTACGGCCAATTTAGAGTCACTAAGAACAAGCCTGGACTGTGGGAGGAAGCTGGAGTACCCAGGGAGAACATGCAAACTCCACACAAAAGGTCTCCCCTGCCTTGGGGTTCGAACGTCCCACCCTGTATTCAAACCGGGATCCCTCTTGCTGTGAGGCGACAATGCTAACCACACTTGTAGTTTTTTCACCTTTGCAACAGTCTGCAGAACGCTGCAGCTATGTTTTTATCCACATATGGAGAGATGCCTGTGAGCTAGTCCAGGCAATCAACTCGAGCTGCACTGATTCATACATGCATATCATCTACAAAACACACCCTCCCAGTCTGGTGGTCTATTTATGCAGCAAAATCTTCCAGCCCTCCCTTTGCCTTGTCAATGCTGTTGCTGTCCTTCATCATCACTGCTGCTCGCTCTCTCAGCCCCACCTCCACCCCAGCATCCACCTGCAGGCTCCAGCAAGGAGGGGGGGGGGGGTTATTTAATCATCACTCCGCTAACATCTAATCATCACTCCGCTAACATCTCATGTAAACATATCTGCAGGGAGAGATTAGGCCAGAGTCTGGATGCCAAACTCTAACTATGTTCTGCTGTTGAAATAAACATTTAAAATGTGAGTTGTGTTGTCAGTTCAACTTAGGATCCAAATGCAAACATAACCAGGAAACTGAATGGTTAGAGGCAGTTTAATGTAGTTTGAAGATGTGGATCTGAATGCTTGAATGAAATGATGGCTGAGGCAGGGAATGGCAACGCAGAGCAGGCAGAGGAGGTGAGGACAGAGCCGTCCAAATCTGGAGGCAGAAGACAAGAACGAGGCTGGACATGGTGGGTTACGGTTGAGGCTGGCGTGGTCATGGTGAACCTGAGTCACAGAACAGATGAGTGTGAGATGATGTCCAAAAAGCACAAAAAGACAAAGTGTCAGAAAACTAGAAGCTGTTACCATAGATTGGGCGGGGTTCCGGTAGCTGATGTCATGCGTTCCCGGCACACGTACAATAAGCCGTGAGGGTCAAAATAGTTGGACACAGCTGGCAGAAATGGTCGAAGCACATAAAAGACCCACATGCATTTTAAAAGTTTCCATCAGCCACTGGCAGGTGTGTGTTTTTGTTTTGCTCGCCAAACTCATTTTTACCCGCCATTGACGCTTGGCGGGTGTTAATTTTATGCCCTGGTGAGCACACTACTCAGGTAAGGGAGGGGCTCTCTGAGCATGGAGAGAATGCGAGTGAGCTTTGTGCTGCCGGTGAGCTGGGAGTTGGTGCTACTGAGTGAGTGAGTGAATCATTTGTTTTCTGTAGCCTCAGCCTGTGATAGAGCTCAGCTCAGGGCAGGGAGGAGACGGGGGAGTTGAGTTGAAGTAATGACCACAGCTGTCGCCTCTCCCACTGGGCTAAAACAATGCAACACATCCACTTGAAACATTTACACTCTGCACAATAGTCACATGTTGTCTGGTCTTTTCTTTGCAGTTAGTGGTAGTAGGGGCAAGTCAGTAATTAATTTTCAATGAGAGCCTGGTGACTTGGACGACTTTGGCAACTTGGTCGTCAGCCGTGTGTCTTGGGCGACCAAAGCGACCGGAGTGGTCCAGAGGGGAGTTAAAACAAGTTTTACTTTACGGTAATGAGCGCTGACGTGGTTCGGCGACAACCAGTCGGAATGCTGATGTGCCTCAGTGAAGCGGGTCCCAGAGAACAAGCCATGTAACTTTGGTTCCTACAGCACACTTGTTCTGACAGTGGATATCGAGAAGTTGTGTTCGGACCCACTCAGTCCTTTCTAATGTGTTGCTGTTCAGTTACAGAGACTAAAATAAAGAGAATGAGGCTTGGGACCGCGTTGCAGAGGTAGTTGGTTGGTCTAGTGAGTTTTTAAGTGTGCAATGGTAGTAATAGAGGAATTGCAGGCTTTATTGTTTAATTATGACCTTTCAGAACAACAGAACAACATGCAGAACAACATGTCCGAATCCAGCTAAAAGGTAAACACAGACGTTCATTTCTCCTTTCCGTTATATTGTCGGATAATTATACTAACAATCCGAGCCTATCTGTGTTTAGAAAAATGCACTTTTAGTGGAAGTATTTTGACATTGTTTGACGAGGTCTGAGTGCCCTATTATTTAATATAGCGCGTGCTCACGGGCTGCAGGCAGGTCAGCCCCGGCTTCGTACTGGAGAAATGTCAGATATTGAGCATCCTATCACTCATTTAGACAAAAGTAGATTGGAAAATAGGGCCCAGGTTGAAAAAAACATTAGTTCCCCTTTAGGTTTCACTTCACTATCACTGCATACATTACCATAAAGATACCTCTTTATGGTAATGTATGCAGTCTGGATCCTGTCATCCTCTGCTGTACTCAAACATTAGTTGTACCTAATTATCTCATGAAATGTAATATTTATATTGAAACAAATTTTGTACTGCAGAATTAGAGATGCTGTTGCCTGTTGGAACATGTGAAACACATAGTTCAGTCTGTTTTTTTAATGTAAGCTGTCAAAAAATAAATGTCAACCTGAGTATCCTGATGTGCGCTTGAAGTCTGATTTCCCTTTGGCTTACCTGGGTTTATCCTGCACTGTCTGGCACCCCGGAGAGAGGCGGGGTATTTTCAGTTCTCTGAAGTTTGACTTTAAATTCAGCTCCCCGTCAGACAGAGCTGTCTGTTTGGAACGTACTGAGCATACGACTGAATAAATGAGACTTGGATTATACTTCCCGGGTTGTGTGAGACTTTGTAAACATATGTTTTGATATAGTTTGGCTGTTGTTAAATGCTGACCCCTGTGACTTCAATTCAGAAAGAATTTTCTCGGTTTGTTTTTGGATTCTTTGCTCACTGTGGAGGCATGCGAGAAAACCCCCCGGCAAAAACAAAACTCTCCCCCTTTCCTTACCTCCGCTTCGCTTCTAATAACTTGTGTACGGTCCCGTATAGTCCCCAGTTTTCTATCTACTTATCAGATGTGAAGCCTTCACTGTCAGTGTTTCTTAAATTGTGTAAAATGCATAAATACTCAATTTGCCAGTATCACAATGAATCTATTGCTTGTAAGAAGAAAGTGAAATTGAGGTGCTGTGGCCCATTAATATCAAAGATACATACTCTCCAGTCCTCTGAATGAGATTCTATCCAGAATCAATTGTTGATGTCGATTACATCTTCTTTGAGTCTTATTTGAAAAATCCTTTTGAAACAGGTGGGAATACCTTGAAATAAGTCTGATCACGACAGCACTGTCAAGAACGAAATCGCTCATTTGCATGGATCAGTGTGGATAACTGGCAAACTCACATCTATTCACCGTAGCCCACTGTCTGTATTCTCATGGTCACTTTGTCCGCGTGTCACATTTCATCCATCTATCTTTACTCTGAGTTCAATGTGTGTGATAACGGACAGTTGTGATGAACTCATGTTGCGAACAATCCAGAACCAAACCAGGAAATATGATCTGCTCCCAGTCCTGCCATCATGACAGAAAGTTGTAGAGCTTGTTGCATAGTTATTTTTGTGCACATTTTGTACTTGTGAAACACGAGAGGACTCACACAGAGAGAAAAAAGAGAGACTCAGAATGGAGTGTGGATTTGAAATGCTTTGATTTGATTTCAGGACTGTACAGACAAACGACAGACCCTCCTCAGTGCCATACGAGGCGTGCATGATGAGTCACTCTACCTGAGGGTCACTCATCTCGGGCTTGATTGAACACACATGAAGGCAACTGCCAGCAGGTACAGTTATTTCACACACACCAGAACAACACAACTCCAGAGCAGACACATATATATCATTGCCTGCAGGATGTTATGACTTCCACGCACCTTGCAATTTTGTCCAATTACTGCAATTTCACCACAAATGTGACTTTTCAAAAAGGATAAAAATGCCATTTAATTGTGGAGCAGCTTGTTGATTGACAAAGCCCTCCTTGTGCCTTTTCTCTCTCTGTTCATCATGAGACCATTGCTGCATTTGAGTCCAACAGAGTGACAGCAATAACTGTCACACAGATAATGTTACCCCACGTTAGTTAATGGGTTTGATGACAGAGTTGAGCCATTTTGGTGTCAGTGTGTGTTTGCTGGGACTGTTAAACTGCTGGCTGTTGGATGTTGACCACTGCTGTTTCTCATATGTGAGTTCAGGAGGGACCCAAATGCAGAGCAGGAGGCAGGTCGAGGATTCAGCCTTAATAAAGCTGACAAAATAAAAAATAAAACAGGCAGGTAACTCAAAGTCCAAAAGTATGAAGAACCGAAACCAAACTGAAAACACAGGAAAGGAATCCAAAACAGAGACACAGCTGGAGCAGGAGGGTGCGGGCAAAAGGAAAGAAATGGGTGTGGAGGGGAACACTAGGGTGGAGCAAACAAGACTGATACAGAACAGGTGAGAAGGGAAGACTCTGGGAACAGGGAAGGACTAACGAGACAGGCGTGACGGGAAACAGGCGGGAAAAGACATGAAGACAGGAAGTCAAACCAGACTTAACACATGAGGAGAGAATCTACAAGAAAAACCCAGATTAAACACAAATGAATTACATAAAATAAGGGAGCTCACAATCAGAAATCCCCGAAACAAAGTCCACAAAATAACAAAACACAAACCAAAACCCAGAATCATGTCAGGAAGAGAGCAGCTCACAGAGACGGTCCATCAGTGTTCTCCTAACCAGGCAATGAATTGTTGTTTCTTTCTGTTGTTGTTCTTTTTGTCAGAATGGTAAAAGGTAAAACAGAGATGAGACGGGGACTGGGGTGCATATGAGTGTAAGGGGGGGGAGGAGCTAGCTATGTAAAGTTAATACTACTGGTAGTTGGCTAATGTGATATATAGAACAGTATGTGTTGTTGTTTTAGCGAGCTAGTTAACTTAGCTTCAAGTAATCTGATTAATGTAAGTGGAGATTGATAAACTTTGCAAAATGTTTATAATATATTATAGGATTTAGTCACACAAACCAGCAGTTGAGAGGGAGACAGCCTACAGTCAACAACAGTACAACGATGCCCGAAAAAATCGCCCTGTATTTCACAACTCATTGTTGGCAGGCATGGTGTGTGTGTGTGTGTGTGTGTGTGTGTGTGTGTGCGTGTGTGTGTGTGTGTGTGTGTGTGTGTGTGTGTATGTGTGTGTACACAATATTTCACTGTTGTAATGAATATAATGATTTTCTGAGCAACATGCCAAAGAAACAACAAGATGATGAAGACTGCATAGCAGGCCAGAGTTCTTCAAAGAAGAAGAAAAATCAGCCCCCACCTCAGCCATCTTTGGAAAATTGCATCCTGCATGGTTGCACGGGGACAGTAAATGACAAGTTCATACCTTTGTCTTCTCATGAAGTGCATTTACTGCTATCCATGATATGAAAAAGAAACTTCAGACACAAACGTTTGACTGTGGTGGTATGCAAGATGTTTGTGGATCAATTCCTGATTGTCTTCTGATTGTGGGTATCGTAATCACAGTCGACACATGTTTTTCTGTCATTCTGTCAGACAAAAAAATTGAATGCTGCCCTGATCTCAAAGATTGTATCGACTTCTCATCTTGCCAATTCAAAGATACATTTTTGTTTTGTAAATCCCTAGTATCCATGAAGACGAGATGACGAGATTCCTCCTGAAGATTTACAATTTGTTTTAAACCTCATCTGTGGAGATAAGAAGCCCTCATCTCGGGAGGAAAGTCTGGCATCCTCCATTTCTCAAGACATCTGCAGAGCAGTTACGTCAGGTCAATGGAAGATGAAAAAACACATCTTGCTATGAATGACACCACGCCATCTCTTCAGATCCAAGAGCATCACCACTCTGATAAATAGGCTTGAATTGAACTTGAAACGGCTCTGTCAAATGCAATGGTGGTAAGTGCTTCATTAGTCAGCAACTCAGATGTTATCAAGAGGCAACCTAATGGAGCAGTCTTCCACAGTGACTGGGACTTTTTTTTAGAAAGAAATAGAAAGGCAGAAAGCCCCAGAATCTTATTCTGCTATTTTCCCCAATGGGTCAGGATACACCATGCAAAATTTGAGCCTTTTCTGACCATTTATGCAGTTGCAGTACCTTAGTATTTGCAATGACATCATTTCGTCAGAAACTTTTCTCAAAAAGGGTTTTTTTTGGTCCCTGCTACCAAACGGCCCCGAGCTGGGGTGCTCCTTATTAACTTGTGATGGCCCAAGGTATGGGATAACTGGAAATAATAGTGAAAAAAAGGTATCAAAAAACATCCTGAGGGGTGGACCTGGCTCCCGGCCTAAATGTATCAAACAGAGGCGTTGTCATCCCTACTCTAATACATTAACATAGCTTATTAATGCATGGACATCTCCACATAGTGTAAAGCATTATAGATGCTAATGAAGGTTCTATATATTCTCTATTCTACAGGTACAATTCTCGCTCAGTGTGCAGATTAGGGTGCAGTTAGACTTAGAAAGAAGATCCATCCAATTGTGATCTATTGAAATCTTTCTCAGTATGCCTACTGTCAGACCTGGAGCTGAGCAAACTGTCTTTGGTGTCTGTAAACCTGCAGTTATTAAAGGAGGCGGCATTGGATTAATTATGCTATGTGTCTGTATTCAATCCTCTATCTTACCAAGAAAAATAAGGCCAACATGATAATCTAATTACTAATGATCAAAGCAGTTTTGCTGTCACTGCCACTGAATCTTCTTACCACATTACATTTTCAGAACTGTGGCTTTTCAAGGCTGTGCCTCTGCAGAGGAAGATCAAGCAGCTTTGCTACTGAATCATGTGCCAAAATTTATTTGAAGTGGATTTTTAAAAAATACTTTGCAACAAAAATTGGTGTATGCGATTAATTTAGATTAATTCATCACAGAGCATGTCATTAATTAGATTCATTTTTAATCGCTTGACAGCCATAATACAAATACAACAAACATCAGCTTGGTATTGGAGAAAACTTGGGGTAAACCAATAAAAAAACCAAAGGAGATGAATTCCCTTCAGAATACTGCTCGTAACAAGTGCTTCTCTAGTGGGGAAATAATCAGTCTTTAAATCATGGTTATCTTATTTTTTAGGATTTATGTTATTAACCTTTAGCTGTTTCATGTTTATATTCTTTTGTAGATACAAATCTGACTGCATCAACATCCTTTTAGCATTCCACAGCATTTTACCCTGTAAATATTATGAGCTGTAACTTGTTTGTTGTCTTTCCAGCACGTGGCAGTCTATCAGTAAAAGGGCAGCATCACTGCATAATAATCAGGTTGTGCCTTTGATTCAGATTTTCTTGATGCTCTTTCAAGAACTGTGCCAACAAACCACGATGTACATTCATGGAATGTGTTTGCAAGACACTGCAATCAAATATCAGAATACCACAACGAATATAAAATGAACCCCCAGTCTTGTTTTCCTCATACATTTGCTGACATGTATGCTACGCACACCTTTGTGCTGACATTTACGAATGAGAAATTCAATTTATCGACATGATGCGCATGAGAACAACAGAAACTTCATCCCTCCAAACATTTCAGAAAAAATGCCAGCATCTATTCATCTGCAGAATTGTATAACTCCATATGGGAACATACTGCTCAATGAGACTGTTTCTAGTTTGCTGTACAAAGCTCACTTTTGCAGCACAAGTTGACAGACAAAATATCAGACTGCTGGAAAACGAGCACAAGTGCTGACATTCAAAACTGAGGTCGGTTTCTTTATAACAATTACACAAGCGAAAATGTATTCACAAATACAAGACGTGACATTTTGCATGAATTTATAAATGCTTAAGCTACCATTCTGAGCTACAAAAACAAGGGCACTTTCAAGGTTTGTGAAGGAAATGACAATCCAGCAGCTACAGCACATTGTGTGATGAAGCTTCATGATCTCTTTTTTATATGCAGGAACACTGTAAATCAATCAGAACTCTTCAGACAAAAGCTACACAGCTGGTGTAACATTTAACAGCATGATGAGTTATGCACTGTTATACTGCCATTCACTATGAGGTGTGTTTGACTATGAAATAGGAATCCACATGTACTGTGAATTTGATGATATACAGATAAGAACTTATTCTAGTTATTTTCTCACTTAAAGGGACAGTTCACCATAAAATCAAAGATACATAGTTTTCCTTTCATCTGCCATGCTATTTATCAGTCTAGGTTGCTGTGGTGTGAGTTGTCAAATGTTGGAGATATCAGCTGTAGAGATGTCTGCCTTTTCTCCAGTATAATGGAACTAGATGGCACTCAGCTTGTGGTGCTCAAAGCACCAAAAATTACGTTAGAAAAACTCAACATCAATGTCTCTTTACAGAAATCATGACCTGGTTACTCAACATAATCCACAGACCTTTGTTGTGAGCAGTTTCATGTGGGAACTATTTTCTTTCTACCAAACTACACCACGAATTACTGCTCAGAAGGAAGCGGACATCTTCTGCTAGCTCACTTAGCACCACTGAGCTAGCTAACGTTGCAGCTCAGCGGGGGAGGACGGCATTAACGTTTTTATCCTGCACAGTCAAGAGCCTCTCGTTCATGAGTAGATGCACACTTCCTTCTGCGCAGTGATACCATTGGCGGGTGTTGTTCGGTAGAAAAAGTTCCTACATGAAACTGCTCACAACAAGGTTTGGACATCATTGGCCATGGATATCTCTACGGCGGATAATCTTCAACACTAAGCAATTCACATCAAGACAATCTAGCTTGATAAATAGCTCAACAGGTAAGAGGAGTTTGGGTGAACTGTCCCTTTAAATGGATATTTTCACAATCTGTGGTCAAACAGTTCTCAAAATGCCCTTATTGTTTTAAGACAGACTTTAAAAAACAATGTATGTATCCTTTAGTTTTGTATCAATAAATGACAGAGACTGAAAAAATGTCTTTAGCTCAGTAGCACAATGGTCAGAAAGCCTTGTGTTTGTCCAGGAAAGAAAATGCAAAGTATACCAGTGTGTACTGGTAGGCTGGTAACATACGTTGTGCTATCAGGGAGCAGCAGCTACGTAAAAACATGCTGAAAAGTAAGGCTCAGCAACCCTGTTTCTCACCTCCACCTGGACATCAGCGTCACAACCAATAACTTCGGAGAGTGGTGAGCGGCTCAACTATTTTTTGCAGTTGCAATCATGAATGCTGACCTCAATCTCAGAGAGGCATCACACACCAAATCAAAAAATGACAAAAAAAGGTTATTTTTCATTGCCTTTCATTGCCCCATAAGACTGTTACAGGAATGATTCATGTGCTTTTTTTCTCCTCCTCAATAGTTATATGAGAGTTAAAACCAAAACCATGTGTTAAAAAGCAAGGGCTTGTTGCCTACAGGAATACCTAACCCACCAAATGACTGTTTGTGTATCAATCACTCACCCCATGTTAGGTTGAATTTGTGAAAGAACGTTTTTGGCCAAATGCCTGCAGTGAACAAAGAATCCAAAAAACAGAGAAGATAAACCTGATAAACTCATAAAAGTCTGTTTACACATTCTCACGTCTCGTGCAGCATAATCCACATCTCATTTATCCAGTCGTATGCTCAGTACATCCAACACAGACAACACTTCACTGAGGCAAAACTTACCTATGTTCTCCCCACAGCCAGACTCCATTGACAAAACAGTAATTGTTGCTTGCTGAACACAGGAGCTGCTGGTCTACCTCTGCCTGAATCTGATAGTTTGTTTGCGTTATCGTCCGACTTTGCTGAACCCATACTAACCCTTTGAAACACAGAAGTCACACAACAACACAAACAAACTATCTGATGCAGACAGTGGTCGACCGGCAGCTCCTTTATTCGGTGTGGTAAAATTGCTGTTTTTATCAGTGGAGTCTGGCTGTGAAGAGAGCATTTTACTTCTCACCTTTACTTCAACTCCCTGTCAGACACAGCTGTCTGTTTGGGAAGTACCGAGCAATGCATTAGACTGAAAAAATGAGACTTGGATTGAACCGCATGAGTTGTGTGAGAGTTTGTGAACTGAGGTTTTGATATAGTTTTACTGCTGTTAAATGTGATCACCTATGACTGCAGTTTTTGAATTTTTTGTTCACTGCAGGCATGCAAGAAAAACATTATTTCCTCACAAATTCAACGTGACACAGTATGAGTGATTGAAATACCAATGGTCATTTGGGGTTTTTCTTTAAGGTAAGCTGTGAAATACAATCAAGAAAGTCTAATTTCAGTAACAGATGTGTTGATTCAAAGGCTTATCAGATGCCCAAACACTGCACATAATCCTCTCAGACAAGATTTTACAACTCAGAGATGATCCGGCTGGCGATCGTATTATCTTTTATCACCATAAACATGACATAAACAGTAAAAAAATGATATTATGTTACAAAGTAACCAACCAAGAATTTGTGCCAGCGTGTAGTTGATTAAAAAAAGGTGAGCCAGGTTCGGCTTTTTTGCCAGACAGCCCTGCATTTTTCCCCAGTCGAAAAAAATGGCACTGACACTCCCTCTGCTTTACCGGACTGGGTTTTTGCACAGCTGAAGTCGGTCCAAATGCAGTCTAATATTTGGTTAGTTCAAGTAACTAAATCTACTGAAGCACTGCGTTAGTTCAGGCAGAGCGGTGAAGTAGCACTTGTGTTTGCTGATTGGTATCAGCTGCTTCATTCTGCTGCACAATCACTGGGTATCAGCTGACTGTTAACATCCAGTCATATTCATGCAGGTGTAGCGGGGCCATTATGACTTGGCTCCCATCACTGTTACTCTGCTGCTGCTGCTGTCAGCTGCTGCTGCAGCTCCCTCCTCCGCCCCGACCTCCTACTCATGTGCTATAATTTTGGTATTGTTGATTTAATTAAGATTGAGTGTGTATGGGTGTGTTTGCTATTCTCTCAGCAGCGTTCTTGCTGTGACTATCTTGAAAACACCATTAAAAAGCAAATCTCAGTGTATAACCATGTGTTTAAAGTGGTCAGTAGTTAAATGAACAGTTCACTCCAGAATCAAAAATACTTATTATTCCTCTTACCTGTAGTGCTATGTATCAATCTACATTGTTTCGGTGTGAGTTGCAGAGTATTGGACACATCAGCAGTAGAGGTGTCTGCCTTCTCTCCAGTATAATGGAACTAGATGGCACTCAGCTTGTGGTGCTCAAAGCGCCAGAAATATACATTTGAAAAACTCAACAGCAATGTCTCCTTACAGAAATCATGACCCGATTATCTACAGACCTTGTCGTGAGAAGTTTCATGTAGGAACTATTTTCTTTCTACTGAGCAGCACCGCACAGAAGGAAGTGTGCGTCTCCTTAGAGAATAGAGGCTTGTGCTCATAACAGCGTGAGATGTAAACATTAATGTTCAGAATTCAGCAGCTAGACTTTAGACCAAAACAAAACACACCTGTTTTGGCTTTCCTGCATTGGCCTGAAATCTCTTTTAAAATCCATTTTAAAGTTCTTAATCAATTACATTAAACACAAGGCTCTCAATGATCGGAGTATATAACTGAGCTTCTCACCCAAACATTCCCCTCAGGTCTGCTACTCTGATTCTTCCAACTGTTCCAGAGTCCAGGTTAAAGACGAAGCATGATAGAGCGTTTTCAGCTCCTGCTCCACTCCAAAGTCGTCGAAATCCAACGCTTGGGTAGTGACTTGTGCTATCAGAAACCAACGAAAAAATCTGTCTTAAAATGTTGGCATGCTACATGGACAGTTGCCATTATAGTTTAACGGCGCCAGGCGGCGTCAGGGGGAAACACGGCGGGGCAAGAACAAACGTTAAGGCAGCGAAGGTTCGACTGGGGCAGGAATGAGGGGTGGTGGATGGGTCCAACAAACACCAACTTGGGATGTCAGATCAATGGGCTGTCGGACCAATGACATGGACCCACTCCAACAAGGAGTCACCTAGCACAACATTCTGCAACTCACACCAAAACAATTTAAGAGGAAAAATATGTATTTTGATTTTAGGGTGAACTGTTCCTATAAGCTGCATATCACAAAACTGCCCAAAACATCTTACAATTGATTCCAGCTCTTTGTCATACCCCTCTCTCTGCTTGTTTCCTGTCCGTCTCCTCACTGACAGCCATCAATTAAAAGCAAAAATGCCCCCCAAAAAATCATTTAAAAAAAATCAGTTCCTTGATCTGTCTCTGACTGAAATTGGTCATGGTTTAAAAAACCCCAGCTCTGACCGTTGGTAGGAGACAGATGTCGACCCTAACCTTGAGTCAAAGCTTGCACGACAGCAAGAGGTCAGGAAAACGTAAACATAAGTCTTGTTAAGCATTTAAACATATAACCAGCACTGTCATTTTTCAGGTCTCATGACACTCCCACAAATCTCTCAGTCCCTGAGTTAAATGTAGCAGGTGTGGCTACAAGTCTACAGCACCCTGACTTCACAGCCAGGCTGTCCAGATTCTGCTGTTGTCTTGGTGTATCAGGCTCTTTTTCCTGCTATAAGCCACATCTTCGGCATGTTTCCTAGACGCACATAAAACTGCACATCCTGGATCACTACACTCGGCCTACGTCCCAAGGGGTTGACCTAACATAAAATAATAATTCAACAAGTCTTTGGCTTTCTCGAGGCCACTTATAAACATTCTCTTCCAAGAACATGGTGGATAATTAATTTCCATCCATAAGCTCTCAGTTACTGTTGTTAGGTGCTGAAATGCTTATTTATGCAGGAGGAGAGAATTTTAATTTGTGGAATAATTCAATCAAAGCTTTTAACACCTTGACTGAGAACACTTAAGTTTGATCTAAAGCATTCAGGGTTGTTCTTTTTCCTCATTATTTGATAATTACTTCCATGCACACCACATTATGTCAGCTGCTGTTCCTCCAAGCGTCCCAGTCTTCCCCTTGCAGCACAGTCTGTCTTCAGATTCACTGACTCTCTTGATCCCTGGACTGCTGGTCCCTTTTTTTAACAAGAAGTCTCTCCGAGGCCTGTGAAGGAGCTTCTGCTTTCATGCCCGTGACGGTAGCTGTGAAACATCTCTGGAACAGGAGCTCGGGGTCTGGCGGCTGGTTATCGCAGTCCAGTTTTCTGCTCATGAAGTGTTTTCTGAATCCCTGCGGCCCAGAGACACAGGTGACTCTCACATGACTGGATCCCTCACTGGGATCTCCTTCTGAAAAGCACAAAGACAAATGCACAAAACAAAAAGGAGTCATTTAAATCTTGACTCCAGCGATGTTCTCTGATTCTGAGGCTTTCAGAAGGAAAGCATCCACATGAAATGAATTCCTAAGCTTCCACTTAAGAGAGCCTACACACACACTAACCTGGTGCTCTGAGAGGCAGGCCGTTGTCAAGACGACTGGGTTTGGTGGCGATAAAGAGGTAGCAGAGGACACATACGGTGATGAGAAAGGCAAGGAGGACCACCGCTGCAATGGACAGACCAACCAGAGCGCCGATACTGAGAGGAGAGGAGAGGAGAGGAGAGGAGAATTTAGAGTTGCCAATTAACCTGCATGTCTTTGGACTGTGGGAGGAAGCTGGAGTACCTGGAGAAAACCCACGCTGACACGGGGAGAACATGCAAACTCCGCAATGAAGGGCTCCCTACCCCATTGTTTCAACCCCCCACCAAATATAGAAAGTTTATGAAATCAGTAGAGGAACTGAAGTGACATTTATTACATCAAAGTATAGTAAAAATGAATTAAACAACTCTTATAATGGCAAGGTATTTCCAAAGAACGCAAAAACTATCTTTATCCACGATTAAAAGCATGGCGCCCCCTACTGAGTGATTTCAAAATAGTTTTACACATGTGGCTCAAAATTGTTAAGATTCAAATATCCTTTTCCTGAACCTAACCATGTGTTTTTGTTGCCTTAACCTAACCATGTGGAATGGAAAAAAACATCAATTTGCATTTTTGCACTGATGTAGTGTGGTTACTTTGAAAGAGACTGTATGTAAATGTTACATTTCCTGTGAAAACAGAAGTGTATTTTGAAAGAAGACAATACATGTAACAGGCAGAACTTGACACGGTGGATCAAAATGACTGTCAGATGCACTTTAGTGGTTCTTGAGGCAAATTTGTAAAGTTTACATGGATGAATGTCTGCACCAAGTTTTGTGTAAATCAGACTTATGGCATAGGTGGTATACATTTTCAAACTTTTAAATATAGCGCCCCCATCAGGCCGATTGGGCTCATATTTATTGAGCAGCATTTGGTCACAACTTCCATTCACTCGTGAAAATTTCACTTGTCTAGGATGTATCATTTCACAGGAATTTACAAAAACACTTCTGAAGAAATAATACATTAATAAACCTGTACAAAACAACAGGAAACAATAAATAGACAAACAGAAAACTATTAAAAGTTTATCAAATAAAAATAAGAAAAAAATTTGAAATCACACATGAGCATAAAATGGAAAACTATAGCAGCTGGGATACAAGCACAAAGCACTTCAGGGCTGGCATAACTGGCTTTTGGAAAGTCCAGCTGAGTCGTAAAAGAATTTATCTGCTGCTGCTGCTGCTGCACACGTTTCTGGATAACGCGTAAAAACCACGCAAAGTGATGAGCTCAACTGTTGATCATTGTAGAGCTGCAGCATCTTTAAGATACCGGTAGATCAGATTCAGAATAAGTGACAGATTAAGTAAAGAAAATGAATGGCGAGTAGAAACTGCCCTTACCTCAGCCACCACATGTATCCATACTCATACGGAAAGAAACTGTGGGGATCATCACAGCAGTACTTGACATCGTTGAATCCGCAGCAGTACACAGCAGCAACAGCGTTGCCCGGTCTGGGGCACGAGAATCCGTCCACAAAGACGCCGTCAGCGCTGTAGTAACTGCTGCATTCAGCGCTCATGCTGAAGAAATTAGGATGAAGAAGAAAAAAAACGACACCTCTTAACCTCAAATTAAAGTGAAGAGGGAAAAGAAGAAGAAGAGCCCTTCATCCTCAGTGTGAAGGTGCTGTGAGTGTGTTTCTCCATCAGCTGTGAGTTCCCCAGTGATTGAACACGGTGAAGAACAGGAGCAGGAGAGAAAGAGGAGGAACATTTAAATCAGAGGAAAACTGGAGCTCTCTCTCTCCCTCCCTCCCTCCCTCTCTCTCTCAACACTGCCCACAGTCAGCTCATTTATTCCAAAGTGAAATAATTTGCTCCTTTACTTAATTTCTTTGTTGACAGAAGCATAAAAAGCACACATTATCCCCTTTGACATTTAAATGTTGCCATACAAACAATAATGCAGTGACACAAGGCTGAGGAGCACTGGTGGCCTCAGAGGGGGGAGGGGTGCCCCCATGCTCTAAAAAAATAAAGAAAAAGGCTGCAAAGGTGCTCTATTGGGTGCTGCTTTCTAAGATTAAACATGACTAGGGTGCCCTGTAAGTGGAGACAGCAAGACGCAGTGCCCTGTAGGATGCCCATCCAGTGGAGAAAACAAAATGCCGTCCATCAAAGGTGTCCTTCCAGTGGGGAAAAAAAGGTGCAGTGACCTCTAAGGTGCCTTTTCAGGGGATTAAGTGCCCTCAAGGGTGCTCTTTCAGTGGAGGAAATAAGATGAAGTTCTCTTTAGTGTATCCTTCCAGAGGGGAAAAAGATGTTATAGGAGCCAAATATGTTATTGGGAGGTTTGCGTCTAACTGTGTAATTCACTGTGTGGGCATTGGGGGGCGCTGTACTGTCACCTGGTGAGTTCAGGTATTTTAGGATGTGACCTCACTATGATCATCAGGTGTTTGACCCGGAAGGGCAAAAGGTTTTTGGCCACTGTGGCGCTAACTCCCGGCGTTTTCTTTGTTTGATCAGTTGTCAATAAATCGGAATAAATGTTCGTTATAATGCATCAGAAGACCAACGTCCGGACTCCTTTACTGAGCATCAAGAACGGTAACATGAGAAACCAGTAAGTTAGCGAGGCGCGTCAACCAGGTTACTCTGGGTCAAGCATCTCAGTAGCTTGAAGTATAAGACTTAGCTCATATAGTAGTCCTGTAGTGCCCTCTGGGATGCCCTTCCAGTGGAGAAAACATGATAAAGTGTCAATAAGGGTGTTCTTTCAGTGGGGAGAAAAAGATGCTGTGCCCCCCTGGTTGCCTTTCCAGTGGAGAAAACAATATATGGTCCCTTGTGATGAAGAAAAAAAGCAGTGCCCTCCAAGGTACCCTTCTTAGTACAATAAATGAGATGCAGTGCCCTTTAGGATGCCCCTCTAGTGGAGAAAACATGATAAAGTGCCCTCAAGGGTGCCTTTTCAGTGGTGGAGAAAATGAGAGCTAGTGCCATTTAGGGTGCCCTTTTAATGGTGAGGAAAAAGATGCAGTGCCCTCAAAGGTGCCCTTGCAGTTCAGAAAATGAGATGCAGTGCCCTCTAGTTTCAGTGGAGAAAACAAGATGAGGTGTGCTCTAAGGTGCCCTTCCAGTGGGGGAGAAGAAGATGCAATGCCCCCCAGGGTGCCCTTTTGTGGAGAGGATGGCCGTTCGGTAGGGGAAAAAATACACTACTGCCCTCCAGGGTGCCCTTCTAGTAGAGATGACAGAATACTTCAATGTTTTCATTTTGTATCAATATATTTGGATCATTTATCACTGAATCGATATATCAGTCCAGATCAATGTATTGTTACCCCCCTACCCTCTAGAAGAGAAAACATGATAACGTGCCCCTGAAGTGCCCCTCCAGTGGGGAAAATATGATGCAGTGCTCTTCAGAGTTTTTGTTTTTTTTGGTATTTTAATGTTTGCGCTGTTTGCTCTGTTTTCTTATCGTTGTTTTCTACATCTATTCTATTTCTATTATTGATGTTGTTTTAACTCTGTACCCACCTATATGCAGCACTTTGGTCGACTGCCATCGTTTTAAATGTGCTCTAGAAATAAATCCTGCCTTGACTTGACTTGACTTGACTTCAGAATACCATTCAGTGAAGAAGACACGAGGCAGTGTGGTGTCCTTTTTTTCTAAGTTTTCGCCCCTGACCCTCAGATCAGACCAGTCCGCCTCTGGTAGAACGCATGTCTGCACCATCTCATTACTTATTATTTTCTGTAAGTCTACTCAACTGAATTGTGCCCACTTAAGTGATGCGTGATATTCTCATAAATGCAGTACGATACTCAACTTGCTTTGCCTGGAGGCCACTTTTGCAAACTGATAGGTGGGCAGGTGCAAAAGCCCCGCACAGGTCAGGTGTACACAGGGGCATTCCGTGGATGTGAGGACATTTGGGGCTTAGACTGGACTCTGTTGGGGTCAGGGTGATCCCCTCTGGCACCTTATTTAAATTAAACATTATGAATTTTCAATTTTCACTGTGAAATAGAAAGTAGTTGGGGGGGGGGGGGGCACCTGGCGCAGTCATGGGCCACATTTGGCCCACGGGCAGCAGGTTGAGTATCACTGCAGCACAGTATTGTACAGTATGAACCTACTGGCAGTGTGAACTAATCTACATTCAGTGGAAGCAATGTGCCACTCCATTACAGTGGCCACTGCAGTGTGGGTGGACACAAATAATGTCTGTAGTGTAGCTTACACTCTACTATGATCTAATAGCTCTGTGGTCAATGTAATACACTTCTCACTCTTTTTTTCATTTCCTAAGAGGTGTTATGATCCAGAGCTGCTGAGCATACTGTAGTAACACAGAGATGAAACGTGTGTCGTGTCAGTAGCAGTTTATTTTGTCCATGTGGGAGGAATCCAGCATAGACCTGCCTGCACTAGTACTTTATGATGAAAACAGAGAATGGTGAGAATTTGATACGCAGGACATGCTAGCACCACTGCTGTGTCTACCCCAACTCTGATTACATGTAACAGGACTTTTTGACACATGCACAGCTGTCTGTCTGACACATAGAAAACTGACCCTATAGTAGGCAAAGTTATCCAGTATTTTAAGTGATTATTACGGCTTAGATGCTTCAACATGTTACACTATTAAATTTTATGCAACAAAACCCCTGAACAATTAAAAACCTCTATGTACTCAGTGCACACCCACACAGCTCGCTAATTAGATCTCCTCTCAGGATCGTGTGGGTTTTTGATTGACATCTCCCTCCTTGTTAGACAAACTTTAAATTGTTATACTCCACTGTGTCACAGACAGTCCATCATTTTATTGAGTGTCCAAGTACGTGTATTTGTATGTAAAATAGTCCATCGTGGGACAAAAAAGTAGGAGGCAAAAATACTCAAGACAAAAGTAATCACTGCACTCAAATCGCTTCACAAAAATTGCATGAAGCAAAACCCATTCACAGCTTTAAAGCCTTAGCCCAATGATGAGTTCCTGTCATGTAAGAGTTACTGTAATTACCAGCATCTGACTTGAAGACTTGCACTTCAAGCTGTAATTACAACCTGGAGGCTTGATTTGTCTAAAAGGCCTGATATAGGGTATCTATCTTGGGACTTAATGATACAGTTCCTTTGTCAGGCAAAGTCCATCATCCAAGTTAATTAGACACAGATTTCATGGGAATGTTGCTATATGGTCAATTTACAGTATATTTTAACCCTCGCACAACCAGCTTTAGATGACGTGACATGGAAATCTTTCCTATCTCTACCATCCATCCCAGCTCAGTTGCTAGAAGAAAATGTTGGCATTGTAAATTTCTGCAAACCATGGATATGTTACATTTCTATGTTTTATACATATCATATCAACATTTCTAAAGTATTGTTTTATATGTACTGACTTTGTCATCGGGATGTGGATAGCGTGATACCTGGGTGAGATGCCAGTCAAGCTGCAGACCACTGTTCCAGACCAACAAACAACACAACTGGTTGTTTTTCAGCGGCTTATTGCTATTTTTCCAGAAAGAATTGTGCCACCAAAAACTGAGCATAGCGTTAGTCCAGGCAGGTCACAATGTCAAGCTCAGCTCACATCCCAGCTACATCAGCTGATCTCAAACAGCCCAATCAACTGATGGAGAAGCTGACTGATGGAAGGGAGTCAGCTGATAGATCCCATGATTCTTTTCTATGCAACCAGTTGGCAAATCTCATTCAGGGCGCCCTATTTAAACTGCTCTGGCCTGACTACTGTTGCTGCTTCCTCTGAAAGCCGCTTTGCAACCCACCTCCACCCCAGCTCCTCCTTTTTATGTTGTGTCTGACTTATCATTGTCATTTCTGTTTGTCATTGATGCTGCTCTGTTCTGTTCCTGGGGGGTCTTTGCTGCTCTCTCTGCCTTAGGCTTTCCATGCAGGCACGTGGAGGAGGCTTTCTGCATAGGCCCGAGGAAAGGCAGAGAGGCCCCAGAATGGAGCCATACTGCCAAATATAATAATATATATATTTTGTTTGTTTGTTTGTTTTTTGTTTCTGACTGAACTTGGTATTTTAAGCCAAAACATGATTTTTTCCCAAGTGTAAACAAGTAGGTTATGTGCCCAAACATAACACCACATTAACCATAGCAGCAAAGTCTCTGTAAAAAAAACCCCAACTGCTTTTCATGCAACTATGCTGGCTGGAAATGCACGAATGTCTCAGTAAAAAAATCTACTTCTGTAGCACCTTCTGTAGCACCACTTTTCATGGCTGTTTTTCCCCATTGGAAAAACAGTAACTCTTGTAAAACAATTAGTAAAATGGCCCATGTTTGGTGGTTAAAAAGCTGCAGGAAGATGCAGCAATGACTCGCTTAAACAACAACAACCAGTTTTGTTGTTTGCTGGTTGTGAAAGGCAGTCAACAATTGTCTGCAGCTTGTTAGGTGTCTCACCATCTACCATCCCCTCCACATCCCAATGACAAAGTCATCTCATATACAAGGTCACTTTTGAAACATTGCTAAAAAAAACATGTGTAAATGTAACGTCTTCCTGGTTTGCAGAAATGAACAAGCTTGAGACCTGCTTGTGACTTGCACATGGATACACTGGATTTCTTTTTTCATATCACCTTTCATGCAAATAGAAACTGTAAACAAATCTATGCATTAGCCACAGTCAGAAGCCATCGGTGTCTCTTAGCATGTCAGTATTATTAGTTTATTGCTAAAACGCTAAAATGTTTGCTTGGCTTTATAAAGGTCTTAACCACATGGCAAAAAAGTCTGACTAACTCTTACTGATGTCTATGTCCAATGATTCCATGACTTGGGTCAAATGTAAAAGCTCAGTTTGATTGTCTTTTCTCTTATTCAGAGGGAGACTGACAGACTCAGCATGACTCATTGAATTTTTCTTAACTTCAAACTGAAATTGCTCTAATGCAGAGTGATACCTTCGCCTAAAATTATATGTCTTTTTGTCATACTTTTGAAGATATTTTTTTCATTTTCATTTTTCTTCCATTAGAGTCCAAAGTGGAGAGAAATAATTTGGAGTCTTTGAGTATATGACAAAAACTGAGGACCACATGTAAAACTCAGCCCAGCACAAGTAGAGTCATCAAGACAAAACTGCTCTGTCTTTGTTCTGATGACAAAGCTCAGAGTGAGTAAAATGATTTTCACTGTGGTCAAATATATTTTTAAAACCAATCTGTTACATAATTTAAACACAGAATGAAGTAATTATTTGTCTGAACTGACAAGAAAGGATAGTGAGCAACCTAGGCAGCATTGCCTAGGTGTACACAATAATGTTTACAACTTGTTATTTATTGTATTGTAGTAGGGTCAACCGATACTCCGACCATTGCTCTGAGTCAGCTCTCAATGAATGTTAGGCAGCAGAAAAGCACTAAAAACATCAGTGAAGGCTTAATTTTGTTAATGTTTGAAAAGCGCCAGTTATGGATGCTCAAGGATGGTCTGCCAATGTATGCATTTTACATGCATCGGGCCTCAGTCATTAAACCTGAGCAGAATGAATTTGTGTGTAAACTCTTTGCAGAAGGAAATTTACTTGTATTTCGGCATTCATCAATATGTTAGTAGCTCAGATCTCTTTGTAGGTACTAACAAAATCTCCACCTGCTTCTGACTACTCCTATTGCTTGTGTAAATAAGATATTGTAAGATAAGTTTTCTTTTGTATTGTGCTCTGTAATGTTCACAATACAAAGACGCCTTTGAAACATGTAAGTTAAACGTGACAAGAGAATAGAAATAACACATGTAGTGAAATGAGTTGGGATTTAGCAGATTTAAGCTTCAGATTAGGTTTCTTAAAAATGTGAATGAGTTATTTAAATCGACGTAATAAAAAATTGGAAAACACTGTTTTCTGAATAATTAAAATAACAAACCAACGTGCTACTCCTCTGCACTCTTAACGCACCGCAGCCCCAAACTGCATATCATTTAATAAGACTTCTTGACGTGGAAAGCGTCTGTCTCCACTCACAACGGACAGCTGGTGAACCAGAACATCCAAGTCTGTGATTTACCTGTCCCTGTCACACCTCTACTAACAGAGTTTTTCTTTTTCTCTCTTCCTTTGTCTGCTCTGTGTTCACAGGTCGCCAGGACGCACCTATCAATAGTAATTATCACCTCCTTATACGATGGTCACAAGCTATTACTGGGTGGGGATGTATGCTAATTGCTGACAAGTGGGAGCATGTTTTCAGTTTACAATTGATTGGCATTCATGAAAACACACATGCCTGTGATCAAACCCAAGTTTTCCATGGTGTTCATGAATCCAGAGTAGGTTTTTAGTACCAAGAAATCAGAAATAAAAACCCGTCCCATCCATCTATTCCTATGCTGCTCTAAGAATGATGTGCACATTACTCAATAGGGTTTAATCAAAGAAAACAACTTAAATAAAGCATCAAAGTGAAAGATTCACATAATTCATTGAGTCTGAGTCAATTTGAGTGAGGGACATATGATATGAAATATGTAATCATCTCTCAGATGGACAGTAAAAGGTAAATTAATGCACATGGAGATTTTTAATGAGACCACTCGGCTCCAGGATCAGGGCTTCCCTTTACAGTAATAAGACACAGGGGATCATGCTCTGGTGTGAGGGGACTGCACATAAGGGACAGCATTTTCAGTCATCATTTTTAAGAGCGAGTGAACCACTTAAATACCTTATTAGAATTGCTTTTGCTCTTTACATCAATGGGAAAACATTTGTCCAGAAAAACCATCATAGGCGAGAGATGTTGTGTGATCCTCTTGTGAAGGAAGGCTCAGAAAGCTTCATGTGATCCTTTAAAGTGAAGAAATAAAGGTTAAGGTTTCGTAACAGTGAAAAAATAACCCCAACATCAGAGGAAGCAGAGGAAAAAAGGCTTCAGCAGCAAGTTGAGAGCTGCAGACATTTCAGATATCCAAAAGGTTGATTGCCTTATTGGATTCTCAGATTCAAAGAGAATAAGTGAATAAAACATTATTAACTGAACAAAATTACTTGTTTTAAAATCTGTTTTGTTTTTCATTCTTGCTTGAAAAAAATAGCTTTTCAAAGGGGGTGGCAGAAGAAAAGATGGACTACAGGAGTCCCATTAGTGTAATCCATCATTAAAGGGTCTCAAAGCAAAATTCAGAGCAGACTAGTTGTCTGAACACGATTCTCAATATGGCCATGTATCTTCATACCACAATTTTTAGGATATGTAAAGAATTAGTGTCCCATTAATGTGATGAATGGCATTGTCACGTTATGTACTTAACATTATTGAAAACGTAAAGTTACATAGGTTAGAGTAAGGGAAAAGAAACATGGTGACGACATACCTGTGTTATTTTAAGGCTTAAAATCCCGTTTCACACGGGACACAATCAGTGGTCTTCTGGGGGTAAGTCCTGTGTTTGTTTGACCCCTCCACCACCCCAACCTGCATTGTTACACATAGTTTTTACTCTTTATACTACTTTCTCCATTACTCCCATCAGCACATTCATTACATGATCACTGCCTTCCTGATTACGTGGGTTATATATGAATTATGTTGCATACTTTTAGGTATACGTATGAATAGTGTGTGAGAACAGCCTAACATTGGAGATCGCTGAGTCGACAGCTAGCAGCTAATGGTGCTAACATGCACGTGTGGCCCAAACAGCTTACCATAACAAACCACAGAGAAGCTCGGATGATAACACACTCATTCTCTGCATAGAGCGCCATTACTCAACTACATCTTTACATGACAAATAGAGGTTTGCTGCTATATTGAGGCTCTTGATGTTGCATACAGAACCTCAAACGCACATCCTGTAACATTTTGTAAAGCAATGAAAACATGGGCGCAGGGAGATGGGTGCTGAGGCAACTGCTGCACACTCTATTGACAAGTGGTGTAACAAAACTTATGAGAAGTTGACTATTGTACCAGAACTAATGGGCGTTCTGATCATTTAATTGAAATTCTGAACAGATGAATGTCAAGTGTCAGTTCAGGAAGGACCCAGATGCAGAGCAGCAGGCAGGTTTAAGGCTGAACAAAAAGAGCCAAAACTAGCTGAAAACCAATCAGGATAATACAATGAACTGAGGTAAAAAATACAAACAGAACACAAGACACAAGGCAGGAAACAGGGCAGGGAACAATGCTAAGAACACGGGGCTGAGCACGGACGAACTGACAAGGAACATAGTGAAACACACAGGTATATATACACAGAAAACTAATCACAACAATGAGACACAGCTGGAGTAGGAGGACAAGGGCAAAAGGAGGGTAATGGGGATTGGCTAACAACAAGGGTGTGGTGGGGAACACTAGGGTGGAGCAAAAAAGACTAACAGGTGTGAAGGGAAGACTCTGGGAACAGGGAAGGACTAATGAGACAGGTTTGACAGAAAACAGGCAGGAAAACACGCAAAGACAGGAAGTTAAACCGGACATGAAACATAAGGAGTGAATCTACAAAATAAAAGAGGGAGCAGATTAAACATGAATGAATAACAACACATGGATGAACACAAACAGAAACCCCAAAAGGAAGTCCATAAGATAACACAATTAACAGGTGTCATTGTGTCATTAATCACTGACCAGATAACAATGCCACAGAGACAACACAAGAGCAGCAATCACCTGCTGGCTGCTCTGCAGTGTATTTTATGGTATTCGCTCACTCCATTGGAATAGCATAATGTACTGAACTCCACTATTTTGGGCTAAGACCAAGACTGCAATATTAAATGATTCATGGATATTTGGGGGAATATCTTCTTCCACAAATCAAAGAGATTTGAATAACATTCTACAATGGAGCCCACCTCATAAAAACCCTCCTGTTATACATTTGTTCTGCAGACTAAATAAGGGTCACAAAACGGCCAAAAATTATCAGGAGAACATGGTGCCATCATTTTCAGAAAACTTGTTCCAGCATACACTCAGACTTTGCTCAAGATAGAGGAAAGGTCATCACAGCAGAAAAGCAACTTGATATGGGACATGGATTCTGATGACACCATGATAGAGCTCAGTCACCTCTTTGTCGCCTGCTGTGCTACGTAAGATTGCCCCTTTGAGTGTGCAATCACATGGCTTAGAGCCTCTGCTATTACAACATGTCAGAGGCGGTCAAAATAATGGGAGACCACAGATTTCCAGGAGATGCTGGATGCATTGATGGAAGTCATATCTCTATATGCAAGCCCCCAGGTGCAGATGAGATCAAATATTTTAACAGGATGCTGTTCCACAGTGTGATCCTTCAGGCAGCATGCAGAGAAAAACTCAATCCAATGCTGGCAATGTACATTTCTGCAAACGACGGATATGTAGTATTTGTACGTTATTATATGTTGAAACTTTATGAATCAACAACACTGTGGTTACTGTGGTGGTTGTGTTTAGGCACAAAACTACTTGGTTATGGTTAAGAAAACCACCAAAAATCACCAGAATTGCCACAATGTTTCGCTAAAAACGTCCAGTTTTTGTGGCACAATCGACACTGGAAAGACTAAAAACAATCAGGTTTGGTGGCATCTTAAGAACTGAAAACACTACAATGTGTAGCTATAATACACCCAGGTTTTGTGGCACAATCTCCACTGGAACACAGCAATGTGTAGCTAAAAACACCCAGGTTTGGTAGCAAAAACACCACTGGAAATGCTGCAATGTTTTGCTAAGAAACACCCAGACTGAATGGCACAATCGCTGCTGAAAGCAGCACAATATATCACTAAAAAACACCTAGGTTTGGTGGCACCCTACACACTAAAAACGCTGCAATGTGTCGCTAAAAACATCCAGGTTTCGTGGCTCAATTGCCAGTGGAAACACAGTAATGTGCAGCAAGAAAAACATCGAGGGTTGGAAGCACAATTACTGCTGGGAACACAGTGAAGTGTTCATTCAGGTTTGGTGGCACAATCGCTGCTGCAAACGCCAAGATATGTCACTGGAAAACAATCAAGTCTGGTGGCACTTTAAGCCCTGAAAACGCTGAAATGTGTTGCTAAAAAAACCACCCAGATTGTGTAGCGCAATTGCCGCTGGAAACACAGTGATGTGTCGCTAAAAAACATCCAGGTCTGTTTGCACAATCTTTCATCTATCACATCATTTTCTTCTGGTGACCTGAAAGCCTGCAATTCATCTATGTCAGTGCGGGTTGCTTTGGACGCATGCATAATACTGTTGCATTCCACAAGTCCAGTCTGCACAATGGAGGCTTGACTGTAGGGAATGAGGAATTTCACAAATTAGGAGATGCTGCATATCGAGTGAAACCCTGGCTCCTTACACCATACAGGGAATATGGAAATCTGTCTACAACAGTGACAAGTAGTCGACCGAGCCTTTGTTGTCTTGAAGAAAAGATTTCCAAGATTGAGTTTGGGTATTGACATGAAGGACATGGATGTAACAAATGTAATTAAAGCTGCTGCGCAGTGATGGGTCGGGTCCGGGCATTTTTAGGCAATTCTGAGCAACAAGCAGAAGAATCGGAAGATATTTAGGAATTTAGCAACACATAGCTAATTAGTCAGTAACGATTCATGTGTAGCTTCACAAACTGACTAATCCAGACGTGCAGGTTTAACAGCTGTCCATGCATGGAAAGCAGATTTCAAACCACTGTAAAAAATGAAGTTATTGAAACAAAAATCTGAAAATACACATATTGCATCTAGACAGCATGGAGATGTTGGTAATTTATATTAACAATGATTGATTTGCTTCATAAGTGAAAAACTGATGTTTAACTAGTTGAGCTATGTGCAAAGTGAGAAGCCTCAGATGGTTTCACACTGAAGCATTGACACTGGATCTTTGTGCAAAGTTTGGTTTATTTTCAAGCATGAGAAGGCAGATTTTCTAGTAGAAAAAAGACTTGAAGATGCTGCACAGTGATGAGTCACACTCAGGCAATTTTAAGCAATAAGCTGGAGCACAAGAAGATGTTTACATTACAATGTTGATTCTGCACAAGTTGAGGCTCAATCTCGCAACCTCTGGAATCTAAGATGGTCATCTACCGCTCTGAGCTAATTGGCAAGTAGCAACTCAACAGTGGCTTCACAAACTGAGTAAGCCATTCATTGTTGTGTAGGAAAGCAGCCATCCGTGCATGGAAAGGCACATTTGAAACCACTGTAAAAAATTCAGTTATTCAGACAAAAATCTGAAAATATACATATTGCATCTAGACAGCATGGAGATGTTGGTAATTTGTTTGTAACAATGATTGATTTGCTCCATAAGTGAAAAACTGATTCGCCATTTTTACATTGACTCCAATTGTTCACATTAGAGCAAAATTCAAAATGCTGTCAAAAATTCAGTTTTTGAGATAAAATTCTGAAAATTGCCACACATCATCTACCATGACTCTAGAATTTTGTCATTTTTTCATGAACATTGAAGATTTATTTAGCAAGAATTTGCATGTATATGTTTACAGTACTGTTTAGAGTCAAACATTTTGATGCACTGTAGGCTCAATTTTTGATAAATCAAAAATCCTGTGTCCTGCACAATATCTGCTGCCTAAGAAATGACCTCAGCCTTGAGAATCAGAATGCTTTGCCTGAGGAAAATGACCCATGTGCTGCCTGCCTGAAATAATGGAGGTCATTGCGTACAAGGTCAGGATGCACATCAACAGTCTGAGCAGCATGAACGGCATCTCATCAACAATTAATTTTGTCATGAAAGAGCAGACGGTTGAACACAGAGGCACAGTTTGCCTTAATAATCATTTTATCAGAAATATCTTTTGACATTTGAAATGAGTTTTTCCCCTCACCTTGTCATTTCAAATGATTTTCTTTTTCCTTTGATGTATCTATGCAACCTTACCAACTGAATTCATCTTTTAAACTCTAAATGTACGCCCAGAAATGTGATTGAGAGACTCTCCACTGGTTGCACTCTGTGATTTTTATTCAGTTGTCATGTTCACTTTTAACTTTCAATCAGCATTTCTCACCAGACACTTTGTTAGAGGCACAAAAGGATGCCATTTGCTTGCCTCTTTTCTCCCAGGATACTGTATATGTATTTTCGATTCACTGTGAGTCCTATATTGCACAAGGAGTTCTTTGCTCCACCGCTCATTACTTTCAAAATCTTAAACAAAAGGTGCATAGGCCAACTGAGTTACAAACTTGCAAGATAAAACTTAAAGATGTGCTGCTGTGAACTTTCACATGTTACTATGTGAGAGGTTTGGACCCCTCTGCTGGGCTGAGAACCTGGGGCCTCTGCTGCTGGACTAAACATGACTGGGACCTGAATGCATCCTTGGGGCTGTAGGCTGCTCAGCTGCATCTGGCCTTTGGGAATATGCATAAAAAAAGACATTGGTGGAACAAAAATGGTGCATGATGATATTTAATGCTGTTGCTTAAATATTCATTTTTGAATTTCTGAGGTTTTCACATTCACAATTCACAAACTGGCCTACATTTCGACCCCTTCAAATGAACTATTCTAGATGGAAATAGATGTCCACACACACCCCCCGGACTTTTTTGTGGCACCTGATTTTTCTTAATCCTTTAAGTGTCTATTTTCAGATTTTACCAGGTACCAAGCTGAAATAATGTCCCAAAGGCTTCATTTTTAACCCTTTATTGCACCTATCCCCAACCGGAAAAAGAAAAACAAGATACAGAAAGTGGTGTAACTTTGGAAGTAAACAACATACAGAGACAAATAAACACACTTTTCCATACAACTCTGACCCAAGGAATTCAATGGAATGATTATTTGACGTTTGACATAGTGATTGAGTGTGAGAATCTGAAAGGGCTCCGGATGCTACAAATAGGAATGGGACAGCACTTATCCCCCTCTCTACAAAATGTTGTTGACACTGGCGGCTCTGGGCGTTATCATTATCGGTTATTGTCTGCATATATTCCACACACAAACAACATATATCTTTATACATCTATAGATAGATAGATAGATATCTATGTATACATATAAATATATATAGATAGATAGATAGATAGATAGATAGATAGATAGATAGATAGATAGATAGATAGATAGATAGATAGATAGATAGATAGATAGATAGATAGATAGATAGATATTCATTGTGTGTGGAATATAACCACTGGTATTCCTCTGACTTCATGTGTGTTTATGTACCATCTTAAATCCTTGTTAATGTAATGTTTTATTTTTTATCTATCTGTTTTTTTCACTCTCCTTTTATAACGTTACCGTGTGCATATCTGCCGACCGTGTTTTCGTTTTCTTTTAAAATAACACTTCTGGTGTTCCGAGGGCAACCCCTGTATTTGACGTCACAACGCTATGAACTGTGGGTAATTTCCTCACCGTAAGTCCGCATCGATGCTGACCTACGGTGAGGGGGCATAAAGGGCTCACTCACTGACTCACTGACTTGACGATTTGACAATGGGACAGCCCTCACACACTCACACACTTCACATGAACACGTCTCTAAATCAGTGAGTCTGAAAGGGATCAGATTGGAATTGGGCCACAGACTGAAAGCAAACATGAGAAACTAGAAAGAGGAAACAGGAAACACAAGAGAGAGGCAAAGCTGGAATACTAATAATGTATACATGGAACAGGAGTGATTTCTCTGAGAAACAAGGGAGGCTGAACTTCCCCTAAAATTTTATAGAAGAAATGGTCAAATATGCACTATTGAATTTACATTAAAATAAGAATTTAATTCGCAGTTCGAGTTCAGTCCCATGCGGATATTTGGGAGTGGAGTCTTCTGACAGAGTGCCGTCCATAGTTCCTTATTTCCATAAGGGATATAGCCCATTTTCAAACCCATCTGAAAATCTTTGAGGTGTGTTTTGCTGTGGTTCTATGGCAGGAGTGTGGTTTAAAAACGGCTTTAATTAAATCTTCCTTTTAAAAGTTACTGCCTCGCTACAATATGACAAATTTTATGATGTAAACTTAAAGTGAGCTTCCCCTGTTTGAAAGACCAGCAGCCGTCACTGACATGGAAGTCCAATGACCAAGCGGCAATATGTGCCAAGTTGGGAGTGAATGTGCTGGAAAGGAAACTACCGATTTTGTGGGGTGTAACAGAAAAGTAATATAATGAGTAGTGTAACAAATTACTGTTAGGTTATAATAAGTAATGATGTTTTTTTTTTAAGGAACGAGCCCAAAACCTGGTTAGGTTTAGGAAAAGATGAATGGTTAGGCGTCACAACATGACCTAAGTAACTTAACACTGACTGAGCACCGGTCTCCTGAGGCTTTGTTGCTCTTTATACCAGTGACTCTCAAAATGGTGTGCCATGGGATTTTGTGATAACCACACATAATCACTGCAATATTCAACTGGTCCGACACAAAACGTTATGAATGAATTTTTATGTATCAGTATATGTTGTGCGCACCCATTTCCTAATTACGTAGCAATGTCTACCTACAAAATGTAATTTCATTTCATTTCATTTCAAAAGCCTTCACCGGGATCAAATTTGTTGCCATTTATGTGTGGGAATTATAAGTGTGACACATCACATTATCATACATTATCCTACATCATTTCCTGTTTAAATGGATCTACACTATGTCAGCTGACTTCCTCCTTTGCTCCTGACAGCCTGCAGCACAAACGCCAGCTGATCACATCCTCCTGTCTCATGACCACACTGCTTATATGAGAGTCAGAGTGCAGTACTTTTTGTAGGTGTAAGTATTAGCAGTGAATGGGAACAGCTTGGTGCCATTGGCATCAGTTAATTGGGATCTTTTGAAATAAATAAATAATTAAATCAGACCATTCAAACATCTAGCCTGTCAGTCACACATCTATCGACCAGTGTGTCAGGGCTACATCCATTTACGCTGATGCGGACGAAACCAGCTGCTCCACTTCAGCCCAACAGGTGGCAACCGCATTCATTCTTGCTCTCAGTTTAGTATGCAAAGTGCCCAAATCTGCTAAAATTTTTCCCTGAGATGATATGTAATGGAATATGTTGTGGCCTGCAGCTGATGACCTGTGGATGTTGAACATATCTGCCCCGTCTAAATGAATGAGGAACACACCAGACCTGACTGCTCGCTCTAATCCCAGATTATCTCTGCCAGTCCAATCCAGAAACAGGGAAAAATTGGCAAAAGAACGGGGATTATTTGACAGTGCTGGGGGATTGTGGCGGTTAGTACACACACCTACTTGTTCATAACATCACTCACATTCACACACACACACAGAAATGAGCAGAAATGCAGCTTCAATCCAGTGTGCACGTTTCATACTGAAGTCCACCCTCTCATCATTTCTTCATTCATGTGTCGTGTGGATGTGAGAGGCATCACAGCAGTGCCGCAACCCCTGCCAACACCAGCTCTTCACCCCCCTCCTCCCACATCTACCTTCCCCTCCCATCCATCTCTCCTCCCCCGTCAGCCGGCAGAGAACCTTCGGTAAACACCCTTCATCACTGTGCTCTGCCACATGACAGATAACACTGACCACCCCTGTGCTGGCTGCATGCTGCATAGCAATGACTGCCACAAATAACTACACATCCCAGCACTGCCTGATATGTGCTGCACTCCTTCTCACTCTAATTGGTCGCTCGCTTTAATTTTGTTTGTGTCTCGCTTGTTATGTAAAAATAACACAAAAGTTTATTGCTTTAACAGTGTGATTTCCTCCGTGTGGTCTGAAAACAATGCATCAGTTTACACCTTGATTGCATCTCTGAGCTCTAGCTGTCTTCTAAAATCTGAAATGAGTCCAAGAGACCATTTTTCAAATAACACCTCCATTGGTATTTGGTGAGTGTGGTGCATACCCTTGTCTCTAAATCAACTGAAAATGTAATTCAAATCAGAGAGGTGCAGAGTAAAATGTCTGCACTCACAACATCAGGTGGTAAAGCAAACTGAGCTGGAGTCATTTCTTTTTCTTCTTGTTTCCAATTTCACACCTGCTCTGCAGAGAATTTTATCCAATATCATACATGTAGTATAGCATACTACATGTCTAAAAATAAAAGAAGCTATCTCGAGAAGTGTCTATTCCCCTTAACAAATTGGCAACACCTTTGCAGAAAGCACAAGGGTGGAACATGCTGTGTGTACAGGTTTGTGTGTTCACTCAAAGGTAGTATTTGGTATGTTGTCAGGTCTATGTATTCCAATTCAGGCTGTTCTCACACACTGTTCACACTTATATCTCTGATAATTAATGCGCCAGAATTTGTATATAAGCCAGTAATTTGTGTATAGCCACATCACTGGGAAGGCGGCAATCGTGTGACCAATGCGCCATCAGGACTAACGAAGGAAGTAGTATAAAGACAGTGAGTCTGAGTAAGGAGGCAGGCTGGGGTTGGTGGATTGGTCAAAATCATCCATTTTCAATCGCTTATCTCAAGCCGGGTCGCTGGGGCAGCAGGCTAGTAGGCAGGCAAGTACTCCAGACGTCCCTCTCCCCAGCAACACTTTCCAGCTCCTCCCGGGGGACCCTGAGGCATTCCCAGGCCAGACGAGATATGTAATCCCTCCAGTGTGTTCTGGGTCTGCCCCGGGGCCTCCTACCAGTGGGACATGCCGGGTGAAGGTGTCCAGGAACCAGCGAACCAGCTCAACTGACCCCTTTCGACTCAGCTGACCGCTTCACACTCGGCTGCAAACCACCCCAGTGCATGCTGGAGGTCACGGTGTGATGAAGCCAACAGAACCACATCATCTGCAAAAAGCAGAGATGCAATTCGGAGGTCACCAAAGCAGACTAATTCCTGCCCCGGCTGGATCCTGTCCATGAATATCACAAACACAATCTGAGACAAAGGACAACCCTGTCGGAGGCCAACACCCGTTGAGAACGTGTTTGACTTTGTGCCAAGTATGCGGACACAGCTCTCACTTTGGTTATACAAGGACCGGATGAGTCGTAACAGCGACCCCTGTACCCTGTATTCCTGCAGTTCCCCCCACAAGACTCTCCCAGGGACGTGGTCGTAAGCCTGATTAAAATGTGACTAACAATAATAAGCATTAAGGCATAAAGGCTAAAATAGGTGCCAAAATTAACACTGCATACTTTCTTTGGTTTATGTTAGAATTACTTGACTCAGATGGATGGAAATTTTATATGTAATTGAAATACTGAAACCTGATAATGGACAAAATATTTTATTTGAATACTGTGTGTTGGAACACAGTAACTGGAGCAAATACATGAGGCTGCTACCTATATTCTTTATGGTGTTCATGGTTCAAATGACCTTGTATGAAGTATCATCAGGATGAACTCACAGTCCTACATTTTTTCCCTTTCAAAACTAGCGACAGAGCGTGAAAGAGTGCGCCACACCTCTATAGCATGTTTCCTCACTGTGACAAAGACATAACGGGGCCAGCCAACTGAATTAAATTCTTCACTGACATTCTCTTCTTTGAGCCAAAGGACAAGATAAAACACGGGATCCATCCCTCAGCATCCATCTCACGGTCCTTTGTGCCTATTTGCACCTTGCAAATTCTTACAGCACTCTGATTTTAAATGAGATCCCCATGTCCCTGTGCTGATCAAAGACACTGCTGTGAAAACTGCACCATGTCAGCTGTAGAGGCTTCACTCTCCACAGCACAGTGCTCAATGCTGAGATATTGAATAGCCTTTTTTTCCCCAGATCTGCAACTAAAGTGACTTTTTTTTTGGTGACATTTTCTGCAGGGCAGTAAAAATGGCATTAGCGATTATCATTTCAGACCACGGCAGATTCTGTATGCAGGGGCCCGCCAGCATCTGAGTCCACATCTTTAGCCTCAGACGACAGCACATCCTGGAGCCCAGTCAAGGATTACGCTGCAGCCACGCAGCAGATGTGGCATCTGGGATTACAATTAGAGTAATATCACCCATCATGTGAAAGCTTGTTATGTTAACGTAACAGGAGAGCCTCTGGTTTTCCCCCCACGTGTGACACATGGGGGGAAAACCATTGTTGTTAATGGAAATGAAATAAGCTGTTTGCATTGTGCAGGACGTTGATGTAATCAGGATGATGGGGGGCTGACGATGGATGCACACTGGGGCTTTTTTTTTGTTCCTTGTATTGCAAGTTTAGTTTTCGATTCTTGCCCTGCTAACTTTATAAATCAATATGCTCTGGGCTGATTTTCAATCTCATGACAATTTTCCTCTTGTGGTGTCTCTATCTCTCATTGCCATATTTTTCTTTTTCTTTTTTTTACCACCCTTTCCCCCATGCGTCCTTGTTTGTCTCCATCCAACACACCCCCTTTATTTTTCTCATGTTTTGCCTCCATTACAGGCTGTAATAGGCAGCTCCAACATTCTCTCCTCTCTAATTTTATCATCGTCACTGAGTATTGTCAAAGACGTGCATCTGATGCACTAATGTCTGTTTTTTTACAACCCTGTCTCCCAGAAATTACATCTGTATACAACCAATTTGCAACAGCAAGTTAATATATTTTGGAAGAAATGCAATCAGAGTCATTTTATTGGCAAAGTATGCGCACAAAAACAAAGAATTTGACACAGAAATAGACATCCAGGTTAAATAAGACATTTGGGTAATGTTGACCGGATTATACTTTGTATTAACATAATGGGAAAATGTTGTAAATTAACGTAACTGGCAGCTGATTTACTGATTATACTGAATATATCAGTAAAATATAACCCTTGACTATATTATTTAAAGCTGCAGTGCGGAACTTTTACCTCCCAGCTCTCTGGCAGTGAGAGTAATTACATAAACACAGTGGAGCTGTGCCATATTTCTAACCGTCACTATGGTCTCTTTCTCTCCTCTTTTCCCCTTCCCCCTTTCATTCTGGTTAACTGATGTAGAACGCATCACCTCCAGCAAACCAGGGCAAGTGAGTCACCTCAGATATTATAACTCACAATAGTGTATTGCAAAATACGGAGAAGCGTTGTTGCATGTGAGCGGAGTGGAGCGGTGAGAGTTTCCATCCAAAGCCGCGACAGAACAGTTCGCACACTGTTCAGTTTCCTTTTGAAAGTGCTTAGTAAACTCCATTAAACTCCAGCTGATTTTTGAAAATTGTGTGTGTGCGCAATATACAGATGCATTCTAGGTCGGACTTGCTTCAAACTTATGGTGTAACAAGTACCAGAGCAAAATTGGATTGGGATGAAGCAAGAGACAGGATGATGCTCAAACTTTGTAAAAAAAAATCCACTCTGCACTCCATCCTCCTCATTTCTGACAGAATATCCGGTCTTCTTATCCACAACTTGTTCAATGTTTTATCCAATCAGAAGCCAGAGCAGTCTGCAGTCATGTTGTGTTTTTGTTGCTTAAACACAACCACGTGCATTTGTTGTTGAAGGGAAAAAAATCGTCAATTGTACCGATGTAGTGTGTTTATTTTTAAAGAAAACATGAAAACAGACAATGCATGTAACAGGCCGAAGCTGACACGGCATCCCACAGTGTCAACAACCAAAGCGTCCAGGGTGCCTTGCACGTCATATGTGGATGTGGAAAGTCTGCAACCAAACTTCGACATGTGACGAGTAGGGCTGCAACGATTAGTCGACTAATCGATGACTAATCAACAAATAATCAGTGACTATTTTAGTAGACAACCAATCAGTTTACGCTTCTTATGTTTAAATATTAGCAGCTTTACACGCTCTCCCATGACAGTGAACTAAAATCCTTTGGCGTGAGTACGAAACAAAACATTAGATGACATAATTTTGGAGTTTGGGAGAGACAGACCGACATTTTTCAACATATTAACACATTTTTCGATAACAAAACAGCAGCCGCACACTCAAACACTGTGATATATGCACAGTGTTTGAGTGTGCAGCTGCTGTTTTGTTGTTTTCTAAGGCTCTAAGTTCAGCTCCAGCACCTCTTCAAGTGTTTTGCCTACGGATGAGCGGTGGCTTTTTTCACAACACATTTTTCAATGGAATGATTAGTCAACTAATCGAAGAAATCATTGACACAATGAAAGTATTCATTAGTTGCAGCCCTAGTGACAAGGTCGGAGTGAGAATGTGTTGCTTTAGCATCAGATCATTACGGCGATATGCTAATGCTAATGCTAATGCCTTTACCTGTGTTTTAAGGTAGGTGACTGTGTGTGTGAATCATTCAATCTCCAAGAAGCCAAATGCTTTTTGGATTGTAAGTGTCCTCAAAAAGTGTGTTGATGGTTTCTTTAATATATATTTATCTGGCTTTACTTTGTGTTTGCTGACAACAGTCAAACTGCCTTGTATTCATTTCATTTATTTTTTTCTCTTAAATTTTTTTTTGTTAAGCACTGCATTAAACTGTAAAAGCATTTCACCTTGAAAAAGAGTTCAATTCCTATTGTATTTTCAGCAACAACACTAAAGATTCGTCAGAAGTACTTGTGTTGCATGTTATGCCACAGGCTACATACAAATTTTCTCTATATTATAAATCGTTCCAAAAAACAAATTTGTACAATATCAGTGTATTATTTATTTATACTCAAGGTGGTCTAAAAACATTTTCACATTCATGTTTGTATTTCCTTTGGCTCAGGGGTTGTCAGTGGTTGACCAATGATTGTTTACATTGAACTAAAGTGCTGATGAAACCCTCCTGGCTATTTTACACACAGTATGGTCTGATGGCCTGTATTTATTTATCTCATTAGAAACATAGAAATTCTAAGTTAACCACCCATAGCCACCAGGCGTCCATTAGATTTAATTAAAAAAAAAAACGGGGCCCCTGCAGTGGAACATTCATTATTTGTGTTAAGTCCTCTATGTTCCTGAGACATCATAGGAGCTATTCGAGGAGATTCTTTGTGGATAACATGCTCTCCATTACAAGTGAGGAGAAGCTGTCATTAAGTCATTAATGAGCTTCAGGCTTTTTGCCTTGAGGGTAATTTATTGACATTTCATTCAGGAGAGATTCGTTTTTTAACGTAAAAAGAATATTTATTAGCATGTGCACATGAGAATGAAAAATGTGAAACGTCTTTGGCAATTAGACCACATCCAGATGGTGTGATTTAAGGAGGGTGATGAGTCCATAGTGAAATAGGGAACACCCCGCGGGGTCTAGACACTGGTGGTGGTAAAGGTGGTGAAGATGACGAGAAGGGGATGCTGATGATCTGGATGAGTAGAGAAAGTAGATTCATTATATCCTATTGCCACTTGATCAGTGCCTTTTACGTCTGCATATTACACACTAGGTATCCTGACACCGATGAAAAAACCTGTAGTTTAATGTTGGTATAATACTGCATGTTGCCGGTTGCCATTATAGTTTAACGGCGCAACAACAAACACCAGCACCCAGCAAACAACAACTTTCACCTCCAGGAGCTTTTTCAACAATTGGGCCATATGTGAAGTGGTCATGTGTTGTCTGGGATGGGTTATTTTATGCCTGTTAAATGCATTGTGTCTTTTTAAAATACACTTCCGTCGGCCGCCGCCTGTCCACATATCATACTGCTGTGACAGGTGTCATGTGGCTGACCTCATCATAACACCGTGAAAGGTCCTGGCCAGTCTCATTATATGAATACAATTCTGCAATCAATGCCGTTCCTTCTGGTTTAATCCATCTTATTACAGAGCAGTTAAGTTTTGGTGAAGGAAAACTCCCAGAGGCTCCATTTGCATTGATTTTGAATGGTATCATTATATTTGACGTGTATCTCATGTGTTGTTGTGTTCTGGTTTATACCTGACACTTTTTGTACATTGTTTAAACTCCATGTCACCAACTCCTTGTGTCAGTGTGAAGAAGACTGAAGCTGTTGTAGCTTGTGGTTTGTTTTTGTTTGAATATATAACAGAGATACTGACATTATGAAAGTTAAAAGATGCGGAATGTGTTGCGGAACAGAATGCAGTGGGGCCAAAAGTTTGGAAATACAAGTGGAGTGTTGCAGCAGTCACTTTGACTCCAGCAGTCGAACAGTGCAGTCGGATATCACAACTCCACTCGAACTTCAAAAGGGATCCACAACACCACGAAGATGCTCGGACAACTTATTTTTGGCCGAAAGGTTTGTCTCCATCTCTCTTTCTGTAGATCCATGGCTTTTAACATGACCTTGTGAAATGAAAAAGTTTCCATGACTTCAGTGTGTTTTTCGATACTTGCAGTCAAATTATAGTCTATCTAGAGGTTTTTTCGTAGGCTGACACAGATGCTAGTGTTACCCTGATTCCCTCGACAAAAGCAGAGGGGATTTTCCCCTTATATTCACTTACTACTTACTAAAGGCTTAAAATTTCAATTTGCTGACAAATCTCTATGTCTCTGACATATATCCAAATGTGGAAGTCCTTGGTGCAAAACCAGATTCAAAAAACTCACTGACTTCAAGACAAGGAAACCAAGTGTGCAAAAATGCAAACTCATTTTCGGGTTTTAGGACTAATTCCCGGACTACTCTATAAAGGCATTTTAATTTTCAGTCAATGTTCATCTTATTTTTCTTCATTTTTAACAGAAGAAACAAGGATCTCGTAAGAAGACTGTGGCTGATGAGAAGAAACAGCACTCCAGCCATCAGACAAGGTAAGGACGTACACTTCAATACAAAACACACTTCAGTGGTCTGTTTCATTCGCAGCCTTTATTAAGGGTTTAGAGGGATTTTACCAGAAATAAAGTAGTATTAATACAAGTATTTACATTTTCTAGTTTGTAGTTTCTTGGTAGTAATCCAAACCTGTAAGAGTTAGTGCCAGAGCTGCAGAACTGAGATTTGAAAGCAAAATTTTCATTGTTTTTTAACTGGTAAAATCTTGGAGTGCTAAAAAAATAAAATAATGAATATACAGGCAACATGTACAAACTGTCTGAGATTAGTGTTTTTAGTGTCAAGTATTTAAGTTTGACGCAAATTGTTTGTGATTGTATTAACTGTGAGAGTGATGTTTTTTTCTGGAAACAATTCTTGCAAATGACTTATGATTCATTTATCAGGCCTTGAAAGTAGAAAAACTAACTGTGTCTCTCTTAACCACCAGCGGCTGTGTCCAGGATGTACCTGCTGCTCCAGTCTCAGCAAAGCCAGCTTGGGAGGACCGACAGCCAAAGAAGAAGAGCTGGTGGAATCGTCTCTTCGGTTACCTTGTCAGAGCTTCACATTAATCTCATTTTAGTAGACTGTAACATTTATATTTAAATATTTTAGTTGGAAATGGAAAAATAAAAAAGAAGTTTAAAACAGTTTTCTCATAATATTGCTTTGGTTTTCACTCTACAGAAGGAAAGAGTTCCTGGTAGGAGGCCTTCAGCCCCACAGGAAAGGTAAGACGCTCATTCAGAGTGTGTTTTTGTTTCTACAGACATGTTGTTTACTAACTCTTTGATTTTCCCAACAATACCCCAGAGATGAGCACAAGGACACAGAGTGTGTCTATGATTTTTCTCTGTAAAATAACCAACCATGTCTCTCTTTAGACCTACTGTCACCACCTCAGACGCTCAAACTGCGTCACAAAAGGAAGCCAAGAGGAATTTTTGGCGGCTGTTGATCAACATCGTGGTATGTTTCACAGAAAAGAGCTAATGTCACCAGATATTCACCAGCCAGGACTCAATGAGAGTACTGATATAGTTAATTGTTATGTTTGCATTATTGAACAATTCAAGTTTGTTTTTCCTCCAACAGAGAAAACATCGTGTCTCACCAGTCAACATCATCAACGGTGGAAAGACGGACTTGCCAAACCCTGAGAGGAGGTAGTGACATTCGTTCCTGCTTTCAGTGTCTGTCAGGAACATAAACAGATGATCATTTTTCTTAATTCCTCTTATATTCACTGACTAATATTCTCACATAGATAAACTTTTCCTCATATCATATTTTTATCTATAAGTAACCTTAATGAAATCATGTTCTTTCAGTTTTTCGGTCAACTTATAAACACACACTCTGCTCTGTCAGCCACTTGCTTGTTTATTAACCATGTGTTTGGGTTTTTGTTTTTTATCTCCGTAGCAATAAAACAAATTGCA